>OX424436.1:0-1200000 GCA_949152465.1 Cantharis flavilabris
CTAACCTAACCTAACCTAACCTAACCTAACCTAACCTAACCTAACCTAACCTAACCTAACCTAACCTAACCTAACCTAACCGAACCTAACCTAACCTAACCTAACCTAACCTAACCTAACCTAACCTAACCTAACCTAACCTAACCTAACCTAACCTAACCTAACCTAACCTAACCTAACCTAACCTAACCTAACCTAACCTAACCTAACCTAACCTAACCTAACCTAACCTAACCTAACCTAACCTAACCTAACCTAACCTAACCTAACCTAACCTAACCTAACCTAACCTAACCTAACCTAACCTAACCTAACCTAACCTAACCTAACCTAACCTAACCTAACCTAACCTAACCTAACCTAACCTAACCTAACCTAACCTAACCTAACCTAACCTAACCTAACCTAACCTAACCTAACCTAACCTAACCTAACCTAACCTAACCTAACCTAACCTAACCTAACCTAACCTAACCTAACCTAACCTAACCTAACCTAACCTAACCTAACCTAACCTAACCTAACCTAACCTAACCTAACCTAACCTAACCTAACCTAACCTAACCTAACCTAACCTAACCTAACCTAACCTAACCTAACCTAACCTAACCTAACCTAACCTAACCTAACCTAACCTAACCTAACCTAACCTAACCTAACCTAACCTAACCTAACCTAACCTAACCTAACCTAACCTAACCTAACCTAACCTAACCTAACCTAACCTAACCTAACCTAACCTAACCTAACCTAACCTAACCTAACCTAACCTAACCTAACCTAACCTAACCTAACCTAACCTAACCTAACCTAACCTAACCTAACCTAACCTAACCTAACCTAACCTAACCTAACCTAACCTAACCTAACCTAACCTAACCTAACCTAACCTAACCTAACCTAACCTAACCTAACCTAACCTAACCTAACCTAACCTAACCTAACCTAACCTAACCTAACCTAACCTAACCTAACCTAACCTAACCTAACCTAACCTAACCTAACCTAACCTAACCTAACCTAACCTAACCTAACCTAACCTAACCTAACCTAACCTAACCTAACCTAACCTAACCTAACCTAACCTAACCTAACCTAACCTAACCTAACCTAACCTAACCTAACCTAACCTAACCTAACCTAACCTAACCTAACCTAACCTAACCTAACCTAACCTAACCTAACCTAACCTAACCTAACCTAACCTAACCTAACCTAACCTAACCTAACCTAACCTAACCTAACCTAACCTAACCTAACCTAACCTAACCTAACCTAACCTAACCTAACCTAACCTAACCTAACCTAACCTAACCTAACCTAACCTAACCTAACCTAACCTAACCTAACCTAACCTAACCTAACCTAACCTAACCTAACCTAACCTAACCTAACCTAACCTAACCTAACCTAACCTAACCTAACCTAACCTAACCTAACCTAACCTAACCTAACCTAACCTAACCTAACCTAACCTAACCTAACCTAACCTAACCTAACCTAACCTAACCTAACCTAACCTAACCTAACCTAACCTAACCTAACCTAACCTAACCTAACCTAACCTAACCTAACCTAACCTAACCTAACCTAACCTAACCTAACCTAACCTAACCTAACCTAACCTAACCTAACCTAACCTAACCTAACCTAACCTAACCTAACCTAACCTAACCTAACCTAACCTAACCTAACCTAACCTAACCTAACCTAACCTAACCTAACCTAACCTAACCTAACCTAACCTAACCTAACCTAACCTAACCTAACCTAACCTAACCTAACCTAACCTAACCTAACCTAACCTAACCTAACCTAACCTAACCTAACCTAACCTAACCTAACCTAACCTAACCTAACCTAACCTAACCTAACCTAACCTAACCTAACCTAACCTAACCTAACCTAACCTAACCTAACCTAACCTAACCTAACCTAACCTAACCTAACCTAACCTAACCTAACCTAACCTAACCTAACCTAACCTAACCTAACCTAACCTAACCTAACCTAACCTAACCTAACCTAACCTAACCTAACCTAACCTAACCTAACCTAACCTAACCTAACCTAACCTAACCTAACCTAACCTAACCTAACCTAACCTAACCTAACCTAACCTAACCTAACCTAACCTAACCTAACCTAACCTAACCTAACCTAACCTAACCTAACCTAACCTAACCTAACCTAACCTAACCTAACCTAACCTAACCTAACCTAACCTAACCTAACCTAACCTAACCTAACCTAACCTAACCTAACCTAACCTAACCTAACCTAACCTAACCTAACCTAACCTAACCTAACCTAACCTAACCTAACCTAACCTAACCTAACCTAACCTAACCTAACCTAACCTAACCTAACCTAACCTAACCTAACCTAACCTAACCTAACCTAACCTAACCTAACCTAACCTAACCTAACCTAACCTAACCTAACCTAACCTAACCTAACCTAACCTAACCTAACCTAACCTAACCTAACCTAACCTAACCTAACCTAACCTAACCTAACCTAACCTAACCTAACCTAACCTAACCTAACCTAACCTAACCTAACCTAACCTAACCTAACCTAACCTAACCTAACCTAACCTAACCTAACCTAACCTAACCTAACCTAACCTAACCTAACCTAACCTAACCTAACCTAACCTAACCTAACCTAACCTAACCTAACCTAACCTAACCTAACCTAACCTAACCTAACCTAACCTAACCTAACCTAACCTAACCTAACCTAACCTAACCTAACCTAACCTAACCTAACCTAACCTAACCTAACCTAACCTAACCTAACCTAACCTAACCTAACCTAACCTAACCTAACCTAACCTAACCTAACCTAACCTAACCTAACCTAACCTAACCTAACCTAACCTAACCTAACCTAACCTAACCTAACCTAACCTAACCTAACCTAACCTAACCTAACCTAACCTAACCTAACCTAACCTAACCTAACCTAACCTAACCTAACCTAACCTAACCTAACCTAACCTAACCTAACCTAACCTAACCTAACCTAACCTAACCTAACCTAACCTAACCTAACCTAACCTAACCTAACCTAACCTAACCTAACCTAACCTAACCTAACCTAACCTAACCTAACCTAACCTAACCTAACCTAACCTAACCTAACCTAACCTAACCTAACCTAACCTAACCTAACCTAACCTAACCTAACCTAACCTAACCTAACCTAACCTAACCTAACCTAACCTAACCTAACCTAACCTAACCTAACCTAACCTAACCTAACCTAACCTAACCTAACCTAACCTAACCTAACCTAACCTAACCTAACCTAACCTAACCTAACCTAACCTAACCTAACCTAACCTAACCTAACCTAACCTAACCTAACCTAACCTAACCTAACCTAACCTAACCTAACCTAACCTAACCTAACCTAACCTAACCTAACCTAACCTAACCTAACCTAACCTAACCTAACCTAACCTAACCTAACCTAACCTAACCTAACCTAACCTAACCTAACCTAACCTAACCTAACCTAACCTAACCTAACCTAACCTAACCTAACCTAACCTAACCTAACCTAACCTAACCTAACCTAACCTAACCTAACCTAACCTAACCTAACCTAACCTAACCTAACCTAACCTAACCTAACCTAACCTAACCTAACCTAACCTAACCTAACCTAACCTAACCTAACCTAACCTAACCTAACCTAACCTAACCTAACCTAACCTAACCTAACCTAACCTAACCTAACCTAACCTAACCTAACCTAACCTAACCTAACCTAACCTAACCTAACCTAACCTAACCTAACCTAACCTAACCTAACCTAACCTAACCTAACCTAACCTAACCTAACCTAACCTAACCTAACCTAACCTAACCTAACCTAACCTAACCTAACCTAACCTAACCTAACCTAACCTAACCTAACCTAACCTAACCTAACCTAACCTAACCTAACCTAACCTAACCTAACCTAACCTAACCTAACCTAACCTAACCTAACCTAACCTAACCTAACCTAACCTAACCTAACCTAACCTAACCTAACCTAACCTAACCTAACCTAACCTAACCTAACCTAACCTAACCTAACCTAACCTAACCTAACCTAACCTAACCTAACCTAACCTAACCTAACCTAACCTAACCTAACCTAACCTAACCTAACCTAACCTAACCTAACCTAACCTAACCTAACCTAACCTAACCTAACCTAACCTAACCTAACCTAACCTAACCTAACCTAACCTAACCTAACCTAACCTAACCTAACCTAACCTAACCTAACCTAACCTAACCTAACCTAACCTAACCTAACCTAACCTAACCTAACCTAACCTAACCTAACCTAACCTAACCTAACCTAACCTAACCTAACCTAACCTAACCTAACCTAACCTAACCTAACCTAACCTAACCTAACCTAACCTAACCTAACCTAACCTAACCTAACCTAACCTAACCTAACCTAACCTAACCTAACCTAACCTAACCTAACCTAACCTAACCTAACCTAACCTAACCTAACCTAACCTAACCTAACCTAACCTAACCTAACCTAACCTAACCTAACCTAACCTAACCTAACCTAACCTAACCTAACCTAACCTAACCTAACCTAACCTAACCTAACCTAACCTAACCTAACCTAACCTAACCTAACCTAACCTAACCTAACCTAACCTAACCTAACCTAACCTAACCTAACCTAACCTAACCTAACCTAACCTAACCTAACCTAACCTAACCTAACCTAACCTAACCTAACCTAACCTAACCTAACCTAACCTAACCTAACCTAACCTAACCTAACCTAACCTAACCTAACCTAACCTAACCTAACCTAACCTAACCTAACCTAACCTAACCTAACCTAACCTAACCTAACCTAACCTAACCTAACCTAACCTAACCTAACCTAACCTAACCTAACCTAACCTAACCTAACCTAACCTAACCTAACCTAACCTAACCTAACCTAACCTAACCTAACCTAACCTAACCTAACCTAACCTAACCTAACCTAACCTAACCTAACCTAACCTAACCTAACCTAACCTAACCTAACCTAACCTAACCTAACCTAACCTAACCTAACCTAACCTAACCTAACCTAACCTAACCTAACCTAACCTAACCTAACCTAACCTAACCTAACCTAACCTAACCTAACCTAACCTAACCTAACCTAACCTAACCTAACCTAACCTAACCTAACCTAACCTAACCTAACCTAACCTAACCTAACCTAACCTAACCTAACCTAACCTAACCTAACCTAACCTAACCTAACCTAACCTAACCTAACCTAACCTAACCTAACCTAACCTAACCTAACCTAACCTAACCTAACCTAACCTAACCTAACCTAACCTAACCTAACCTAACCTAACCTAACCTAACCTAACCTAACCTAACCTAACCTAACCTAACCTAACCTAACCTAACCTAACCTAACCTAACCTAACCTAACCTAACCTAACCTAACCTAACCTAACCTAACCTAACCTAACCTAACCTAACCTAACCTAACCTAACCTAACCTAACCTAACCTAACCTAACCTAACCTAACCTAACCTAACCTAACCTAACCTAACCTAACCTAACCTAACCTAACCTAACCTAACCTAACCTAACCTAACCTAACCTAACCTAACCTAACCTAACCTAACCTAACCTAACCTAACCTAACCTAACCTAACCTAACCTAACCTAACCTAACCTAACCTAACCTAACCTAACCTAACCTAACCTAACCTAACCTAACCTAACCTAACCTAACCTAACCTAACCTAACCTAACCTAACCTAACCTAACCTAACCTAACCTAACCTAACCTAACCTAACCTAACCTAACCTAACCTAACCTAACCTAACCTAACCTAACCTAACCTAACCTAACCTAACCTAACCTAACCTAACCTAACCTAACCTAACCTAACCTAACCTAACCTAACCTAACCTAACCTAACCTAACCTAACCTAACCTAACCTAACCTAACCTAACCTAACCTAACCTAACCTAACCTAACCTAACCTAACCTAACCTAACCTAACCTAACCTAACCTAACCTAACCTAACCTAACCTAACCTAACCTAACCTAACCTAACCTAACCTAACCTAACCTAACCTAACCTAACCTAACCTAACCTAACCTAACCTAACCTAACCTAACCTAACCTAACCTAACCTAACCTAACCTAACCTAACCTAACCTAACCTAACCTAACCTAACCTAACCTAACCTAACCTAACCTAACCTAACCTAACCTAACCTAACCTAACCTAACCTAACCTAACCTAACCTAACCTAACCTAACCTAACCTAACCTAACCTAACCTAACCTAACCTAACCTAACCTAACCTAACCTAACCTAACCTAACCTAACCTAACCTAACCTAACCTAACCTAACCTAACCTAACCTAACCTAACCTAACCTAACCTAACCTAACCTAACCTAACCTAACCTAACCTAACCTAACCTAACCTAACCTAACCTAACCTAACCTAACCTAACCTAACCTAACCTAACCTAACCTAACCTAACCTAACCTAACCTAACCTAACCTAACCTAACCTAACCTAACCTAACCTAACCTAACCTAACCTAACCTAACCTAACCTAACCTAACCTAACCTAACCTAACCTAACCTAACCTAACCTAACCTAACCTAACCTAACCTAACCTAACCTAACCTAACCTAACCTAACCTAACCTAACCTAACCTAACCTAACCTAACCTAACCTAACCTAACCTAACCTAACCTAACCTAACCTAACCTAACCTAACCTAACCTAACCTAACCTAACCTAACCTAACCTAACCTAACCTAACCTAACCTAACCTAACCTAACCTAACCTAACCTAACCTAACCTAACCTAACCTAACCTAACCTAACCTAACCTAACCTAACCTAACCTAACCTAACCTAACCTAACCTAACCTAACCTAACCTAACCTAACCTAACCTAACCTAACCTAACCTAACCTAACCTAACCTAACCTAACCTAACCTAACCTAACCTAACCTAACCTAACCTAACCTAACCTAACCTAACCTAACCTAACCTAACCTAACCTAACCTAACCTAACCTAACCTAACCTAACCTAACCTAACCTAACCTAACCTAACCTAACCTAACCTAACCTAACCTAACCTAACCTAACCTAACCTAACCTAACCTAACCTAACCTAACCTAACCTAACCTAACCTAACCTAACCTAACCTAACCTAACCTAACCTAACCTAACCTAACCTAACCTAACCTAACCTAACCTAACCTAACCTAACCTAACCTAACCTAACCTAACCTAACCTAACCTAACCTAACCTAACCTAACCTAACCTAACCTAACCTAACCTAACCTAACCTAACCTAACCTAACCTAACCTAACCTAACCTAACCTAACCTAACCTAACCTAACCTAACCTAACCTAACCTAACCTAACCTAACCTAACCTAACCTAACCTAACCTAACCTAACCTAACCTAACCTAACCTAACCTAACCTAACCTAACCTAACCTAACCTAACCTAACCTAACCTAACCTAACCTAACCTAACCTAACCTAACCTAACCTAACCTAACCTAACCTAACCTAACCTAACCTAACCTAACCTAACCTAACCTAACCTAACCTAACCTAACCTAACCTAACCTAACCTAACCTAACCTAACCTAACCTAACCTAACCTAACCTAACCTAACCTAACCTAACCTAACCTAACCTAACCTAACCTAACCTAACCTAACCTAACCTAACCTAACCTAACCTAACCTAACCTAACCTAACCTAACCTAACCTAACCTAACCTAACCTAACCTAACCTAACCTAACCTAACCTAACCTAACCTAACCTAACCTAACCTAACCTAACCTAACCTAACCTAACCTAACCTAACCTAACCTAACCTAACCTAACCTAACCTAACCTAACCTAACCTAACCTAACCTAACCTAACCTAACCTAACCTAACCTAACCTAACCTAACCTAACCTAACCTAACCTAACCTAACCTAACCTAACCTAACCTAACCTAACCTAACCTAACCTAACCTAACCTAACCTAACCTAACCTAACCTAACCTAACCTAACCTAACCTAACCTAACCTAACCTAACCTAACCTAACCTAACCTAACCTAACCTAACCTAACCTAACCTAACCTAACCTAACCTAACCTAACCTAACCTAACCTAACCTAACCTAACCTAACCTAACCTAACCTAACCTAACCTAACCTAACCTAACCTAACCTAACCTAACCTAACCTAACCTAACCTAACCTAACCTAACCTAACCTAACCTAACCTAACCTAACCTAACCTAACCTAACCTAACCTAACCTAACCTAACCTAACCTAACCTAACCTAACCTAACCTAACCTAACCTAACCTAACCTAACCTAACCTAACCTAACCTAACCTAACCTAACCTAACCTAACCTAACCTAACCTAACCTAACCTAACCTAACCTAACCTAACCTAACCTAACCTAACCTAACCTAACCTAACCTAACCTAACCTAACCTAACCTAACCTAACCTAACCTAACCTAACCTAACCTAACCTAACCTAACCTAACCTAACCTAACCTAACCTAACCTAACCTAACCTAACCTAACCTAACCTAACCTAACCTAACCTAACCTAACCTAACCTAACCTAACCTAACCTAACCTAACCTAACCTAACCTAACCTAACCTAACCTAACCTAACCTAACCTAACCTAACCTAACCTAACCTAACCTAACCTAACCTAACCTAACCTAACCTAACCTAACCTAACCTAACCTAACCTAACCTAACCTAACCTAACCTAACCTAACCTAACCTAACCTAACCTAACCTAACCTAACCTAACCTAACCTAACCTAACCTAACCTAACCTAACCTAACCTAACCTAACCTAACCTAACCTAACCTAACCTAACCTAACCTAACCTAACCTAACCTAACCTAACCTAACCTAACCTAACCTAACCTAACCTAACCTAACCTAACCTAACCTAACCTAACCTAACCTAACCTAACCTAACCTAACCTAACCTAACCTAACCTAACCTAACCTAACCTAACCTAACCTAACCTAACCTAACCTAACCTAACCTAACCTAACCTAACCTAACCTAACCTAACCTAACCTAACCTAACCTAACCTAACCTAACCTAACCTAACCTAACCTAACCTAACCTAACCTAACCTAACCTAACCTAACCTAACCTAACCTAACCTAACCTAACCTAACCTAACCTAACCTAACCTAACCTAACCTAACCTAACCTAACCTAACCTAACCTAACCTAACCTAACCTAACCTAACCTAACCTAACCTAACCTAACCTAACCTAACCTAACCTAACCTAACCTAACCTAACCTAACCTAACCTAACCTAACCTAACCTAACCTAACCTAACCTAACCTAACCTAACCTAACCTAACCTAACCTAACCTAACCTAACCTAACCTAACCTAACCTAACCTAACCTAACCTAACCTAACCTAACCTAACCTAACCTAACCTAACCTAACCTAACCTAACCTAACCTAACCTAACCTAACCTAACCTAACCTAACCTAACCTAACCTAACCTAACCTAACCTAACCTAACCTAACCTAACCTAACCTAACCTAACCTAACCTAACCTAACCTAACCTAACCTAACCTAACCTAACCTAACCTAACCTAACCTAACCTAACCTAACCTAACCTAACCTAACCTAACCTAACCTAACCTAACCTAACCTAACCTAACCTAACCTAACCTAACCTAACCTAACCTAACCTAACCTAACCTAACCTAACCTAACCTAACCTAACCTAACCTAACCTAACCTAACCTAACCTAACCTAACCTAACCTAACCTAACCTAACCTAACCTAACCTAACCTAACCTAACCTAACCTAACCTAACCTAACCTAACCTAACCTAACCTAACCTAACCTAACCTAACCTAACCTAACCTAACCTAACCTAACCTAACCTAACCTAACCTAACCTAACCTAACCTAACCTAACCTAACCTAACCTAACCTAACCTAACCTAACCTAACCTAACCTAACCTAACCTAACCTAACCTAACCTAACCTAACCTAACCTAACCTAACCTAACCTAACCTAACCTAACCTAACCTAACCTAACCTAACCTAACCTAACCTAACCTAACCTAACCTAACCTAACCTAACCTAACCTAACCTAACCTAACCTAACCTAACCTAACCTAACCTAACCTAACCTAACCTAACCTAACCTAACCTAACCTAACCTAACCTAACCTAACCTAACCTTTTTTTTTTTTTTTTTGCTTCCACAAAAGCCCAACCACACTTTTACGGTTTCGGTTGATCAATGTTTAACTGCAGCCGTCGAAAAGTCAACTTACCTTTTTAGAAACAAAACGGCAGATTGGCAGAAATTCTCAACCTCTTTAGGCAAAAACTTAACACAGTCAAAATTATTAAATACAATTTTCGAAAATATTACTCCCGGCTCCTTGGACTGCGTTGTGGAAACATTAACGGAGGACATACGCAAATCATGTTTCTCCTCCATGAAAATACGTGGAAACACTAAGCCGTATAATCCATGGTGGTCTAAGGAGCTGGAAGTGTTGAAAAAGAGGTGTATCGATGTTCATCATCGTATTCGTTCTGGCGTTCGCCAGAATTTGGATATAACCCAACTTCTGGGGGCTCAGGCTGAGCTAAAGAAGGAGTACGCTGATTTAATTAGATCCACCTCTACAAATCATTTTAGAGAATTCTGCCAATTGCAAAATAAAGAAAATGTGTGGTCAATGACGGGCAGATTGATCAAAGACGCTCCAATGCAACGTTCACCATCGACGCTGATGTGCGAAGGCAGATTTACCGAGGACAGTGACGAGACAGCCGACAAACTGTTGAGACACTTTTACCCTGACGACAGTAACGACACCTTACTGCGACATTACGAACTACGACACATGTTTAATTCGCCCTATGTATGTGATTCAGCCGAGGAAGAGGAATTCACTGTTGATGAGGTATTGGACGCATTAGGTACTATGAGTCCAAACAGAGCCCCTGGCGTAGACAACCTCACGTCTGATATTTGCACTGCGTTTGCGTCAGAGTATCCCCTGTTCCTTACCAGTCTGTTTAATTCATGCCTGGCTGTTGGTCATTTCCCAACACCATGGAAACAAGCATTTGTAAAAATATTACCAAAGCCCAACAAAGACTTATCCGATCTATCCTCGTTTCGACCTATTGGCCTTTTGCCTGTTTTTGGCAAACTATTGGAAAAACTAATAATAAAAAGATTAATATTTTATGGCCAACAGCGTCGGGCATGGAATGAACGACAATTTGGTTTTAAGGAGCAGGTGTCTACTACTGACGCTTTGCGAAACGCAGTCAATATAATCAGACGTGAGAAGGGTCGAAAGCGCCAGGTTCTGGCTGTATCCCTAGACATTAAAGCGGCGTTCGACAACGCTTGGTGGCCAGCACTATTCAACAGATTGCGAAATATTAAATGTCCGCGCAACGTATATAACATTCTACGTAGTTATATAGAGAATCGATCTGTCGAGCTGAGTAGATGAACAAAGCGGGTTCTAGACAGGAAGTGGCGTTCTAGACAGGAAGTAAGTTCAAACTCGATGGCTATGTTTTGTAAAGCTCGATGACCAAGGGTGTCTTGGCTTGAAGTGTATTAGGGGTTGTTATCGAAGTGTTATTCTTGAAGACGTGAAGTTCGATGGTCAGGGTGTTCTCTTGAAGGATATTAGGGGATGTTAAGCGGTGTTAGACTTGATGACTTGAAGCTCGATGGTTAGGGTGTTCTCTTGAAGGATATTAGGGGTATGTTAAGAGGATGACATTAAGTTCGATGACCAAGGTCATGGCTTGGCGGGTATAAGCTGCGAGGGTCTTGGCTTGAAGGGTGGTGTTAAGAGGAGTGAAGCTCGATGACCGAGGTCTTTGCTTGGCTGGTATAAGCTGCCAGGGTCTTTGCTTGAGGGTTTTCGCTTGGAGGGTACGTTCTTCGCGTGTCGGCGCTTGGAGGATATTATGGACCGGAAGTGCCTCGTTGACGCGGGTCTTTGCTTGAGGGTTTTCGCTTGGAGGGTACGTTCTTCGCGTGTCGGCGCTATGCCTTTTTGTGTCGGCGCTATGCCTTTTTGAAAATGTTAATAATAATACATTGTATTAAAATAATCTCCTATTGAGATATTGCGACCGGAATTAGTGATATGAAAATCACCTTGTGTTTTATTATAGAACAGATAGTGGTAATTTGTATGAGATAGAACGGATATAATACATTGTGTTAATAACCCTACCCTATGATAGCGGTCATTGGAAAAGGAAAAAACACCTTGTTTTAGGTCATATAGAACAGATAGTGGTAATTTATATCATATTGAACGGATATAATGCATTTAACAAGATCATCAGTTCCTGTTTTATGATAAATAAGACTGGAATTAGCAATAGGAAAAAACACCTTGTTTTTTAGGTCATACAGAACAGATAGTTGCAATTTGCTTCCTGTAAATAAAACTTATATAAGTAGGAAAATCAAGTAGAGTGTTATTGTATCTAAGTGAAGTGACTATAAACCATCAACTATACTATCAACTATAAAAAATATTTCAGAGTAAGTTGATTAATTTGAATTATCTACTATACTTCAATTATAATTAATTACATTAAATTTTTTTAATATTATTAATAAATTTACATCTTTTAGATGAATAATATAAAATCAGTCAAGTACATCATAGATTACGATGGTTTTTCATTCGATGGGGAATTTCGTTTGAAAGAACTCGGAATCTATGATGTAGACGCTGGATATGCATCATCAAAGATGTTTAAGGTAAAAATAAAATTATACATTTTGTAAGTTACTAAAAATCGATATTTTAATTTTTAAGGTTGGAAGTACCAGGGATGTGCGAGACATGAGAACTATACGCTTTGTAACTAATAATATCCATGGATTGCTGTGTCGGGATTACCCCAACGAGCTGGATAGAACACAAGTCGATGATATTATACAGCGATTGTGTATGGAAACACAATTGGAGAATCGACTTGTGTGCTATAAAGGCGGTAATTATGAGAAGAATCATATTACCAGGTTGGGGTATTCCAACATAGTTTTCAACTTAGAGGATTTAGGGTGTCCAAAATTTGACACCCTACTACAACAATATTCTCTAAACGTTGAAGACTGTGGCAATCATGGATATTTGAAGAACAAAATCAAAAAAGCGCATTGCCCCAAAGTGGAGGTGAGCTATTTTGCTCAATTTTTAAAAGATTATTTTAAAAATTAAGCAAAATAGTCATCTTCACGGATGTATAAGGTAAAAATATATTATAAGATTTGAAAAACTATAAATAACCTAATTACTCTTTATTTGCCATCAGTTCTCATGTTAACATTCAAACATCAAGGTAGTGGTGTATTAAATTCGTTAATTAATAATCTACCTTTCGAATTACATCTACCCGGATATCAATTCTGTGGACCAGGTACTCGCCTAGAAGAACGTTTAAAAAGAGGTGATTCAGGGGTGAATCCGCTCGATAGTGCTTGCAAAATACATGATATTAGCTATTCGAAAAATAAATCTTTAGAAGATAGACATAAAGCTGATTATATTTTGGAAAATAAAGCGTGGGAAAGAGTAAAGTCGAAAGACGTAAAGTTTGGTGAAAAAGCTGCAGCCTGGTTCGTTACATCAGCTATGAAAACGAAACGTAAACTTGGAATGGGGATGAAAGCTAGGAAGAAGATTCCATTTAAACGTGGTATTCTAGATCATGTTAGGAGAAGTTTAAAGAAAAAACATGTTGAAGATTTAGATTTAAATAATACAACTGCATTAAAAAAAGCTTCAATGATAGCACTTAATGCGGCACGTGTAGCTGTTAAAAAAGCAGGAGGTCGTAGAAATATACGTACTCCTAGAATTATACCATTCGAATCTAAAAAGGGGGGAGTTTTACCCGCTTTATTAATGCCAATACTAGCAGCTTTAGGAGCAATAGGATCATTATCAGGTAAATAAGATTCCTAAAAAATTTATTTTTGTTTTACGTTTAATTCTTGTAGGTGGTGCAAGTGCTGTAGCAAAAACAGTGATCGATTCGAGAAATGCTAAAAAGAAACTCGAAGAAGATAAACGACATAATAAGACGATGGAGGAAATTGGTAGAATAGGATCAGGATTATATCTTAGAAAAAATGTTAAAGGAGGATATGGTTTATTTTTAAAGAAGCAGTCAAAAAACTACCAATAACGCTACCCAATAGAGTACTATATGATAAAGATTTAGTTAAATATATAAAAAAATTAAGGATACCACATTTTAGAGGAATTTTTATGCGTGATACGTTACCAAAAAACTATCCACCACACCCTAACGAATGTGGTATACTTAATTTAGATTCTTATAAAAATCCTGGAACTCATTGGGTAGCGTATGTTAAAAGAAACAATACAGTATCATTTTTCGACAGTTTTGGGGGGCTTAAGCCCCCCAGGGAACTTGTAAAATATTTAGGAAATAAGGTTAAAATCTTATATAATAATGATAGTTATCAAAATTATAATGAAATTAACTGTGGTCATTTATGTTTAAAATTCTTGTATCGAACATGTAAAAACAATAAACTATGAAATTATTGTCTATAGGAAGTTATATATAAACATGTAAAATCTTGAAAATCCTTAGTAGTACATAAAACACCTAGCATGTCATATATTTTTACATTAAAAAGTAATAATCACGTATTATCTATCGATTTTACAAATCCACTACCCATCGATCCTGAAGCTGAATACGGATTAGCTCTGATAGGCTTTCATTCATATAATAGCATTCCGAATATTTACGAAGGTGGTGAAAATAAATTTTATTACACTGATTATAATACTGATAAGAAAACGAAAAAACAGGAAACGATTACATTACCGACTGGATCCTATGAAATTTTGGATATAGAAAATTATTTACGACAACAATTAATTCCAAAAACTGTAAAAAAGGAAGACTATGATAAATACTTTTCTCTAAAACCTAATCATAATACGTTAAAGTGTGAAATTTATAGCGAGAAGTACTTAATTAATTTTGCCTACGATCGACATACCATTGGATCAATTTTGGGGTTTTCTAATCGTATATTAGAACCGGATACCATTCACTTATCTGATCTTCCAGTCGATATCATAAAAGTTAGAACAATTCAAATAAATTGTAATATAACCACAGGAGCATTTTATGATAATAAACCGTCTCATACGATCTACGAATTTGCAATTGGAGTGGATCCGGGCTTTGCCATAGACGAAGTACCTCAAAATTTAATATATTTACCTATAATCAATAAGCGGGAAATAACGAATATTACACTAACCATCTTAGATCAGAACTTTAAACCTATAAATTTTCGAGGAGAAACCGTTATAATTCGTTTGGAATTAAAAAAATTAAAATGGGATTAGTGTTTAATAATAATAATAATAATCAAAAAAACTATAAAAACTCATATAAAAAAGTTTGGTCTTCAGTCTCAACTAACCATCCATTGGAGATAAGTTACAAGGCTAGAGGTATAGACCTATCAAAAAGACTAAATACTGAAAATCGTATGTTTCTCGAAGCAATAGGATTACGATGTCGTTAAGTCAAATATTTAACATTTTCCAAAAACCTCAATATGATGAGACAATTCAAAAAGTTGAAACAAGAACATATCAACCTTATGTGAAATCATTCAACAATAATGATGTAATAGAAATATCGATAAATCAATCTGATCAGTGGATTCTAATGAGCGATGCTGCCTTAATTATCGAAGGAAAAATAAAAACCGTAGGAACTGGTGAGGTATCTCTAGTAAATAATGCAGGAGCCTTTCTCTTTGATTCAATAACTTATGATTTAAATGGACAAGAAGTTGAAAGTGTACGTGATCCGGGAATTTTAAGCACGATAAAAGGATACATGTGTTATAATACTACCGATTCTAAGCATTTGGATATAGCAGGATGGAATTTTCCATCTAATCCTATAATAAATAAGAATGATAATTCATTTGTTTTACGTATTCCTTTAAAACATTTATTAGGAATTTTTAATGATTATCAATATGTTTTTTTCGGAAAACAAACGATTCGTCTCGTAAGAGCAAGACATGACGTGGATGCTCTTTTAGTAGAAAAAGCTGACGATACATTCAAGGTTGAAATAAAAATTGAAAATATTATTCTAAGAGTAGACATTATGATACCGAACGATGTATTAAAGTTAAATTTATTGGAATCTATCAAAAAAGATACACCCATCATAATTCCATTTCGAAAATGGGAATATCACGAATTACCTCAATTAACTATAGGTGCAACTAAAGAAATTTGGTCGGTGAAAACCTGTACAGCTCTCGAGAGTCCTCGCTATGTTATTATATCCTTTCAAGAAGCTAGAAGAGGAGATTTAAAGAAAAATGCATCAAATTTTGATAATATCGATATATCTGATATACGTGTTACTTTAAACGGCGATTATTATCCAATAGAACGTATGAGGCTTGATTTTAATAAAAATAATTATGTTGAAGCACATTGTAATTACACAAAATTTTATCAGAGTTTTAAAAATGATTATACATTACCAAAACAACCGTTGTTGGATTATGTAACTTTTAAAACTCATGCTCTATTTGTTATCGATTGTTCTAGAAGAATTGATGCTTTAAAATCGAGTACGATTGATGTCAAAATTGATATTGAAGCTCGAACAAGCTTTCCTACCAATACTAAAGCCTATTGTGTTATTATTCATGATGCAATAATCGAACATCTTCCACTTAGTGAAATAGTACGCAAGTTATCTTAAAGGATTTGAAGAGAGGAATCTAAATAAGTAGAATAATCTAACCACTAAGATTAGTTATACTTTTATCAATAAGGAGTGTTTCCGAACGATGATGATGATGAATTGTAATATTTATATAAAATAAAAATTATTGATAAGAATGTTTTCCTATTATTCATTAAAATAAAAGAACAATCCTTTCATTAAAGTTTATTAGTATCATAAAAGATCATGATGGGGAAGGTGGTATTGTTATTAGTAGTGCTAGAAATTTTATATTTTGTGAAATGTTATGAAGATCGACGTCTCGCTATCGAGTATTTACAGCAAGCAGGTTTTTTAAATTCTACAGCTAATTCATATTCAGGGGTGGATAATGCCTTATTAGCGTTTCAAAAGTTTTATAATCTTGAAACAAACAATATATTTACACCTGAACTTATAAATTTTATGAAAAAACGACGTTGCAATGTTCCCGATAAAGGTGCTTTAAAAAATACTTTCTATAAATGGAACAAAAGAAGATTGAATTGGTACGTTTTTCCATCAAACGATACAGATTACTCTAAACATTCTGATATTTTAATAAAAACAGCGATGGTTGTTAAAAAGGCATTCGGGTTATGGCAGGCTGCTTCAACCATATCATTTCATCATTCATCGTTTAATACTGATATTGCTATTTCATATAGAAAAGGTGTTCATGAAAATAATCCTCATTGTTCGAGAACTAAAATGTGTTCAAATAACCTTGATGGGATTGGAGGAGTTCTAGCTCATGCAGACTTTCCTACTAACATAGGACAATGTGTTGAAATACATTTAGATGTCGAGGAAAATTATTATATTGAGAATACTGATATTCCGTTAGATAATAATAAAATAAGTTTATTTCATGTTTTAGTTCATGAAATAGGTCATAACTTAGGACTAGAGCATACTAGAAATGAAGAAGATATGATGTATGCGTATACTGTCGATAATCATATAGTGAAACTATCAGAAACAGATAAAAAGAATCTTCAAGATTTATATGGGGAACCGTCTTCACATACAATACCGACAGCTATTATTCCTACGTCTACGCAGTATACAGATTTATGTAAAATTATTAAACCTGATAACATATTAATTACTCGAGATCATTATTTATATATATATTATAATGAATTAATGTGGAAGCTTCCTATACATAAGAATTATATCCAAAACGATTTAGTTACATCGTATCAGCATCAATATACATCGTCTTCACATTTCTTTCAAAGTAAATATGATAAAATATGGGTATTTGATAAAAAAAATATTGCTATTATTTCATCTTTAACTAATACACAAATAACTAATTCGAGTTTATTAAAGATGGGGTGGCCTAATACAAATAAAATTAATGCAGCTTTCGAATCATATTCAGGACGAATATTTGTTTTTCACGATGATGAATTATACTTCGAAATTAGCGAGTCCACTCTTAATGTTATAAATCAAGGTTACATTACTAATCTTTTTCCGGGGCTACCACTACCAGTCACGAAAGCCTTTAGATATATAAACGGAAATTTATTTTTTAGTATAAACGAAACGGTTTATGAATATAATGAATTTACAAATAAACTAATTAGTGTATCACCCTTTAGTTGGAGTTTGTTTGAAATTATATGTCCTAGTACTAAAATCATGAGTAAAATCTACTCTTTATTGAAATCATTATCATCTTATCTAGATGGTTAAGTAGTGGTAGAGTATAAAAGACGGTGTATTCTTATTTCTTAGTTAGTTGTTATTCGTAAATTAATATATACGGTATAGTAAAATGGATGATATTTATAATAATAAACCAATTATCTCATCTAATAATGATACCGGAAGCGATATCAACAATACCTCTATAAAATGGTATAATAACAAGGGTGATATTTATAATAGAGCAGATTCTGTAAATCAAGTTCGAAACTCTAAGACTCATTATCCTAATTGTCCTTGGTCGGATCCAAATGCAACAGAAGGTCCTGATACTTGTGGTTGTGTGATGCATCACACAACCACATCTACAACTTATAACAAATACAACCGCATACATAGGATGGAACCAATTACCTCAACTAATAATGATACCGGAAGCGATAGTAGCAATACCTCTGTAAAATGTGTAAATTGTGGTTGTAATGTTATGAATATGGAAAAAATTCTTATATCTGTTTTACGCTTATGCGATATTATGATGTTGTTAATAGATAAATGTAAATAATGTTAAAATAAATTATATCTAAATATTATATCTTTTCATTTTATATTTAGGGTAATACACCTTATAACTTCTTAGTTTGTCATAAGATGTATTGTACTAAACAGCAGGAGCCGCTTCCTATACTAAATTTAGATATTTTTAATGACACGATTGTTAAGTGTAGTAAACATGGTAATCTATTACCAAATTCGTTTAGAGCTATTTTTTGCGGTCCGAGTGGATCGGGCAAGACGAATGCTTTATTAAGTCTACTATTTCATCCCAATGGAGCAAGATTTGAAAATATTTATGTATACTCAAAGTCTCTATATCAAGACAAGTATGAGTTATTAAAATCGGTTTTAAACGGCGTAAAAGATGTGGGATATTTTCCATTCAAAAATAATGATGAAATAATTGCACAAAGCGAAGCTCTTGATAATTCTATTTTTATATTCGATGATATAGCGTGCGATAAGCAGAATAAAATACGTGAATATTATTCTATGGGTAGACATAAAGGTATCGATGTTGCTTATTTATGTCAAACGTACTCGAAAATTCCAAAACAATTAATTCGTGATAACAGTAATTTAATAGTGCTTTTTAAACAGGACGAAACAAATTTAAAACATGTATATAACGAACATGTTTCTCCCGATATATCATACGATGTATTTAAAAATCTATGTGCAGAATGTTGGAAAGAAAATTATGAACCGATAGTGATTGTTAAAGATTTTCCTCTAAATCAAGGTCGTTATCGTAGAGGTTTCGATAGCTATATCAATACAGATATACCGCTAACACCGATAGCAAACACTAATACCGATAGCGGTCGCTAATACCGATCGCTCGCTTACGATCGCTATAGCGGTCGCTAATAGCGGTCACGGTCGCTAATACCGGTCGCTCGCTCGCTTAAGGTCGCTAATACCGGTCGGTCGCTCGCTTATGGTCGCTATAGCGGTCGCCAGCATATTGGAATACTTGTATATAAATAGTGTCTTCCTATACATAAACTCATAGCAAAATGATATCACATCATGATGGAACTGTTAAAAAACAAATTCATGAGCTTTCTAAAAGTATTCGAAAAAAATACCTAGCTCTTAAATTAGGTAAATCTGAAGAAGATAGTGCGTTAAATAAATTATTTAAACCTATAGTGGAACCTCTAAATAGTATTAGTGATGTTGTTGCTAGAAACAAACCTAATATTTTTGAAAAAGACATCTCATCGATAACTACACCGAAGCGAGCTGTTGTCAAACGAAAGCTAGTTTTCGATACATTGGAAAAAGTAAAGCCTTCTTCTTCCCCACAAAAACAAGTAGAATTTCTAAAAAAAGAAACAGCTAATACAAATCTCAATGCTACTACCGACGACGACGATGACGATGATGTTTATGAAGATATAGCCTCTGATGATTACGATGATGATGTTCATGAATCCACTCGAAAAGATTTTCAGCAACTTACAAAATCGCAAGCCTATAGAGACTATCTATCAAACAATTTTACGATACCATTACCTAGAAAGTATCTAGAAGAACAGCTTCATGATACTGAAAATACGTTTGATATGAATTTTGGTGTAAATCAAAATTTGGAAACAAGAAAATTTTCTATTGGAGACTCCGTATTAGATTTTAATGGATCTAATATTATTGTATACGTGTATGATGATATATCTAATACAAAAATACCTCAAACATATACAGGAACATCGGGATTGTATGAACTTTTGTTTAAAAAACAACCCCACGGTTATACGAAACAGGATATAGATCGATATATGGATATCGGGTATAGAACAAATTTATTCAGAAGAAATTATTCTGCTCTCGAACAAATTAATGGTAATAATACTTTAAAGTATAGAAATATAATTAAACCAAATTTGAGTTCATCTAAAAAGAAGAGTAGGAAGACGAAGAATTTGGATTCATCTAAAAAGAAGAAGAAAGGTGGTGGCGGTGGTTTTCGTGTAGAAAATAGCTTACAACTACAACATAACTCTAAACCCATCGAATATGTTTATTTTGATGATGTAAATGAGCTCGTAGACCGATTACGTTTACTCATAGCATCTAAAGATGCTGGAAATACATCGCATGATAATGAAATAATATCAATCATTAATGAATTAAGAGAAGCATCGGTTATATATTAGCTCTTTTCTATATTTTTATATTAGTTATAAGATGCCGCTCGATAAATTCGGTCAATCATTGTCTTCTACTTCACTTCTCTCATCGAGAAGATTACGCTATGATGCCCATAGTGCTAATATTAGACATACTGCCGATGGTGATATTGATGCAGAAAATTTAAGAATTTGTAACGTTAAAGAACCTAAAGTTGCTGGGGATGTCTCGAATAAGCATTATGTGGATGTTGAAATTAATAAGATTAAAAATAGTTATCTACTTCATACATACATTTACTCTACCTCTACCGATAAAGCTGGACGTTTCATAATATTCAATGTTCCTGATAAATTCGAATTTCGAGTAATTAGAGAAGGAACAGTTGTTAATGTTAGTTGTTCAGCTGCGAAAATTCTATTAAATAATAAGGAGTGTAATAGTGCTGGTAAAGAATTAATTGGACGCACTTTAAAAATAGGAGATATTTTCACTTTTACTGCGATAGACGAAAATTATAATAGTCTGATATTTGAGATAATTACTAAAGTATACATCGAGTAATCATCATCATCATCATCATGAATCATCATCTCTTTAGTAAAGAAAAACTTCAGATCGTTAAAGAACTTCACAAACCTATACGCAAAAATTTTCAAAGACGTAGAACCATAATTAAAGGATTGGATGATTTATGGCAGATAGATCTGATGGAGATGAGTCGATTCTCATCATCAAATAAAAAATTTAGATTCATATTGGTTGTTATCGATTGCTTCTCAAAATATGTGTGGTGTAGAGCGCTTAAAACAAAAAGTGCTCTAGATGTTGCAAGAGCATTCGAATCAATATTGGTAGAGGGAGTACGTTGTCCTCGAAACGTGCAAAGCGATCAAGGAAAAGAATTCTTAAATACAACCTTTAATCAACTAATGAAAAAATATGATATAAATCATTATAATACGTTTAGCTCGATGAAGGCATCTATGGCCGAACGAGTTATTCGAACTTTAAAAGAAAAATTATTTAAACATTTTACTCTCAATGGCTCTCATAAATGGATCGATGTATTATCTAAAATTACATCTATATATAATAATACTACACATTCTACAATAAAAATGAAACCTATCGATGTTACTAAGAAAAACGAGGATCAAGTTTTAAAATCATCTTATAATTTTATAAAATTAGCCACTACACCTAGAACATTTAAAATTGGTGATTATGTTAGAATAAGTATAGCCAAACATGTTTTTGAAAAAGGATATATTCCAAATTGGACAACTGAAATATTTAAAATCGTTAGAATACAAATTACACATCCTGTAACATATCTCCTAGAAGATTTAAGAGGAACATCTATAAGCGGCGCTTTTTACAAAGAAGAATTACAAATAGCTAAATATCCGGATGTTTATCTGGTTGAAAAAGTTTTAAAAAGACGTGGTAATAAAAATTATGTAAAGTGGTTAGGATTCGATGATTCACATAATAGCTGGATTGATCGATCAAATGTTCTATAATATATAAAATCAACATTATCTAAAATTCTCTTTAGTCTTCTTAAAATAATGTTAGTGGGTAGTGTTGATGAGGAGGAGGAGGATACGTCGAATTATAATATACATTTTAATAGGATGGTGGAAAATTATAAAGAGAAGATTCAATGTGAAACCTTATTGATACATAATCATAAATATGAATTACAGTTTACCGATTTTTCTATAAATTGTGGTTTGAGTTCAGCTCGAAATTTTCAACCATCAATTCACCTAGTTAATGATGATCATCTAATATTATCTTTTGATGTAGAAGAATGGTTGGAATTAATAGAAACACTTCGTTGTATGTTTGAAGAGAACTTTGGAGAAGTGAACGAATCCTATATCTACACTACTATTTGGGGTACCAAAATTTCTTGTGCTCCTATTTTGGAATACTTTAGAAGCATAACAATATCCAGAAATAACATTGCTTTTGAACTCGAGGATTATGAGACATCAGAAATTCTTCTTTTAAATTCTCGTATTTTAAATGTAATAAAATATCTTTCAAGTTTAAATTTTCATGAATATTATGTTAATGTATTAAAATGTGTAAATGATAAACTAAAATCAGATATTGATATAATAGATATAATCAAAGATCTTTGTAATACTAATTCAATCCAAGATCAATGTATGCTTGAATATATTTCTAATTATAAAAACAATGTTGTAGAAGATTTTAATAATAATTATAAATCGTTAGATGTAAACATTCCTTGAGTAAAATAAAATGTCAAGGTCAATCGTAATCATTTTTCCTGTGCTACTATCCAACAGCCCTCGCATGATATCATTGTTTATTAGCTTATAACGTTATCAAATTTCATTCACTTCAGTTAGCTTATCTCATTTTGAAGGATGTTGAAGGTTTATAGTATTTTTATTTCATATGATAATAATTAATAGTATTTTAATCTTTATTTTATTTTTACATTATAAGTATGTTGAATTAATAATAAGAAAACAGTTTGTAATGAGTTATACATTTTATGTTTGTAAAATTAATGTAAATAATATCACTGAACATTATTATAAAATATATATTGTTTGGTAAAAGAAGTTTTTTTTTTATTCTTCTTTAATTGATTTTGAAGGAGGACTATCTTTTAACGTTTCCTTACATAGTAATAGATCATCATAATCGATAACTGTATGCGTTTCTATAGATGATTTACAGAAACAAAACATCATCCTACATGAACGGCAATATTGTGTCCCCATTATTGGGATCGTTGTAATTCTTTTGCGAACTTCTGATGATGATGGGTGGAAACGATTAGTATTATTGAAAATCAACCTCCTTATCCATTTGCCCTATAAGTAAAAAATAAAAATTAATTAAAGAACTCTAATAAGAAATTGTATAAACATACCAGATTTTTCGATTCTCTTTCATAAAAATATTTTAAAAGTAAATTGGTATTTTTTACGATTCTTTCAATAGATAATGTCCATGAGGTAGTGTATCGGTTGAATTTTTAATTAAATATCTTTTATCATCAAAACCGTTTAAAGCTATTTTATTTTGCTCTATACTATAGACTGTATGTGAAAACGAGCGAATTGTTCTTTGTGATATCATTTTTTCAACATTATTTCGTAAGCATTCTAGATAATCATTAAAATCAATTTTAGTTTTCATAACATTCTTTTTAACCCCCTTAGATTTTTTAACACACCCCTCCTCTCCACTATATTTATATGTATACATCTTTGATCTGAGTCCTATAAAATGTGACATTATTTTACCGTTTAACTCATCCTTCATTAGACCTGGAATCTTTTTATTAACTAGAGGTATATTATAAGAATTATCCTGAGCATAATCGCTTGTATCAAACATATGAATATCTTTTTTTATAATATCTTGATAGGGATCTATATTCTTAAGCTGATAAATCAAACTATCTGTATCGGTATATAGAAGCTTCACATGATTATTTTCAGCACATTTCTTAAGCATATATGAATAGTGAAAATTGTATAAACATACCTTTGAAATATCTAAGATTACCATCCCCACGTATATAGGTTTATTGAAAACATGTTCGCTCTTTGTTAATTCTATAGCCACAAGGTTTTCATTGAAAATAGTACGGTTGTGAAAATTTGGACTTGCAATTAAATTTTTCGCTCCGTATCTTCCCTCCCATCGAGTTACTAACTTTACTACTCTATGTTTTCGTATATTTTCCATTGTTTTACCAAATACAGCGTTAATCATCAGTTTAAATAAATTCTTTTCGAATGTTGTAGTAGCTGCAGATCGTAATTTAGTGTTAAGCTCGACGTATGATTTTAACCATGGAGATTGTTCGAATGATAGCACACGATGAAGTTTTATTAATTTCAAACCATGTTCTAAACACTGTTTCAAATTACGATAATGAATTATATACTTTGATTTATTATATAATGTTGTCATTAATTTAGATATTTTTGATTTTGGGAGTTGTAAAGCTTTATGTTGATATACTGATTGTATATCGGAAGGTTTTAAATGTTCCGCACAAAAAGGTAAATCTTTATGTGTATCATGAAGGTGATTAGGATACTCCAAATCTACCTCTAAAATATATCCGATAGATGCATCATCAGCTATTGTAGTGACATCAAAATTTTCAATATTATCCATCCACTTAAAATTTTTATATGGTAAATTTTGAGACATTGACCATCCGTAAAGGTTGTTTACGTCAAAGTATATGTTATATATAGACTCTCTGGAAGAATCATATTCATCCATATATTTATTATTAGCTTCCGAATATCGATTAGAGCATTGACTTATTCCACCCCTAATCCCTCCTTCAATAAACATAAGCATATCTACATCCTTAATAATATCTAGTTTACATCTCGTATATTTCAACATACAATCCCACGTATATCCAGGTAAAGTATAATACCAAGCCAAATCGAGCTCATAATTTAGGTACATTGTCTCCCGAAATTGTTCAAAGATATCACATAATAAAAAAATATCTATTTTCATATAAAAATCAGAAAAATCTCCTAAATTTTTACATTTAAAAGTATGCCATATATTTTTTGCATGTTCGTAATCTTCTATAGAAATATCTGAACTCTTTAATTTATTATAAAAACATTCGATGGGGGGTAGCGTAGTCTCATTTAATTTATCTAAAGAATCGATATAATCATAGGGAAATATTCCTTTACGGATTAGTAATTTAAATGCTTGACTATCTTCATCTCTAAATTCCGATTTTAAATTTTTAAACATATCCAACTCCATGGAAGAAGCTAATTCATCTAAAGATGTACTCATAAATCTAAAAGAATCTATAAATCGGAATTTAATCTTGCTTCCCCCATCATCAGTTAATGTAAAAGAAATATATTTTTCCATGTTTATTGGTAATAAACTAATTTTTCCTAATTTTGAGATATCTTCAATGAGGAAGTGACTATCATAGCCTGTTAGATTATGAAACACTACAGGTACCATAAATTTCTTTTTAAAGTTTAAATTACAAATAGAATGAGCAAACCCCCGGAAGTCCCCCTCGAAATGTGAATGATCTCTTACGATTTTATTATCATTATAATCATTGAAAGTAAATTTTTTATTACATATGTGACACTTAATTGCTGTTTTAAAATCGGAAGGATGATTTTGCATGGGTATAATGTTAATAATTTTACTTGAAATAAATTGAGCTATACTTTTAAGTTGTTCTGCATACCATGTGATAGCATCTATACCTCTATAAGATGTATAAAAAGATAGGTTATTATCATAGGAACATTTTAAAAAGATACCTGCACTATATGCTTGATGTTTTTGATATTTTACTGTTTTAATGATATCATTATCATCATCAGTTATAGGTTCTAGGATTGATTCTAAATCGCTGTATAAGATAAATGGTACTTTTTGTTGATTTGAAAAATTTTTAAATTCTACAGTATCATAGGGAGGGAACGAAATTTTACAATTATTTAATTTTCTACAATTCTCAGAGTGCATATCTAATTTATCTTTAGTATAAAAATAATTTAAACAACAGTCACATATATGTATAGCTATTTTAGATTTAGTGAGTTGACTCGATAAAAGACGTGATAAATTTTTAAGTAAACAAAAATGATAACGAATTTGAGTATCATCACCATCATCATCATCATCATCATCATCATCATCATCATTTCCTACTGTTATATAATCATTTAATTTAGGGTAATACACATTCTGAATTAATAATAAATTAATATGTTTATCTTTTTTATCTTTTGTTATGTATGCAGGAACAACAGTATACTTTTCTAATCTATTTAACTCTAAAGCATATACGTTAATAGAAATATTATTTAATTTTTCTACTTTAGGTATTTGTGCTAATTTTATTGGAAATTTAATGTTTTCCAGATTTAAAACAGATGAATAATGAGGGTAAGAGGTAATTATATCACAATGTTTATCAACTGGATATAATGCTGCTACCAACGACCATGCAAAACATGCATCATCATCATAATTTTTGATATTAATACACGCTTTTTTAGCAGCAATTGATTCTGGAAGTCTAATAAAGGATGATCCATTACCAATATCACATTTATTAATATTAATTTCCAATGAAATTAATTCCCTAATAGCCCAACCACTTTGAGAAAGTTGAAAAGACTCTAATTTATTTATAATAGGATTACAAATATGTTCTTGAAACCATTTTTTAATATTAACACTCGTATCAATTATTTCATTTTTAGTATTAAAATGTTTATATTCAATAATTTCATTATCGTTTAACCCTCGTTTGATAAATTCTCCACAAAAACAGCTATTAACTTTTATCATAATAAAATTATTTTTAAGAACATTCTTTATTCTAACATTGAAGAGGAAAAATGCATCATTAAAAAATTCTAATATATCGATATGTTTCAAATTGATAATCATGCCTGAACGAATTCTCGAATCGAAAGCGTTTTTTAAATCCACCCATTTTACCCAATCACTACGTTTCTTTTTACCCCCTACTATTCCTAAACCAACAATATTTTTCTTCTTGTTTACACATACACATCTACTAATGAGTAATTGATAACGTTTTAAATTAGAGATATCAGATAATATTTTTTTTTTTTCACCGACATTTAAATTTTTAATTTTTAATATTTTATAACAATATCTTAAACTTTTAGAACAATATTTATACCAAATATCAATTTCTCGTTGTTGAGAATTATTTTTATTTAAAATTTTGTATGATCGCTCAATAATATTAACTGAATTTCTACTTACCTCAAAGACATTATCTAAATTAGTATAACTCATTGCTAATATTTGTTTTCTTATACTATCTCAAACAATTGCGATGGTGAGTACTTTGGGTTGCTCGAAGTCCTCGACCCTCTGTATAACAATTTATATTTTTTTGGCTGGAAGTTGTTCAAATTTTCTTTTATGACTGTAACACATCGGCCTGGTAAAAATACCACACAGTCTTCTAAAGTTAACTTCGGAACTTCTCCAAAAACACTATTAACAATTTCTAAATTGTTAATTATATATGGTCGATCTGGTGTTAGATCCTGCAGCTTTTTTGTCTCTAATGCTGCAAATTTGTTAATAGCACTTAGATCCACTAAAAATTTATTATAACTAATTATTATTAAATATTTAAAATTATACAACTTACTTTTGAAATATTTTCTGGAATAACTCACTCACTTAGATACAATATACTACTACTTGGATATATAGAAGTAACCTATATCTTTAGGATAGATTATTCTACTTTTATATTAGATTTTCTTCTACACCCCACCCCGTTCTTCAAATCGCACAGTATAATGCTTTTATTTACAGGAAACACTTATTTTTCTATCACCACAAATTCCGTTCCATTTTTTATATACTCTAAGTTCAAAGATAAACAACATCAACTATCTCATTCGTGATGACGGAGGTTTGATAAAATGGGATTTATAAACATGTCTAAACCTGCAAGATGAAGCGTTTTTCTTATCATTAATACAGGTCTATTTTACAAAACGTTATCGTAATAGGAACTGATTTATATGACATAAAAACAAGGTGTTTTTTCCTATTGCTAATTCCAGTCTTATTTATCATAAAACAGGAACTGATGATCTTGTTAAATGCATTATATCCGTTCAATATGATATAAATTACCACTATCTGTTCTATATGACCTAAAACAAGGTGTTTTTTCCTTTTCCAATGACCGCTATCATAGGGTAGGGTTATTAACACAATGTATTATATCCGTTCTATCTCATACAAATTACCACTATCTGTTCTATAATAAAACACAAGGTGATTTTCATATCACTAATTCCGGTCGCAATATCTCAATAGGAGATTATTTTAATACAATGTATTATTATTAACATTTTCAAAAAGGCATAGCGCCGACACAAAAAGGCATAGCGCCGACACGCGAAGAACGTACCCTCCAAGCGAAAACCCTCAAGCAAAGACCCGCGTCAACGAGGCACTTCCGGTCCATAATATCCTCCAAGCGCCGACACGCGAAGAACGTACCCTCCAAGCGAAAACCCTCAAGCAAAGACCCTGGCAGCTTATACCAGCCAAGCAAAGACCTCGGTCATCGAGCTTCACTCCTCTTAACACCACCCTTCAAGCCAAGACCCTCGCAGCTTATACCCGCCAAGCCATGACCTTGGTCATCGAACTTAATGTCATCCTCTTAACATACCCCTAATATCCTTCAAGAGAACACCCTAACCATCGAGCTTCAAGTCATCAAGTCTAACACCGCTTAACATCCCCTAATATCCTTCAAGAGAACACCCTGGCCATCGAACTTCACGTCTTCAAGAATAACACTTCGATAACAACCCCTAATACACTTCAAGCCAAGACACCCTTGGTCATCGAGCTTTACAAAACATAGCCATCGAGTTTGAACTTACTTCCTGTCTAGAACGCCACTTCCTGTCTAGAACCCGCTTTGTTCATCTACTATTTGCATTGCGTTTGCTGAGGAAAATTTAAAATTTTTAACAACGTTACTAAATTCATGCTTGAGGGCTGGCCACTTTCCAAAACCGTGGAAGAGGGCTTTCGTTAAAATATTACCTAAAGCGAACAGGTCGGATCAAAACGACCTGTCGTCCTATCGTCCGATCGGCCTCCTCCCGGTCTTTGGAAAGTTATTAGAAAAACTTTTTACTAAGCGATTAGTGTATTACGGCCAGCAGCGTCAAGCATGGAATTCAAATCAATTCGGCTTCAAAGAGCAAACCTCCACCTCCGAGGCACTACGCAATGCAATTGAAAAAATCAGACGTGAGAAAAATCGTAAGAGACTGGTACTTGGTGTATCCCTCGATATCAAGGCGGCGTTCGACAATGCATGGTGGCCAGCTCTTTTTAACAGACTACGGAATATTCAATGCCCACCGAACATATATAGACTCCTTAAGAGCTATATTGAAGATCGGTCTGTCGAGCTGGTCTACGCTGACGGAAAGTCGCTGAAAAAGATGACCAAGGGATGTATCCAAGGCTCTGTTTGCGGACCTACTTTTTGGAACATTGTGCTGGATGAACTCTTAGATTTGGGCTTGCCCGAAGGATGTCATCTGCAAGCATTTGCAGATGATGTCTTTTTAATCGTGAGTGCAACCAGTACAATGAAACTCGAAGAAATAACTAACATCGCACTTAGATTAATTGCTGAGTGGGGCGCTGGAGTCAAATTAACTTTCAGCGCTGCAAAAACTCAAGCAATTGCCTTCACACCAAAATCTAAATTAACCAGTATCTATTTTGGCACACAAAAATTGAAATTCGAACCTTTTATTAAAATGTTAGGGATAATTTTGGACCAACACTTGAAATTCGTAGAACATGTTAAATTTATCATATCTAAAGCCAGCAAAATTTTTCAAAATTTATGTAAATATGTACGTCCTACTTGGGGTATCCACCCCGAAAATGTAGAGACAATATACCATTCTGTCGTCGAGCCCATTTTGACCTACGGGGCTAGTATATGGTGTGGAGCGCTTAATTATAAATACGTGCGATGTTGGTTACGTTCTTTTCAAAGGGTATTCGCCATTAGGGCCATACGAGGTTTTCGAACCGTCTCGGCAATATCTGCGTTAGCTCTCGCTGGGTTCATCCCCATCGAACTTAAGGTGAGGGAAGTTGCGAAGATAGAGGAGGTGAAAGTGACTGGAACAATTGATCATCTTCCTGGTGACGTCATCTTACAGGGTCGTACGTCGCCGGCAGAGATGCTTCATCCCTGCCAAAGACAAACGATCGAGTTTGTGAAAGTAAGTGACTCAGAGGAAGTTGATCGATTAAGCGAGACGGTATCTGCTGCCATTTTTACGGATGGAAGCAAATTGGAGGGTGGAGAAGTCGGCGCGTCGGTGGTCATTTATCATGAGGGTCGGCAGGAAACACACAAATTTCGACTGCACAAGTCATGCAGTGTCTTTCAGGCCGAACTTTATGCAATCGACGCTGCCCTGAAATGGATTTCTCCCAGGGGAATACACTCAGCGTGTATCTTCTCCGATAGCCTGTCTTCTCTTGTTTCTATTCGTAACAGAGACAGCACTGTACCGTTGGTCAGTTCTATTCACTTTTCGCTTCTCAAGTTAAAGACTCAAACCCTCGTATCGTTCGTGTGGGTTAAAGCTCATTGCGGAATTGGTGGAAACGAAGTTGCCGACCTCTGCGCCAAAGATGCGGCAGCATCTCATTGTCGCAGCGCTTACAACGAATTTCCACTGAGCTATGCAAAACGGGAGATCCGTCTTGAAATGAAGAGTATTTGGGAAACTGAATACAAAGACGCAATTCAAGGCTCGACCACTCGTGAGTTTTTGCCCACACTTCGGGACGTCGATTTGTTCCGCGATGCTTTTCCAACTTCCTTTGAGCTAACTCAAATATTGACGGGACACTCATATGCACGATCTTATCTCCACCGATTTAAGATCAGTCCTACTGACTTATGCCCCTGTGATTCAAAAAGTAGGCAGACTATGCAACATTTGATGAAGGACTGTCCAAAGTTTTTGGTCGCTCGATTCGCTCATGTTACGCTATGTTCTCTCTATAATACCGATCCTTTTGACATTCTCTCTCTTGCCAAAACAAATCAACCACGTTCTTCCTTTATAAAATTTATTAAATATATTATCAATTCATTAAAAAAATTCAACTCCTGATAGTATTTCGGCCTCAATCATTTCTTCTTCTTTCCACTAACATGGGCGATTTGGTCGGTCGAATGTGTTTTCTCCCTTTTTCATCCTGCCATCAATTGGTGTACCACTTTATCAATCAAAATTAACCCAAAACATTTTACTGACACTGACATATAAAACTACTGACAGCGACAATTCCAATATACACCGACGAAAATTATTTATATTAATCAAAATTATTAACCCAAAAATATTACTGACTGACATTTAAAAATTACTGACAGTGACAATTTCAATATACACCGACGAAAATTATTTTTATATTAATCAAATTACTAACCCAAAAATTTTACTGACATTGACATTTAAAAATTACTGACAGTGATAATTTCAACATACAACGACGAAAATCATTAACATTTACAATTTTAATCCTACATTCATAAAGTTGTGAAATCCCGCACAACTAAATTAATTTTTACATCTTAATGTTTAAATTAATTAACTCTTTTATTTATTTTATTTACGTTTAATTGTTATTATTGTTTTATTGATACCATTTGTTTCATTGTTATTATGTTCTATTTATTATTTTGTTAAACTTATTTCATGTTGTTATTAATGTTGTTACTATTTTAATCTTTATTGTTACTAATGTTTACGTTATTAAGCTCATTTTATTGTTACCATTGTTATTATTATGAATTTCCATTGTTATTATTATCATTATTTTTTTATATCTGTATCAATTAGCAGAATATACACCCCGATTGTACGGTTAGTACAATCGGGAAAGAGGAAAAAAAAAAAACCTAACCTAACCTAACCTAACCTAACCTAACCTAACCTAACCTTTTTTTTTTTTTTTTTTTTTGCTTCCACAAAAGCCCAACCACACTTTTACGGTTTCGGTTGATCAATGTTTAACTGCAGCCGTCGAAAAGTCAACTTACCTTTTTAGAAACAAAACGGCAGATTGGCAGAAATTCTCAACCTCTTTAGGCAAAAACTTAACACAGTCAAAATTATTAAATACAATTTTCGAAAATATTACTCCCGGCTCCTTGGACTGCGTTGTGGAAACATTAACGGAGGACATACGCAAATCATGTTTCTCCTCCATGAAAATACGTGGAAACACTAAGCCGTATAATCCATGGTGGTCTAAGGAGCTGGAAGTGTTGAAAAAGAGGTGTATCGATGTTCATCATCGTATTCGTTCTGGCGTTCGCCAGAATTTGGATATAACCCAACTTCTGGGGGCTCAGGCTGAGCTAAAGAAGGAGTACGCTGATTTAATTAGATCCACCTCTACAAATCATTTTAGAGAATTCTGCCAATTGCAAAATAAAGAAAATGTGTGGTCAATGACGGGCAGATTGATCAAAGACGCTCCAATGCAACGTTCACCATCGACGCTGATGTGCGAAGGCAGATTTACCGAGGACAGTGACGAGACAGCCGACAAACTGTTGAGACACTTTTACCCTGACGACAGTAACGACACCTTACTGCGACATTACGAACTACGACACATGTTTAATTCGCCCTATGTATGTGATTCAGCCGAGGAAGAGGAATTCACTGTTGATGAGGTATTGGACGCATTAGGTACTATGAGTCCAAACAGAGCCCCTGGCGTAGACAACCTCACGTCTGATATTTGCACTGCGTTTGCGTCAGAGTATCCCCTGTTCCTTACCAGTCTGTTTAATTCATGCCTGGCTGTTGGTCATTTCCCAACACCATGGAAACAAGCATTTGTAAAAATATTACCAAAGCCCAACAAAGACTTATCCGATCTATCCTCGTTTCGACCTATTGGCCTTTTGCCTGTTTTTGGCAAACTATTGGAAAAACTAATAATAAAAAGATTAATATTTTATGGCCAACAGCGTCGGGCATGGAATGAACGACAATTTGGTTTTAAGGAGCAGGTGTCTACTACTGACGCTTTGCGAAACGCAGTCAATATAATCAGACGTGAGAAGGGTCGAAAGCGCCAGGTTCTGGCTGTATCCCTAGACATTAAAGCGGCGTTCGACAACGCTTGGTGGCCAGCACTATTCAACAGATTGCGAAATATTAAATGTCCGCGCAACGTATATAACATTCTACGTAGTTATATAGAGAATCGATCTGTCGAGCTGAGTAGATGAACAAAGCGGGTTCTAGACAGGAAGTGGCGTTCTAGACAGGAAGTAAGTTCAAACTCGATGGCTATGTTTTGTAAAGCTCGATGACCAAGGGTGTCTTGGCTTGAAGTGTATTAGGGGTTGTTATCGAAGTGTTATTCTTGAAGACGTGAAGTTCGATGGTCAGGGTGTTCTCTTGAAGGATATTAGGGGATGTTAAGCGGTGTTAGACTTGATGACTTGAAGCTCGATGGTTAGGGTGTTCTCTTGAAGGATATTAGGGGTATGTTAAGAGGATGACATTAAGTTCGATGACCAAGGTCATGGCTTGGCGGGTATAAGCTGCGAGGGTCTTGGCTTGAAGGGTGGTGTTAAGAGGAGTGAAGCTCGATGACCGAGGTCTTTGCTTGGCTGGTATAAGCTGCCAGGGTCTTTGCTTGAGGGTTTTCGCTTGGAGGGTACGTTCTTCGCGTGTCGGCGCTTGGAGGATATTATGGACCGGAAGTGCCTCGTTGACGCGGGTCTTTGCTTGAGGGTTTTCGCTTGGAGGGTACGTTCTTCGCGTGTCGGCGCTATGCCTTTTTGTGTCGGCGCTATGCCTTTTTGAAAATGTTAATAATAATACATTGTATTAAAATAATCTCCTATTGAGATATTGCGACCGGAATTAGTGATATGAAAATCACCTTGTGTTTTATTATAGAACAGATAGTGGTAATTTGTATGAGATAGAACGGATATAATACATTGTGTTAATAACCCTACCCTATGATAGCGGTCATTGGAAAAGGAAAAAACACCTTGTTTTAGGTCATATAGAACAGATAGTGGTAATTTATATCATATTGAACGGATATAATGCATTTAACAAGATCATCAGTTCCTGTTTTATGATAAATAAGACTGGAATTAGCAATAGGAAAAAACACCTTGTTTTTTAGGTCATACAGAACAGATAGTTGCAATTTGCTTCCTGTAAATAAAACTTATATAAGTAGGAAAATCAAGTAGAGTGTTATTGTATCTAAGTGAAGTGACTATAAACCATCAACTATACTATCAACTATAAAAAATATTTCAGAGTAAGTTGATTAATTTGAATTATCTACTATACTTCAATTATAATTAATTACATTAAATTTTTTTAATATTATTAATAAATTTACATCTTTTAGATGAATAATATAAAATCAGTCAAGTACATCATAGATTACGATGGTTTTTCATTCGATGGGGAATTTCGTTTGAAAGAACTCGGAATCTATGATGTAGACGCTGGATATGCATCATCAAAGATGTTTAAGGTAAAAATAAAATTATACATTTTGTAAGTTACTAAAAATCGATATTTTAATTTTTAAGGTTGGAAGTACCAGGGATGTGCGAGACATGAGAACTATACGCTTTGTAACTAATAATATCCATGGATTGCTGTGTCGGGATTACCCCAACGAGCTGGATAGAACACAAGTCGATGATATTATACAGCGATTGTGTATGGAAACACAATTGGAGAATCGACTTGTGTGCTATAAAGGCGGTAATTATGAGAAGAATCATATTACCAGGTTGGGGTATTCCAACATAGTTTTCAACTTAGAGGATTTAGGGTGTCCAAAATTTGACACCCTACTACAACAATATTCTCTAAACGTTGAAGACTGTGGCAATCATGGATATTTGAAGAACAAAATCAAAAAAGCGCATTGCCCCAAAGTGGAGGTGAGCTATTTTGCTCAATTTTTAAAAGATTATTTTAAAAATTAAGCAAAATAGTCATCTTCACGGATGTATAAGGTAAAAATATATTATAAGATTTGAAAAACTATAAATAACCTAATTACTCTTTATTTGCCATCAGTTCTCATGTTAACATTCAAACATCAAGGTAGTGGTGTATTAAATTCGTTAATTAATAATCTACCTTTCGAATTACATCTACCCGGATATCAATTCTGTGGACCAGGTACTCGCCTAGAAGAACGTTTAAAAAGAGGTGATTCAGGGGTGAATCCGCTCGATAGTGCTTGCAAAATACATGATATTAGCTATTCGAAAAATAAATCTTTAGAAGATAGACATAAAGCTGATTATATTTTGGAAAATAAAGCGTGGGAAAGAGTAAAGTCGAAAGACGTAAAGTTTGGTGAAAAAGCTGCAGCCTGGTTCGTTACATCAGCTATGAAAACGAAACGTAAACTTGGAATGGGGATGAAAGCTAGGAAGAAGATTCCATTTAAACGTGGTATTCTAGATCATGTTAGGAGAAGTTTAAAGAAAAAACATGTTGAAGATTTAGATTTAAATAATACAACTGCATTAAAAAAAGCTTCAATGATAGCACTTAATGCGGCACGTGTAGCTGTTAAAAAAGCAGGAGGTCGTAGAAATATACGTACTCCTAGAATTATACCATTCGAATCTAAAAAGGGGGGAGTTTTACCCGCTTTATTAATGCCAATACTAGCAGCTTTAGGAGCAATAGGATCATTATCAGGTAAATAAGATTCCTAAAAAATTTATTTTTGTTTTACGTTTAATTCTTGTAGGTGGTGCAAGTGCTGTAGCAAAAACAGTGATCGATTCGAGAAATGCTAAAAAGAAACTCGAAGAAGATAAACGACATAATAAGACGATGGAGGAAATTGGTAGAATAGGATCAGGATTATATCTTAGAAAAAATGTTAAAGGAGGATATGGTTTATTTTTAAAGAAGCAGTCAAAAAACTACCAATAACGCTACCCAATAGAGTACTATATGATAAAGATTTAGTTAAATATATAAAAAAATTAAGGATACAACATTTTAGAGGAATTTTTATGCGTGATACGTTACCAAAAAACTATCCACCACACCCTAACGAATGTGGTATACTTAATTTAGATTCTTATAAAAATCCTGGAACTCATTGGGTAGCGTATGTTAAAAGAAACAATACAGTATCATTTTTCGACAGTTTTGGGGGGCTTAAGCCCCCCAGGGAACTTGTAAAATATTTAGGAAATAAGGTTAAAATCTTATATAATAATGATAGTTATCAAAATTATAATGAAATTAACTGTGGTCATTTATGTTTAAAATTCTTGTATCGAACATGTAAAAACAATAAACTATGAAATTATTGTCTATAGGAAGTTATATATAAACATGTAAAATCTTGAAAATCCTTAGTAGTACATAAAACACCTAGCATGTCATATATTTTTACATTAAAAAGTAATAATCACGTATTATCTATCGATTTTACAAATCCACTACCCATCGATCCTGAAGCTGAATACGGATTAGCTCTGATAGGCTTTCATTCATATAATAGCATTCCGAATATTTACGAAGGTGGTGAAAATAAATTTTATTACACTGATTATAATACTGATAAGAAAACGAAAAAACAGGAAACGATTACATTACCGACTGGATCCTATGAAATTTTGGATATAGAAAATTATTTACGACAACAATTAATTCCAAAAACTGTAAAAAAGGAAGACTATGATAAATACTTTTCTCTAAAACCTAATCATAATACGTTAAAGTGTGAAATTTATAGTGAGAAGTACTTAATTAATTTTGCCTACGATCGACATACCATTGGATCAATTTTGGGGTTTTCTAATCGTATATTAGAACCGGATACCATTCACTTATCTGATCTTCCAGTCGATATCATAAAAGTTAGAACAATTCAAATAAATTGTAATATAACCACAGGAGCATTTTATGATAATAAACCGTCTCATACGATCTACGAATTTGCAATTGGAGTGGATCCGGGCTTTGCCATAGACGAAGTACCTCAAAATTTAATATATTTACCTATAATCAATAAGCGTGAAATAACGAATATTACACTAACCATCTTAGATCAGAACTTTAAACCTATAAATTTTCGAGGAGAAACCGTTATAATTCGTTTGGAATTAAAAAAATTAAAATGGGATTAGTGTTTAATAATAATAATAATAATCAAAAAAACTATAAAAACTCATATAAAAAAGTTTGGTCTTCAGTCTCAACTAACCATCCATTGGAGATAAGTTACAAGGCTAGAGGTATAGACCTATCAAAAAGACTAAATACTGAAAATCGTATGTTTCTCGAAGCAATAGGATTACGATGTCGTTAAGTCAAATATTTAACATTTTCCAAAAACCTCAATATGATGAGACAATTCAAAAAGTTGAAACAAGAACATATCAACCTTATGTGAAATCATTCAACAATAATGATGTAATAGAAATATCGATAAATCAATCTGATCAGTGGATTCTAATGAGCGATGCCGCCTTAATTATCGAAGGAAAAATAAAAACCGTAGGAACTGGTGAGGTATCTCTAGTAAATAATGCAGGAGCCTTTCTCTTTGATTCAATAACTTATGATTTAAATGGACAAGAAGTTGAAAGTGTACGTGATCCGGGAATTTTAAGCACGATAAAAGGATACATGTGTTATAATACTACCGATTCTAAGCATTTGGATATAGCAGGATGGAATTTTCCATCTAATCCTATAATAAATAAGAATGATAATTCATTTGTTTTACGTATTCCTTTAAAACATTTATTAGGAATTTTTAATGATTATCAATATGTTTTTTTCGGAAAACAAACGATTCGTCTCGTAAGAGCAAGACATGACGTGGATGCTCTTTTAGTAGAAAAAGCTGACGATACATTCAAGGTTGAAATAAAAATTGAAAATATTATTCTAAGAGTAGACATTATGATACCGAACGATGTATTAAAGTTAAATTTATTGGAATCTATCAAAAAAGATACACCCATCATAATTCCATTTCGAAAATGGGAATATCACGAATTACCTCAATTAACTATAGGTGCAACTAAAGAAATTTGGTCGGTGAAAACCTGTACAGCTCTCGAGAGTCCTCGCTATGTTATTATATCCTTTCAAGAAGCTAGAAGAGGAGATTTAAAGAAAAATGCATCAAATTTTGATAATATCGATATATCTGATATACGTGTTACTTTAAACGGCGATTATTATCCAATAGAACGTATGAGGCTTGATTTTAATAAAAATAATTATGTTGAAGCACATTGTAATTACACAAAATTTTATCAGAGTTTTAAAAATGATTATACATTACCAAAACAACCGTTGTTGGATTATGTAACTTTTAAAACTCATGCTCTATTTGTTATCGATTGTTCTAGAAGAATTGATGCTTTAAAATCGAGTACGATTGATGTCAAAATTGATATTGAAGCTCGAACAAGCTTTCCTACCAATACTAAAGCCTATTGTGTTATTATTCATGATGCAATAATCGAACATCTTCCACTTAGTGAAATAGTACGCAAGTTATCTTAAAGGATTTGAAGAGAGGAATCTAAATAAGTAGAATAATCTAACCACTAAGATTAGTTATACTTTTATCAATAAGGAGTGTTTCCGAACGATGATGATGATGAATTGTAATATTTATATAAAATAAAAATTATTGATAAGAATGTTTTCCTATTATTCATTAAAATAAAAGAACAATCCTTTCATTAAAGTTTATTAGTATCATAAAAGATCATGATGGGGAAGGTGGTATTGTTATTAGTAGTGCTAGAAATTTTATATTTTGTGAAATGTTATGAAGATCGACGTCTCGCTATCGAGTATTTACAGCAAGCAGGTTTTTTAAATTCTGCAGCTAATTCATATTCAGGGGTGGATAATGCCTTATTAGCGTTTCAAAAGTTTTATAATCTTGAAACAAACAATATATTTACACCTGAACTTATAAATTTTATGAAAAAACGACGTTGCAATGTTCCCGATAAAGGTGCTTTAAAAAATACTTTCTATAAATGGAACAAAAGAAGATTGAATTGGTACGTTTTTCCATCAAACGATACAGATTACTCTAAACATTCTGATATTTTAATAAAAACAGCGATGGTTGTTAAAAAGGCATTCGGGTTATGGCAGGCTGCTTCAACCATATCATTTCATCATTCATCGTTTAATACTGATATTGCTATTTCATATAGAAAAGGTGTTCATGAAAATAATCCTCATTGTTCGAGAACTAAAATGTGTTCAAATAACCTTGATGGGATTGGAGGAGTTCTAGCTCATGCAGACTTTCCTACTAACATAGGACAATGTGTTGAAATACATTTAGATGTCGAGGAAAATTATTATATTGAGAATACTGATATTCCGTTAGATAATAATAAAATAAGTTTATTTCATGTTTTAGTTCATGAAATAGGTCATAACTTAGGACTAGAGCATACTAGAAATGAAGAAGATATGATGTATGCGTATACTGTCGATAATCATATAGTGAAACTATCAGAAACAGATAAAAAGAATCTTCAAGATTTATATGGGGAACCGTCTTCACATACAATACCGACAGCTATTATTCCTACGTCTACGCAGTATACAGATTTATGTAAAATTATTAAACCTGATAACATATTAATTACTCGAGATCATTATTTATATATATATTATAATGAATTAATGTGGAAGCTTCCTATACATAAGAATTATATCCAAAACGATTTAGTTACATCGTATCAGCATCAATATACATCGTCTTCACATTTCTTTCAAAGTAAATATGATAAAATATGGGTATTTGATAAAAAAAATATTGCTATTATTTCATCTTTAACTAATACACAAATAACTAATTCGAGTTTATTAAAGATGGGGTGGCCTAATACAAATAAAATTAATGCAGCTTTCGAATCATATTCAGGACGAATATTTGTTTTTCACGATGATGAATTATACTTCGAAATTAGCGAGTCCACTCTTAATGTTATAAATCAAGGTTACATTACTAATCTTTTTCCGGGGCTACCACTACCAGTCACGAAAGCCTTTAGATATATAAACGGAAATTTATTTTTTAGTATAAACGAAACGGTTTATGAATATAATGAATTTACAAATAAACTAATTAGTGTATCACCCTTTAGTTGGAGTTTGTTTGAAATTATATGTCCTAGTACTAAAATCATGAGTAAAATCTACTCTTTATTGAAATCATTATCATCTTATCTAGATGGTTAAGTAGTGGTAGAGTATAAAAGACGGTGTATTCTTATTTCTTAGTTAGTTGTTATTCGTAAATTAATATATACGGTATAGTAAAATGGATGATATTTATAATAATAAACCAATTATCTCATCTAATAATGATACCGGAAGCGATATCAACAATACCTCTATAAAATGGTATAATAACAAGGGTGATATTTATAATAGAGCAGATTCTGTAAATCAAGTTCGAAACTCTAAGACTCATTATCCTAATTGTCCTTGGTCGGATCCAAATGCAACAGAAGGTCCTGATACTTGTGGTTGTGTGATGCATCACACAACCACATCTACAACTTATAACAAATACAACCGCATACATAGGATGGAACCAATTACCTCAACTAATAATGATACCGGAAGCGATAGTAGCAATACCTCTGTAAAATGTGTAAATTGTGGTTGTAATGTTATGAATATGGAAAAAATTCTTATATCTGTTTTACGCTTATGCGATATTATGATGTTGTTAATAGATAAATGTAAATAATGTTAAAATAAATTATATCTAAATATTATATCTTTTCATTTTATATTTAGGGTAATACACCTTATAACTTCTTAGTTTGTCATAAGATGCATTGTACTAAACAGCAGGAGCCGCTTCCTATACTAAATTTAGATATTTTTAATGACACGATTGTTAAGTGTAGTAAACATGGTAATCTATTACCAAATTCGTTTAGAGCTATTTTTTGCGGTCCGAGTGGATCGGGCAAGACGAATGCTTTATTAAGTCTACTATTTCATCCCAATGGAGCAAGATTTGAAAATATTTATGTATACTCAAAGTCTCTATATCAAGACAAGTATGAGTTATTAAAATCGGTTTTAAACGGCGTAAAAGATGTGGGATATTTTCCATTCAAAAATAATGATGAAATAATTGCACAAAGCGAAGCTCTTGATAATTCTATTTTTATATTCGATGATATAGCGTGCGATAAGCAGAATAAAATACGTGAATATTATTCTATGGGTAGACATAAAGGTATCGATGTTGCTTATTTATGTCAAACGTACTCGAAAATTCCAAAACAATTAATTCGTGATAACAGTAATTTAATAGTGCTTTTTAAACAGGACGAAACAAATTTAAAACATGTATATAACGAACATGTTTCTCCCGATATATCATACGATGTATTTAAAAATCTATGTGCAGAATGTTGGAAAGAAAATTATGAACCGATAGTGATTGTTAAAGATTTTCCTCTAAATCAAGGTCGTTATCGTAGAGGTTTCGATAGCTATATCAATACAGATATACCGCTAACACCGATAGCAAACACTAATACCGATAGCGGTCGCTAATACCGATCGCTCGCTTACGATCGCTATAGCGGTCGCTAATAGCGGTCACGGTCGCTAATACCGGTCGCTCGCTCGCTTAAGGTCGCTAATACCGGTCGGTCGCTCGCTTATGGTCGCTATAGCGATCGCCAGCATATTGGAATACTTGTATATAAATAGTGTCTTCCTATACATAAACTCATAGCAAAATGATATCACATCATGATGGAACTGTTAAAAAACAAATTCATGAGCTTTCTAAAAGTATTCGAAAAAAATACCTAGCTCTTAAATTAGGTAAATCTGAAGAAGATAGTGCGTTAAATAAATTATTTAAACCTATAGTGGAACCTCTAAATAGTATTAGTGATGTTGTTGCTAGAAACAAACCTAATATTTTTGAAAAAGACATCTCATCGATAACTACACCGAAGCGAGCTGTTGTCAAACGAAAGCTAGTTTTCGATACATTGGAAAAAGTAAAGCCTTCTTCTTCCCCACAAAAACAAGTAGAATTTCTAAAAAAAGAAACAGCTAATACAAATCTCAATGCTACTACCGACGACGACGATGACGATGATGTTTATGAAGATATAGCCTCTGATGATTACGATGATGATGTTCATGAATCCACTCGAAAAGATTTTCAGCAACTTACAAAATCGCAAGCCTATAGAGACTATCTATCAAACAATTTTACGATACCATTACCTAGAAAGTATCTAGAAGAACAGCTTCATGATACTGAAAATACGTTTGATATGAATTTTGGTGTAAATCAAAATTTGGAAACAAGAAAATTTTCTATTGGAGACTCCGTATTAGATTTTAATGGATCTAATATTATTGTATACGTGTATGATGATATATCTAATACAAAAATACCTCAAACATATACAGGAACATCGGGATTGTATGAACTTTTGTTTAAAAAACAACCCCACGGTTATACGAAACAGGATATAGATCGATATATGGATATCGGGTATAGAACAAATTTATTCAGAAGAAATTATTCTGCTCTCGAACAAATTAATGGTAATAATACTTTAAAGTATAGAAATATAATTAAACCAAATTTGAGTTCATCTAAAAAGAAGAGTAGGAAGACGAAGAATTTGGATTCATCTAAAAAGAAGAAGAAAGGTGGTGGCGGTGGTTTTCGTGTAGAAAATAGCTTACAACTACAACATAACTCTAAACCCATCGAATATGTTTATTTTGATGATGTAAATGAGCTCGTAGACCGATTACGTTTACTCATAGCATCTAAAGATGCTGGAAATACATCGCATGATAATGAAATAATATCAATCATTAATGAATTAAGAGAAGCATCGGTTATATATTAGCTCTTTTCTATATTTTTATATTAGTTATAAGATGCCGCTCGATAAATTCGGTCAATCATTGTCTTCTACTTCACTTCTCTCATCGAGAAGATTACGCTATGATGCCCATAGTGCTAATATTAGACATACTGCCGATGGTGATATTGATGCAGAAAATTTAAGAATTTGTAACGTTAAAGAACCTAAAGTTGCTGGGGATGTCTCGAATAAGCATTATGTGGATGTTGAAATTAATAAGATTAAAAATAGTTATCTACTTCATACATACATTTACTCTACCTCTACCGATAAAGCTGGACGTTTCATAATATTCAATGTTCCTGATAAATTCGAATTTCGAGTAATTAGAGAAGGAACAGTTGTTAATGTTAGTTGTTCAGCTGCGAAAATTCTATTAAATAATAAGGAGTGTAATAGTGCTGGTAAAGAATTAATTGGACGCACTTTAAAAATAGGAGATATTTTCACTTTTACTGCGATAGACGAAAATTATAATAGTCTGATATTTGAGATAATTACTAAAGTATACATCGAGTAATCATCATCATCATCATCATGAATCATCATCTCTTTAGTAAAGAAAAACTTCAGATCGTTAAAGAACTTCACAAACCTATACGCAAAAATTTTCAAAGACGTAGAACCATAATTAAAGGATTGGATGATTTATGGCAGATAGATCTGATGGAGATGAGTCGATTCTCATCATCAAATAAAAAATTTAGATTCATATTGGTTGTTATCGATTGCTTCTCAAAATATGTGTGGTGTAGAGCGCTTAAAACAAAAAGTGCTCTAGATGTTGCAAGAGCATTCGAATCAATATTGGTAGAGGGAGTACGTTGTCCTCGAAACGTGCAAAGCGATCAAGGAAAAGAATTCTTAAATACAACCTTTAATCAACTAATGAAAAAATATGATATAAATCATTATAATACGTTTAGCTCGATGAAGGCATCTATGGCCGAACGAGTTATTCGAACTTTAAAAGAAAAATTATTTAAACATTTTACTCTCAATGGCTCTCATAAATGGATCGATGTATTATCTAAAATTACATCTATATATAATAATACTACACATTCTACAATAAAAATGAAACCTATCGATGTTACTAAGAAAAACGAGGATCAAGTTTTAAAATCATCTTATAATTTTATAAAATTAGCCACTACACCTAGAACATTTAAAATTGGTGATTATGTTAGAATAAGTATAGCCAAACATGTTTTTGAAAAAGGATATATTCCAAATTGGACAACTGAAATATTTAAAATCGTTAGAATACAAATTACACATCCTGTAACATATCTCCTAGAAGATTTAAGAGGAACATCTATAAGCGGCGCTTTTTACAAAGAAGAATTACAAATAGCTAAATATCCGGATGTTTATCTGGTTGAAAAAGTTTTAAAAAGACGTGGTAATAAAAATTATGTAAAGTGGTTAGGATTCGATGATTCACATAATAGCTGGATTGATCGATCAAATGTTCTATAATATATAAAATCAACATTATCTAAAATTCTCTTTAGTCTTCTTAAAATAATGTTAGTGGGTAGTGTTGATGAGGAGGAGGAGGAGGATACGTCGAATTATAATATACATTTTAATAGGATGGTGGAAAATTATAAAGAGAAGATTCAATGTGAAACCTTATTGATACATAATCATAAATATGAATTACAGTTTACCGATTTTTCTATAAATTGTGGTTTGAGTTCAGCTCGAAATTTTCAACCATCAATTCACCTAGTTAATGATGATCATCTAATATTATCTTTTGATGTAGAAGAATGGTTGGAATTAATAGAAACACTTCGTTGTATGTTTGAAGAGAACTTTGGAGAAGTGAACGAATCCTATATCTACACTACTATTTGGGGTACCAAAATTTCTTGTGCTCCTATTTTGGAATACTTTAGAAGCATAACAATATCCAGAAATAACATTGCTTTTGAACTCGAGGATTATGAGACATCAGAAATTCTTCTTTTAAATTCTCGTATTTTAAATGTAATAAAATATCTTTCAAGTTTAAATTTTCATGAATATTATGTTAATGTATTAAAATGTGTAAATGATAAACTAAAATCAGATATTGATATAATAGATATAATCAAAGATCTTTGTAATACTAATTCAATCCAAGATCAATGTATGCTTGAATATATTTCTAATTATAAAAACAATGTTGTAGAAGATTTTAATAATAATTATAAATCGTTAGATGTAAACATTCCTTGAGTAAAATAAAATGTCAAGGTCAATCGTAATCATTTTTCCTGTGCTACTATCCAACAGCCCTCGCATGATATCATTGTTTATTAGCTTATAACGTTATCAAATTTCATTCACTTCAGTTAGCTTATCTCATTTTGAAGGATGTTGAAGGTTTATAGTATTTTTATTTCATATGATAATAATTAATAGTATTTTAATCTTTATTTTATTTTTACATTATAAGTATGTTGAATTAATAATAAGAAAACAGTTTGTAATGAGTTATACATTTTATGTTTGTAAAATTAATGTAAATAATATCACTGAACATTATTATAAAATATATATTGTTTGGTAAAAGAAGTTTTTTTTTTTATTCTTCTTTAATTGATTTTGAAGGAGGACTATCTTTTAACGTTTCCTTACATAGTAATAGATCATCATAATCGATAACTGTATGCGTTTCTATAGATGATTTACAGAAACAAAACATCATCCTACATGAACGGCAATATTGTGTCCCCATTATTGGGATCGTTGTAATTCTTTTGCGAACTTCTGATGATGATGGGTGGAAACGATTAGTATTATTGAAAATCAACCTCCTTATCCATTTGCCCTATAAGTAAAAAATAAAAATTAATTAAAGAACTCTAATAAGAAATTGTATAAACATACCAGATTTTTCGATTCTCTTTCATAAAAATATTTTAAAAGTAAATTGGTATTTTTTACGATTCTTTCAATAGATAATGTCCATGAGGTAGTGTATCGGTTGAATTTTTAATTAAATATCTTTTATCATCAAAACCGTTTAAAGCTATTTTATTTTGCTCTATACTATAGACTGTATGTGAAAACGAGCGAATTGTTCTTTGTGATATCATTTTTTCAACATTATTTCGTAAGCATTCTAGATAATCATTAAAATCAATTTTAGTTTTCATAACATTCTTTTTAACCCCCTTAGATTTTTTAACACACCCCTCCTCTCCACTATATTTATATGTATACATCTTTGATCTGAGTCCTATAAAATGTGACATTATTTTACCGTTTAACTCATCCTTCATTAGACCTGGAATCTTTTTATTAACTAGAGGTATATTATAAGAATTATCCTGAGCATAATCGCTTGTATCAAACATATGAATATCTTTTTTTATAATATCTTGATAGGGATCTATATTCTTAAGCTGATAAATCAAACTATCTGTATCGGTATATAGAAGCTTCACATGATTATTTTCAGCACATTTCTTAAGCATATATGAATAGTGAAAATTGTATAAACATACCTTTGAAATATCTAAGATTACCATCCCCACGTATATAGGTTTATTGAAAACATGTTCGCTCTTTGTTAATTCTATAGCCACAAGGTTTTCATTGAAAATAGTACGGTTGTGAAAATTTGGACTTGCAATTAAATTTTTCGCTCCGTATCTTCCCTCCCATCGAGTTACTAACTTTACTACTCTATGTTTTCGTATATTTTCCATTGTTTTACCAAATACAGCGTTAATCATCAGTTTAAATAAATTCTTTTCGAATGTTGTAGTAGCTGCAGATCGTAATTTAGTGTTAAGCTCGACGTATGATTTTAACCATGGAGATTGTTCGAATGATAGCACACGATGAAGTTTTATTAATTTCAAACCATGTTCTAAACACTGTTTCAAATTACGATAATGAATTATATACTTTGATTTATTATATAATGTTGTCATTAATTTAGATATTTTTGATTTTGGGAGTTGTAAAGCTTTATGTTGATATACTGATTGTATATCGGAAGGTTTTAAATGTTCCGCACAAAAAGGTAAATCTTTATGTGTATCATGAAGGTGATTAGGATACTCCAAATCTACCTCTAAAATATATCCGATAGATGCATCATCAGCTATTGTAGTGACATCAAAATTTTCAATATTATCCATCCACTTAAAATTTTTATATGGTAAATTTTGAGACATTGACCATCCGTAAAGGTTGTTTACGTCAAAGTATATGTTATATATAGACTCTCTGGAAGAATCATATTCATCCATATATTTATTATTAGCTTCCGAATATCGATTAGAGCATTGACTTATTCCACCCCTAATCCCTCCTTCAATAAACATAAGCATATCTACATCCTTAATAATATCTAGTTTACATCTCGTATATTTCAACATACAATCCCACGTATATCCAGGTAAAGTATAATACCAAGCCAAATCGAGCTCATAATTTAGGTACATTGTCTCCCGAAATTGTTCAAAGATATCACATAATAAAAAAATATCTATTTTCATATAAAAATCAGAAAAATCTCCTAAATTTTTACATTTAAAAGTATGCCATATATTTTTTGCATGTTCGTAATCTTCTATAGAAATATCTGAACTCTTTAATTTATTATAAAAACATTCGATGGGGGGTAGCGTAGTCTCATTTAATTTATCTAAAGAATCGATATAATCATAGGGAAATATTCCTTTACGGATTAGTAATTTAAATGCTTGACTATCTTCATCTCTAAATTCCGATTTTAAATTTTTAAACATATCCAACTCCATGGAAGAAGCTAATTCATCTAAAGATGTACTCATAAATCTAAAAGAATCTATAAATCGGAATTTAATCTTGCTTCCCCCATCATCAGTTAATGTAAAAGAAATATATTTTTCCATGTTTATTGGTAATAAACTAATTTTTCCTAATTTTGAGATATCTTCAATGAGGAAGTGACTATCATAGCCTGTTAGATTATGAAACACTACAGGTACCATAAATTTCTTTTTAAAGTTTAAATTACAAATAGAATGAGCAAACCCCCGGAAGTCCCCCTCGAAATGTGAATGATCTCTTACGATTTTATTATCATTATAATCATTGAAAGTAAATTTTTTATTACATATGTGACACTTAATTGCTGTTTTAAAATCGGAAGGATGATTTTGCATGGGTATAATGTTAATAATTTTACTTGAAATAAATTGAGCTATACTTTTAAGTTGTTCTGCATACCATGTGATAGCATCTATACCTCTATAAGATGTATAAAAAGATAGGTTATTATCATAGGAACATTTTAAAAAGATACCTGCACTATATGCTTGATGTTTTTGATATTTTACTGTTTTAATGATATCATTATCATCATCAGTTATAGGTTCTAGGATTGATTCTAAATCGCTGTATAAGATAAATGGTACTTTTTGTTGATTTGAAAAATTTTTAAATTCTACAGTATCATAGGGAGGGAACGAAATTTTACAATTATTTAATTTTCTACAATTCTCAGAGTGCATATCTAATTTATCTTTAGTATAAAAATAATTTAAACAACAGTCACATATATGTATAGCTATTTTAGATTTAGTGAGTTGACTCGATAAAAGACGTGATAAATTTTTAAGTAAACAAAAATGATAACGAATTTGAGTATCATCACCATCATCATCATCATCATCATCATCATCATCATTTCCTACTGTTATATAATCATTTAATTTAGGGTAATACACATTCTGAATTAATAATAAATTAATATGTTTATCTTTTTTATCTTTTGTTATGTATGCAGGAACAACAGTATACTTTTCTAATCTATTTAACTCTAAAGCATATACGTTAATAGAAATATTATTTAATTTTTCTACTTTAGGTATTTGTGCTAATTTTATTGGAAATTTAATGTTTTCCAGATTTAAAACAGATGAATAATGAGGGTAAGAGGTAATTATATCACAATGTTTATCAACTGGATATAATGCTGCTACCAACGACCATGCAAAACATGCATCATCATCATAATTTTTGATATTAATACACGCTTTTTTAGCAGCAATTGATTCTGGAAGTCTAATAAAGGATGATCCATTACCAATATCACATTTATTAATATTAATTTCCAATGAAATTAATTCCCTAATAGCCCAACCACTTTGAGAAAGTTGAAAAGACTCTAATTTATTTATAATAGGATTACAAATATGTTCTTGAAACCATTTTTTAATATTAACACTCGTATCAATTATTTCATTTTTAGTATTAAAATGTTTATATTCAATAATTTCATTATCGTTTAACCCTCGTTTGATAAATTCTCCACAAAAACAGCTATTAACTTTTATCATAATAAAATTATTTTTAAGAACATTCTTTATTCTAACATTGAAGAGGAAAAATGCATCATTAAAAAATTCTAATATATCGATATGTTTCAAATTGATAATCATGCCTGAACGAATTCTCGAATCGAAAGCGTTTTTTAAATCCACCCATTTTACCCAATCACTACGTTTCTTTTTACCCCCTACTATTCCTAAACCAACAATATTTTTCTTCTTGTTTACACATACACATCTACTAATGAGTAATTGATAACGTTTTAAATTAGAGATATCAGATAATATTTTTTTTTTTTCACCGACATTTAAATTTTTAATTTTTAATATTTTATAACAATATCTTAAACTTTTAGAACAATATTTATACCAAATATCAATTTCTCGTTGTTGAGAATTATTTTTATTTAAAATTTTGTATGATCGCTCAATAATATTAACTGAATTTCTACTTACCTCAAAGACATTATCTAAATTAGTATAACTCATTGCTAATATTTGTTTTCTTATACTATCTCAAACAATTGCGATGGTGAGTACTTTGGGTTGCTCGAAGTCCTCGACCCTCTGTATAACAATTTATATTTTTTTGGCTGGAAGTTGTTCAAATTTTCTTTTATGACTGTAACACATCGGCCTGGTAAAAATACCACACAGTCTTCTAAAGTTAACTTCGGAACTTCTCCAAAAACACTATTAACAATTTCTAAATTGTTAATTATATATGGTCGATCTGGTGTTAGATCCTGCAGCTTTTTTGTCTCTAATGCTGCAAATTTGTTAATAGCACTTAGATCCACTAAAAATTTATTATAACTAATTATTATTAAATATTTAAAATTATACAACTTACTTTTGAAATATTTTCTGGAATAACTCACTCACTTAGATACAATATACTACTACTTGGATATATAGAAGTAACCTATATCTTTAGGATAGATTATTCTACTTTTATATTAGATTTTCTTCTACACCCCACCCCGTTCTTCAAATCGCACAGTATAATGCTTTTATTTACAGGAAACACTTATTTTTCTATCACCACAAATTCCGTTCCATTTTTTATATACTCTAAGTTCAAAGATAAACAACATCAACTATCTCATTCGTGATGACGGAGGTTTGATAAAATGGGATTTATAAACATGTCTAAACCTGCAAGATGAAGCGTTTTTCTTATCATTAATACAGGTCTATTTTACAAAACGTTATCGTAATAGGAACTGATTTATATGACATAAAAACAAGGTGTTTTTTCCTATTGCTAATTCCAGTCTTATTTATCATAAAACAGGAACTGATGATCTTGTTAAATGCATTATATCCGTTCAATATGATATAAATTACCACTATCTGTTCTATATGACCTAAAACAAGGTGTTTTTTCCTTTTCCAATAACCGCTATCATAGGGTAGGGTTATTAACACAATGTATTATATCCGTTCTATCTCATACAAATTACCACTATCTGTTCTATAATAAAACACAAGGTGATTTTCATATCACTAATTCCGGTCGCAATATCTCAATAGGAGATTATTTTAATACAATGTATTATTATTAACATTTTCAAAAAGGCATAGCGCCGACACAAAAAGGCATAGCGCCGACACGCGAAGAACGTACCCTCCAAGCGAAAACCCTCAAGCAAAGACCCGCGTCAACGAGGCACTTCCGGTCCATAATATCCTCCAAGCGCCGACACGCGAAGAACGTACCCTCCAAGCGAAAACCCTCAAGCAAAGACCCTGGCAGCTTATACCAGCCAAGCAAAGACCTCGGTCATCGAGCTTCACTCCTCTTAACACCACCCTTCAAGCCAAGACCCTCGCAGCTTATACCCGCCAAGCCATGACCTTGGTCATCGAACTTAATGTCATCCTCTTAACATACCCCTAATATCCTTCAAGAGAACACCCTAACCATCGAGCTTCAAGTCATCAAGTCTAACACCGCTTAACATCCCCTAATATCCTTCAAGAGAACACCCTGACCATCGAACTTCACGTCTTCAAGAATAACACTTCGATAACAACCCCTAATACACTTCAAGCCAAGACACCCTTGGTCATCGAGCTTTACAAAACATAGCCATCGAGTTTGAACTTACTTCCTGTCTAGAACGCCACTTCCTGTCTAGAACCCGCTTTGTTCATCTACTGAGCTGGCTTACGCTGACGGAAAGTCGCGCAAGTATATGACAAAGGGATGCATCCAAGGCTCTGTTTGTGGTCCTACTTTTTGGAATATTATATTGGACGAGCTTCTCGAGATAGGCTTGCCGGAGGGATGTTATCTGCAAGCTTTTGCAGATGACGTCTTTCTAATCGTAAGCGCGTCCAATGTAACACAACTGGAAGAGCGTACTAATAGAGCACTTGCTGCTATTCACGGGTGGGGTACTGGAGTAAAACTCTTGTTCAGTGCCCCGAAAACCCAAGCTGTGGCCTTCACACCAAAAGCTAGACAGGCAACCATTTATTTTAACAATGTTCAAATTAATTTCGATACAAAAATTAAAATTTTAGGCATTATTTTAGATCAAAATTTAAAATTTAACGAACATGTTAAATACATCATTTTAAAAGTTAATAATATTTTTAAGAAATTATGTAGCTTCGTGCGTCCGACGTGGGGAATTCATCCTGAAAACCTCGAAACGATATACCACGGAGTCGTAGAACCAATTTTAACTTATGGGGCTAGCATTTGGTGTGGAGCGTTAAAGTATCAGTACGTGCGACGTTGGTTGCGCTCCTTTCAGCGGACGTACGCTATCAGGACCGTGCGCGCATTTAGGACCGTCTCGGCAATATCTGCTCTTGCCTTGGCTGGATTTTTACCGATCGAGTTAAGGATAGAGGAAGTCGCGAAGCTAGAGATGATAAAGGCGAATGGAACTTTTGATCAACTTCCTGACGATGTCGTCCTTCAGAATCGTACGCCGCCAGAGGGGATGCTTCATCCCCGCTATAGGCAAACGATCACCTTCACGAAGATAAGCGACTCGCACGAAGTTGATGAAATATGCGACTTGGTAAGTGCAGCTATCTTTACGGATGGAAGTAAGCTGGAAGGCGGGGAGGTCGGTGCAGCAATCGTCATTTATCACCAAACTCGACAGGAGACACACAAGTTTCGTTTGCACGACTCGTGCAGTGTGTTTCAAGCTGAGTTATATGCGATTGACGAGGCCTTGCATTGGATCTCCCCCAGGAAAATACATTCCGTATGTATTTTCTCTGATTGCCACTCGGCTCTTACTTCGATCTGTAACAGGAGTAGCACTATACCATTGGTTACCTCCATTCATCGTTACCTTCTCGAAATTAGGAAGCACACGATGGTCAAGTTTGCGTGGGTAAAAGCGCATTGCGGGATCGGTGGAAACGAGGTTGCAGACCTATGCGCCAAAGATGCGGCTGGTTCGCATAGAGGTGTGGTCTTCAGCCAGTTTCCACTGAGCTTTGCAAAGCGAGCGATCCGCCTTGAATCGGAACGTATTTGGGAAACCGAGTACCAGAACGCCGTTCAAGGTTCGACGACTCGGCGACATTTGCCCACGCTGCGGGACGTTCGTGTGTTCCGGAAAGCCTTCGAGACTTCTTTCGAAACGACGCAGTTATTGACTGGACATTCATACGCGCGCGACTATTTGTTTAGATTTAAGATCAGTCCTGTTGATGTATGCCCTTGTGATTCCAAAAGTACCCAGACTCTGCAACATTTATTGTCAGACTGCCCTAAATATCTTGCTCTACGATTTAACCATCTGTCCATTTGCTCTCTCTACAACGCTTCTCCTTTCAACATTCTTGATATCTGCAAAAACCAAACTTTAATTACTTCATTCTTGAAACTTCTTAAAAAAATTATTTCCTCGCTTAAATCTTTTAATACCTAATCTTTTCTTTTCTTTGTTTCCTTCTTCTCTTTCAGTTTGCCCAAAATTGTCTTACCTCCAGGTTTGTCCCATTGGTGCCTCTTTGGGGATTCTCTTTTTGATTATTTATTATTTCTTTTATTATTTTTTTTTTCTCATCAATTTCGTTATTATTATTGCTAAGGTTATTATTATTATTGTTATAATTATTATTATTATTGTTGTAATTATTATTATTATTGTTACCATTATCTTTACTATTCTCATTATTTTGTTATTATTGTTTTCAATATTTTCATTGTTCCCATTATTTATTATTGTTATCGCTGCTATTGTTATGATTATTATTATTATTGTTCACTAATCACTTATCACCTGGTTAGCATAGTTCCTTTTTTTTTAAATAATATGTATCAATTTGCATAATATACTCTCTGGCTGGTTGGTTTAACCCAGTCAGAAAACGGAAAAAAAAAAAAAAAAACCTAACCTAACCTAACCTAACCTAACCTAACCTAACCTAACCTAACCTAACCTAACCTAACCTAACCTAACCAAAAGATGATTTGAAATTAAAATTCATTAAAAATAATAAGAACAAGAAGCTTTATAATGCTGTTCTGGAAGCTAAATTTAATGTTTTTAGTAATATAAATAAACAAGACAAACTCAACATCGACTATGATCGGGTCCATGTAGAGGAATATCTGAACATCAAACAATGTTACCGCTGTTGCCGTTATGGCCACACTTCAAAGTTTTGCAAAGAGCCCATGGCGGTGTGCTCTTTTTGTGCGGGATCGCATAATTTTATTGAGTGTAGGTTCAAGAACAGCAACCTTAATGCCAAGTGCATTAATTGCACGAATAATAACTCCCATTCAAATTTCAAAGTCAGTACAAACCACTCCGCCACTTCCAACTTATGTGGGGTGCACAAATTGATGGAGGGAAGGATTAGGGATGATATAAATTATGGTGAGTAATCCATTAAATTTTGTCCAGTGTAACTTGATGCGCTCTTATCTCGCTTACCGCGAATTCCTATCTTATTTTATGAAGAGCGATAGAAATATCGCTCTCATAAGTGAACCATACGTAGGACGAGTTAATCATGTTAAAGGTATGGACGGAGTATATGTCTTCCAAAGTAACAAATCCGCCGCCGGTAACACCAGAACGAAAAGTGTAATTTTAATCAAAAAGAGTGTTGGGGCAGTACTTGGTATGTCCCAATACTCTGACACAAATTTAGTAACTGTTAGATTAACATTCAAGCAGCGGTATTTGTACATTGGAAGCATATACATCGAGCCTGACCTAGACGCAAACAACACTCTGGTAAACTTAGACAACTTCCTACATGACATCACAGGATCGCATGTTATCATTGGCGGTGATGTGAATGGGACCAACCCCATATGGGGATCCCATAACAGTGACAGCCGTGGTGATGATGTTCTAAACATTGCATACTCACATGATCTAAACGTATGTAATGTTGGAGACTCACCGACGTTCGAGGTTATCAGAAATGGTAACCTCTTAGCATCTGTTATTGACGTAACGATGGCCTCCGAGAGCATTGTCAACCAGCTATCACGGTGGAGTGTCGACAATTCAATCTGTCCGTCTTCGGACCATAATGCGATTACATTCCAAATTTTAGTGGAAAACCCATTTAGTGTTAATTGCACTAACTCTACCTACCTATTTAGAAACAAAATTGCAAATTGGACCAAATTTAAAGATAAATTATTAGAACATCTCGATAAATCCAAATTACTAGAAACTAATTTCGAAAATATATCTTCTAACGAAATAGACTTAACCGTGGAGAAACTCACAGAGGACATTCGAAACAGTTGTTTTGCCTCTATGAAAATACGTGGAACCTCTAAACCGTATAATCCATGGTGGTCTAACGAGTTAGAAGACTTGAAAAAGAAGTGCATAAGACTGCATCACCGTATTCATTCTTGTAAAAAGCAAAATGTTGATATAACACATCTTCTACAAGAATACCAACTGCAAAAGCAGGAATATGGTGAGCTGATCAAAAGCACTTCTACAAAACATTTTAGACAATTTTGTAATCTGCAGAATAAGGAAAATGTATGGTCCATGACAAACAGATTGATCAAAGATGCTCCATTAAAACACCCTCCGCTAACGTTAATGTGCGAGAATAAGTTTACCACTAACAGCGACGAGACAGCGACAAAACTAATAAATCACTTTTACCCAGACGACACGGACGATACGCGACTGAGACACACTGAACTTCGACACATGTTTGATTCGCCCTACGTTTGTGACACTGAAGATGAGAAGGATTTCGCGGAGGGCGAGGTGTGGAGCGCATTAAGCAGCATGAGTCCAAACAGAGCACCGGGCCTAGATAATCTTACGTCTGATATTTGCATTGCGTTTGCTGAGGAAAATTTAAAATTTTTAACAACGTTACTAAATTCATGCTTGAGGGCTGGCCACTTTCCAAAACCGTGGAAGAGGGCTTTCGTTAAAATATTACCTAAAGCGAACAGGTCGGATCAAAACGACCTGTCGTCCTATCGTCCGATCGGCCTCCTCCCGGTCTTTGGAAAGTTATTAGAAAAACTTTTTACTAAGCGATTAGTGTATTACGGCCAGCAGCGTCAAGCATGGAATTCAAATCAATTCGGCTTCAAAGAGCAAACCTCCACCTCCGAGGCACTACGCAATGCAATTGAAAAAATCAGACGTGAGAAAAATCGTAAGAGACTGGTACTTGGTGTATCCCTCGATATCAAGGCGGCGTTCGACAATGCATGGTGGCCAGCTCTTTTTAACAGACTACGGAATATTCAATGCCCACCGAACATATATAGACTCCTTAAGAGCTATATTGAAGATCGGTCTGTCGAGCTGGTCTACGCTGACGGAAAGTCGCTGAAAAAGATGACCAAGGGATGTATCCAAGGCTCTGTTTGCGGACCTACTTTTTGGAACATTGTGCTGGATGAACTCTTAGATTTGGGCTTGCCCGAAGGATGTCATCTGCAAGCATTTGCAGATGATGTCTTTTTAATCGTGAGTGCAACCAGTACAATGAAACTCGAAGAAATAACTAACATCGCACTTAGATTAATTGCTGAGTGGGGCGCTGGAGTCAAATTAACTTTCAGCGCTGCAAAAACTCAAGCAATTGCCTTCACACCAAAATCTAAATTAACCAGTATCTATTTTGGCACACAAAAATTGAAATTCGAACCTTTTATTAAAATGTTAGGGATAATTTTGGACCAACACTTGAAATTCGTAGAACATGTTAAATTTATCATATCTAAAGCCAGCAAAATTTTTCAAAATTTATGTAAATATGTACGTCCTACTTGGGGTATCCACCCCGAAAATGTAGAGACAATATACCATTCTGTCGTCGAGCCCATTTTGACCTACGGGGCTAGTATATGGTGTGGAGCGCTTAATTATAAATACGTGCGATGTTGGTTACGTTCTTTTCAAAGGGTATTCGCCATTAGGGCCATACGAGGTTTTCGAACCGTCTCGGCAATATCTGCGTTAGCTCTCGCTGGGTTCATCCCCATCGAACTTAAGGTGAGGGAAGTTGCGAAGATAGAGGAGGTGAAAGTGACTGGAACAATTGATCATCTTCCTGGTGACGTCATCTTACAGGGTCGTACGTCGCCGGCAGAGATGCTTCATCCCTGCCAAAGACAAACGATCGAGTTTGTGAAAGTAAGTGACTCAGAGGAAGTTGATCGATTAAGCGAGACGGTATCTGCTGCCATTTTTACGGATGGAAGCAAATTGGAGGGTGGAGAAGTCGGCGCGTCGGTGGTCATTTATCATGAGGGTCGGCAGGAAACACACAAATTTCGACTGCACAAGTCATGCAGTGTCTTTCAGGCCGAACTTTATGCAATCGACGCTGCCCTGAAATGGATTTCTCCCAGGGGAATACACTCAGCGTGTATCTTCTCCGATAGCCTGTCTTCTCTTGTTTCTATTCGTAACAGAGACAGCACTGTACCGTTGGTCAGTTCTATTCACTTTTCGCTTCTCAAGTTAAAGACTCAAACCCTCGTATCGTTCGTGTGGGTTAAAGCTCATTGCGGAATTGGTGGAAACGAAGTTGCCGACCTCTGCGCCAAAGATGCGGCAGCATCTCATTGTCGCAGCGCTTACAACGAATTTCCACTGAGCTATGCAAAACGGGAGATCCGTCTTGAAATGAAGAGTATTTGGGAAACTGAATACAAAGACGCAATTCAAGGCTCGACCACTCGTGAGTTTTTGCCCACACTTCGGGACGTCGATTTGTTCCGCGATGCTTTTCCAACTTCCTTTGAGCTAACTCAAATATTGACGGGACACTCATATGCACGATCTTATCTCCACCGATTTAAGATCAGTCCTACTGACTTATGCCCCTGTGATTCAAAAAGTAGGCAGACTATGCAACATTTGATGAAGGACTGTCCAAAGTTTTTGGTCGCTCGATTCGCTCATGTTACGCTATGTTCTCTCTATAATACCGATCCTTTTGACATTCTCTCTCTTGCCAAAACAAATCAACCACGTTCTTCCTTTATAAAATTTATTAAATATATTATCAATTCATTAAAAAAATTCAACTCCTGATAGTATTTCGGCCTCAATCATTTCTTCTTCTTTCCACTAACATGGGCGATTTGGTCGGTCGAATGTGTTTTCTCCCTTTTTCATCCTGCCATCAATTGGTGTACCACTTTATCAATCAAAATTAACCCAAAACATTTTACTGACACTGACATATAAAACTACTGACAGCGACAATTCCAATATACACCGACGAAAATTATTTATATTAATCAAAATTATTAACCCAAAAATATTACTGACTGACATTTAAAAATTACTGACAGTGACAATTTCAATATACACCGACGAAAATTATTTTTATATTAATCAAATTACTAACCCAAAAATTTTACTGACATTGACATTTAAAAATTACTGACAGTGATAATTTCAACATACAACGACGAAAATCATTAACATTTACAATTTTAATCCTACATTCATAAAGTTGTGAAATCCCGCACAACTAAATTAATTTTTACATCTTAATGTTTAAATTAATTAACTCTTTTATTTATTTTATTTACGTTTAATTGTTATTATTGTTTTATTGATACCATTTGTTTCATTGTTATTATGTTCTATTTATTATTTTGTTAAACTTATTTCATGTTGTTATTAATGTTGTTACTATTTTAATCTTTATTGTTACTAATGTTTACGTTATTAAGCTCATTTTATTGTTACCATTGTTATTATTATGAATTTCCATTGTTATTATTATCATTATTTTTTTATATCTGTATCAATTAGCAGAATATACACCCCGATTGTACGGTTAGTACAATCGGGAAAGAGGAAAAAAAAAAAACCTAACCTAACCTAACCTAACCTAACCTAACCTAACCTAACCTTTTTTTTTTTTTTTTTTTTTGCTTCCACAAAAGCCCAACCACACTTTTACGGTTTCGGTTGATCAATGTTTAACTGCAGCCGTCGAAAAGTCAACTTACCTTTTTAGAAACAAAACGGCAGATTGGCAGAAATTCTCAACCTCTTTAGGCAAAAACTTAACACAGTCAAAATTATTAAATACAATTTTCGAAAATATTACTCCCGGCTCCTTGGACTGCGTTGTGGAAACATTAACGGAGGACATACGCAAATCATGTTTCTCCTCCATGAAAATACGTGGAAACACTAAGCCGTATAATCCATGGTGGTCTAAGGAGCTGGAAGTGTTGAAAAAGAGGTGTATCGATGTTCATCATCGTATTCGTTCTGGCGTTCGCCAGAATTTGGATATAACCCAACTTCTGGGGGCTCAGGCTGAGCTAAAGAAGGAGTACGCTGATTTAATTAGATCCACCTCTACAAATCATTTTAGAGAATTCTGCCAATTGCAAAATAAAGAAAATGTGTGGTCAATGACGGGCAGATTGATCAAAGACGCTCCAATGCAACGTTCACCATCGACGCTGATGTGCGAAGGCAGATTTACCGAGGACAGTGACGAGACAGCCGACAAACTGTTGAGACACTTTTACCCTGACGACAGTAACGACACCTTACTGCGACATTACGAACTACGACACATGTTTAATTCGCCCTATGTATGTGATTCAGCCGAGGAAGAGGAATTCACTGTTGATGAGGTATTGGACGCATTAGGTACTATGAGTCCAAACAGAGCCCCTGGCGTAGACAACCTCACGTCTGATATTTGCACTGCGTTTGCGTCAGAGTATCCCCTGTTCCTTACCAGTCTGTTTAATTCATGCCTGGCTGTTGGTCATTTCCCAACACCATGGAAACAAGCATTTGTAAAAATATTACCAAAGCCCAACAAAGACTTATCCGATCTATCCTCGTTTCGACCTATTGGCCTTTTGCCTGTTTTTGGCAAACTATTGGAAAAACTAATAATAAAAAGATTAATATTTTATGGCCAACAGCGTCGGGCATGGAATGAACGACAATTTGGTTTTAAGGAGCAGGTGTCTACTACTGACGCTTTGCGAAACGCAGTCAATATAATCAGACGTGAGAAGGGTCGAAAGCGCCAGGTTCTGGCTGTATCCCTAGACATTAAAGCGGCGTTCGACAACGCTTGGTGGCCAGCACTATTCAACAGATTGCGAAATATTAAATGTCCGCGCAACGTATATAACATTCTACGTAGTTATATAGAGAATCGATCTGTCGAGCTGGCTTACGCTGACGGAAAGTCGCGCAAGTATATGACAAAGGGATGCATCCAAGGCTCTGTTTGTGGTCCTACTTTTTGGAATATTATATTGGACGAGCTTCTCGAGATAGGCTTGCCGGAGGGATGTTATCTGCAAGCTTTTGCAGATGACGTCTTTCTAATCGTAAGCGCGTCCAATGTAACACAACTGGAAGAGCGTACTAATAGAGCACTTGCTGCTATTCACGGGTGGGGTACTGGAGTAAAACTCTTGTTCAGTGCCCCGAAAACCCAAGCTGTGGCCTTCACACCAAAAGCTAGACAGGCAACCATTTATTTTAACAATGTTCAAATTAATTTCGATACAAAAATTAAAATTTTAGGCATTATTTTAGATCAAAATTTAAAATTTAACGAACATGTTAAATACATCATTTTAAAAGTTAATAATATTTTTAAGAAATTATGTAGCTTCGTGCGTCCGACGTGGGGAATTCATCCTGAAAACCTCGAAACGATATACCACGGAGTCGTAGAACCAATTTTAACTTATGGGGCTAGCATTTGGTGTGGAGCGTTAAAGTATCAGTACGTGCGACGTTGGTTGCGCTCCTTTCAGCGGACGTACGCTATCAGGACCGTGCGCGCATTTAGGACCGTCTCGGCAATATCTGCTCTTGCCTTGGCTGGATTTTTACCGATCGAGTTAAGGATAGAGGAAGTCGCGAAGCTAGAGATGATAAAGGCGAATGGAACTTTTGATCAACTTCCTGACGATGTCGTCCTTCAGAATCGTACGCCGCCAGAGGGGATGCTTCATCCCCGCTATAGGCAAACGATCACCTTCACGAAGATAAGCGACTCGCACGAAGTTGATGAAATATGCGACTTGGTAAGTGCAGCTATCTTTACGGATGGAAGTAAGCTGGAAGGCGGGGAGGTCGGTGCAGCAATCGTCATTTATCACCAAACTCGACAGGAGACACACAAGTTTCGTTTGCACGACTCGTGCAGTGTGTTTCAAGCTGAGTTATATGCGATTGACGAGGCCTTGCATTGGATCTCCCCCAGGAAAATACATTCCGTATGTATTTTCTCTGATTGCCACTCGGCTCTTACTTCGATCTGTAACAGGAGTAGCACTATACCATTGGTTACCTCCATTCATCGTTACCTTCTCGAAATTAGGAAGCACACGATGGTCAAGTTTGCGTGGGTAAAAGCGCATTGCGGGATCGGTGGAAACGAGGTTGCAGACCTATGCGCCAAAGATGCGGCTGGTTCGCATAGAGGTGTGGTCTTCAGCCAGTTTCCACTGAGCTTTGCAAAGCGAGCGATCCGCCTTGAATCGGAACGTATTTGGGAAACCGAGTACCAGAACGCCGTTCAAGGTTCGACGACTCGGCGACATTTGCCCACGCTGCGGGACGTTCGTGTGTTCCGGAAAGCCTTCGAGACTTCTTTCGAAACGACGCAGTTATTGACTGGACATTCATACGCGCGCGACTATTTGTTTAGATTTAAGATCAGTCCTGTTGATGTATGCCCTTGTGATTCCAAAAGTACCCAGACTCTGCAACATTTATTGTCAGACTGCCCTAAATATCTTGCTCTACGATTTAACCATCTGTCCATTTGCTCTCTCTACAACGCTTCTCCTTTCAACATTCTTGATATCTGCAAAAACCAAACTTTAATTACTTCATTCTTGAAACTTCTTAAAAAAATTATTTCCTCGCTTAAATCTTTTAATACCTAATCTTTTCTTTTCTTTGTTTCCTTCTTCTCTTTCAGTTTGCCCAAAATTGTCTTACCTCCAGGTTTGTCCCATTGGTGCCTCTTTGGGGATTCTCTTTTTGATTATTTATTATTTCTTTTATTATTTTTTTTTTCTCATCAATTTCGTTATTATTATTGCTAAGGTTATTATTATTATTGTTATAATTATTATTATTATTGTTGTAATTATTATTATTATTGTTACCATTATCTTTACTATTCTCATTATTTTGTTATTATTGTTTTCAATATTTTCATTGTTCCCATTATTTATTATTGTTATCGCTGCTATTGTTATGATTATTATTATTATTGTTCACTAATCACTTATCACCTGGTTAGCATAGTTCCTTTTTTTTTTAAATAATATGTATCAATTTGCATAATATACTCTCTGGCTGGTTGGTTTAACCCAGTCAGAAAACGGAAAAAAAAAAAAAAAAACCTAACCTAACCTATTTAGGGGTTGGTGGAACACACTTTCATCCAATGAAATAAAAAATGTGCACTATTATAGTGTGTTATATTTATTGATAATTATTGCCGACTAGTTTCGGGAAAATCCCATCATCAAGGCAAACTACAAAAAAAGGTGCTCTAAAAAGGCATTATTACATTTTAAAGAGTTTCTCACTTGTCAAATGTTAAAGAATATGCGTAATCCATGAAACATACAGTAAGCACCAACACATAACATTAATTATTTTATAAATGACATTAAAATAAAAATTTCACTAAATAAATCGTTATCGAGTTTGATAGTAAAACAAATCGAACAAAACATGGCGTGGTCTCAAATAAAGTGTAGGAAGGCTGGTTTAAATTTCGTGTTGCCCAATTGTGTGTTGCAACATTTAGGTTTTTTTAGGGCCTTGGTTATCTCCAGTTCTTCGAGGAGATCTAGCACTTTTCCTCTTCTATTTTCGCTATGGAGAATTTTTGCGTCCTTGATGTCCATTGTATGGTTGTTAAATTTTATGTGATGGCCGAATTGAGAGCTTCCGGGTCTATTCAGGTGTTCTTTCACCCTGGTTTCTAAATTTCTTATTGTTTGGCCGATGTAGTTAGTTTCGCAATGACCGCACTGTAATCTATAAATGCCACATCTTTTCTCGGTGGGAACGGGGTCTTTATTGTTAGTCAGCATACTTCCTAGCGTCCTCTGAGGTTTAAAGGACAAATTGATATCGAGGTTCCTCTTAAGGGCTCTGGCTATTCTTCCTGTAGCTGGGCCAATATACGGTAACCCGTAGTATCGTTTGTTGTCATCGTTTGGTGTTTTCGGGTCTCTAGGTGTTTTTGATTTAGGTTCTATGATGCCCTGTATTGTCCTTCTTTCAAATCCATTAGCGGCTGCCAACTGAACGATCACATCCAGCTCTTTATTCCTTTGTTCAGAGGTCAGGGGAAGGTTCTTAGCTCTATCGACATATGCCTTGAACGAGGCCATTTTCTGATTCATTGGATGATTAGAATCTTTTTGGATCAATGTGTCGGTTTGTGTAGGTTTCCTATAGATATCGAATGTCACATGTTGGTCATTTCTGGTTAAAGTGACATCCAGGAAATTAAGTGATTTATCTTTCTCGACTTCAATACTAAACTGTATGTGTTTGTTGGAATTGTTTAGGAAATTCATAAATTCGATGGCCTCGTCCTTGGTACCGTCGAAAAAGACAATGCAGTCATCTACATATCTTCTCCACAACAAGATCTTATCGAGGAATGGGTTGATCGTGTTAATTACATACTTCTTCTCGTATCGGCTCATGTAAAATTCAGCCAACAATTGTGATAGTGGTGACCCCATGGCTAGACCTTCAGACTGGGAATATATTTTGTTATTGAAGGTGAAAAAGTCTTGCTCCAAGCAGCATCGCAACAAAGAAACCACATCGGTCCTAATGATTGAATCGGTGTTGCATATGGTGAGTTCCTCGTCGATGATCTCGATGGTGTCATTTCTTGGGATACTCGTGAACATATTGTTCACATCTAGAGACAGCATGATGAAGTTTCTTCCTGTTTGCCTTTCCTGTATGTCTCGCACAAGTTGTTGTGTGTTTTTTAGTGCGTAAGTAGGATTGAATGATGTTAGTTCTTTTATAACCGAGTTCAAGATTTTTGCGAGTTTATGAGCAGGTGTCTCTCTGAATGAGACTACAGGTCTTATGGGTTCTCCGGTCTTATGAAGTTTTATTAACCCATATAGGCGTGGCATGTTGATGGAGCTGGTTTTCATGCTCTGTAGGCTAAAGATCTTTAAAGTGTCGTTATAGATTTTTAGGTGGTTTTGTAGTTTTTTATGATAAGTGTTTAGTGGATTCCTTTTAAGCTCTCTGAAAGCGTTGGCTTTCAAAAAGTTTTCAACCTTTTCAATGTATCTTTCCATGTTTTCTACAACTATGCAGTTACCCTTGTCTGCTTTTCCTATCATTAGGTTGTTTTCTTTTATTTTCTTCTTGAGGTTAAGGATATTTTTCAGATTGTGGTCTCTGTGTTTGGTTGTTTTCATATGTCTCTGCTCTTCTTTTAGAATTGTTATACAACGACTTCTGATCTCTTCCCTTTCAATGTCATCAATCTTCACTGTTTCGATGATCGCGTCTGCGTGAACTGCCAGTATTTGTAGATTTTCTAATTTGTTCTCTCTTGGGGCAAATTTTAGGCCTTTGTTGAGTAAATCGATCTCCTCTTTGGTAAAGCTCACATTTGAAAGATTTTTCACCCTTTCATGGAACTTCACTGAAGTCCCTCTCGAAGTATTGCGTTCCCCTTCCTCTTTCTTCCTCTTTAAGATGTTGAATTTCATGTCGATGGTTCTTCTTTTATCAGCAACCAAACCCGACACCGTCTCATGAATGTTACGCAGATGCTCGTCTAAGTCATTTTTGTTAATGTGTAAGGTCATCGTCTCGTATAACGTACTTAACCTTCTATTTATTCCTGCAATCGTACTGTAATGCTTCTTTCTTTCCGCGGTCAAAATCTTTCTACTGACGAAATCTTGCAATGTTATCGGGGCCCTCTTTGGAAATTTAACTAACGCAAAGTTAGGTGTAATGTTTTTGGTCAGGCATCTGGTTATAAAAATTATGTCTTCCTGTCTAAATGCCCTCTTCAGCGCAAGCCTTTCGTAGTCCTTCACCAAATCTGCCGTACCGGCTATTATCATATTTAGGGGTTGGTGGAACACACTTTCATCCAATGAAATAAAAAATGTGCACTATTATAGTGTGTTATATTTATTGATAATTATTGCCGACTAGTTTCGGGAAAATCCCATCATCAAGGCAAACTACAAAAAAAGGTGCTCTAAAAAGGCATTATTACATTTTAAAGAGTTTCTCACTTGTCAAATGTTAAAGAATATGCGTAATCCATGAAACATACAGTAAGCAATTTCCAAAGAGGGCCCCGATAACATTGCAAGATTTCGTCAGTAGAAAGATTTTGACCGCGGAAAGAAAGAAGCATTACAGTACGATTGCAGGAATAAATAGAAGGTTAAGTACGTTATACGAGACGATGACCTTACACATTAACAAAAATGACTTAGACGAGCATCTGCGTAACATTCATGAGACGGTGTCGGGTTTGGTTGCTGATAAAAGAAGAACCATCGACATGAAATTCAACATCTTAAAGAGGAAGAAAGAGGAAGGGGAACGCAATACTTCGAGAGGGACTTCAGTGAAGTTCCATGAAAGGGTGAAAAATCTTTCAAATGTGAGCTTTACCAAAGAGGAGATCGATTTACTCAACAAAGGCCTAAAATTTGCCCCAAGAGAGAACAAATTAGAAAATCTACAAATACTGGCAGTTCACGCAGACGCGATCATCGAAACAGTGAAGATTGATGACATTGAAAGGGAAGAGATCAGAAGTCGTTGTATAACAATTCTAAAAGAAGAGCAGAGACATATGAAAACAACCAAACACAGAGACCACAATCTGAAAAATATCCTTAACCTCAAGAAGAAAATAAAAGAAAACAACCTAATGATAGGAAAAGCAGACAAGGGTAACTGCATAGTTGTAGAAAACATGGAAAGATACATTGAAAAGGTTGAAAACTTTTTGAAAGCCAACGCTTTCAGAGAGCTTAAAAGGAATCCACTAAACACTTATCATAAAAAAACTACAAAACCACCTAAAAATCTATAACGACACTTTAAAGATCTTTAGCCTACAGAGCATGAAAACCAGCTCCATCAACATGCCACGCCTATATGGGTTAATAAAACTTCATAAGACCGGAGAACCCATAAGACCTGTAGTCTCATTCAGAGAGACACCTGCTCATAAACTCGCAAAAATCTTGAACTCGGTTATAAAAGAACTAACATCATTCAATCCTACTTACGCACTAAAAAACACACAACAACTTGTGCGAGACATACAGGAAAGGCAAACAGGAAGAAACTTCATCATGCTGTCTCTAGATGTGAACAATATGTTCACGAGTATCCCAAGAAATGACACCATCGAGATCATCGACGAGGAACTCACCATATGCAACACCGATTCAATCATTAGGACCGATGTGGTTTCTTTGTTGCGATGCTGCTTGGAGCAAGACTTTTTCACCTTCAATAACAAAATATATTCCCAGTCTGAAGGTCTAGCCATGGGGTCACCACTATCACAATTGTTGGCTGAATTTTACATGAGCCGATACGAGAAGAAGTATGTAATTAACACGATCAACCCATTCCTCGATAAGATCTTGTTGTGGAGAAGATATGTAGATGACTGCATTGTCTTTTTCGACGGTACCAAGGACGAGGCCATCGAATTTATGAATTTCCTAAACAATTCCAACAAACACATACAGTTTAGTATTGAAGTCGAGAAAGATAAATCACTTAATTTCCTGGATGTCACTTTAACCAGAAATGACCAACATGTGACATTCGATATCTATAGGAAACCTACACAAACCGACACATTGATCCAAAAAGATTCTAATCATCCAATGAATCAGAAAATGGCCTCGTTCAAGGCATATGTCGATAGAGCTAAGAACCTTCCCCTGACCTCTGAACAAAGGAATAAAGAGCTGGATGTGATCGTTCAGTTGGCAGCCGCTAATGGATTTGAAAGAAGGACAATACAGGGCATCATAGAACCTAAATCAAAAACACCTAGAGACCCGAAAACACCAAACGATGACAACAAACGATACTACGGGTTACCGTATATTGGCCCAGCTACAGGAAGAATAGCCAGAGCCCTTAAGAGGAACCTCGATATCAATTTGTCCTTTAAACCTCAGAGGACGCTAGGAAGTATGCTGACTAACAATAAAGACCCCGTTCCCACCGAGAAAAGATGTGGCATTTATAGATTACAGTGCGGTCATTGCGAAACTAACTACATCGGCCAAACAATAAGAAATTTAGAAACCAGGGTGAAAGAACACCTGAATAGACCCGGAAGCTCTCAATTCGGCCATCACATAAAATTTAACAACCATACAATGGACATCAAGGACGCAAAAATTCTCCATAGCGAAAATAGAAGAGGAAAAGTGCTAGATCTCCTCGAAGAACTGGAGATAACCAAGGCCCTAAAAAAAACCTAAATGTTGCAACACACAATTGGGCAACACGAAATTTAAACCAGCCTTCCTACACTTTATTTGAGACCACGCCATGTTTTGTTCGATTTGTTTTACTATCAAACTCGATAACGATTTATTTAGTGAAATTTTTATTTTAATGTCATTTATAAAATAATTAATGTTATGTGTTGGTGCTTACTGTATGTTTCATGGATTACGCATATTCTTTAACATTTGACAAGTGAGAAACTCTTTAAAATGTAATAATGCCTTTTTAGAGCACCTTTTTTTGTAGTTTGCCTTGATGATGGGATTTTCCCGAAACTAGTCGGCAATAATTATCAATAAATATAACACACTATAATAGTGCACATTTTTTATTTCACTAACCTAACCTAACCTAACCTAACCTAACCTAACCTAACCTAACCTAACCTAACCTAACCTAACCAAAAGATGATTTGAAATTAAAATTCATTAAAAATAATAAGAACAAGAAGCTTTATAATGCTGTTCTGGAAGCTAAATTTAATGTTTTTAGTAATATAAATAAACAAGACAAACTCAACATCGACTATGATCGGGTCCATGTAGAGGAATATCTGAACATCAAACAATGTTACCGCTGTTGCCGTTATGGCCACACTTCAAAGTTTTGCAAAGAGCCCATGGCGGTGTGCTCTTTTTGTGCGGGATCGCATAATTTTATTGAGTGTAGGTTCAAGAACAGCAACCTTAATGCCAAGTGCATTAATTGCACGAATAATAACTCCCATTCAAATTTCAAAGTCAGTACAAACCACTCCGCCACTTCCAACTTATGTGGGGTGCACAAATTGATGGAGGGAAGGATTAGGGATGATATAAATTATGGTGAGTAATCCATTAAATTTTGTCCAGTGTAACTTGATGCGCTCTTATCTCGCTTACCGCGAATTCCTATCTTATTTTATGAAGAGCGATAGAAATATCGCTCTCATAAGTGAACCATACGTAGGACGAGTTAATCATGTTAAAGGTATGGACGGAGTATATGTCTTCCAAAGTAACAAATCCGCCGCCGGTAACACCAGAACGAAAAGTGTAATTTTAATCAAAAAGAGTGTTGGGGCAGTACTTGGTATGTCCCAATACTCTGACACAAATTTAGTAACTGTTAGATTAACATTCAAGCAGCGGTATTTGTACATTGGAAGCATATACATCGAGCCTGACCTAGACGCAAACAACACTCTGGTAAACTTAGACAACTTCCTACATGACATCAAAGGATCGCATGTTATCATTGGCGGTGATGTGAATGGGACCAACCCCATATGGGGATCCCATAACAGTGACAGCCGTGGTGATGATGTTCTAAACATTGCATACTCACATGATCTAAACGTATGTAATGTTGGAGACTCACCGACGTTCGAGGTTATCAGAAATGGTAACCTCTTAGCATCTGTTATTGACGTAACGATGGCCTCCGAGAGCATTGTCAACCAGCTATCACGGTGGAGTGTCGACAATTCAATCTGTCCGTCTTCGGACCATAATGCGATTACATTCCAAATTTTAGTGGAAAACCCATTTAGTGTTAATTGCACTAACTCTACCTACCTATTTAGAAACAAAATTGCAAATTGGACCAAATTTAAAGATAAATTATTAGAACATCTCGATAAATCCAAATTACTAGAAACTAATTTCGAAAATATATCTTCTAACGAAATAGACTTAACCGTGGAGAAACTCACAGAGGACATTCGAAACAGTTGTTTTGCCTCTATGAAAATACGTGGAACCTCTAAACCGTATAATCCATGGTGGTCTAACGAGTTAGAAGACTTGAAAAAGAAGTGCATAAGACTGCATCACCGTATTCATTCTTGTAAAAAGCAAAATGTTGATATAACACATCTTCTACAAGAATACCAACTGCAAAAGCAGGAATATGGTGAGCTGATCAAAAGCACTTCTACAAAACATTTTAGACAATTTTGTAATCTGCAGAATAAGGAAAATGTATGGTCCATGACAAACAGATTGATCAAAGATGCTCCATTAAAACACCCTCCGCTAACGTTAATGTGCGAGAATAAGTTTACCACTAACAGCGACGAGACAGCGACAAAACTAATAAATCACTTTTACCCAGACGACACGGACGATACGCGACTGAGACACACTGAACTTCGACACATGTTTGATTCGCCCTACGTTTGTGACACTGAAGATGAGAAGGATTTCGCGGAGGGCGAGGTGTGGAGCGCATTAAGCAGCATGAGTCCAAACAGAGCACCGGGCCTAGATAATCTTACGTCTGATATTTGCATTGCGTTTGCTGAGGAAAATTTAAAATTTTTAACAACGTTACTAAATTCATGCTTGAGGGCTGGCCACTTTCCAAAACCGTGGAAGAGGGCTTTCGTTAAAATATTACCTAAAGCGAACAGGTCGGATCAAAACGACCTGTCGTCCTATCGTCCGATCGGCCTCCTCCCGGTCTTTGGAAAGTTATTAGAAAAACTTTTTACTAAGCGATTAGTGTATTACGGCCAGCAGCGTCAAGCATGGAATTCAAATCAATTCGGCTTCAAAGAGCAAACCTCCACCTCCGAGGCACTACGCAATGCAATTGAAAAAATCAGACGTGAGAAAAATCGTAAGAGACTGGTACTTGGTGTATCCCTCGATATCAAGGCGGCGTTCGACAATGCATGGTGGCCAGCTCTTTTTAACAGACTACGGAATATTCAATGCCCACCGAACATATATAGACTCCTTAAGAGCTATATTGAAGATCGGTCTGTCGAGCTGGTCTACGCTGACGGAAAGTCGCTGAAAAAGATGACCAAGGGATGTATCCAAGGCTCTGTTTGCGGACCTACTTTTTGGAACATTGTGCTGGATGAACTCTTAGATTTGGGCTTGCCCGAAGGATGTCATCTGCAAGCATTTGCAGATGATGTCTTTTTAATCGTGAGTGCAACCAGTACAATGAAACTCGAAGAAATAACTAACATCGCACTTAGATTAATTGCTGAGTGGGGCGCTGGAGTCAAATTAACTTTCAGCGCTGCAAAAACTCAAGCAATTGCCTTCACACCAAAATCTAAATTAACCAGTATCTATTTTGGCACACAAAAATTGAAATTCGAACCTTTTATTAAAATGTTAGGGATAATTTTGGACCAACACTTGAAATTCGTAGAACATGTTAAATTTATCATATCTAAAGCCAGCAAAATTTTTCAAAATTTATGTAAATATGTACGTCCTACTTGGGGTATCCACCCCGAAAATGTAGAGACAATATACCATTCTGTCGTCGAGCCCATTTTGACCTACGGGGCTAGTATATGGTGTGGAGCGCTTAATTATAAATACGTGCGATGTTGGTTACGTTCTTTTCAAAGGGTATTCGCCATTAGGGCCATACGAGGTTTTCGAACCGTCTCGGCAATATCTGCGTTAGCTCTCGCTGGGTTCATCCCCATCGAACTTAAGGTGAGGGAAGTTGCGAAGATAGAGGAGGTGAAAGTGACTGGAACAATTGATCATCTTCCTGGTGACGTCATCTTACAGGGTCGTACGTCGCCGGCAGAGATGCTTCATCCCTGCCAAAGACAAACGATCGAGTTTGTGAAAGTAAGTGACTCAGAGGAAGTTGATCGATTAAGCGAGACGGTATCTGCTGCCATTTTTACGGATGGAAGCAAATTGGAGGGTGGAGAAGTCGGCGCGTCGGTGGTCATTTATCATGAGGGTCGGCAGGAAACACACAAATTTCGACTGCACAAGTCATGCAGTGTCTTTCAGGCCGAACTTTATGCAATCGACGCTGCCCTGAAATGGATTTCTCCCAGGGGAATACACTCAGCGTGTATCTTCTCCGATAGCCTGTCTTCTCTTGTTTCTATTCGTAACAGAGACAGCACTGTACCGTTGGTCAGTTCTATTCACTTTTCGCTTCTCAAGTTAAAGACTCAAACCCTCGTATCGTTCGTGTGGGTTAAAGCTCATTGCGGAATTGGTGGAAACGAAGTTGCCGACCTCTGCGCCAAAGATGCGGCAGCATCTCATTGTCGCAGCGCTTACAACGAATTTCCACTGAGCTATGCAAAACGGGAGATCCGTCTTGAAATGAAGAGTATTTGGGAAACTGAATACAAAGACGCAATTCAAGGCTCGACCACTCGTGAGTTTTTGCCCACACTTCGGGACGTCGATTTGTTCCGCGATGCTTTTCCAACTTCCTTTGAGCTAACTCAAATATTGACGGGACACTCATATGCACGATCTTATCTCCACCGATTTAAGATCAGTCCTACTGACTTATGCCCCTGTGATTCAAAAAGTAGGCAGACTATGCAACATTTGATGAAGGACTGTCCAAAGTTTTTGGTCGCTCGATTCGCTCATGTTACGCTATGTTCTCTCTATAATACCGATCCTTTTGACATTCTCTCTCTTGCCAAAACAAATCAACCACGTTCTTCCTTTATAAAATTTATTAAATATATTATCAATTCATTAAAAAAATTCAACTCCTGATAGTATTTCGGCCTCAATCATTTCTTCTTCTTTCCACTAACATGGGCGATTTGGTCGGTCGAATGTGTTTTCTCCCTTTTTCATCCTGCCATCAATTGGTGTACCACTTTATCAATCAAAATTAACCCAAAACATTTTACTGACACTGACATATAAAACTACTGACAGCGACAATTCCAATATACACCGACGAAAATTATTTATATTAATCAAAATTATTAACCCAAAAATATTACTGACTGACATTTAAAAATTACTGACAGTGACAATTTCAATATACACCGACGAAAATTATTTTTATATTAATCAAATTACTAACCCAAAAATTTTACTGACATTGACATTTAAAAATTACTGACAGTGATAATTTCAACATACAACGACGAAAATCATTAACATTTACAATTTTAATCCTACATTCATAAAGTTGTGAAATCCCGCACAACTAAATTAATTTTTACATCTTAATGTTTAAATTAATTAACTCTTTTATTTATTTTATTTACGTTTAATTGTTATTATTGTTTTATTGATACCATTTGTTTCATTGTTATTATGTTCTATTTATTATTTTGTTAAACTTATTTCATGTTGTTATTAATGTTGTTACTATTTTAATCTTTATTGTTACTAATGTTTACGTTATTAAGCTCATTTTATTGTTACCATTGTTATTATTATGAATTTCCATTGTTATTATTATCATTATTTTTTTATATCTGTATCAATTAGCAGAATATACACCCCGATTGTACGGTTAGTACAATCGGGAAAGAGGAAAAAAAAAAAACCTAACCTAACCTAACCTAACCTAACCTAACCTAACCTTTTTTTTTTTTTTTTTTTTTGCTTCCACAAAAGCCCAACCACACTTTTACGGTTTCGGTTGATCAATGTTTAACTGCAGCCGTCGAAAAGTCAACTTACCTTTTTAGAAACAAAACGGCAGATTGGCAGAAATTCTCAACCTCTTTAGGCAAAAACTTAACACAGTCAAAATTATTAAATACAATTTTCGAAAATATTACTCCCGGCTCCTTGGACTGCGTTGTGGAAACATTAACGGAGGACATACGCAAATCATGTTTCTCCTCCATGAAAATACGTGGAAACACTAAGCCGTATAATCCATGGTGGTCTAAGGAGCTGGAAGTGTTGAAAAAGAGGTGTATCGATGTTCATCATCGTATTCGTTCTGGCGTTCGCCAGAATTTGGATATAACCCAACTTCTGGGGGCTCAGGCTGAGCTAAAGAAGGAGTACGCTGATTTAATTAGATCCACCTCTACAAATCATTTTAGAGAATTCTGCCAATTGCAAAATAAAGAAAATGTGTGGTCAATGACGGGCAGATTGATCAAAGACGCTCCAATGCAACGTTCACCATCGACGCTGATGTGCGAAGGCAGATTTACCGAGGACAGTGACGAGACAGCCGACAAACTGTTGAGACACTTTTACCCTGACGACAGTAACGACACCTTACTGCGACATTACGAACTACGACACATGTTTAATTCGCCCTATGTATGTGATTCAGCCGAGGAAGAGGAATTCACTGTTGATGAGGTATTGGACGCATTAGGTACTATGAGTCCAAACAGAGCCCCTGGCGTAGACAACCTCACGTCTGATATTTGCACTGCGTTTGCGTCAGAGTATCCCCTGTTCCTTACCAGTCTGTTTAATTCATGCCTGGCTGTTGGTCATTTCCCAACACCATGGAAACAAGCATTTGTAAAAATATTACCAAAGCCCAACAAAGACTTATCCGATCTATCCTCGTTTCGACCTATTGGCCTTTTGCCTGTTTTTGGCAAACTATTGGAAAAACTAATAATAAAAAGATTAATATTTTATGGCCAACAGCGTCGGGCATGGAATGAACGACAATTTGGTTTTAAGGAGCAGGTGTCTACTACTGACGCTTTGCGAAACGCAGTCAATATAATCAGACGTGAGAAGGGTCGAAAGCGCCAGGTTCTGGCTGTATCCCTAGACATTAAAGCGGCGTTCGACAACGCTTGGTGGCCAGCACTATTCAACAGATTGCGAAATATTAAATGTCCGCGCAACGTATATAACATTCTACGTAGTTATATAGAGAATCGATCTGTCGAGCTGGCTTACGCTGACGGAAAGTCGCGCAAGTATATGACAAAGGGATGCATCCAAGGCTCTGTTTGTGGTCCTACTTTTTGGAATATTATATTGGACGAGCTTCTCGAGATAGGCTTGCCGGAGGGATGTTATCTGCAAGCTTTTGCAGATGACGTCTTTCTAATCGTAAGCGCGTCCAATGTAACACAACTGGAAGAGCGTACTAATAGAGCACTTGCTGCTATTCACGGGTGGGGTACTGGAGTAAAACTCTTGTTCAGTGCCCCGAAAACCCAAGCTGTGGCCTTCACACCAAAAGCTAGACAGGCAACCATTTATTTTAACAATGTTCAAATTAATTTCGATACAAAAATTAAAATTTTAGGCATTATTTTAGATCAAAATTTAAAATTTAACGAACATGTTAAATACATCATTTTAAAAGTTAATAATATTTTTAAGAAATTATGTAGCTTCGTGCGTCCGACGTGGGGAATTCATCCTGAAAACCTCGAAACGATATACCACGGAGTCGTAGAACCAATTTTAACTTATGGGGCTAGCATTTGGTGTGGAGCGTTAAAGTATCAGTACGTGCGACGTTGGTTGCGCTCCTTTCAGCGGACGTACGCTATCAGGACCGTGCGCGCATTTAGGACCGTCTCGGCAATATCTGCTCTTGCCTTGGCTGGATTTTTACCGATCGAGTTAAGGATAGAGGAAGTCGCGAAGCTAGAGATGATAAAGGCGAATGGAACTTTTGATCAACTTCCTGACGATGTCGTCCTTCAGAATCGTACGCCGCCAGAGGGGATGCTTCATCCCCGCTATAGGCAAACGATCACCTTCACGAAGATAAGCGACTCGCACGAAGTTGATGAAATATGCGACTTGGTAAGTGCAGCTATCTTTACGGATGGAAGTAAGCTGGAAGGCGGGGAGGTCGGTGCAGCAATCGTCATTTATCACCAAACTCGACAGGAGACACACAAGTTTCGTTTGCACGACTCGTGCAGTGTGTTTCAAGCTGAGTTATATGCGATTGACGAGGCCTTGCATTGGATCTCCCCCAGGAAAATACATTCCGTATGTATTTTCTCTGATTGCCACTCGGCTCTTACTTCGATCTGTAACAGGAGTAGCACTATACCATTGGTTACCTCCATTCATCGTTACCTTCTCGAAATTAGGAAGCACACGATGGTCAAGTTTGCGTGGGTAAAAGCGCATTGCGGGATCGGTGGAAACGAGGTTGCAGACCTATGCGCCAAAGATGCGGCTGGTTCGCATAGAGGTGTGGTCTTCAGCCAGTTTCCACTGAGCTTTGCAAAGCGAGCGATCCGCCTTGAATCGGAACGTATTTGGGAAACCGAGTACCAGAACGCCGTTCAAGGTTCGACGACTCGGCGACATTTGCCCACGCTGCGGGACGTTCGTGTGTTCCGGAAAGCCTTCGAGACTTCTTTCGAAACGACGCAGTTATTGACTGGACATTCATACGCGCGCGACTATTTGTTTAGATTTAAGATCAGTCCTGTTGATGTATGCCCTTGTGATTCCAAAAGTACCCAGACTCTGCAACATTTATTGTCAGACTGCCCTAAATATCTTGCTCTACGATTTAACCATCTGTCCATTTGCTCTCTCTACAACGCTTCTCCTTTCAACATTCTTGATATCTGCAAAAACCAAACTTTAATTACTTCATTCATGAAACTTCTTAAAAAAATTATTTCCTCGCTTAAATCTTTTAATACCTAATCTTTTCTTTTCTTTGTTTCCTTCTTCTCTTTCAGTTTGCCCAAAATTGTCTTACCTCCAGGTTTGTCCCGTTGGTGCCTCTTTGGGGATTCTCTTTTTGATTATTTATTATTTCTTTTATTATTTTTTTTTTTTTCTCATCAATTTCGTTATTATTATTGCTAAGGTTATTATTATTATTGTTATAATTATTATTATTATTGTTGTAATTATTATTATTATTGTTACCATTATCTTTACTGTTCTCATTATTTTGTTATTATTGTTTTCAATATTTTCATTGTTCCCATTATTTATTATTGTTATCGCTGCTATTGTTATGATTATTATTATTATTGTTCACTAATCACTTATCACCTGGTTAGCATAGTTCCTTTTTTTTTTTAATAATATGTATCAATTTGCATAATATACTCTCTGGCTGGGTGGTTTAACCCAGTCAGAAAACGGAAAAAAAAAAAAAAACCTAACCTAACCTAACCTAACCCAACCCAACCCAACCCAACCCAACCCTCGTATATACCTCGTACATACTTGTTTTTTTGAAATTCTGAACCGCAAAAAAATAATCTACAGGGTGTTGCAAAATTTGTAATTTTATCTCTACGCGTTCCCCAAAAACGCGATAAAAATTTGCAACTTTAAACGCCAATAACTTTTGAACCGGACCTCGTACATACTTGTTTTTTTGAAATTCTGAACCGCAAAAAAATAATCTACAGGGTGGTGCAAAATTTGTAATTTTATCTCTACGCGTTCCCCAAAAACGCGATAAAAATTTGCAACTTTAAACGCCAATAACTTTTGAACCGGACCTCGTACATACTTGTTTTTTTGAAATTCTGAACCACAAAAAAATAATCTACAGGGTGGTGCAAAATTTGTAATTTTATCTCTACGCGTTCCCCAAAAACGCGATAAAAATTTGCAACTTTAAACGCCAATAACTTTTGAACCGGACCTCGTACATACTTGTTTTTTTGAAATTCTGAACCGCAAAAAAATAGTCTACAGGGTGGTGCAAAATTTGTAATTTTATCTCTACGCGTTCCCCAAAAATGCGATAAAAGTTTGCAACTTTAAACGCCAATAACTTTTGAACCGGACCTCGTACATACTTGTTTTTTTGAAATTCTGAACCGCAAAAAAATAATCTACAGGGTGGTGCAAAATTGGTAATTTTATCTCTACGCGTTCCCCTAAAACGCGATAAAAATTTGCAACTTTAAACGCCAATAACTTTTGAACCGGACCTCGTACATACTTGTTTTTTTGAAATTCTGAACCGCAAAAAAATAATATACAGGGTGGTGCAAAATTTGTAATTTTATCTCGACGCGTTCCCCAAAAATGCGATAAAAATTTGCAACTTCAAACGCCAATAACTTTTGAACCGGATCTCGTACATACTTGTTTTTTTGAAATTCTGAACCGCAAAAAAATAATCTACAGGGTGGTGCAAAATTGGTAATTTTATCTCTACGCGTTCCCCTAAAACGCGATAAAAATTTGCAACTTTAAACGCCAAAAACTTTTGAACCGGACCTCGTACATACTTGTTTTTTCGAAATTCTGAACCGCAAAAAAATAATCTACAGGGTGGTGCAAAATTTGTAATTTTATCTCTACGCGTTCCCCAAAAATGCGATAAAAATTTGCAACTTCAAACGCCAATAACTTTTGAACCGGACCTCGTACATACTTGTTTTTTTGAAATTCTGAACCGCAAAAAAATAATCTACAGGGTGGTGCAAAATTTGTAATTTTATCTCTACGCGTTCCCCAAAAATGCGATAAAAATTTGCAACTTCAAACGCCAATAACTTTTGAACCGGACCGGAAAAACGACAAACTTTCCTTAACGGCATAATCTCTATATATCAAAAAAACTATCATTTCGTTTAATAATAGGTTAGAATGTATAAATGACGTCTTTGTACAAGACAACAAGGATGTCAAACAATCCTCGAAAGTCTAAAATCTTCTTATTTGATTAAGCGACAGGTTGAATTAAATGTCAAGTTTCCTGCAAAACAAGAAACTACAGAATCACTTCTAGCAAAGTAAATAGAGACAGATATAACATATATGTATAATAAATATCACAAAACTTGAAAAATAAAATACTATACTAAACTACGCAACTGCGGTACTCGCTCGTGACTTATAAAAAAAAGCTCAAATATTGAAAGGAGCAATGTCCTTCTATACTAATGAGCTTTTTACAGTCAAGTACTGTAATCTACAACATTCTAATAAAAAATGCCACGTAAATGAAGAATTTTATCAACAAATTAACCCAGAAACTTGGAAAATTTCGAATGGGAAATTGAGTCAAGATAACATGATTGGGAGAAAAATTTGATCATTTTGGGTTAGCTAGCATGATTGGCAATGGTTTTAGTTCAATTTGAATTGCCCCTATGTTAATTTTAATTTAAAAACTTCATAAATTCATTTTGAGGTTATTCGAACTTCAAAAATAATTTAAAAATTAAATGGGGTGAAAAGCATTGTTAATGATGATAATAGGAAGGACGATGTGTAAAATAACGTTATTTTAAGATATTTCAAAAAAATAATGCATAATTTGGACATTATCAATCATCGAACGTTTGAGATTTCGGGGGCTCCAGAATGAATTTGCGAAGTCGCTATCATGTTTGAAACAATAAATTAGACCTAAATGAGTTGGTTATTGTGTATTTTATTGAAATTAATCATTTTCAATGCATTTCTATTTCAAAATAGAAATTATTATAAGCAATTTTCGAGGTGGATATTTTTATTTACTTTTGACGTCGTAGATGAAAAAAAATTATTTTTTTGTAATCTATTGGGCATTTTAAGGCAATATAAGTACAAAAAGTAAATTAAAATGTCATAGTTATTATGAAAATTCAAATTGAATTTCGAAATTTTTCAAATTTCCGCAAACGGAACTACAGACATCTATACGCCGTTTCCGGAAAGATCAGCCGAACGTCACACGATGTGAGTAATTTGTTCGAAAAACAGCACTCGAACGTCCCAAACGGTATTCGTTCGCTTCGTTCAGTACAAAACTGTCCGCGTCGGAGTGCAGTTCGTTCCGTTAAAATATTGTGAATAAAATGAGCGATTTCGTTCATTTAATGTTAATCGTTTCGAAATTACTTTTTGTACTCTAAAAAGATCATCCAAGTTAAATAATTGTGCATTTTAAACGAGTGTGACTTTTTAACAAAAAACCATCGCGCTTTATTTTATAACTTGTTCTTTTATGTTCAATTCCAAATTTCTACATCAACAATTGACGTAAGTAAGTAGTTTTAATCTCAAAACCATATTTTCCATTGGCTTACTTGTGAATTATTCTTAATCATATATTAACAATTTCTCCGTTCGAACAAAATAACCATTTTCCATTTTATCGTCGTCGGGTGGTTAACTATTTTTTCTAAAACAAAATCCTCTTGTTCTCGGATCGAGAATTTTTGCAACGACAATTACATCAACATTTTTGAAAGTAAATTTTTCTCGACAACCATCCATCACCCCTATGCTTCTAATTTTTGGTATTATTCTTGAATAAATTGATCTGTAAAAATTCAATTTTATTTTTTAGTTTTGCAAAAATTATGTTATGTTTATGGTTAGTAAAATTAGGTAAAAAATTGTGCAACTTGTTAGATAAAATACGATGACGCGTCTTCGAGGATAAGTAAAGCTTCTTGCTGTTAAAAACAAAGAAATAGTTGAAGATTTAACTTGACGTTTTTAAGTTAGGATTCTGATATTTAATTTAAAAAAATTAACTTAATTTAGAAACTCGCCTATATTGACTACATTCGAAATGCCACCACTAAAACAATTAAAATAATTACTTGCAGATAATTCAAAATTTAGTCGAACCGCAATTTGGAATTCTTGTCATTTGTTTCGTTTCAAATGTTTTGTCGAATATCCATTGCATTTTTCAAACTTCCGTAAATAATCGAAATTACATTTTAAATTATTTTTTAACCAAAATATTTGTACGTTTAATTTTCAAGTGCCACGATTTTCCTTTATAACGACTACGTTTATTTATTTCGTAACACAACTTGCTATTATTGTTGTAAATTACTTTGTTTGTCCAGTAAGCTTTATTCTTAATTACCTTGAACTTACTTTATGAATTTTTTTCTATTTCAGGAGATCGTCTGCCAAGAAATATTAGCAGATAAATAAATCGTGTACGCGTTTATAAACTATTAATACAATTTTTCATTCCGCGAGCGGTTCAAAGTGACGAGTACGAAATTTTATATGCAAAAGCTTATTGGAAGCTCGAAAATTACTACGGTCGGTTTTGCTTGTGATAAAGTGTTCATTTTAAAACTTTTCCGATCGAAATCGGTAATAAATATGTGAGTGTATTGTGTGCCTTCACGATTGACTTCATGGAACGGAGGAGAGCTGGATTGGAACAACACAACTTGCGAAAGGACTAGTGTTAAAAGGTAAGGCAACGATAATTTTTCTTACAAGAAAAACCTTTCGAATGTGTTTCGTTTGGCTAATTTAATCGTATTAACTATAAATGCTAATAATATTATTCTTGTTGCAGGTAGGTTCCACGGCGTGGAATGGAAAGTTGGGCAGCTAAAAAGGTCAGGTTAGTGAAAAGTTTTTTTTTCCTGTGATTTAGCCCAGTTCAGTGCAGTGGAGTGCAAAATGTGGTGATGAAATACATATACGGTGTTAGAACACATAATTTTCTAAAATTTATACAATTTTTAGAAAAGATGAAATACTTAAAAATAATCTACTTGTTTAGTTTCTCAATAATTAAATAACTAAACAGTGTCGGGCTAGTGAGCGGAAAACTGTGGTCGCGCCGGAAACCAAACTGGAGTTGTTCTTCAAACTATTAGCGCGTCGCAAAAGATTCGGATCTTCTAAAATTTCAAGAGGCAAATATTTGTTGCAATTTTCTAAAAAAAAAAAAAATTGTTGATTCTTACAACCGAATTTAGTTGTTACTAACAATAACAATAATTAAATTCGGTTGTTATAATAATTAACAACATTGCTAATGCCCGATTTTTTCACCTTGAGATATCTATCGGATAAGTATGACTATAAGTATAACCAATCAAAGAACCGTAAAAATTTGAATTACGGTTGTTTGATTGGTTATTCTTATAGTTATACTTCTTCGATAGATATCTCAAAGTGAAGAAATCGGGCATTAGACTATTTTACTCATTTATGAAATAAGGCCAGAAATACTGAAAAAAGTATTAGTCGTGGTGGTCACATGCCGGAAATCATTTTCAAATCATAAATTGCATTAAATTTACTTTCATAAAAAAAAATATTCCATCAATTTTTTAATGTTTTATTATTTCAATTTGAAGTTCTCGTGCAACTAGAAAAGCACCCTTTACTTAATTTTATCATTTCTTTTATGATCATCTTAACCTTTTCGGCATCAATTAATTCCGCCAGAAATATATTATAAAATTCCTATTGTGAATGTGTTTGTGCGTTAGAGCTTGCTGTTCTTTGAATGTATCTCTGATCCTGGCAATGTCAATGCAGAAAGTTGATTGTGAATCCTGGATGTACTTTTTTGTTCCCAGTTACACATGTAGGTAATCTTGCTCTTCTATAAACTCCCTCACGTAGCCGTTCTTCAGGATATTGTTTATAACGTGTTTGGCAGAATTTCGCAATTTCTTGTTTTTTTCTTATTAACACGAGTGAATCTTTAATTGAAGTGATATTCCATATCGAGTGGTGCAAATTGACCTCTCCACCATTTCAAAAATAAATTAAATTTTTTGTGTGTCACCGGTCCAACATGTTGGAGTTAAAAATGACTTATTATTTAAATATTTGTTTAACAAATTTTTGCATTGCATTTTTGCAAAAAAGCATTAAAATTGATATTCGGTGAGTCTCGATATAAGTAGACACAAAAGCTTTTCATTAAATGAAAGTAAATTCATCCATTAGTTTATTCTAAATCGATAAAAACGAATTTCGTTGAATCTTAATTTTGCTTAGTTTTTTACGTCAAGGTAAATTTTATGAAAAATAATCCGTAAATGTGAACAAAAATAAATTAACTTGTAAAAGTTTGTTGTTGAAACAAGGACGCGTCGAAATTTTAACACTTTTATGCTGTGTCGTGAATCTAATTTGTGTATTAATCAAAATTACACAAAAACACTTAATTGAAAAGCAAATTCTAAAATTCAAAAGGTTGGTAGATAATTTACTTAATATAGTAAACGAGCTCGCATGTGTATTATAAATTTTTACTTGTGTTCAAAAAAAAAGAAACGTCGCGCATTTACCTACATTTTTTGTAATTAACGATTAATTTCAAATTGAATCAAGTCCCAATTTTTCAATTTCCATTTATCTCTAACCAAAAGATAGTTTGTGTATACATATGTACCTATGAACCTATGTATGTAAAATAATGTAAAAGTTTAAAATTTTTACATGTTAGAAAAATTAATAATTAAAAAACTTACTATAGGTCGATAGTTTCGTCGGGTTTGGTTGCTAGTACCCACACTGAGCCAACTAAATAGTCTGGTTGGTGATGAGTGCACAAACTAGCCAACAGACGGCCGACTATTCTCGAACGATTTGCTAGTTTGCAACCCACTGTCGAAGAGAGCGGTTGCACAATGAAAATTAATACAATATTGTCCAGAAATGTTATTATTGCTCTTTTACAAGGTAGGAGGAAAACCAAGAAGAGAGTCCTAGAGTATTGGGTGCATCCCATCCTCAGTGATAAATTAAAGTGCAGGTATTTTTTTCACTTTTTCAATTAAATTCACAATCGACGTTTCTACAATCAGCGATTGAGAATTTGGCAACGCCATTATAACAAAAATACGCACGATCAACCGGTGCCAAAGCTCAAACCAAACTAAACTATCTGCCGACTAAATAATCGTCGTGTGCAAGCACGTGGAAGAGCCGAGTGATACTGATTTGGCAGTTGGCCGATAGTTTGCCTACAGTTCAGGTTAAAGCCAACAGTATAGGCCATCAAATTTTTTTATCGTCCGATACCGAATCGTTATAATTCGGCCACTTGCATAAATCTTCACATACTGATTAAGAAGCCGACCAAACTATCGGCCCAATAGAAAGTCAGCAGTCTGCGAGGGCTCTTAGTTTGCGATAGATGAATTGATATAATTTGGATTCTCGTCAGCCAAACCTGGAATAATTTATAACAAAACTAACCCGAACAGTATTAAAACTAATTTGCATAGTTGTTATCTAATAATATAGGTAACAGTAAGTTTTTCAATTATTAATTTTTCTAACATGTAAAAAATTTAAACTTTTCCAATATTTTCACATGCTAATAACTACTAAGTACAAACGATATAAATAATAATTTCAATGAAAATAAACCTTTGGATAGGGATAATCATTGGATATCGATAAATTGGGCTTGAAGCAAGTTCGATTTATTTATAATTTGCTTTCAGGCTGTTGCATTTGATTTAATAAAATAAAATGTTTTTAATAAAGGATGTTTCAATAATGCCTGTACCTATAGTCGATGCTTGGCTCCAGCAAAACTTGAGCACGACTTAAGTACGAAATTGTTTATTTTGATTGGCCGATTTCGTACTTAAGTCTAACTCAAGTCCGAGATCGAGCGAAGTATCGACTATAGGTACGGGTTTTAGAGTGCACGATTTAATTTAAAAAAAAATAAAGCATATTTTTTGAGCGAGTGGTGATATTTTTATTGCATTCTTAAGTAGACATGTTCAGATTATGATTATAGAATCAAATATCCGCTAAATGGTCCCCACGGCTCTGAACACCGGTACTTGCTCTTTTCATGAAATTTTCGATGAATTTTGACAAAGATATGTATGGCTCTATCTCACCAATGACGCGTTGGATCTTGGCCCTGAGCTCAGGAATTGTTTGTGGTTTATTCACGTAGACCTGAGATTTTAAAAAACCCCAAAGAAAGAAATCGCACGGCGTTAAATCACACGATCTTGGTGGCCAGTTGACATCGGAATTTCGGGAGAAATTAAGTCTGGAAATTGTTGTTCCAATAAATCGATTGTGTAATGTGCGATGTGGCAGGCAACCGCATGTCGTTCAGATCCAGACCATCTAGTTGAGGCCACAAGACCTCCGTTATCGTGTTTCGGTAACGAATGTCATTCAGAGTTAAGTATAGACGGTCTCATTTTCAACTCTCTATTACAGCAGCAATTTTTTTTTAGAAGAATAACAGAAGACTTATTGACCACAATCGATCCAGTTTCCTCAAATTTATTGATCACTCTTCAAATTGTTGACTCATTTGTTGCACTTTCACGACCGAAAATTCAGCGACGTTTAGAGCAGTTTCAGCGTAATGGATTTTCACAGTGATAACGCGATGTTCCTTTGTGTAGCGCTCTGTTTTTAATAATCGGAACAAATATAGATGACAGTTGCCAAAATTCAGAGCTGAAACTTGCAAAATAACAAAATGGCACACAAATTTAAATCGTGCACTCTTATGAATCACCCTTTACTTTAAACTACATAATATCTACTTTTCTCGAATACTTTAAGGGTATTCATGTCACTTCGTACTTTTCGTAGTTATAGTACTTTTAAATTTTGTAGACTTATGTGACATGAACACATTCACCGTTCAATGTTTCGTAAATTCTTTCGTACTTGTATTTGTAGATTATTTTGACGTTTTGAGGTAGATTTTAACTAATTTAATTATTCTATTCACATTTACTGACATTATTTATTGTCAAATATTTCTTGGTTACTATGTATCGCCAACGTATACTTAAATGTAACAAAACTACGACATCTACATAAAGTACGACTGTGTAGATTTCGTAAACTAGATCTGTATTAAAAATTCTACAAAATTTACAAAAATAAAGATCTACGACATTTACGACAAAAGTACAACGTGACATGAATCCCCTTTTTATATTATAAAATAAAATTATACTTACATTTCAAAGTTTTTCGAATGCATGGTTCACAAAGTAACAATAATTAGGTGGTCAATAATTTTTAATTGGTAGAATGGTATTTCAAGTCGTACGTTACTGGTTTGTCGTAATTATTTGGGAAATTCGAATCAATATTTTTCAAAATTCTAAAAACTGAAATTACATTAAAAGATTAAAACATAATAAATAAAAACATCTATGGCAATTATAATACTAAAAACATACTTATTTAAATAGGGGTCATTTGTACAAAAACGATCCAATCAAACTCTAGATATAATTTCAAAAACTGTAATTTTTACATAAGTTGTAGCCTTCGTTCCTCGTTTACCTTTGTGTAGGGACAAACCTTAAAATATTGACTATTAATTAATTCATAACTAACCACTTCTTTGGTCAATTTTGACGGAACTTGGTGTATTTGAAGTCCAAGACAAATGCCTGGATGGTCAATTTTCAGTTTTTCATTTAATCAAATACTTTTTCAAAATTTTGAATAAACCGATCAAAATTTTAAAAAAATTTGTCACTGCTTTCGATTTATGATCGATTTCATTTATGAAAAAAATTAAAATCGATTAAATAATAAAGTAAGAAGATAAAATTTCTTTTAAAATTTTGAAGAAAGTATTCAACTAAATGAAAAACTGAAAGTTTTTGTCTGAAACCTAGACATTTATTTTGGGCATCCAATGCACCAACTCCCGACAAAATTCGTCGTAACAGTGGTTAGCTGTGAATTACTTAATCAATTAAACTTCAATAATTTAATGAAACGAAAGTACATAAGATTATGCGAGATATGGAACAAAGGCTACAACTTAATGTAAAAATTACAGTTTCTGAAATTATGTCCAGAGTTTCATTGAGTTTTTTGAATTATGTTTTGAAAATTAAATAATTAGCAGCTACTTAGTAGGAAACCGTGATCAAGTTACTCTTTAAACGCTATTACATTAGTAAACTCTATTAGTGACTCGGGTCTAGTAACATTGCAAGCGGTAAATATTATAAAAAGAAACATATTTTGCCACTTTTAAGGTCATCGAAATCTGAGCCGTAATAATTATTACGATTTAATTAATTTGATTTCTAAAATTTAAGTTTCAAAATGTTGGAGAAAATTTTGAAATTTAGGAAATTGTAAAATATGGTAAATTTGATAGGAATGTTGTTAGGGGAGACTGTACCCTCCAAGTGAAGATAAACTATGAACATTATCGCTGAATTGTTGTAGCTAGTGACAAATTAAAATTGAAGTGGAATGTTTACGTTAATACCTGCTATACGCTATACAGGGTATACATTAAAAAATATTATTTTAAAAGACCATCAATTTTTGTCAATTAAGTTTTTCAAGTTGGAGTAGCTGATAACGAGGGGAACAGTCCTCTCTTTTGTATTTGCAGTAAATCACCAGATCATTCCATACGAAGTGATCCAATAAGGTCACTCAATCATTTTTAAAAAATTTCATTCTTTTGTGTATAATCGGCTTAGTACTTTAGTAGTTCAAAGTGACTTTTATTTAAATTTTATCAATTTTTTTCCAACTTTCGTATGGTTGCTATATTTGTTTGACAAGGTTGCATTTTCTCCCTAAATTCATACTTTAATATTCGGAGGAGTGAATTTAGCAAAAAATCATAAGAGATCTTTTTCGTAGAGCGTTCAATTCTCTATAAAAATATACGTTGGTCCTTGCTGTAACATTATTTGTTTCAGAGAAAACAAATTAAATGCAAAAAGTCCAAAAATTCCATGTTATTTAAATGGGAATTGTAACACGATTTCGGCAAGGTTTAATTGTAATTAGAAAATTAAGAGTTTTTTTGGGTTGAATATTTTTTTTGGGGGCAAAAACTAAAAATTCATGAGGCGGCAGAAAAGAAAAAACCAACTTTGGAAATAACGAACACCCTAATAAATATACCTTTCACATAATTTAAAACGATGGCTCGTAATTTAAAACCCTGCATGTCCACTAATAGGTGATTTTTCCTTTTTTGATATAATAACTACACTGTCACACTAATCCTATTTTTAAAATGTTTTCATTTAAAACCTTACCGATTGTTCACTAAACAAGTTTAACATGATATTGCTAGTGTGTCTTTGGAATATTCTCCTCGTTCTTATCTTAAACCTCATCTTTTCATTTTTCTACAATAGTTATCTTCCAACTCCATTGCACCGCCCTTCATTGTCTGTCATCAGGAGATCAATAAAAGTTTAAATAAAACTCGATTACCAACAAATTTTATCGTAAAACTCATGGGCAAAATATATCTTATTACTTCACAAATTCGCTGTTCATTTTTCAACACATTCACTTTTAAATTTTCAAAGCAGAGACATCAAAACTAAATAATATTCTGGAACAAATTAATTAAATTAATTAAATTTTCACAAGAAAGCTTATTAATATACTAAAGTAAACAGAATTTTTTAAAATTTTCTTTAACCCCGTTATTCTAAAATTTAGGTCATCAGAAATAATATGCAAAATCTTAATTCGATTTATTTTGCCAGAAAATTGTGGGGACTTTCGACATACCTGTATAATATTTCTAGCAATCAAATAAAGGTGTATTCAGCTAGTTAGTAATATTTTCTATGTTGAATAATTATTTAGAATTACTGGGACCTTGGAACTGGGACTTTTTGCAGGAATTTTCTAATACGCCATAACCTAAAATGGTTCACACGTACGAATTCCTTCAAAATTAATATTTATGCTGGCACTATGCTAAAATATAATTAAATTAATAGTGAAGCAATTTCAAGTATGTTTAGATAGCATCATTATTCGGATAATTAATTAATTAATTTATAACTTTGACAAGAAAATAATATTAAACTTGCACCCATTGAAATTGACGACGAAATTACCTATTGCTAATAATTATTCGTATTTAGCGGGCAACATCGGTTTAGTGGGAGTAGTTTAGTTATAACATTTCCCGTTCATCAGCTGTGTTTGTTTGGAGCGCGTTTAAAGTTAAACCTTTTCTAACCTAGCAATAATCGCGAATTTTATAATAATTGCGTTAAGTGTATCGTGAATAATTAATCGTAACATATGAAATAATTACAATCATTGTAGCTTTCGGGAGAGTCTAAAGTTTAGGGTGTGTTATTCATAAATTACAAATTTTTAATTTGTTCGATTATGCGTCATTAGTAAAAACAAAAGACGTGCAAGTTCCACTTTGCAAAGAACTTGGCATTTATTTCAAGTGGCGTCGGTAGTAAATTTTGTCGTTATAATTATAATTTATAAAAGTAATAATCGTGAATTTTATCATAATTGCTTAAAGTGTGTCATCAATAATTATTGTAACCTAATGAGTTCAATCAAGTTTAGGGTGCGTTATTCAAAATCGTAAAATTATAATTTATGCTTATATAAAACTAGGTATGTTTCTGAATATAATAAGAATTGTAAATAAAAGACATCGATAGTCCAGCTCGAACTTTTGAGTGTTATTCATAAATTCAAAAAATTTCAATTTGTTGAATCTACTGCGTCATTAGTTAAAACAAAAGGCGTTCAAGTTCCACATTGCAAAAAAAGCGGTTGGCTTTTGTTTTAAGCGGCGTCACTTATTTAGTTACTCAAGATTGCCTTTTAAGGTAATAATCGTAAATTTTATTGTAATTTTCGGGGATTTATCAAGCTTGGGGTGTGTGCCAGACCGAAATTTAACAAAATTTTCAATTTGTTAGATGTGCCGCGTCATTACTTAGAACATATTTCAACTTGCAAAGATTATCGTTTATTTTACGTGGCGTGCCGTGTGCAGTAAAATTTTTCATCTAAAATTTTTGCATTAATCATCGATCACCATCTTGAGCAATTATTATTATTGCGATTTTCACTTAAAATCAAAAGGTTTCGTGCGTTGTGCTAAAGGCGTAGTAGTTTTCTTTCACACTAAGCTTCCAGTGTTTGTTGTGCGTGCGTTAAAATTCGGTAATAATAAACTTTTAGACCTCAAAATTTTAGTAACGGTTATAAAAAAGTGCATTCCTGAAAAGAAATACGTGATATGGAATAAAGTATTCGACAACATTTGAAGGTAAGATTTCAATGTTAACATTTTTTGTTGCGCAAAACCTAGCAGAATATTCGGAACACTCGTCGAAGGATCTAAATCAAAACTATCAAAAGTAACTTATCCGTACCATAATTTTACAATTATACTAACTTGATAATAAATTATAAAAGTTTTGCAAGATTATTTGTATATTTTGTAAATATCATTTATTACGCTTATGATAGTAACTTAAAATTAAATTTCAAGATGATGCATGTAAAGATTTTGGCTGTTAAACACAATGAAACACAGTAGTTGAAGATGTAACTTGACGGTTATCGAGGTTGGATTCATATTCTTGTCATTTTTTTCAACTCCAATTAGTTGTTGAGTATCGATTGCATCTTTCAACTATTTATAAATTGAAATTACATTAGGTACGTTTTGTTGTAACGGTTTTATCTAAAAGTCGACACGAAAATGCTCCGATCCTATTGCTTGAAAAATTCGATCTTTGCGAATAAAACTTTAAAAGTGCCACGATTTCCCTTACAACGATTATGTTTATTTATTTTGTAACACACGCTGCTAGGTTTTTGACGTGTACGCTTGACATATTATTGTTGTAAATTAGTTTGTTCTTCGAGTAAGCTTTATTCTTAATTACCTTGAACTTACTTTATGAATTTTTTTCTCTTTCAGGAGATCGTCTGCCAAGAAATATTAGCAGATAAATAAATCGTGTACGCGTTTATAAACTATTAAAATATATAAATCTTAACTTGTGAGAAAATAAACAATTAAAATATAAATAACAAGTTAAATTCAATAATATAATCAAATATATCTTGAGCTTTCGACGATTTTTGTCGTCTTCTTCAGAATTTTATTTAATATAAAATAAAATATAAAATAAAATTCTGAAGAAGACGACAAAAATCGTCGAAAGCTCAAGATATATTTGATTATATTATTGAATTTAACTTGTTATTTATATTTTAATTGTTTATAAACTATTAATACAATTTTTCATTCCGCGAGCGGTTCAAAGTGACGAGTACGAAATTTTATATGCAAAAGCTTATTGGAAGCTCGAAAATTACTACGGTCGGTTTTGCTTGTGATAAAGTGTTCATTTTAAAACTTTTCCGATCGAAATCGGTAATAAATATGTGAGTGTATTGTGTGCCTTCACGATTGACTTCATGGAACGGAAGAGAGCTGGATTGGAATCACACAATTTGCAAAAGAACTACAGTGTTAAAAGGTAAAGCAACAATCATTTTTCTTACCAGAAAAACCTTTCGAATGTGTTTTGTTTGGCTGACTTAATCGTATTAACTAAAAATGCTAATAATAATGTTTTTCTTGTTGCAGATAGGTTCCACGGCGTGGAATGGAAAGTTGGGCATCTAAAAACGTCAGGTTAGTGAAAAGCTTTTCTCCCTGTGATTTAGCGCAGTTCAGTGCAAAATGTGGTGATGAAATACATATATATATTTTCTGAAATTTATACAAATTTTAGAAAAAATGAAATACTTAAAAATAATCTACTTGTTTAGTTTCTCAATAATTAAATAACTAACAGTGTCGGGCTAGTGAGCGTAAAACTGTGATCGCGCCGGAAATCAAACGGGAGTTGTTCTTCAAACTATTAGCGCTTCGCAAGCGATTTGGATCTACTAAAATTTCTAAAATAAAATAAAAATCTACTAAAATAAAATTTTTGAAAATAGGGTAAGAAAATTTTAAAAAATATTAAAGTGAAAAATTTGCAGTGAAACAATTTAATAAATACTAATTTAATATTTAAGCTAATTTAATATAAGCATTTAATTACTCAAAGAATCCAAACCAACTTGATTTCTTTTCTGATTCTAAATTCGCTTAAACGAATTTGATCAGGAGAAAACAAGCTGTTGAATACCTTGGTAATTAACTATTGCATACTTTTTATTATTAAGTTCATATTGGAACGTAGTAAGCGAGAAGTTTGGTGTACGAATAGCGTACTTAATTTCCATTCTGACTAACGTTTCATGAGTAGGAACCCATAGCTTTAAGTCGTTTACTAACATAAAAACAAAATTTTTGTGAGTTTATTTTTAATTGAGCTTCAACACTGGATTTATTCGATTCAAATTCTGATTCAGAATCCGCTAGTCTAAACGAATTCGACCCTCATAATCACAATTCATTAGAAATCGACGAGTTAGTTGATCTTTTTAATAATCTTGAAATGGCAAATGAACAAAGTTTATATCCACCTGGATTCCATACCAGTTTACTTAATGAAATCCCAAAGTTTGATGGTGAACCATCCGAACTTTCTGAATACATTAGGGCTTCAGAAGGTATCATAAACCAATTTTGGCAAATTAATCAACCAAATGCTTATATCAACACATTGTTATTGTCAGCAGCCCGCAATAGATTAAAAGGTGCAGCTTTGGAAATAGTAACAGGTCAAACTATTTCCACCTGGAGAGATTTAAAAAATTTATTAATAGAAAAAAAACTTTGGCGACCAAAGATCTGAAATCAATTTCAAAATAGAGCTATAAAGATTAAAACAAAATTTTAAAGAGAGTCCCGTGGACTTTTATAACCGATGTCGATCGTTATTAGCAATCATCAACTCGAAAATTTCTTTAGGAGGCGAAAGTTTAGAAATAAAACAATATAAATTAGATGAAGCAAAAATGTTAACATTAACGTCATACATTAGTGGCCTAACAGAACCACTAGGTTCTTTCATTAGAAGTAGATCCCCACAAACGTTAGAAAACGCACTAACTTATGTAAAAAACGAACTTGACGTTCGTCATTTTCAAAATTTAAATTCTAAAGTAAATAATACGGCATTTAAATTAAATACCTACCAAAATACCACGCCTCAACAGAAGAAACCAATTCAATATCAACAATTCCCAAACCATCAATTTCAAAATTATCAACCCCAATATTCTATTAATAATCCACAATTTTGATCCCAAAATAATCAACCACCTCCACAATTTTCCGGATTTCAACAGAAATTCGAAAAACCTGTACAAAATGTTTTTAAACCCCAAAGAAATTTTCAACACAATTTCAAACCAGAACCAATGGACACGTCAACAGTAAGAAAACGTCCTGCTACACAACAATTAGGTAGACAAGGTCCACCACCAAAACCAAATTTCTCATTAAGAAATTTTCGAAATAATAATTACATCCAGCAATCTAATCAACCTAAGAACTTTATGTCACAAGAACTATTTCATCAACAATTTTTTCCAGAAAATTTCGACCAACAAGAAGAATTAGATTATTTCACCGAAACGGAAAACGACGGTTATTCTTATTGCTATAACCATACACTTTATGAACAAAAAAAAACCCCGAAAACCAAAATTACCTATATTGCACTAACGAACCTGAATCATTAAACGAACTAGAAAACGAAAACTTAAGACAGGAAAATTTTTGTTAAAAAGCCCCGAAATCAATTCATTTTCTATCAACCCCTCATCTTCCCTACCTTATATTCTGTTACCCAATTCAAAACAAAAATTGTTAATATACACAGGCACCTCAAAAACTATTTAAAATCCAAACTTTGTTTACGAAAATTTCCCAGAAGCCATTTATGAATCACCTTTTGAAATCACAACCAGCCATGGTACAACCCAACATCAGTACGTAGCCGATGTCTCTATACTTTCTTTATTCAATGAAGAAGGAAATCACCAAGTATACTTATTTGATTTTCATTCGGACTTATAGGCTCCGATTTATGATCGATATTACCTGCAAACATAGACTATAAATACAACACATACAAACTGAAAATACTTTCCTTTACTACGTAAATGGGAAAGTAAAACAGTTGTCCCTTTTTATTATAACGAAATTTTAAACAAGCAGAATATACAAAAATGCAATTACTGTAATTTTCTAAAACCAGCAAGTCATACTACTATTAAACATTTAACAATAGAACCTAGATCAGAACGATTCGTTAAATTACCTGCTGTAGGAAATAATGGAATTAAGATATCTCAAAAAATTAAATTTTCTCACGACCTTATTATGCCCTCGGCAATAGTTAAATTGAAAAATAATTATTTTATGACTTCGATCATTAATATTTCTGATGAACCAAAAACTATATCAATAGATCAACCTCTTTACTTGGAAGACTATATTGAACAAGAATCAATATAACTTAACCATCTTGATACTGATAATCCAAAATCTGTTAGACAAAAACCTTTTCAAAATCTTAAAGATAATTTAAGAGTAGATCACTTAAACTCAGAAGAAAAAACGTTGCTTACCAATTTATGTTATGATTTCAAAGATATTTTCTATCGCCTTGACATACCATTATCTTCCACCAATTTTACTAAACATCATATATACACCAAAACAGAAACACCCATTTATTACCAAAACCTATAGATATCCCCATTGTCACCGAGAAGAAGTTAGAACTCAAATCAATCGTTTATGTGCTTTTGTTTTAATACATCTCGACGATCGAAAATAAAATATATCAATGAAAGTTAATAAAATAACGGTGTAAATTTGGGTCAAGACGAGTAGTAATTTGTTAAATTTTGTTTGTTCAAAATGACATTTTCACTCTTTGTATCGACCTGTATATTAATATTCGTCGTTAAATTTAAAACAAACAAAGCTTATCTTTTCAATTTCCTCGAAATTAGGTCTTTGCAGATGTCTACCTGCACATTAATGTTATTTAGATTAAAGTTTGGTAGTTAAACAAAATAATATTGAATTTATTCCATTAAAATAGTTTATTATTTGTTGTTATTATTATTAATAATAATTAATTATTTACGATTGCTAATTATTATTACTAATATGTTCGTGGTTTTCAATTTGAAGAATTTTAAATTTGCCGCGCAGCATCGCGTCAATTAAAATTAAAATTCGTCAATTGTTTAAGGTCGTTCAGTACCTAATTATGAATAACTATTCCGCTAGCAGGGCGCCACTAGTAAATTCTTAATAATACGTATTCTCCTCCAATGCCTTCAAATCCTACTCGATCTTTTCTATGCGTTGCAAGCATCGCGTGGGATTTTCTTGTTTCAACTTCAAGATATAAAAATGCAACGTTCGCAAATTATTTTTAAATAAAATGTTAATAAATTAAATAAGGAATTATAAAAGTGATATTTTTTCAATTCAAAATGTACTAAATTAGTTCGAACAGAAACTTTTAGGCAATTAAATTAAATGTGTGAAAAAATTCATTAACGTTAGGTTTAATTGGTTTTTTAAATAGTCTTCATGGAATCTTAATTTTTTATAATAATTTAAAAATTTTATTAAAAACAATAATTAAAATGAATCTTATTTGTTGTGGTTACGATTACGACAGGTTTTCTGTGGGGGTTGGTTTAGGTGACTACCATACAGAGCCGTATTAAGGATTTGTGTGGCCTGGGGCTAACTTTTGTTGGAGGTCCCTTGGCCTTGCATGTTTAACATAATGCGCAGCATTTTAACATTTTACTTTGGCGATTTAAATTTTTTTTCATTTAAAAATGTTATAAGTGGGTCATTTCATGTCAAACCAACAAGTCACTCAAATTGACTATCACAGATTTCTTTGAAACTTTGGTTAAATATACTCTTTAACATCTTGAATTCAAATATGATTCAAAAACAATTCTAACTCTTATAGTTTTTGAGTTATTTAATTATAAAAATCGCAAAATCGACACTTTCTTGGCTCACGCTCAATCATACAAAAAGTAAAAAAAAAACTTCAGTTCTATAAGTACTACAAAGTTGTATGATAACTCATTTTAAAGATAATTTAAAGGGCTTTAATTTGATACTAATCTTGACCACTTTTTAATAAAAATGAATTGTTTAAGCTTTTTTTATTTTAGTTTTTTTCAAAACCCTGCCATTTTGAACACTTACTCAAATAATTTAATGGTTTAAGTTTAGTTAATAAAATAATTTTTCAATAAATATAAAAATGTTGCGATTTTAATTTTTATTTTATAGTTACCTTATTTATTATATTCAGATTTTCTGTGAAATGGATTGGTTTTTCAAAAAATTTTATTCAACGAAAGTTGTAGTCCGTTAAATTTCCTATCCGAAATGAGGCATCAGATTTTTTGTAAAATGTTTTATTTAAAAGATACTGGGTTTTGAAAAAAAAACAAAATGAAAAAAGCTCAAATTTTTTTACATTTTTGTACTTACTTTAATTCATAACTCGAAAGCCATTGATTTTAGACAATAAAAGATATGAATCTTCTTTGTAGATTATTTCACGCTCTTTAAAAAAGTACTAAACCATTTTTACTAAAAAATTAATATTTTCGGAGCTATGGCCATGTGAAGATAAAAATTTAAAAAAATACTTTAAAGAGTCCCATCTCTCGAGGGTGTGAATTTAGAAAAAAAATTTTATTAAATATTTATTTTTTAAAAAGTGTCCTCTACACTACGGAAATTTTGTAAAATCTATCCGGGGTACTCTGCATGTACAGGGTGGCTCAATTTCGATCCTTCTTATGGGGAAATCGGTAACTATAGGAGATATCGAAAAATGGATGGCGCATCCTCGATCTCTTTTTTTGAGAAAAGTTTAATGGTGCAAACTCGAATTCGATATCTTTTTTCGTTTTCGAGTTATGGCCAAAAGTTCACTTTTTCGACTTTTTGTTAAATGTCGATATCTCGGTTGTTTGTAAAGTTATAGAAAAAATATTTACACTTTCTCCAGACACTTTTTTAAGGGCAATGAAATGGGCTAAAGAGACTTTAAATATCTTACCTAGTTTTCGAGTTATAATATAAAGTTTTGTTTTTTTAAATAGAAACCATAGTTGGCTATGAAATATTTAAATAGAATTTTTTATCCTCTTTTCAATTATATGTAACATGTGGGGTCTATTATTTCACTTTCATCCCGTTATATTACAAAATGTTAAATAAAAACAAAAGAAGATCGGAAAATTAAAGGTTGACTTTTTCAAAACAAAACACTATACAAAATCATTATTGACGCATCTAAAACAATTGTCTCCAGTTGTTTTTAAAGAGTGTTTTTAGTACCTAATACTTCGATACCTAATTTTATTTTTATTTAGTACCTATTACCTATTATTATACAAGAGTGTCAAATGGCTTATAAAAACTATGAAATATTATAATATAAATGTATAATGGATTGTTTTGATAAATCCAACATTTAATTTTCCGATCTTAGTTTGTTTTTATTTAACATTTTTTAATATAATGGGACGAAACTGAAATAATAGACCCCACATATTATATATAATTGAAAAGAGGATAAAAAACTCTATTTAAATATTTCATAGCCAACTATGGTTTCTATTTAAAAAAACATAACTTTATATTATAACTCGCAAACTAAGTTAGATATTTAAAATCTCTTTAGCCCATTTTATTGCCCTTAAAAAAGTGTCTAAAGAAAGTGTAAATATTTTTTCTGTAACTTTACAAATAACCGAGATATGGACGTTGAACGAAAAGTCGAAAAAGTGAACTTTTGGCCATAACTCGAAAACGAAAAAAGATATCGAATTCGGGTTTGCACCATTAAACTTTTCTCAAAAAAAGAGATCGAGGATGCGCCATCCATTTTTCGATATCTCCTATAGTTACCGATTTCCCCATAAGAAGGATCGAAATTGAGCCACCCTGTACAGTGAGTAACGAAAATATCCGAACACTCCTATGTTAACAATGTAAATTGGACATTTTCAAGCCGCTGTTTTTTATATAAAAGTCGATTTTACAGCAAAAATTTTTAGACATTTTTTGTTGAAAATTTCATTGGCTTTAATTTTGTTTATTTGAATTTTTTATTTTGTCGCGCCGTCTTTGACTGACAGCGAGTTAAACAAGACTCTGTAAAACACAAAAACTATTGTCATCAATATCTCGGAAACAATGCAATCAAATAGAAAAATGTATAGGAACAAAAATGTAGAGAACAAAACTGAGAAGAAAAAATTCTTATTAATATTTTCATTATTTTGCACCGTTTCCGAGATATAGATGAAAATATTTTTTGCATTTTACAGAGTCTTGTTTAAGTTGCTGTCAATCAAAAACGACGCGAGAAAATAAAAAACTTCATATGAACAAAATTAAAGCCAATGAATTTTCCAACAAAAAATGTTTAAAAAGTTCTGCTGTAAAATCGATTTTTATATGTCAATAAACGGTTTAAAAATGTTCAATTTACATTGTTAATATAGGAGTGTCTGGATATTTTTGTTACTCACTATATATTTTTAATAGTAGGTACTGATATAATAAAAGTAGTTGAGCTAAAACATTTAATCATAATCAATTGATACGTGGTTTAGGTAGTGTAACTCGATATTAACCATATCAATATTTTAGAAAACCCAAAAAATGCACTAAACACTTTTCAGAACTAAAATGTTTAAAAGTTAGCACATGTAAAATACACTGTAAGTATTCGCAAACGTTTTCACCATACTATGGCATCATCAGGCGATGAATTAGGATTCCTAATTCCTAAAACGTGAAAACGTTTGCGAATACTTACAGTGTATTTTACATGTGCTAACTTTTAAACATTTTAGTTCTGAAAAGTGTTTAGTGCATTTTTTGGGTTTTCTAAAATATTGATATGGTTAAAACATTTAGTTGAATTTTTTATCATAACTGCTGATCCCATTATGGTCCCACTCTGAAATTTTTATAAAGTATTCACCAAGTCACTATTATAAACATATATTATTTTTATAATTTTCAAAAAACACAAACTCAAAAATTTTTTTTAAAAACATTTTTTGAGCGTTTCAAAAAAATTCATTTTTATTAGAAAGTGGTCAAGATTAGAATCAAATTAAAGCCCCTTAAATCCTCTTTAAAATGAGCTATTGTCCAACTCCGTAGGACTTATAGAACTGAAGTTATAATAGTTTGTATAATTAAGCGTGAGCCGAAAAAGTGTTGTTTTGGTGATTTTTATAATTAAATAACTCAAAAACTATAAGTTAAAATAAAAAAAATTTGAATTCAGGATGTTAAAGAGTATAATTAACCAAAGTTTGAATAAAATCTGTGATGGTCAATTTGAAAACTATTTATTTTTGGTTGATTTCATAATATGGTATTCAATTCAAACTCGAATTCAAAAATGTGTCAATAATTTGAAGTTCCCACTAGAAATAGTACCTACTTTGTATAAGCAAAATTAACAAAAATAAATTTTCATAAAATTGACCATAACATTTTTTGGATTTGTAAATAAATTGGAAATCAAAATTTAAAAAAATTACCGCCTACGTCAACATATTTTTATTGCTTCGCCGGTTGTGATAAAAAAAAGTCTGGTTTTTGGCATTTTTGATTAATAAAGAAGTGAATAATAACGCACTAATCTTTCTAGTAACAATTAGTAGTGTAATTATATCTTTCTCCTGTTATCAATACCCCTACATCCTCCTTAGACACGTGACCATAGGTATTCTGTACCGGGGGTAATTGAACAAAGCAAGACGATATAGAGAACAAAGATTTTAACATATTCAAGACGTATTTTGAAGCTATTTAGCTATTACAAATGTTTTTTTAAAATCTGTTTGAAGATTATTGAAGTTGAAACTGCAATCTATGCTCTAATATAAATTTCAATATAATATAAAGTCCCAGATTTAAATAATATGAATTCTCAAATACTTATTCAAAATGGTACATTAATAAGCAAATTATACATTTTTCGTTCTAAAATTTTTTTGCTTTTCAAAGTAAAAATCAAAATAAAAATTATTTCATGTCAAAGTAAATTAAATATTCTTGCGTTTAGTAAAAGTTTCATTGTGATATCTTTTCAGGATTGGCCAAAAGCTTCATAATTAAATTCATATTTTAAGTACAAATTACGGCTAAACTAATTTTTTTAGAATTTATTTTTATAAACAAATATTGCCTAAAATATGTAGTTCTACAAGAATATTATTATAAATACACTGTATTTCAATTTTTTTTGACAAAATCTCAACCTACTGAACAGCCTTAAACGCGCCATCTTTGTTCGAGTAACGCGCGGGTTTATTTATTTCGTTTTCATTATTATATTACCTAACAAAGTGCTAAATTATTATTGTATAAGTGAAAATTTGTAGTATCTTAATGTGGTGCGCGGAAGTCAAATTAATGTTTCGGATTCGTTTTAAAACATAATATTTTAATTGCTAATTAACTTGTTGAAGTTTCTTAAATAGTCGCGTCGAAATTATAACATTTTTATGTTGTGTGGAGTGAAAAACTAATCGGATTTGTGAATTTATCAAAATTACTCGCGAGTATAAATCGAAAATCAATTAAAAAGAAAACTCTAAAATTCAACAGGTTGATGATGATGAAATTGCTTAAAATTTGCGCACGTCGGGAGAGAAGTCGAAATAATTTCCAATGTTGAAATTATTGAATTACAAGGTAGAATTTTATGATTTCTAATATTTTTTAACTAAAGAAACAAACTTGAATTTAATTTGTGTATTTTTCGAATGTCACCGGATAGTGAAATTCATTCGACCCCACATTTGAAAATAAAAGTCAAATAGGTACAAGCTCGCATGTATGTTTACTATAAATTTCGAGAGGTGAAAACGGTGGGCTAATTTGATGTACTGCGCCGCAGTACGATTCTGCAGGATCCGACGAAATTGAATCGTGTATTGCAGCTTTCCGACCAACTTGGCAGGATAGGATCGCAAAGAAGCCGGTTAGTCTGCTGCAGGACAATATTGTTAGTTGGGTATAATTTGACCTTGTGTTGCAGTTTGCAATTTTGTTGTTCAATTTCCCTGCACGAATAGTACTTAATCGCGATTAAATATTTTTATGCTTATTTTCGAATTATTACATTTAAATTAATTTAAAAATCTACAAAATCGTACTGCAGCGCAGGAACGTGAGTGGCTAGCTTCGATATCCATCATAATTGTACTGCAATTGCATTAGACAAAATCGTACTGCGGTGCAGGAACGTGAGTGGCTAGCTTTAAAAACTATGGTCTTATTTCCAAAAACTTCATATTATAGAATAAAATTGAACTTACATTTTTGCGTTTTTCAAATTTCAAATTCAATTATCAATAATAAATTATGCTGTCGATAATTTCTAATTGGTAGAATTGTCTTCATTACCAGTCTGTTGTAATTATTTGTGAAATCTGAATCGTAACCATTTTAAGATTCTGAAAATTATATTACAGGAATTAATTAATTAATTGTATACCTATTTAAATGTTATGTCATTAATGGCCGATTTATTCACCTCGAGATATCCATCAGACAAATTAGCAAATTAAGTTGTCAGATTGGTTATTCTTCTAGATATTTGATTATATAATAATAATACAAATCATGTATTACTTTTAATTTTAACATCTTCTTCTTTGTCAGCCTTTCTCGGTCCACTGCTAGACATAAACCTCTTCTAATCGTCTCCAAACCTCTCTTTCCTTGGGCCTCCGTAACCACTCCCGACCTGGCACTTTCTTGACATCGTCGAGCCATCTCTTCTGAGGTCTACCTCTGCTCCTATTTGTCGTTCTTGACTTCCAATCAATTATTTTTACGGTACACTTGTTGTGGTCTTGCCTCGCCACGTGCCCGACCCAACTCCAGTTCAGACGTGCCGTGGCACACGCTTTCCAAATTCCAATAAACATAAGACGAAAAGTGTTTGATTCGTGTATACTACCGGTGATGACTTACGAGCTGGAAACAATGACTATTACCAACAATTTAACATAACTTCATTAAAACAATTATATCAGAATCACCTCGTAAATAAACATCAATTTATTGATTTATTTTGCCCATATTTCTACATAATTATATTTCTTCACAATGCATAAATCATATTCTTATTGTACACAACCTGTAACTAATTTTGGTACATCGGTCTCGATTGAAATACCTATAAAAAGAAAAAACAATTTTTAATATAAAATTTAATCTCCAGTGTATGTTCATCAACATGTCGTCGGTTAAGAGTGTTAAACTGCTAACTCTACTTTTTGCACTATGCATCTCCAACACCGATTTTGACCATGGAGCAGGTCGTTTTGATAAAAATTTTGTTATGTTAAAATTTTGTGGTCGGCACTTAAAAGGTCATAAGTATACATTGTTTCCCTATATACTTATGACATTTTAAGTGCCGACCACAGAATTGTTATGATGTTACATAAATAAGTCGATCAAAATTTTAATTAAAAAAATGTTGGAAATTTTAATTGTGGGTTTAGGACAGAATTAGACAGAATCCATTTCAAATTGTGTAGGCTGGGTGGACCCCGCGTTCCAGAATTCGTTTTTGCTGAAATATGTTGTTGTTTATACAAAATAAGAAGATCTATCTTTTCGTTTTATCCCAAAATAAGTCCCGAAATAAATAATGTTATTCTCAAAAATTCGGTGTATAGCATAAAAAAAAAAGATCTTTACTTATGGTTTTGTATAAACAACAACATATTTCAGCAAAAATAAATTCTAGAACACGAGACTCCATTCATCCCCACCAAGCCTACAAGATTTGAAACGGATTCAGTCCTTGCAGATAATCTGAAACAAATAATTAAAAAAGAGTTATACATTTCTCCAAGAAAGCTCGACGAAATCTTATGTAATGTATTATATCCGGAGGGTTAAGTGCAAAATAAGATTTTCTAAACAGTAACATGTTGTAATAATATTACGGGAAACTTACATACAATCTACTAGTTGAATTTTTGGTCTTCAGAAATAATATGCAACATCCTAATTGTTTCTTTTGCCAGAAATTGTGTGCACTTTTGACATACCTATCGATTATTTCTAGCAATCAAATAAAAGTGTATACAAAAATTCAGCTAGTCGATTATTTTTCCTATATTTAATAATTTGGACTACTCGAAAAGAAATTAATTCCGTAGTTCAATAATACTACCCTACCTAATTCTTGTACGAATTTTCTAGCCTACATCATAACCTAAATTGTTGGTTCACAATATGTACGAATTCCTTCAAAATTAATAATGCATGGCACTTTGCTAAAACATAATTAAATTATTAATGTTAGCAATTTCAAGTATTTGAGGTAGAATTATTATTTCGGTAACTTTTATTTATAATTAATATTTAATATCTTAACGGACAACAAAATTACGACTTCGAGCTAAATTTGAGATACAAAATATCACTAGATCACACACTATGGTCTATGGCAGTGGTACTCAAATTCATTTGTCTGGCGACACCCTACAGTCATTAAAAAAAAATTCACGGCCCCCTATGATTCCCTTTTTACTTTTTTAGGTACCGTCAAACGGGGTGAAACGGATCAAAATTTTAGATTTTTTGTATTTTTTCATGCTTTTTAGGACAGAAAAAATTCTGGAAAAAATATATGTTAAAGATACATATCTGAGGCACAAATTACTGCAACATTTAAAAAAAATCACCAATTAGATTTTTTAATTTCTGTTTTTAAAAGGTGATCCGTTTCACCCCGTGTGTCGGGGTGAAACGGATCAGGTGTTTAAATGCCGTTATTTTGCTTTTCAACATCCTCAGAGGTGAAATGGATCACAAAAAAATTTTTTTTCATGTTTTGCAAGCGGTTTTTATTGGATAGATTGATAAATAAAATGCGTTTTGGTTATATTTTCATTGAAAAAATATAAAAAAACTTAAACTAAGTAATAAAACAAAAGCTATAAAAAATATTACATAATAGGTAGGACATGTTCTTAAAAGTAAATGTTCCCCATCTTAGGGGGATTATACATGAATTCTTTTTATAATTTGTTCTTGCTTGACCACTACGGTATCATCAATTTCGGGATAGGCAAAAGTTATTTGTATTTTTGACGACTTCTTCCTTAAACATTTTACTGTAGTCTCTTCGCCTAAAATTTCTTCAATTTTAGCAGCAAAAAATCAAACTCTTTTGTCCGTGACATATTTCACGATAACAAATTCTCCAAAGTGAAAATTTTCATCAACCCCTCAGGTAAGTCGTCTGAAACGTTGTCGTCAATTTCCAATTCTGAAAAATTCATATTAGTGCCTTCTTCCTCCTGCTCTTGCAAACTTTTATTTTTTTTTCAAGGTTATTCTTAGAAACACTTTTTCCTGTTTTCCATTCACTTTTTTATCCCTCTTTGGATTTTCCCTTGAGCCCGTTCTATGTTGTAATAGATGATCTGTTTCGCCCCTTAAACTTGAAATTTTTTACTTAAAAAATTCTCAAACTTCAACCAAAAAAGATTTAAAAAATATTTTTATTTCCTGATGTACTCGACTAATTGGGTAACTCATAAAAACTTACCAGGAGTCTCCAACTTGTATAGCTTATTCTGTGGATGTCAATCTTTTAACGCTTTGTAAAAACTACGCAAGTATCACCTTTTGTTTTTTCGCCAATATCAACCATACGCAACGCGAGCCAGCTCTGTCTTCAGACTTTTTCTAAAGACTGATCTTCCCAACTACATATTTTAACGTTTATTAGCCACAAATCGTACGCATACTACCAATCCTAAAAAGATTCCGTACAAAAACGTCGGTGATCCGTTTCACCCCGTGTGATCCTTTTCACCCCGTTTGACGGTAGTTAAAATGGGTAAAAAAATATGAAAATATCCCCCCCCCCCTTGCACGCGGGATTGATGATGCATAAATAATTGCCAGCCAAAAAAATTGTTTGGTTGTAATCGGTCAGTAAAAAATTAACCATATCAATATTTTAGAAATATTTTAGTTAAACCACGTATCAATTGATTATAGTAAAAAATTAAATTTATAGCGACGTTTCTAATTTTCGTGTATTTTCAATAGTTTTATATGGTAAATAAAATAGTTAATACATAATATAATACATAATATAAAATAGTTCATATATACAGCTATATACAGCTATATATATATACAGCTATACACAAAATTGAACGTACACTCCTATGCTAGCAATGTAAATTGTGCTTTTTGAAGATATGTTTTCTCATATAACAATCGCTTTTACAGCAAAACATATTAAACATTTTTCGTTAAAAATTTCATTCTCTTCATTTTTGTTTATATACATTTTTCTATTTCGAATCACGGTTTTCGAGATACAGTGACTTAAAAGAATCTCTATAAAAATTTTAATAACATTAACATTACTTAAATATATAAATCTCAACTTGTGAGAAAATATGAACAATAAAACTTTAATTAACAAGTTAAATTCAATAATATAATCAAATTATACTTTTTTAAGCTTTCGACGATTTTTATCATCTACTTCAGAAATTTATTTAATATAAACAAAATAAATTACATGGAAACAGGGAACAAAACACATTGTCATTTGATACGACCTAAGATCCAAAAAGATCGTGAGTTAAGGAACAACCTATACTGAGTTACCGTCAAATAGGAAAAACTTACCTCCAATGTGTGCTGGGGGTACTTGACGAATAAATGGCTGTAGATGTTGCTTAAGCCGTCTATATCTGTCTTCCTATTCATAGCGTTCTTCTCTCTTGTAATGCATATCATTTCATAAAGCAGTCGATCTTTGTAGTTAGTTTGTTTTGTTCCCGGTTTTCATGCAATTTATTTTGTTTATATTAAATAAATTTCTGAAAAAAACGATAAAAATCGTCGAAAGCTTAAAAAAATATAATTTAATTATATTATTGAATTTAACTTGTTAATTAGTTTTATTGTTTACATTAACATTATCTACTCGTATCGATATTTTATTAAAGTTTTTTTTTTATTTTTATAAATCAATTGGAAACTTTTGAAATAGGGAGAGGGGTCTGAATCTCAATGGTCGGAATAAATTAAGAAATAATAATAATTAATATGGTAAAAGTTTAAGACGATCTTAGTAAATAAAATGTCTGTAATCAAATCACTTGTAACGTAATTTGCATGTATTTTACAACAAAACTAAAATTTTAAATATTTTGTAACAAACTGACTCTAAACTAAAACTCTAAAGTAGTACAGTAGAAAAGCTCGATTTTGTGAACACAAAAATCCAAAGGTATGTTCAAATTAACGCAAGTGTTCACACTAACGGGGGTGTAGAAAAACTATTGTTATACAAATATATATTCCTTATAAAACATATAATGCATAATTTTTGTAATTAAGAACATTAAAGATGCAAAGTTCACGAAAAAACTTAGTTATCTTATTTTGTGTTTTAGTTGCATTTAAAATTACAGCCTTTTCATAAACCTTTTTAAAACTTAAGATATCAATTATGTCGATATCATTTTGTTTGGCCCACTCTAGCGATTCCTTCAATGCTTGAATAGCTTCATTATGGGTTATATTTTGCAGTTCGAGTTCATTTACATTTTCATAACCTTTATCTTCATGATCATCTTATAATAATTCGTTCATTCCAACTTTTTCCTTGTGTGGTCTGTATTCCATTCTAGTACAGACATCAAGATATCTACTTCACAACATTAACAACTGTTCACGTTACCGAGTGTAATAAATAATAATGTTCATGTTACCGAGTACCTACAGAAAAAATTGGGTGTTCATAAATTCGAATGTTCACGTTATCGAGCTTCTACTGTATTTTATTTAAACAATCGGGCAAATAAAAAAGTGTAAATAAACATAATAATTATGTCCAATAATACATTACGGTACATTATACAGCCGTCTTAACATGTACTTAGTTATAACGTTGGAAAATTTTTTGCATGTGCAAAAGGCTTTGCAATTTTTGTATAACTTCTCCAATATTATTTATTACAAGTAGAAATTCCCAAACTAATTTCTTCTAGAGCATTTCCTCACATAAGAATTGACAAATTGCCAAAGTACGTTAGCTACGTTAAGAAAATTATTAGTTAATAATAAACTAATAAACTGGGGATTCTGATCGAGGAAGACAATAAAAGAATTGGTTAAATGGTAGCGAATAAGTTAATTGGGTGTTGAAAAGTTACGAGCAATAAATTAATAAGTCGTTGGTTAGTCATGTAGGAGTCGGAGTATGTCTTCCAACCCTCCACTGCCACTGGTAGGGCAAGAAATTAGATATAAGCTTAATTATGTATTGCTAGTTTTAATTTATCTTCAATAGATAGTCCACGGGATTTAGACTTCAACCCAAAAGATGCGTTTCAGGGCATGAAAGTTACACCAATCGATAGCTAAGAGTTCCTTTATGAACATATTAAAATGTATCAGCTTAATTTTTAGGGCGTGATTTATAATTAATAAAAAGAATCCTAGATTTACGAACTGGGGACTAATCGACTTTCACCCTTCATTTCTTCAAAGTTACTCACTCAATCCAAAAAATAAAATTACCAATTTATAGAATTGAAAATTTACTATCAAATTCAATCGGAAATCTTTGTGAGAAATGCACCATTAATTTAATATAATGATTTGAAGTAGTTTATAAACATTTGTTGCTAAAACGTCCAATGATCGGATCGTGGCGCCGAACCCAACGATCGGTGCTACGAACCGCCACGATTCGATCATCTGACGTTTTAGCTAAAAATGTTTATAAACTAAGTAGTTTATAACATGATAATAAATTAATGGTTCATTTTTCACAAAGTTTTCCAATTGAATTTGATAGTAAATTTTGGTTATTTTACTTTTTGGATTGAGTGAATAACTTTGAAGAAATGAAGGGTGAAAGTGGATTAGTCGTAAATCTTAAATTGTTTTTTAATAAATATAAATTACGCCCTAAAAATTAAGCTGATACATTTTAATATGTTCATAAGAGAACCTTTAGCTATCGATTGGTGTAACTTTCATACCCTGAAACGCATCTTCTGGGTCGCCATATATTGAAAATCTCCGTTGACTGGACTAAGAATTAGTTAGCTTTAATAAGAGTTTCATTCTAATCGTGCAATTCCGTTAATCCGAAAGTTTACACAATCATCTAAGTTTAACCCAAGTGCAAGTTCTTAATTGAAATAGTTAGGGCTCTTGTGTCACAATAAAATATTGGGATTATTTAATACAAAAAGTTTACATAATATTTACCTTTGCTGTCATTGGAAAAGAAGTTCTGTTCAATTTAAATACATCCTCTATAACATTTACAAGGTAAATCCAGTTCGGCCTAGTTCTAATCGATGGTTTGGTGTTAGTTGTAACCGCCCTTCATATTGAAACACAGTTGATATTTCCGCCCTAGCCATTATTCAATTATTATTTTGTTTTCGGATCTCGTTTCATCCCATATTCCTATATTTTATTGTATTGAAACGGCACCACCGTGATCTTCTGGTTCATTTTGAGACCATAATTTCCTACAAAAATTATATTTTTTTACTATTTGTCAGTCAATTATTAAGATTTATAAGATAAGTGCAAATAGAGAAAAAATTAATGTAGTCAAATTTAACAAATTTTTATGTAATTTCTTCCTATCGCACAACTATATACGTTAGGTAGATTTTGATGTTTCTACTATAAGAAACTCAATAACTATAAGAAAATCCGGTTTTAATATTTTTACCTCGGACTGCACCTCTGTATAATCCAAAGACAAAAATAAAAACTTGATGCTGAAAACCTCGCCCGAAGCATCATTCAATCACGATGTGATTAGCAAATAATACCACTTGTAATAATACTTAAAAGGTATATTTTTAGTTTCTAAATTATTATCAATTACACTGCATTCTTTAAAATTTGTCACATTTCGATAATTTCTATCTGTAGCAATTTATTATACTCAAAACTTTAATAAAGTTAAATTTAAACTGAAGCTGATTTAATACAAGTCACCGGCCGGTTCCAAGCCCGGATAAAGGAGAAGGATTCGTAGGTGAGGTAAGCAGTCTGCTAATGATAAAAAAGTATACTGCTCGTAGAACCATCAAACAAGCCTCGCAAGATAATGATTGGTTTTTAAGGTTGACGACTAATGCAGGAAAACGGAAAGCGATTATGCGGAAGCAAGATATACTACATGTTGCATGTTGGAATATAACTTCATGGGCAAAAAGAGACCAAAAGATTATGATGAAAATGGAACACCATAGGTTAGGCATAATTATGTGACCTATCCGAAACTAAAAAGAAGGGATGCGAAATGAGCGAATAGGATAAATACATACTGGTATACAGCGGTAGAAAGAAAGAAGATGATCGGTCGGGATTCTGATTAATGAAAAATTCGAGCAGAACATCCCTGAAATTGCCTATTTCAACCACAGAATACTTAAAGTTACCCTATAATTTGGAAAAATCAAGGATTCAAGTAATATAAGAGCCACATCCGGCTCTTGTTGTGACAATTGTTTGGTTTTAAATTGTGTTTTTAATTATCCGAAATAAGTTTAAAGGGTCCACTGAGCGTTAACCGAGTTGATATATTGCAGTTTTATTCCTGATAGTTTAGTTCCTATCTCTTCGATCTACTCAACTTTAGACATAACCTAATTTTTTGGAAATTATTACAGAAATTATGAGCGTTGTTGAGTGCAGTAAATGCTTCACCCTGTCGGAATCAGGCGAAATGGTTAGATGCAGAATATGTCGATCGTACTTACATGCCTTTAAATGTGCCGAGATCTCCAGATCAATTTTCAAAACTATCTGTGACTCAAAAAACCTTGAATATGTCTGCGATAGCTGTGTTAGTTCTCATGATGAGATGAATGGCTCACTGGAAATTAATAAAATCATGTCCATTCTTGCTGCCCACACGGAAAAACTAAACTTGATTATGACATTGATGGGTCCGTCCGGTGATACGATTCAGAAAGTTTCTGCCCCCGCAGCTTCCTCCGCCAGTTTTGTTAGTCCACACAGCCCGGATGGTGATAATGCTGGTGCTTTGCCAGAATCGATTGATTGTGATGGTTTGGATGTTCTACCAAAAGCGATAGCAGATGGGAACTTAAGAATGCTTAATGAACCAAGCCTACACCAGCCGACTGGGAAGTGGGCAACCAAGAAACTTGAGCCCAAAAATTCTGTTCGTAATACTGTTGAGAGGACTTCTGATAAAGGCACTTTGGCTTCTTCTCAGCGCTTCGTTCTGGGTAGAGAAGAGTTGGCTTCTTCCAGACACCCAACTACTGCTGGAAACAGAAGATCGCTGGTTATTGGTAACAGATCGCAAGCGAGCGGAGTTATTGAAGCGGCACCACTGCGGGCAGCAGATAGACGTCAGTGGATATACATTGGAAGGCTCTCCCCTGAAACCACTTTGGATGTAATGTTGGCTTACGTGAAGGAGGTATTAAAGATTAATGATGTCAAGTGTGAGTTGCTTGTAGCTTCAGAAGATGCATGCTCGTTCAAGTTGGGTGTGCGTGAGAGCATTTTGCCAAACCTGTTAAATTCCTCAATATGGCCGATGGGAGTTGCGGTACGCGAGTTCTTTCCCAGAAGACCGTCTCTTAGATATGGACCAGTTAGAAGAGATCCACAGTGAAACTTTGATACATGTAATGATTTGCAGGACTGGACCGATAACCGTATGTACGCTGACTCCCATAACGTTAATAATAATGCTTCTTTTAATTCCAGCAATTTTCTCATGTTGTACTATCAAAACGTTCGTGGTCTTCGTACAAAGACTATTGAATTCTATAATGCGGTTCTTTCGGAAAATTATCAAATTATTGTATTGACTGAGACGTGGCTGAATGATGGTTTCTTGAGTTCAGAATTTTTTAATTGCCGTTATAATGTGTTTCGTGGAGACAGATCTCCGGCAGTCACTCAGAAATCACGCGGAGGAGGAGTGCTGATAGCAGTACAAAATTCTTTGAAGTCATCTTTGGTTCATGTACATACCTCGATCAGGGAGGAAATTTGGGTAAGCTTGTGTGTTGGGTCTTCTCTCCTGCTGATATGCGCCGTTTACATTCCACCCAATAGCAGTTCAGCTTCATACGTTGAATTTACTACTTCTGTTAACGAAATATCAGCTAATAATCCTGATTGCCATGTTTGCATCACTGGCGATTTTAATCTCCCTGGCATAAATTGGTCCGCTGTTGATGATGATCATTGTCTCACACCTTACTGTGAGAATGAGTGTAGCAGTTTATTCTGCGATAATATTTTTTCTTGCGACTTAATGCAGTATAATTCGACTCCGAATATAACTGGTGGCATCTTGGACTTGATTTTCTATAACTCTTCCGATATCAGGGTGACTAATATTAGTAGAGACACGTTAATAAAATGTGATCCTTACCATCCTTCATTGTCTGTTGAATTGATGGAGGTTGGTACTTCCTGTCTTTCTCAGGGTGATGACTTTTACTATGATTTCAGATCAAGCAATTACAGTGCTATTAATGCTGCTCTGTCAGCTACTGATTGGACGTTTTTATCGTGTGACCTAACTATCGATGAATGCGTCGACCGTTTCTATGGAATTCTTTTCTCTGTATTTGATGGATTAGTGAGAATTCGTGCCATGGCTTCAAGTTCATTTCCTTCATGGTTTTCCGGCATTACGCGCGAGTTGATCCGGAAAAAGAAATTAGCTCACAGGCTATACAAACTTTATCGATCGGAGATGCATTATAGAGAGTTTTCTGATTTGAGGCGCGAAATAAAGCTTAATATTACCACAGATAGAGCGGCCTACTTGGAAAAAGTACAGCATGATTTGACCCAAAACCCTTCTTGCTTTTGGAGATACATAAATTCCTATAAAAAGGCCAATTGCGTTCCAAGTGTTTTGAAATTTAATGATGTTGTTGCTAGTGATGGTGAATCTATTTCGAACCTGTTTGCTGACTATTTTGAATCTGTTTACACAGATGATAGACACACCGATCTTCCATTCACTTATGAGAATCGTGCAAATACTATTTTGTCTGACATAAGCATAACCGAGACTGTTGTTTTGAATAAGATAAATTCCCTTTGTTCATCGAATTCTTGTGGTCCAGACAAGATTACTGCATTTTTTGTTAAAAACTGCCCTTCGCTGGCACAGCCTTTGTCTTTAATCTTTCAGAAATCAATGTCTCTCGGAGCATTTCCCACAGTATGGAAAACAACCAAAGTTATTCCAATACATAAGTCTGGTAACCGCAACAGCGTCGAAAATTATCGTGCAGTCTGTATTGCATCCATGTTTGCCAAAATATTTGAATCCATTGTTGCTGATGCCATTACCGATCACACCAAAGTCTCTGTGATTGATAACCAACATGGCTTTGTGTCTGGACGCTCCACCTGTACAAATCTGTTTTCTTTTACTAGCTTTGTTTCTTCTGCTATTGAGAACGGTAAGACGGTAGATTGTATATTTACCGATCTGTCAAAAGCGTTTGATCAAATTCCTGTTAATCTGCTTTTGTTAAAACTTAATAAAATGTACTCCATTTCTTATCCGTTGATTAACTGGTTGGAGTCCTACCTTACTGATAGAAAGCAGATTATAATTGTGAATGGTCATGCTTCTCGCAGCTTTTGTGTTACGTCTGGAGTTGGTCAGGGATCCCATCTGGGTCCTATTCTTTTCTTGCTGTACATTAATGACGTAGACTCCGTGATAAGATTTTGCGAATTTCTGTTATTCGCTGATGATTTGAAATTATTTCGTCTAGTTTGTTCCGATAGAGATTGTGAACTTATACAGAGTGATCTTGTAAGACTCCAAGAATGGTGTAATCTCAGTGGTCTCAAACTTAATGTCAAGAAGTGCAAGGCTATGAAATTTACAAGGAAAAAATGTAACACGTACCGCTCTTACTCGATCAACGATGTGATCCTTGATTGTGTTTATGAATACAAGGACCTTGGTGTTATTCTTGATCCTGCTCTGTCATACCATCGTCACTTGGACTTCATTGTATCGAAAGCCAATAAAATGTTGGGATTTATCAGTAGGGCTACTTGCGAGTTTGGCGACATTCGTGCTCTGACCACATTGTATTCATCATTCATAAGATCAATCCTTGACTACTGTTCCGTGATCTGGTGTCCATCGTATTCTTCGCGTGTTGGCAGGCTAGAGAGGATACAGCGAAAGTTTGTTAAAATCCTGTGTTTTAGAAGTCGCATTCAGTATTCCTCCGAAGCTTATGAAATGCTTTTGAAGTATTTTGGGTTGATGACGCTGTCTGCTAGAAGGTGTGTCTCAGATTTAATGTTTGTGTACAGACTACTCAACAATGTTACCAATTGTCCGGAGCTGTTGGTACTATTCCAATTTCATGTACCTGTGAGAAGTCTGAGGAATAATCCAATTTTTCTCGAGATTTTTCACAGGTCTACCTTTGGTCAGCATTCGGCCATGTCCAGATTGTGCCGTCTTGCAAATAATGTTTCTGCGAGTAACGGAAATTTTGATTTTTTTCATGGAAGTATGACTCGTTTTAGAAGGGAGTTAGTGTTATATTTGGAGTCGGTTTAGTCTTGTACACTGTACTTCACTATTGTTTTTTTTTGTACCTATGTTAGCTTATGCTGTTCAGTCTTTTTTTTTGTATTTTGTTTTTTCCGTTGTATTGCTTGTTAATGGTATAGTTATACCGTAAATGTAAATAAATAAATAAATAAATAAATAAATATCAGTCTATGCCCCAGATGTTGATAAATCAAAAGAGGAAATTGATGGCTTTTATAACGACCTACAGTGTATAATAGAAAATACTGATAAGATTTACAAGATGCTGATAATGGGTGACATGAACGCTCCAGTGGATAACGAAGTAATACCGGGGATCAAACAACGATTTAATGATTAATTAATTAACGAAAGTGGTGATGAGCAGCTTATCGAATTCTGCACATACAACTCCATCCGTATAAATAACACATTCTTCTCGCATCAAGGAAACACAAATATACCTGGGATATAAATATACCTTTCACATAATTTAAAACGATGGCTCGTAATGGAAAACCCTGCATGTCCACTAACAGGCGATTTTTCGTTTTTTGATATAATAACTACACTGTCACACTAATCCTATTTTTAAAATGTTTTCATTTAAAACCTTACCGATTGTTTGCTAAACAAGTTTAACATGATATTGCTAGTGTGTCCTTGGAATATTCTCCTCGGTCTTATCTTAAACCTCATCTTTTCGTTTTTCTACAATAGTTATCTTCCAACTCCATTGCACAGCCCTTCATTATCTGTCATCGGGAGAACAATAAAAGTTTAAATAAAACTCGACTACCAACAAATTTTATCGTAAAACTCGTGGGAAAAATATAGCTTATTACTTCACAAATTCGCTGTTCATTTTTCAACACATTCACTTTTAAATTTTCAAAGCAGAAAGACATCAAATATATTTAATATTCTGGAACAAATTAATTAAATTAATTTAATTTTCAAAAGAAAGCTTATTAATATACTAAAGTAAACAGAATTTTCTTTAACCCCGTTATTCTAAAATTTAGGTCATCAGAAATAATATGCAAAATCTTAACCGATTTATTTTGCCAGAAAATTGTGGGGACTTTCGACATACCTGTATATTATTTCTAGCAATCAAATAAAAGTGTATTCAGCTAGTTAGTAATATTTCCTATGTTTAATAATTATTTAAAATTACTGGGATCTTAGAACTGAGACTTTTTGCAGGAATTTTCTAATACACCATAACCTAAAATGGTTCACAATACGTACGAATTCCTTTAAAATTTATATTTATGCTGGCACTTTGCTAAAATATAATTAAATTAATAGTGAAGCAATTTTAAGTATGTTTAGATAGCATCATTATTCCGGTAATTAATTAATTTATAATTTAACTTTGACAAGAAAATAATATTATGATGGTATAATTGATTACAAATGTGATAAATCAGATATTTGGGCGCCGGGTACATCGGGAAACTTGCACCCATTGAAATTGACGAAGAAATTTGAAATTACCTATTTCTAATAATTATTCGTATTTAGCGGGCAACATCAGTTTAGTGGGAGTAGTTTAGTTATCACATTTCCCGTCCATCAGCTGTGTTTGTTTGGAGCGCGTTTAAAATTAAACCTTTTCTAACCTAGTAATAATCGCGAATTTTATAATAATTGCGTTAAGTGTATCGTGAATAATTAATCGTAACAATTGAAATAATTACAATCATTGTAGCTTTCGGGAGTTTCTAAAGTTTAGGGTGTGTTATTCATAAATTACAAATTTGTTCGATTATGCGTCATTAGTCAAAACAAAAGACGTGCAAGTTCCACTTTGCAAAGAACTTGGCATTTATTTCAAGTGGCGTCGGTAGTAAATTTTGTCGTTATAATTTATAAAAGTAATAATCGTGAATTTTATCATAATTGCTTCAAGTGTGTCATCAGTAATTAAAAGGTAACGATGATTATTGTAACCTAAGGAGTTCAATCAAGTTTAGGGTGCGTTATTCAAAATCGTAAAATTACAATTTATAATTATATAAAACTAGGTATGTTTCTGAATAATAAGAATTGTAAATAAAAGACATCGATAGTCCAGCTCGAACTTTTGAGTGTTCATAAATTCAAAAAATTTCAATTTATTGAATCTATTGCGTCATTAGTTAAAACAAAAGGCGTTCAAGTTCCACATTGCAAAAAACGCGGTTGGCTTTTGTTTTAAGCGGCGTCACTTATTTAGTTACTCAAGATGGCCTTTTAAGGTAATAATCGTAAATTTTATTGTAATTTTCGGGGATTTATCAAGTTTTGGGTGTGTGCTGGACAGAAATTTAACAAAATTTTCAATTTGTTAGTTACTTAGAACAAATTTCAACTTGCAAAGATTATCGTTTATTTTACGTGGCGTGCCGTGTGCAGTAAAATTTGTCATCTAAAATTTTTGCATTAATCATTGGTAACCATCTTGAACAATTATTATTATTGGAATTTTCACTTAAAATCAAAAGATTTCGTGCGTTGTGCTAAAGGCGTAGTTTTCTTTCACACTAAGCTTCTAGTTTTTGTTGTGCGTGCTTTAAAATTCGGCAATAATAAACTTTTAGACCTTAAAATTTTACTAACGGTTATAAAAAAGTGCATTCCATAAAAAGTCCATATTCGACAACATTTGAAGGTAAGATTTCAATGTTAACATTTTTTGTTGCGCAAAACCTATCAGAATATTATACATATTATAAAAATTAAATCAACATTACTTTTTGCTGCTTTTTTTTGACAAAATGTGAAATATTCTCACCAGAAAATGACTACCGAGTCCTTGTTTTGTGTGAGTGTGTATAGCAGGAGTACACCCCACACTTGGCTGATAATTTGGAATTTGATATTCTCGTCATTTGTTTCATCTCGATTTGGTGTATTATTGAGTTATCGTGTCGTTGGCTGTTCCTCATTTTCATCAGCGATCAATCATTTTCTTAGTTTCTGCAAAATAGAAATTACATTTTAAATTAGTTTAAATTTTTATTTGTTAGTTAAAAATAATGCCCTATGTCGGGCATCAATAATGATGAATAAATGCTTAAACACAATGAAACGCAGTAAGTAGTTGAAGATGTAACTTGACGGTTATCGAGGTTGGATTGTGATACTTAACCCATTCGCAGCCATGTTCCAATTATGGAACAGTTGTAAGTGTTTCATGAGCTACTCAACTTACTAGTAGTATCATTTATATTAAAAATATCAAATAATTTAAAAAAAGGGCTTGGCCTCGAATGGGTAAATTTTTAAAAATTTTTAAATGAAAACTTTTCAATTCCATTTGACACGTAACCACTGGCAAAACAGTTATTACTTGAAGATAATTCAGAATTTAGTCGATCGCAATTTGAAGTTCTTGTTATTTTCTTCAACTCCAATTAGTTGTCGAGTATCGATTGCATTTTTCAACTATCTATAAATTGAAATTACATTAGGTACGTGTTGTTGTAACGGTTGTTGTATTGCTTGAAAAATTCGATCTTTCCAAATAAAACTTTAAAGTGCCACGATTTCCCCTACAACGATTATGTTTATTTATTTTGTAACACACGCTGCTAGGTTTTTGACTTGCACCCTTGACATATTATTGTTGTAAATTAGTTTGTTCTTCGAGTAAGCTTTATTCTTAATTAACTTGAACTTACTTTATGAATTTTTTTCTCTTTCAGGAGATCGTCTGCCAAGAAATATTAGCAGATAAATAAATCGTGTACGCGTTTATCAATTATTAATATAACTTTTCATTCCGCGAGCGGTTCAAAGTGACGAGTACGAAATTTTATATATGCAAAAGCTTATTGGAAGCTCGAAAATTACAACGGTCAGTTTTGCTCGTGATAAAGTGTTCATTTTAAAACTTTTTCGATCGAAATCGGTAATAAATATGTGAGTGTATTGTGTGCCTTCACAATTGACATCGTGGAACGGAGGAGAGCTGGATTGGAATCACACAACTTGCAAAAGGACTACAGTGTTAAAAGGTAAAGCAACAATCATTTTTCTTACCAGAAAAACCTTTCGAATGTGTTTTGTTTGGCTAACTTAATCGTATTAACTAAAAATGCTAATAATAATGTTCTTCTTGTTGCAGGTAGGTTCCACGGCGTGGAATGGAAAGTTGGGCAGCTAAAAAGGTCAGGTTAGTGAAAAGTTTTTTTCCTGTGATTTAGCGCAGTTCAGTGCAGTGCAAAATGTGGTGATGAAATACATATTATATAGTGTTAGAATAGATTATTTTCTGAAATTTATACAAATTTTAGAAAAGATGAAATACTTAAAAATAATCTACTTGTTTAGTTTCTCAATAATTAAATAATTAATAGACTACAAGCCCATGGAGAATTTTAGGGAGTCAAATGACCCATCATGAATCATGTTTAGAACGATGCTGCTACATGAAAATATAACTTTAAGCACTATGCCGTCAGTTTTGGGCGGTACAGGTGAATACACGGGATGATTGAATTTTCCATCTTAAGATGAGAAATTACGACAAACTATTCTTGTACGGCATTCTTCAAGATGGATAGATGACGAAATGAATGACGAAAAACCTAGTGCCGTACAAAAATAATGGGGAAGAAGGAAATTTTTTGATTTTCCGAAAATTTTCTAACCAGTATAGGCAATTTATTACTGTACGGCATTTGTGTAATTTGCTTTGCGTTCTTATACAGATTCATTATTCATAAACGCCTTACATATTTGCTGGTACAGGAGTGGAAACTGGGGGCTGCAACCCTTACGCTAGACCCGTATGGTGCAAGATCATTTGAAAATGTACGGCATCTATTTCAAAAGTTTCTTTAACACATCAAATAAATTTTAATAATTGTGCCGTTTAAAAATTATGGTTCATATAAATATAAATAAACAATTACCTGAATTTTGGGCTAAAATCAAATTTTTGTGGCTACAAGATCATAAATTCATGTACGGCAACTTATTTTATGGTATGATGTTACTAAATATTATCGTTGTACCTTATCGCCGTTTATTATAAATGGAACCAAATGAAAATATAAATAAAAAGAAAAATATCAAATTTTCGATATTATATTATTATTAATCCAGAGGCATTTGGAAAATCTTACAAATATCGAAAATTTGATATTTTTCTTTTTATTTATATTTTCATTTGGTTCCATTTATAATAAACGGCGACGATAATATTTAGTAACATCATACCATAAAATAAGTTGCCGTACATGAATTTATGATCTTGTAGCCACAAAAATTTGATTTTAGCCCAAAATTCAGGTAATTGTTTATTTATATTTATATGAACCATAATTTTTAGACGGCACAATTATTCAAATTTATTTGATGTGTTAAAGAAAGTTTTGAAATAGGTGCCGTACATTTTCAAATGATCTTGCACCGTACGGGTCTAGCGTAAGGGTTGCAGCCCCCGGTTTCCACTCCTGTACCAGCAAATATGTACAGCCTTTATGAATAATGAATCTGTATAAGAATGCAAAGCAAATTACACAAATGCCGTACAGTAATAAATCGCCTATACTGATTAGAAAATTTTCGGAAAATCAAAAAATTTCCTTCCTCCCGGGTACCATTATTTTTGTACGGCACTAGGTTTTTTGTCATTATTTTTTTAGGATCTATCCATCTTGAAGAATGCCGCACAAGAATAGTTTGTCGTAATTTCCCATCTTAAGATGGAAAATTCAATCATCATGTGTATTCACCTGTACCGCCCAAAACTGACGGCATAGTGCTTCAAGTTATTTTTTCATGTAGCACCATCGTTCTAAACATGATTCATGATGGGCCATTTGACCCCCTAAAATTTTCCATGGGCTTGTAGTCTATAACAGTGTCGGGCTAGTGAGCGGAAAACTGTAGTCCCGCCGGAAATCAAACGGGAGTTGTTCTTCAAACTATTAGCGCTTCGCAAGCGATTCGGATCTACTAAAATTTCAAGCAGCAAATATTCGGTTGTTATAATTAACAACATTGCTTAGTAAAATTGCACCGATTATAATATAGTCAAAATTTTCGTTCGATTAAATTTTTTATCTAGTTATTTCGAATAAAATTATTATTTGTGATATCAAACTATTACAAAATTGATATAGTTACTTGCAAAAGAACTCTTACACTTCTAATAGTAAGTTAGCAATATAATAAATTGTATCATTTGAAAACTTTTCTTTTGTCACATAAAAATTCAAATAATAAGGTAAACCTCGGCAAACATTTTTTATTGCAAATTTCGTTCCCTTCATTTTTGTTTAGATGCATTTTTCTATTTTGTCTTTCAGAAGACTCTGTGGAAATTTAAAAAAAATTAACATTACTCTTATGGTAGCTTTATTAAATTTTCTACAGAGTCTTTTTAAAGTCATTGTCACTCGGAAACGGTGCGACAAAATAGAAAAATGTATATAAACAAAAATGAAGGGCTAACATAGAAATGTTACTTAAGAGTTCTTTTGCGAATAACTCTATGTACTTAGAAAATTATAAACGTTGCTTCTCGCATGCAAAACTAGATTTTGGTAGGTACAAAATTTCACTGCTGTGATACTTAATTTAATATCGATGTATGGGCAACGGGAAACTATAGTATTTCACCAATTTTGGTCAACTTGTCGTTTGGTATTTGAAACCCTTTATTTTTGGAGATACCCAGCTTCAAAGATCCAATCTGCAACATATACAGCTATACACAAAATTGAACGGACACTCCTATGCTAGGAATGTAAATTGTGCTTTTTGAAGACATGTTTTCTCATATAAAAATCGCTTCTACAGCAAAACATATTAAACATTTTACGTTAAAAATTTTATTCTCTTCTTTTTTGTTTATATACATTTTTCTATTTCGAATCACGGTTTTCGTGATACAATGTATTAAAAAAATCTCTGTAAAAATTTTAATAAGATTAACATTACTCTTATGGGTATTTTATTAAAGTTTTTTTTTATTGTTATAAATCAATTGGAAACTTTTAAAATAGGGAGAGGGGTCTGAATTAAGAAATAATAATAATTAATACGGTAAAAGTTTAAGGCGATCTTAGTAAATAAAATGTCTGTAATCAAATCACTTGTAACGTAATTTGCATGTGTAACAAAATTTAAATTTTAAATATTTTGTAACAAACCGACCCGGATCGTCTCACGGTTCACACAAATAAACGAAAAGAAATTATTTTAATTATTATTTTTTTAAATCTTTTTAATTTTTATTTGTACATTACATTATTATGTGTAGTATCAGGATAAACTTGCAAAATTTTCGAGTCGAGTTGTAAGGGTGTATTCGAGTATAATAAAAAAATTTGTTTGTTGAAAATTTTGAATAATTTTTCTAAGGTATAACGAAAAACCGCGATTTTAGAATAATTATTTGGAAGTATGCAATTGAAAATTCTGCAGCTTCGGTTAGATACCTAGCAAAACCTACCAATTTTTAACTGTAAAAAAGTCGATGTCAAATGCCGATATGATTTGACGGGCGTAGGACAACCGCGAGCCCAAAGCTGGCTAAAAAAATTGGACGTTAGGAATGGCCGCAAGTTGTTCATAACTAAAAAAATAAGCGTTATTTAGTTGACTACATATAAAGTTTTTTTAAAAAGCATGATTTTTTATGACGTACGCCGCCGCCCCTCTTAGCGCTATGCATAGATTTGCAATACATCCAATGTACCTACGTTCAACAAATTTTAACATGTAAGGTGAAGTTCAGTGACTAGTGCACAAACGCAAATTCGTACTAACGCAAATTTACAAATATTCACCCCTCCCCTCCCAAATTGAACCATTTGTATTGAATTGAAACCAATATTGTGAACCACATACTGTAATGCACATTTAATACTTAGTATTCACAACACGATAAAAAGAATTCCCAAGGATTGGAATAAATAAAAATAGTGTCTCACATTTAATAAAAGCTAGGTTTCAGCGTTCCAGTCAGGACGCCGAAATTTTCGTCTTTAAATGTCATTTTTTTTTTTTTAATTCGACGAAAACGATATTATGTAAATTATCGAATTACAAGGTAGAATTTTATGATTTCTAATAATTTTAACTAAAGAAACAAACTTAAATTTAATTTGTGTTTTTTTCTTCAAAATCTTGATTTTGAAAATTGTGGCTTTGAAAGGGTGCCCTTTTATGTTAGATCCAAATAGTACTCCACTAGTTTACTCTCAAGTGTTGTCGATCGTTTCTAGCAATATCTCATATCTAATCAAAATATGCATTGTTTTCAGTATAAGGACCGTATGAAAATAGCAAAAGGCAAAAACTGCTTATTTTTAAATATCCTATTACCTCACGTGCTTAATTTTAGCATTTCGACAAAATAAAAAATGTACGGTAGCTAATAATAATATCAAGATTGCGATTGATTTGCTTGTGCTTTTTTACATGTAATGTGAAACATGTTCCAAATTTAAACGTTCTATCTCAAAAGATTAAAAATAAATTAATTTTTAAAAAAGACTATCGCCTACGATATTCACCACATCTTGCACCAACTGACAACTACTCCTTCCAGATATTTGACCGGTTCTTGCAAGAGAAACCATTCAATCCTCATCGAGTTGTGGAAAAATTTCCTTGCATTCATCGTGGTCACTTGTTCATCAGGCTTTCTTGCTATCGGAATAAAAAAGTTACCTTTGAGTGGCAAAACCGTGTTGATAAGTTAGGTGCATAATTTGATTCTATAATATTGTTGCTTGTTTGAGATAAAATAATATATCAAAATATTTTATCAAAAATCGGACATAATGACTAGGGATCGGATTTTTAGGCATTTGCATTTTTTTTTTGCGTACAGGCACGTGAAATTTTTTGAAAGGGGAACCTGTTTTACGCTTTTCTGAGTCGTTTTATGTAGTTTTTATTTTGCCTATAAATGCATATTTTGAGTTTAAGTGCATATTTGGCAGTTTATTGCCTATTAATGCATATTTGCTTATATTGGCATATATTTTGCATATTTAGCAAATTAAATAATGAAAAATTTTGTTTTTGCAAGGGTATTTTGAAATAACTGTTCAAAAATTGCAGCATTGAATTAACTTGGGCATACGTCTGACACCTTTAACCCACTACATTAATATATATTTGTTACGTGTTATAATAACTATACCGGGTGCTGTAAGTTTTCAAGGTAATTATTTTTGAAAATAGAAATTAAATTGAATTTGTTACATAGCCAGTCCAATAAATAAAAATTTTAACAATTTCAAAAGTATTTTTTGCCTTTTTGCATTATTTTTGTGTCTTTCATTTTTTCTGAAAAAAAATTAGGAAAGCAGGAATTTGCATAAATATGTTTTTACATGTTAATTTTTGATGTTTGGCAAACTCATTTAGCACATTATTGAAGTTTTTAAATTATGTTAGGGCACAGGGGGTGGTTTTGGGGGTAAAAAATTAATTTCGAAAAACGGGGAGCTGCAGCAAAATTTTATTTCAAGATTTCCGCGGTTATCATTTGATTTAAAAAATTTATTTTCACAAAACAATTGACAAAAAATCAAAAACAATCGAAAACAACAAAAAAATTTTTTTAATTTCGAAAAAAGGGGAGCTGGCAGAAAAAAAAGTTTTTTGAGATTTTCTTCGTTTTTCACATTTTTCATCATTAATCACAGTTCAACACCAACTAAACTTAAAAAAAAATAATTAATTCATTATGTGCATTAACTGCAATCCAGCATTTTGAGGCATAATAAAAAAATTTTGCGCATATTTAAGTGCTTATTTTGAAGTTTTTAGAGCATATTTTCAAGTTTTTTAGTGTCTATAAATCCGGACCCTAATAATGACATAATGCATACAAATTTATGCAAAAGCTTTTGTTAAATTTTATAATAAATAATAATATCGACAACCTCAACAAACAAGAACCGAGTAACCGACTTTATCTAATTTTAGTTAGAGAAAAACAAACTTGGAAATAAAATTTTTTGTAAGGTATTTCGCACATGGCGTTACTAAAAAATGACGAAATTAATAAAGTACAAACTTGCAGTTGCAAACTAGTTTGTAACGGAGCTACTAAAATTTATTATAGAATTGCATTAAAAAATCGGATTTTTGAGAGGTTGAGATTGAGTTGTCACTTACAACTAGAGCCATCATTGAAATACAGCAATGCTTAAACTACCAATGATCAGTAATTCGGGTTAGAAACTAGTATCTTTCTAATAGCTCCATGTGCAAAAGGTTAAACGGTAATGATAAAAACTGAAGACCAGTAATCAAAACTATGACAAATGTGAATTATTTTCTTGTTTGCTAATCTGTAACTAAAAGTGAATTCTGAGCGTAATTCCTCAAATCATGTCTTACTTTAAATTTTAACATAACTTCATTAAAACAATTACAGAACTCGAATTATTCTATAAATCGATCTTTTTTTGAAAAAATATATATATAGATTTGTCAGATAATTACGTGTAATTTTATCTCCATAACTCGAAGTTTCTCTAATTCGAACTTTTTTGATGGTCCCTTGAGATTTGAGTTAGGGAAGTTTGAATGTATTCCAGAATCACCTCGTAAATAAACATCAATAATTGGTTGATATCCTATTTTGTCCATGTTTCCACGATACATAAATCATATTCTTATTGTACACAACCCGTAACTAATTTTGGTACATCAGTCTCAATTGCAATACCTATAAAAAAAACTATTTGTAATATAAAATTTAATCTCGAGTGTATGTTGGTCAACATGTGATCTTTCCTAATTTTTAATATAATAACTACTACACTATCGTCCTACTTATTTTTTTGTGATCTTTCATGACAAATTTGACCTTGCTCCAGTTTGAATCAGCTGTAGAAAACTTATGGCCTTTTTCTAATACTCAAGTAAAGGGCTTAAGCAAAGAAAATTTCATTTCGGAGTTAACTCCACTCAAGACCCTCTTTTCACTACGTAATGACTGGACTATAACACCTTATGACCTGTTCCCACAATCAATATTTTGTTTGATAAACACCGTTTTGACCATGGGGCAGGTCGTTTTGATAAAAATTTTAATCGTAAGTACAGGCCATTAGACCGAATCCATTTCAAATCGTGTAGGCTGGGTGGACCCCATGTTCCAAAATTCGTTTTTGCTGAAATATGTTGTTGTTTATACAAAATAAGACCTATATTTTTTGTTTTATCTCAAAATAAGTCCTGAAATAAATAATGTTACTCTCAAATATTCGGCGTATAGCATAAAAAAATATCATACTTATGGTTTTGAATAAACAACAGCATATTTCAGCAAAAACGAATTCTAGAACACCAGGTCCCCATCCATCCCCACCCAGCCTGCAAGATTTGAAATGGATTCAGTCCTTACAGATGTGTTTATCTGTTGGCTAATTAAGTTTAACGTGGAATCATATTGCCTATGTATCATTTGAATATTCCCTTTATTCTTATCATAAACCACGGCATTTTGTTTTTCTACCTTCTCCACAATAATTATCTTGTAATCCCATTGCACGGCCCTTTGTGTCTAGCACCGCGCAAGTATAATATTAGTATAATATTAAAAAAAAAGAGATATGAAATTCTTAAAATTTCCAACTCGATTTCAAACAAATTTTATCATAAAACTCATCGACAAAATACAGTCTATCCGTTCACAAAGATTGTTCATTTTCCAACACGTTCACTTAGGAATTTTTAAAGCAGCTGCTTTGTTATCGAAGACGTCAAAAATAAATAATATCCTGGAACAAATTATAAAAAAAGAGTTATAAATTTCCTCAAGAAAGCTTGGTGAAATCTTAACCCTCCAGTCAACGGGTGAAGCCTGTCGGGCTTCACTTATGTAATTGTAATATTATACTATGTAATTTATTCCACCCGGAGGGTTAAGTGCAAAAAAGATTTTAAAAACAGTAATCTTTAGGTCAGCTACTCAGTAATTCTAAACAGTAACCATGTTGTAATACGGGAAACTTATATACAATCTACTAGTTGAATTTTGGTTGTTAGAAATAATATGCAACGTGCTAATCGTTTCATTTTGCCAGAAATTGTGTTCGACATACCTATTGATTATTTCTTGCAATCAAATAAAAGTGTAGGTATACAAAAATTCAGCTAGTTAGTAATATTTTCTATATTTAGTAATTTAAAATGACTGGACTACTCGACATGAAATGAATTCCATAGTTCAATAATATATTACCTACTTCTTGCATGAATTTTCTAGCCTACATGATAACTCATAACCTAACTTGGTTCACAATATGTACGAATTCCTTCAAAATTAATATTACATTGCACTTCGTATAATTAAATTAATAATGTTAGCAATTTCAAGTATTTGAAGTAGAATCATTATTTCGGAAACTTTTTTTTCTATAATTATTAATGTCTTAACTCCGACAACAAAATATTACGAAATCGAGCTAGATTTGAGATACAAAATATCACTAGATCTCACACTAGATATTTGAAGAGGATTTTGTGTATGGTAAATCTTCGTTGCACCGAGTTTGCAAACAAGTTTTTTATATTTATGCCCCATTAACGTCCTAAAATTTAAAAAACGTGCGTTTATATAAATTTTTCTATTTTGTCGCACCATTTCAGAGTTACACTGACTTAAAAAAAAAGACTCTGTAAAATACATCAAGTTTCATCTGGATCTCGAAAACGGTGTAGCGAAATAGAAAAATATACATGAACAAAAATATAGGAGATGAAATTGACAAAAAAAACTTTTTAATTTCATTGCGCCGTTTTTGAGATACAGTCGAAAGTTTTTTATGTATTTTACAGAGTATTTTTTAAATCACTGTAAATCTGAAATGATGCGACAAAATAGAAAAATTTATATAAACAAAAATGAAGGGAATGAAATTTGCAACAAAAAATTTTGAATAAGCATTGCTGTAGAAACAATTTTTATGACAAAATACGTATTCAAAACATAAAATTTACATTGCTAACATAGGACTGTATAAATAATATTTATTGTGAGCCATTGTATTTCATCGCATAAAAGTTTAAATAAGCAAAATTATTCTTGCAGTTCATAATAATCTTTATTATTACTTATTATTTTGTAGGCAATTAACATATCACAAATTTACAGATTTATAATTTTATTTATAGAGAAGACGTCTACTTATTAGTTTAAATTTTTACTGACGTTTGGTTATCACTTCTTAAAATAAGTTAATAATTATTAATAATCAGACAAAATTTTGAATTCAAATTCAAAATATTAAATCAAAAACTTTTGGTTACTTTCAATTGAAACGGTCATTAGTCTAGTATGTAGTTATGTTAGCTGAATGACTGCTGACACTAATAGTCTAAGATCCGAAGTAAGGTCGTTCTGCACCGATCTGCTTACCGGATGAAAAGTATTTTTTATCAAACATAATATGGTAATGAATATATCGCACATGGGTTGCCTAATGAAATATGGTTCAGACCATCCTTATAAGGGGGGGGGGCTAAAGGCGAAAATAAAGGCATATTTTCATGATTTTCTTTTTGAGATATGAATAATTTTGGTTTATTTATTTCTTATACACGTTATAGTATAACATCTGAAGTATCTTCGAAAAAATTTTCAATTAAAAATATCAATAAATAAGTCCGTGACAGCGAATTTTCGGATGCGCTTTGAAAAAAAAAGTTGTTATGCGGTGAACTTCATAACTCGGATACCGGATCATCTGAAACAAAAAAGTCAATATGCGTTTGAAAGGTGATATGTTTCCCCGGTAGTCAGAGGGAGTTTTTTTTGTTTTTTTACCATTTTTTCCATTTTATAATAACAAATTCACTGAAATGTTTTAGCGAAAATCGCGTTTTTCACTTCAAAATGATGCCAAAAGTAAAAAAATCGAAAAAAACAAAAAAAACTCTTTCTGACTACATAAGGAAACATATCACCTTTTAAACGCATTTTGAATTTTTTATTTCCGATGATCCGGTATCGAGTTATGATGTTCAACGCATAACAACATTTTTTCGAGGCGCCTTCAGAGATTTGCTGTCAAAGACTTATTTATCAAGTGTCAAGTGTTTCGTAAAAAAAATAATTAATTATCAAATTATTTTTACGGTTTCTCTTTAAACTTGTTCATGTTTATAATTTTTTTTTATTTTAGTCTATTCAAAATTGAAATTTTTAAACATTTGTTTTTGTAGTGCATCAAGTGTATGATCAAGTGTATCAAGTGTCAAGTGTTTCGTAAAAAAAATAATTAATTATCAAATTATTTTTACGGTTTCTCTTTAAACTTGTTCATGTTTATAATTTTTTTTTATTTTAGTCTATTCAAAATTGAAATTTTTAAACATTTGTTTGTAAAATGTGGCCCTTTGTGGCGCGGGCCCCTAGGCTGTAGCCTAGGTAGCCTGCACTTAAATACGGCACTGAAAACACCTATGGCCTATGGTACTTTTATAATATTATTTTAATTTTTACGAATTTTTTATAACATTTATTTTTTATTATTTTTATTATTATTAACACGCTTTTATTAGCTTCACTTGTCACTAACTATTTTTGTTTATTTTTTTCTTTTTAATTTTAATAATAATTTAACCGTAAAAATTACAACAAATGTCGTTTGACATTTCCGAATGACGCCCTTTTGGGGACACGATGATCGTTCTCTCTCTAACTCATTGGCCCATAGGGTTGCGGTACTGTATCTATCTAGTGACTGTAACTGCACGTTGATTCATTAGTAAAATGCTTTCAGACAGAGGTCGTTCTAATGTTATGCACCTTTCTAAGTATGTATTACCACCGCGTTTCGAAAGCAAAGATGTATTAATGATTTTAATCGTAATTAAGACTGAAAAGTGTAAAATAAAATATTATAGTTTTACAAAAGCCAAAAAAAAAACACGTTTTTATGACGCACTAAAACGCACGAAAAATTAAAAAATAATTAAATTTAACCCTTTCGGACACCTTGTAGTCAATTGATAATTGGTGACTGAAAGGGTTAATAAACTAATTCAAAAAGCGTGGAGCGCTTTGTCTAAATTAATTAAAAGACACATAACCAGAACGCGCCCCACGCTTTTTGAATTTGTTTATTAATTAACCCTTTTAGTCACCAATTATCAATTGACTACAAGGTGTCCGAAAGGGTTAAATTTAATTATTTTTTAATTTTTAGTGCGTTTTAGTGCGTCATAAAGGCGTGTTTGTTTTTTTTAAACTATAATAATTATCTAACAAATTTATTTATCTAACGCTGAAAAAATGTGAATCTTAAGAAATCTGGCATATCGGGTAGGGTAAGGGAATACTTCGAGTTGCTACGCAAAGTTTACATTTAAGATTTTTTTGTTTGGGTTGAAATTTGAACTCTGGCTAGAAACTTCAACTGCCCTTATACCCGCTGCCCAATATGCAAATTCCCAGCCAGAAAGTGCTGCATTATTTTTTCTATGTATATACTAAAATTATATTTGTTTTTTTGCACACTTGTCTTTAGGAGGGAAAGTCTCGGGTGTTTTCAGGCATTAGACAAAGTTTCACAGCACATAGTTTTTGACGTCTTCAGGGGCGCACATTTTTTACAAAGCATTTCTCACCATTACACGGTTCTTATCTCAATTATTTTACATTTTTCCGTAACTTTTTCTTCGGATGACACAAATATTTTCAAAAATAAACAAGTTTACTTAGTAAGCTTCTTCTTACTAATGTTCGTATTCACCAACTACAAATAGCACTATTTGTCGAATAAAATGACATTACTACAATGCAAAATTTAGTTTTTATTCGACAAATAGTGCTATTTTTTGTAGTTGGTGAATACGGGCATTAGTAAGAAGAAGCTTACTACTAATCTATATACAACCATTTACAAAAAATGCCTCTTCGGCAAGAAACTGCTGGATTTTAATCGGTCAGTAGAAAATTAAATTTATAGCGACGTTTATAATTTTCGGGTGTTTTCAATAGTTTGATATGGTAAATAAAATAGTTAATAAAATTTCATTCTTATTCATTTCGTTCAATTATGCGAATTTTCTTTCATTTTCTTTGTTCATATTATGCAGGTAACGTGAGCTTTTGAGCCTTCACTCTTTTTATTTTAATAGAATAATAAATATATATTATTCCTTCAACGTTTATTCCCGGTCGAGGAGCTTAAATAAAAGCTAATGATTATGTCGAGGAGTTATTACACGTAATATTTACATTATATGCTAATAATTTTATGTACCTACTTACTTTTGTAATAATGACAAACTTTTTAATATTTTTTTTTAGGTATCTACTACTATTATTATTATTAATGTTATTTTCATTTTTTGTGTGTTGTATAATAAAATATTTTGCAATTTTGTTTTAATATGAATTTTTACATTTTTTATATAATATATATTATTTCTACTTTGTAGTTTTTTAGGTATAGAGAATGTTTATTTTTGTCTAATAATTAATTTAAAATTGTATTCGACATGCACAATAATTTAAAAAAAGTTGTTCTAGTTTCAACTATACATATCTGCAACCAGAGACGAGGAAAACGCCGACTAATATACTAAAATATTAATTTATAAATATTATTTCTCTTGTTACACCTACAGTATAAAAACGAAAAGCTCTACTTACTCGTAAGAATATTGCAAAGGAAGAAACTTGCCAGATTTGGATTCTGGACTTGTCAGAATGATTAAGGTTGATTAAGCTGGAAGATGCGGATCTTGTGTATGACAGTTTACCCCATAAACTAAGTTACACCAGGTCGTTAGAACTGAGGTAAGAGGAAATTCGACTTATTAATATTCTTAATTTCCTAAGGAGGAATTTCATTTCAGATATTATTACATCTGTGGCGAGAGAATACGATTCCACGCACTTGAAAGGACACAGTAAATAAGTCGCATTGTGGACGAAGTGACGAAGGAACTTGGGTAAGAATAAAATTCGTTTTTTACAATTATCTATTTATCAATTAAATATTTTATTTCAGGAACAATTCGGGAAAACGAAGTTTGTAATCAGAAGCACAGAAATGTCGTTCGATGCAGTTCCAGGATAACACACGGGAACATCCAAAATGTAGATTTACCTGGACACCAGGAGGAACTTGGGTAAGAATAAATTCATTTTAGTAAAATTTGTATTTTGTTATTAAGTTATTGCATTCCAGGAATTAGATCTGCGTGTAAATAAACGAATCCCAACCACTAAGAAAACTATAAGAATAGAAATTGCTTTCGCTACGTTGCCGATTCAGGATACCACACGGGAAACTCCCAAAAAGTAGGTCAACAGGACTGCGGCTATTAGGTAAGAAAAAATTAGTTATAGTCTAATTTATATTTTTTCATTTTAGTATTTCATTCCAGAATTACCTCTGCATGTAAGGAACAGGATCTGAATCACTACGAAGACAGCAAGAAAATAAATTGCCTTCGCCTGTTTGCAAATCCAGGATACCACCCGGGAATATTCAAAATCTAGGTTCATCTCGACGGCGAAATCTTGGTAACAAAAAATTCATTCTAGAAAAATTTATATTTTTTCACTTTAATATTTCATTTCAGAATTAGCTCTGCATTCAAAAAAAAAACGATCCCAACTACTACGAAGACCACAAGAGAATGAATTACGTTCGCCAAGATGCAGATCCAGGATACCACACGGCAACATCCAAAATGTAGGTTCACTAGGACTGATGAACTTTGGTAAGAAAAATTCATTTTACTTAGTTAGATATAATTTATATTTTTACATTTCAGTATTTCGTTCCAGAATTAACTCTGCATGTAGAGAAAAGATCCCGACCACTGCGAAGACTAGCAGAAAATAACTTACTTGCGCTGGTTTGCTAATCCAGGATACCACACGGGAACATCTAAAATGTAGGTTCACTAGGATGTAAGAACTTAGGTAAGAAATATTTCTTTTTAATATGATCAGTATTTTCTCATTTAGTTATTGCATTTCAGGAATAAAATTTGAATACAAAAATTAAAATTGTGTTCCCTATTATGCAAATCCAGGATACCAAACGGGAACACCGAAAGTATAGGTTCACCATCAGGACCGAGGTAAGAAACAATTCATTTTAGTACTTATAATTTATCTTTTTACATTATGAATTTCATTCCAGAATTAACTCTGCATATAGAGAAAAGAATCCCAACCACTGCGAAGACTACATGAAATTAAATTACATTCGCCGGTTTGCAAATCCAGGATACCAAACGGGATCTCCCAAAGTTTAGGTTCACCGGGACCGAGGAACTTAGGTAAGAACAAATTCATTTTAGTACTTATAATTTATATTTTAAATTTCTGTATTTCGTTCCAGAATTAACTCTGCATATAGGGAAAAGGATCTCAACCACTGCGAAGACTTCAAGAAAATAACTTACCTTTGTCAGTTTGCAAATCCAGGATACCAGACGGGAACATTCAAAATGTAGGTTCACTAAGACGGAGGAACTTAGGTAAGAAACTATTCATTTTAGTATAATTTATATTTTTACATTTCAGTACTTCATTTCAGAATTAACCCTGCATGTATGTAAAGAAAAGGATCCCAACCACTACGAAGTCTACAAGAAAATAAATTACGTTCGCCAATCAAAGTGTGGGAAAATTACATAGCGATTTTATTCCAAGACGAACGCTCAGACATTCAAACATCAGAATGCGTCACTGGACCAGAAATTACAATGGAAGAAGTCAAAAAATCAATATCACCAATGAAAGACGGAAAAACACCCGGTTCCGATGATACAAACGGGGAAATGTTGAAGTTACTGAACGAAGCAAATATCCAAAGACTTTCAACAGAATATACAACACAGGCAACATTCCCAAAGAATGACTAAAATCCACATTTATAACTATCCCTAAGAAAAGAACGGCAAAAACGTGCAATGAATATGGAATAATAAGTCTAATGAGTCGCCTACTAAAAACATTCTTAAAATTAATACTTGCATCGAAAGCTATACGCACAATGCGAAGAATACATGGGGAACACCCAATTTGTCTTTAGGAAAGCAACCGGAACACGTGAGGCGTTGTTTTGTACTCAAGTATTAATCCAGAGATGCAGAGATGTAAACTGTGGAGTGCACATATGCTTCATAGATTATCAAAAAGCATTTGACAGAGTCAAACACCAAAAGCTAATACCGATTCTGAGAAAAATAGGAATAGACGACAAAGATCTCCGCATTATAGAAAATCTATACTGGAAACAAACAGCTCGTATGAAATACAAGAACGAGATATCTAAAGAGATATAAATCCAGCAAGGAGTTAGAGGTGCTAGAACGAATAGGAAAAGAAGTGGAAATCATGCATCAAGTCGAGAAAAGGAAACTTGAATATACTTAGGCCACATCATGAGAAACAGCGAACGGTATAAGTTGCTTCAACTGATACTCCAGGGTAAGGTGTATGGGAAGAGAGGACAGGGAAGAAGACGAATTTTATGGCTGAAAAATCTAAGAACATGGTTTGGAACAATAACAACAGGACTGTTCAAAGCCGCAGTCAACAAAGTCATGATAGCCAATATGATCGCCAACATCCGGTAACGGATAGGCACGCGAAGAAGAAGAATTTGCAAATCCCGGATCCAGGTTCACCAGGACGCCGGAATTTAGGTAAAATAAATTTATATTTATTATATATTAAATAATTTATATTTTCTCATTTAGTTATTGCATTCCAGGAATTAAATCTGCATGTAAAGAAAGGGAACCCAACCACTAGGAAATCTACAGGAATAGAAATTGCGTTCGCTAGGATGCAGATCCTGAATTCCACACGGGGGCATCCAAATGTAAGTTCACTTGGACACCAGGAGGAACCAATGTAAGAATAAATTCATTTTAGTAAAATTTGTATATTTTCACTTCAGAATTTTATTCCAGAATTAACTCTGCTTGTAAGGATAATGATCTCGACCACTACAAAGACTGCAAGAAAATAATTTGCATTCTCCTGTTTATAAATCCAGGATACCACCCGGGAACATTCAAAATCTAGGTTCACTAGGACCGAAGAACTTTGGTAAGAAAAATTCATTTTAATATAATTTATATTTTAAATTTCAGTACTTCGTTCCAGAATTAACTCTGCATGTAGGGAAAAAGATCCCAACCACTGCGAAGACTACCAGAAAATAACTTACCTGCGCTAGTTTGCTAAACCAGGATACCACACGGGAACATCTAAAATTTAGGTTCACTAGGATAGAAGAACTTAAGTAAGAAAAATTTCTTTTTAATATTTTCTTTTTAATAGTTATTGCATTTCAGGAATAAAATTTGAATACAAAAATTAAAATTGTGTTCGCTATTATGCAAATCCTGGATACCAAACGGGAACACCGAAAGAATAGGTTCACCAGGACTAATGAACTTAGGTAAGCAACAATTCATTTTAGTATATAGTACTTGTAATTTATATTTTTACATTTTTGTATTTCATTCTAGAATTAACTCTGCATGTAGGGAAAAGGATCCCAACCACTGCAAAGATTACAAAAAAATAACTTACCTTTGCCAGTTTGCAAATCCAGGATACCAAACAGGAACATTCAAAATGTAGCTTCATCAGAACGCCGGAATTTAGGTAAGAAAAAATTAGTTTTTGTATAATTTGTAGCTTCACATTTATTTATTGCATTCCAGAAATAAAATCTGAATACAAGAACAGATTTTGTGTTCGCTACGATTCAGATCCAGGATATCACACGGGAACATCCAAAATGTAGATGGATAAACAAATCTTGCACAACGTGCATTGAAGTTTAAAATTAATTAACACAATTGAGGAAAAGAGCGATAGACACATGTACTGCTTCTACGACAACATGTGTTTCTGACTTATTAGTCGTCATCAGTATCGCATACTTGTTGTAATCAACTTAATTGTGTGCACTATAACTGGCTACCGGTCCATCATTCTATGCGGACTACACGTCACTACATAAAAATCCAACCATGCCAACGTGCTTTCTCGAGCAATCGCTCTAATCAAAATTAGAGAGAGAATTAAATCCAAAATGTACGTTCACCTGGACGCCAGGAGGAACATAGGCAAGAATAAATTCATTCTAGTAAAATTTGTATTTGCTCATTAAATTATTGCATTCCAGGTATTATAAATACAAATACAAGAATAGAAATGGGATTCGCTAAGACGTAGATCCAGGATACGACACGGGAACATCCGAAATGTAGGTGCACCTGGACGCCAGGAGAAACTTAGGTAAGAAAATAATTTGTTTTATCCAATTATTAATTACTCATTTAGATATTTGATTCCAGAACAAATCTGCAGCAGAAGAAGATGTTTGCAACCATTACGAGGATTTGCAACAAGCAAAGTTTGGTTTCCCTAGATGCGGATCCCGTATACTTCGAGCGAACTCGAAAGAAGTATATGGTTATCAGGATGAAGTAGCTTAGGTAAGAAATAATTTTGTTTTTTAAAAATTTAAATTTCTCATTTAGATATTTGATTCCAGGAATAATCTTCATCTAAAGAAGAAGTTCTCAACTACTAGTAGGTCTACAAAAAGGGACTCCAGGGACTGCATCTGCATTGAAATGAAAAATTTGTCTCTTGTTGGAAGCACTCGAGAGGAAAACATTCGTTACCCAGACAATTCGACGCAAGGATACGACGTCGCAGGAAGTTAGGTAAGAACAAATTTGATTTAATAACATTTTCAAAATGTAATTTAGATACTTGATCCAGTTTACTACTGCCGCAGGGAAACGCGAAAACTGGCCATTTTGGAAGTAGTGCAGTGGAAAAGCGGCGTTTTCCAGATGATGCGAGGAAAGGACTTGGATCCAGGTTACCGCAAGTAAACGAAAACGGAAGAAGTAGGATAACTGCTTCGCAGGAAGTTAGGTAAACACAAATTTAATTTATTCAAGAATATTTAAAACTTAAAATTATTCAAGACCGATGACGTTTAATGCGATTAGCGGTCATTCTCGATTGTGAAATATTTGTGATTCATTTACAAATTGGTTGTCAGTATGTTTACCGCAGTTGAACTGTAAAGTTTATGTTCACCAACACCTACAATATTGCGTTCCCCAAAGCCTTCGGTGACAGGAGTCTGTTCCCGAATACCTCAGTTAAACATAAGCGGAACAAGTTCAAATTCACAATAATTTGTTTCCAAATTTCCATCAGGATTGATATTATTAGTAATTAATTTATAACTTGAATTTTAGGATATAAAAGAAAGGAAAGTTCCTCCGCCGAGTTGGAAGGATTCAATCGAAAAAATGGGGTTTTCCGTGACGATCCGGCTACAGGAAGGTAATTGAGGACTGTGATCCAAGATACTACAAACTTTTAGGTAAGACCAAAATGGATTTATTAATATTCTTAATTTTTTATCTAATAGTAATATTATTTTAGTGAGGAAATTTGCGATGTCTGCAGTCCTTATGAGGAAGAATAAAATATTTTTACTATTTTTTTTTTGTATTTTTATTGAATCAATTTTTTGTATTGCGTAGGTCCGATAACATAATGACGAGCATCCCGTATTATGTACCTATTCGTCTTGATTGTGCAATACATATTTATTTGCGATTTATTTGCAAATGTGTTGTCAGTATGTGGAGACTAGTTTAACGGTGAAGTCAATGGTCCACCAGCTCCTACGATACTTTACAGGTAAGAACAGTGTCTGTTTATTAAAATTTTTAATTATTACTTATCCATAATAATTTGTCTTTCAGATAGAAAAGAAGACGACACGCCTAATACCCGGTAGTAAATAGGGGTTACGAAGACGACATCCTCTGGGAAAAAGTGTTTGGTAAAGACCACGACCACGTATTCGAGGAATACGAATAGTCATTTCCATTTGACTATATTGAGGGAATAATTGTAAGTTAAGAATAAATTAATTTTTAATTACTAATGTGGAAAAGTAATTGTAGTGAAGATTACAAATCGGGGAGGACGCCCTCCGACTTGGAACAAAACAAAGAGGAATAACGATGTCCACCAGGGTTGCAGAACTTATCGGGTAAGAAAATATTAATTTTTCTATATTAATATTTTTAAGATTGTGTATAATTATGTATCTACTTGTTTCAATGATTTTTACTTTGACGACAAGTTTCGTGTAAATTTTTACACATTTTCAAGTCATTAAAATTTAATTGTAATTGGTTTTAATATTTTTGCAAATTTGAAATAAAATTTTTTTTTAAGTTAAATTTAACTAACTTGAAAAATTCTTAAAGTACTTTAAATTCTTAAAGGCAGTTCTTAAAGTACTTATTATTTGTTATAGGAAGTATTATACGGGTAGGATCGATAGCAGCCTAACCGACCGACGGACGATCGCAGATTCTGAGGAAAGTCGATTAGAAGACATCGGATAAAAGGTTTGGGCGTCGATGGTGTGCTGCCATGGCATCGGTCAATAAGGTAGTATAAGTTGTGTATTTGAATATTTCGCGGATATGATATATGTAAATTTCCAGCTAGTTTTTGGCAAATTTGAAAGTTGAGGTATTTTGATTTTTAGATTTCTACCCCGAGGAAGGGAGTCGAGAACCTGGGTTTGCCTGTCCTCTCTTTATTATAGAATCAGAGTAGTAGGCAAAGATCAAGTTTAGTTACATATGTAGTGATGAGGTTATTAGTTATTACTAGAGACCGGATTATATGCAATACGGAATCCGACATCTGGTATGCCGCGTATAATTTATGCATAAATTGCATGCCGCATACCAGATATCGGGTTCCCTATTGCATATAACCAGGTCTGTAGTTATTACATTTATTAAGTAGGTAGTCGTGTCCCTCGGGTTGATTCTATAAGAAGGTGTCCCACCTTCTTGTTATTGTTAGGTTAGCTACGATGGCGGGTCCCTCTCGCGATTATACAGTGAGTCTTTAATTGATTTTGATTTAATTAAATTAAATTTATCTGCACTCATATTTACCTAGGAGGGACATAACTTGGGTTATAATTTAGGGGTTAAATGAAGTTTTAATGATCTGCAATCTCGACATGTTTCTCGCGGATCCGCGCGTCTTCGGGATATTCTTATTGTGAAACATCAGATATGTGGCAATAATTAGCCGAAGAAGTTAGGTTTCGCGCGAAACATGTCGAGCTGTTGTGGATCATGCAAATTTCTTTGAATGAAATTGATTAGGTTCCCGATCCGGACCCGCCATTTTGGGGCTTTCCGTGAACGATGTGCTTACACGTGTAAGTGCACAGGACTTTTCGCCGGCTGTGTCCCCCCATGCAAGTGTAGTTGTCAGTGCGGCCACGATAAACCTCTCGAGCAGAAACCGTGCGGCCTCCCGCCTAGCTAAGTAAGGTGCTTAGGTGCGACCGACCCTAGTTCCAACACGGACGTCTAGTTCAAGTCTTCATCCTAGTACTCTTTCGCTGTGGGAACGTTGCTAAGGTACACGTGTACGACAGATCTCTTTAGATCGAATTTACCTCTGTACTCTTACAACCCTAGGTTCACACTGGTGGAACTCGTTGGGCAAAGTGCGACCGTGTGTACCAAATCCAACGCATAATATCAACGGTGGGAGTCCTCCCGAAGTACTCGTTGCGCTTGGGAAGATGGTTCAGCGAGTCCGAGCGTGGGTTTCCAACACCGCGGGGCGGTGCAACGTGTGCCCGGAGGGCCCCACGTTACACGGTCCCGTTCTAAGCGCGTTTAGCTATAGGTAACAAGTAGTAGGTCTTCCATTGATAACCCCGGAAGCCCACGTCCGATTTTGGGATCCACTGGGTATAATGATATTTAGTATTAGAAGGAGGGCCACGAACCTCTCTCCCTCCCACCCCGGCGTAGATTGGTCAGGCAAAACGGGCAGCACGGCGGTCGATTCGAACCCCCCCGACGGCAGGCAATATTAGGTATGGCAAATTTACTTGACTTGTTATTTTCTAGATGTACTAATTTCGACATTTCTTGTTTTAGGCTTTTCATGTCGTCTGACAGAAGCGGACCACTTTCGTAAGAACACTTTCAGGAAGGCGGATGGTAATGTAACTTCAAGGAAGATGGAGAAACTTCAGGTAAATAAAAAAATTTTATTAATAATTTGTTTTATTAATTTAAAATAATAAGTTTTATAAAATTATAAAATTTGTAATTGCTTTATTAATTTTTAAATTTGTTCTAGGTTTTTCTTGCGGTATTGCTGAACCATAGATTCGGAAGAAGAAGAAGAACAGGATAACAATGTCCCATCCAGGCAACAGCAACAGGTTAGCAACACGAGAACATCCAAAATGTAGGTTCACTAGGACGACGGTGGAACTTTGGTAAGAAAAATTCATTTTAGTATAATTTATATATTACTATTTCTGTATTTCATTCCAGAATTAACTCTGCATGTAGGGAAAAGGATCCCAACCACTGCGTAGGCCACTAGAAAATAACTTACCTTCGCCACTTTGTAAATCCAGGATACCACACGGAAACATCTAAAATGTAGATATTCATTAGGACGGAGGAATTTGGGTAAGAAAATAAAACTATTTAATATAATCAGTATTTTTTTATTTAGTTATTTCATTTCAGGAATAAAATTTTAATACAAAAATTGAAATTGCGTTCGCTATTATGCAGATCCAGGATACCAAACGGGAACACCCAAATGGTAGGTTGACCAGGACTAAGGAACTTAGGTAAGCAACAATTCATTTTAGTACTTATAATTTATATTTTTACATTTCTGTATTTCTTTCCAGAATTAACTCTATATATAGGGAAAAGGATTCCAACCACTGTGAAGACTACAAGAAAATAAATTGCGTTCGCCAGTCTGAAAATCTGGGATACCTTACGGGAACATTCAAAATGATGTAGGTTAACCAGGACGCCGGAATTTACTTAGGTAAGAAACAAATAATTTTTGTATACCTAATTTGTATTTTCTCATTTAGTTATTGCATTCCAGAATTTAAATCTGCGTGAAACAAAGGGGTCTCAACCACTAAAAAATCTAGAAGAATAGTAATTGCGTTCGCTAGGATGCAATTCCAGGATTACACACGGGAGCATCCAAATTGTATGTTCACCAGGACGGACGGAGGAGGTAAGAAAAAATTTATTTTAATATACCCAAGTAATTTGTAATTTCTTATTTAGTTATTGCATTTCAGGAATTAAATTTGAATACAAGAATAATAAAAATTGCGTTCGCCATAGTGAACCGTACCCGTAGCGTTATATGCGGATCCTGGATATCACACGGGAACATCCAAAATATAGGTTCACTAAGACGGAGGAACTTGTAAGGTAAGAAAAAATTCAATTTAGTATAATTTATATTTTTTTATTTCAGTAATTTATTCCAGAATTAACTCTCCATGTAAGCAATAGGATCCCAACCACTACGAAGTCTCTACAAGAAAATAAATTGCGTTCGCCAATTTGCAAATCTCGTATCTAGCTTGACCAGGACGCCGAAATTTAGGTAAAATAAATTTATTTTAGTATAATATCTATTTTCTCAATTAGGTATTGCATTCCAGGAAGTATGTAAATCTGCATGTAATTAAAGGGATGCCTACCACTAGGAAATCTACAAAAATAGAAATGGCGTTCGCTAGGATGCAGATCCAGGATTCCACACGGGAATATCCAAAATGTAGGTTCACTAGGAGCGAAGAATTTTGGTAAGAAGAATTCATTTTAGTTTAATTTATATTTTTACATTTCAGTATTTCACTCCAGAATTAGCTCTGCATGTAATGAAAAGGATCCCAACTACTACGAAGACTACAAGAAAATAAATTATACGTTCGTCAGGATGCAGATCCAGGATACCACACGGAAACATCCAAAAAGTAGATTCACTAAGACGGAGGAATTTGGGTAAAAAAAATTAATTTTAATATAATTTATATTTTTACATTTCAGTATTTTCTTCCAGAATTAACTCTGCATGTAGGGAAAAAGATCCTAACCACTGCGAAGATTACTAGAAAATAAATTACCTGTGCTAGTTTGCTAATCCAGGATACCACACGGGAATTCACTAGGACGAAGAACTTAGGTAAGAAAAATGTCTTTTTAATGCAATCAGTATTTTCTCATTTAGTTATTGCATTTCAGGAATTAAATCTGAATACAAAAATTAAAATTGTGTTCGAAATTATGCAAATCCAGGATACCAAACGGGAACACCGAAAGAGTAGGTTCACCAGGACCGAGAAACTTAGGTAAGAAACAATTCATTTTAGTATTTATAATTTATATTTTACATTTCTGTATTTTATTCCAGAATTAACTCTGCATGAAAGGGAAAAGGATCCCAAACACTGCAAAGACTACAAGATAATAACTTACCTTTGCCGGTTTGCAAATCCAGGATACCAAACGGGAACATTCAAAATGTAGGTTCACCAGGACGCCGAAATTTAGGTATGAAAAATTTAATTTTAATATAATTTGTAGTTTCGCATTTATTTATTGCATTCTAGAAATAAAATCTGAATACAAGAACAGATTTTGCCTTCGCTACGATTCAGATCCAGGATACCACAGGGAATATCCAAAATGTAGATGGATAAAAAAATCTTGAACCACATGCATTGAAGTTTAAAATTAATTAACACAATTAAGGCAAAGAGCGATAGACACGTGTACTGCTTCTACGACTTCCTGGTCGTCACAATATGTGTTTCTGACGCATTAGTCGTCATCAGTATCGCATACTTGTTGTAATCAACTTAATTGTGTGCACTATAACTGGCTACCGGTCCATCATTATATGCGGACTACACGTCTACACAAAAATCAAACTTATTAGGTAAGAAAAAATTAAATATAGTCTAATTTATATTTTTTCACTTCAATACCTATTTCATTTCAGTATTAGCTCTGCATTAATTTAAAGAAAAGCATCCCAACTACTACGAAGACCACAAGAAAATGAATTACGTTCACCAGTATACCACATGGGTAAGGAAAATGATCCCTACCACTAAGAAGACTAACAAGAAAACAAATTGCGTTCGTCTGTTTGCAGTTCCAGGATACCACACGGGAACATTCAAAATGTAGGTTCACCAGGACGCCAGAATTTAGGTAAAAATAAATTTATTTTAGTATAATTTGTATTTTGTCATTAATTTAGTTATTGCATTCCGCAAGAATTAAATCTGCATGTAAAGAAAGGGATGCCTACCACTAGGAAATCTACTAGAATAGAACGGGCATTCGCTAGTATGCAGATCCAGAATATTCGGGAACATCTAAAATATTGGTTCACCAGGACGGAGGAACTTTGGTAAGAAACTATTCATTTAGTATAATTTATATTTTTACATTCTAGTATTTTATTCCAGAATTAAAACTGCATGTAGGGAAAATGATCCCAACCACTACAAAGTCTACAAGAAAACAAATTGCTTTCGTCAATTTGCAAATCCCCGATCCAGGTTCACTAGGACGCCGGAATTTAGGTAAAATAAATTTATTTCAGTATCATTTGTATTTTCTCATTTAGTTATTGCATTCCAGGAATTAAATCTGCATGTAAAGAAAGGGAACCCAACCGCTAGGAAATCTACAAGAATAGAAATTGCATTCGTTGGGTTGCAGATCCTGAATTCCACACGGGGGCATCCAAATGTAGGTTCACTTGGACACCAGGAGGAACTAATGTAAGAATAAATTCATTTTAGTAAAATTTGTGTATTTTCACTTCAGAATTTCATTCCAGAATTAACTCTGCTTGTAAGGATAATGATCTCGACTACTACAAAGACTGCAAGTTAAAAATTTGCGTTCACCTGTTTGTAAATCCAGGATACCACCCGGGAACATTCAAAATCTAGGTTCAGAAGGACGCCTGAATTTTGGTAAGAAAATATTTATTTTAATAAAATTTATATTATTTTCACTTTAGTATTTCATTCCAGAATTAGCTCTGCATGTAAAGAAAAGGAACCCAACTACTACGAAGACTACAAGGAAATAAATTACGTTAGCCAGGATGCAGATCCAGGTTACCACACGGAAACACCCGAAATGTAGGTTCACCTGGACACCAGGAGGAATTAATTTAGGTGAGAATAAATTTATTTCAGTATAATTTGTATTTTCTCATTTAGTTCTTGCATTTCAGGAATAAAATTGGAATACAAAAATTAAAATTGTGTTCGCTATTATGCAAATCCAGGATACCAAACGAGAACACTGAAAGAATAGGTTCACCAGGACTAATGAACTTAGGTAAGCAACAATTCATTTTAGTAGTATACTTATAATTTATATTTTTACATTTTTGTATTTCATTCCTGAATTAACTCTGCATGTAGGGAAAAGGATCCCAACCACTGCAAAGACTACAAAAAAAATAACCTACCTTTGCCAGTTTGCAAATCCAGGATACCAAACGAGAACATTCAAAATGTAGCTTCATCAGGACGCCGGAATTTAGGTAAGAAAAAATTAATTTTAGTATAATTTGTATCTTCACATTTATTTATTGCATTCCAGAAATAAAATTTGAATACAACAACAGATTTTGCGTTCGCTACGATTCAGATCCAGGATATCACACGGGAACATCCAAAATGTACATGTGGATAAACAAATCTTACACAACGTGCATTAAAGTTAAAAATTAGTTAACACAATTAAGGCAAAGAGCGATAGACACATGTACTGCTTCTACGACTTCCTAGTCGTCACAACATGTGTTTCTGACTTATTAGTCGTCATCAGTATCGCATACTTGTTGTAATCAACTTAATTGTGTGCACTATAACTGGCTACCGGTCCGTCATTCTATGCGGACTACACGTCACTACACAAAAAATGCCAACTTGCTTTCTCGAGTAATCGCTTTAATCAAAATTAAAGAGAGAATTAAATCCAAAATGTACGTTCACCTGGACGCCAGGAGGAACATAGGTAAGAATAAATTCATTCTAGTAAAATTTGTATTTGCTCATTAAATTATTGCATTCCAGGTATTATAAATACAAATACAAGAATAGAAATGGCATTCGCTAGGACGTAGATCCAGCATACGACACGGGAACATCCGAAATGTAGGTGCACCTGGACGCCAGGAAAAACTTAGGTAAGAAAATAATTTGTTTTATCCAATTATTAATTACTCATTTAGATATTTGATTCCAGAAAAAATCTGCAGCAGAAGAAGATGTTTGCAACCATTGGGAGGATTTGCAACAAGCAAAGTTTGGTTTCCCTAAATGCGGATCCCGTATACTTCGAGCGAACTCGAAGAAGTATATGGTTATCAGGATGAGGTAAGAAATAATTTTGTTTTTTACAAATTTTAATTTCTCATTTAGATATTTGATTCCAAGAATAATCTTCATCTAAAGAAGAAGTTCTCAACTACTAGTAGGTCTACAAAAAGGAACTCCAGGGACTGCATCTGCATTGAAATGAAAAATTTGTCTCTTGTTGGAAGCACTCGAGAGGAAAACATTCGTTACCCAGACAATTCGACGCAAAACTCCAGGATACGACGTCGCAGGAAGTTAGGTAAGAACAAATTTGATTTAATAACATTTTCAAAATGTAATTTATGTAGATACTTTATCCAGTCACTACTGCTACAGAGAAACGCGAAAACTCGGCCATTTTGGAAGTATTCCAGTGGAAAAGCGGCGTTTTCCAGATGATGCGAGGAAAGGACTTGGATCCAGGTTACCGCAAGTGAACAAAAACGGAAGAAGTGGGATAACTGCATTGCAGGAAGTTAGGTAAAAACAAATTTAATTTATTCAAGAATATTTAAAAATTAAAATTATTCAAGACCGATGAAGTTTAATATGATTAGCGGTCATTTTCGATTGTGCAATATTTGTGATTGATTCGTTCACAAATTGGTTGTCAGTATGTTTACCGCAGTTGAACTGTAAAGTTTATGTTCACAAACACCTACAATATTGCGTTCCCCAAAACCTTCTGTGACAGGAGTCTGTTTCCAAATACCTCAGGTAAACATAAGCGGAAGAAGTTCAAATTCTTAATTTGTTTCCAAGTTTCCAGGATCGATATTATTAGTAATTAATTTATAAATTTAATTTTAGGATAGAAAAGAAAGTTCCTCCGCCGAGTTGGAAGGATTGAATCGAAAACCTGGGGTTTTCGTTGATGATCCGGCTACAGGAAGGTAATTCTGTGGCAGCTGGACTGTGATCCAGGATACTACTATAACACACGCAGAGGAAATAAGTTCATCAGAAAGGACAAACTTTTAGGTAAGACCAAAATGGATTTATTAATATTCTTAATTTTCTATCGAGTAATATTATTTTAGTGAGGAAATTTCGCAAACACCAGGATATACGGTAAAAAAATGCAGTCCTTGGATAACCACATGTGTTCACCGAAGAAGTAATTTTCGATGTCTGCAGACCTTACGAGGAAGAATAAAATATATTTACTAATAGTTTTAAATCTGATCGGGTTTATTGGTTTTGATAATTATTCTTAATTTTTTTGTATTTTTATTGAATCAATTTGTATTGCGTATAGGTCCGATAACATAATGACGAGCATCCTGTGTTATATATTCGTCCTGATTGTGCAATTCATATTTGCGATTTATTTGCAAATGTGTTGTCAGTATGTGGATTTTTGTTTAACCGTGAAGTTAGTTGATGGTCCACCAGCTCCTACGATACTTTCCAGGTATGAACAACGTCTGTTTATTAAAATTTTTAATTATTACTTATTCATAATAATTTGTCTTTCAGATAGAAAAGAAGACGACACGCCTAACACCCGGTAGTAAATAGGGGTTACGAAGATGACATCCTGGCTAAGCTTGGTAATAGTCATTTCCATCTGACTATATTTTGACATTAAGGGAATAATTATTGTAAGTTAATAATAAATTAATTTTTATAATATTTTTAATTACTGATGTGGAGAAGTAATTGCAGTGAAGATTACAACTCGGATTGGAATCGGGGAGGACGCCGACTTGGAACAAAACAAAGATGTACCTTTGAGGTATTTACCTGGAATAAACGAGAGGATTGTGGAGTCCAGGGGCGGATGGGACGACCGGGACACCGGCCGTTTGCCCGGTGGGCCGGTGAAGCGTGGGCCGGTTTATTGTTCAAAGAAACGAAAAATTATAATTGTTATTATTCAACTTTATCTACTTAAGAAAAGCAAAAAAGCTGCTATAGGTTTACCCAAATAATAACAAAAATTGTGGGAAATTCCACAAATAAATTATAAATATAGTTTAAGCTTTATTCTTAACAGCTATTATGTTTATAGTTACATGGTTTTTATATTACATCAATTCCATGGCTTCCAGGTCAAAAGGGATAAGTAGGGTCCTTAGATAAGATAGATAAGATATATAAGCCGACAAGGTGAATAAAAATAAATTAGGAAAAAATTTTTTTCCCACTTTAAAATAAATCTATTTATCTATTTTATTTTCGAAATTCAAATTTACTTTCAAATTGGTTTTTTCTTCTGAACATTTTAGAGGGGAGAGCACGTGCCCTCAGGTACTTTAATTTTGCAATAAAAATCAGTAGTACCGCAACTAATATCAAATGTTATTTGAGTGGTTAATTCGGACGATTTTAGTTTAGCCTTTAGTTTTCATTTTAGCATTTAGTTTAGCTGGTGTACTGTGCGTTTTCTTTAAGTGAAGTGAAGTTTTTGTGTTTTAAAAGTTAAACTATTGTTATTTTTGTTAATTGTTATTATAATAATGGAAAAACCAAAACGCACAGGAGGAGCGGAAAAAGACAGGGACCGTAAGAGTTGGACGAGGCGTCTAAATGTCAGTCTTTAGAAACATTTTTTAAACCGAATAAAATAACTTCTGCATCAACCCAACGAGAAGATACCACTTTGGAAGAATTAACAACAACTACTGTGATCCAAGAAGAAAGAATCGTTAACTCTCAGCACCAGGCTACGACTTCATTTGCTGATGCAGATTCAACTATTCAAGCTACTTATATAGCATCAGAAACAAAAATTGCTTCGTCTAATGGTATAAGTAATGAAATATTCGATGAAAAGTGTTCAAACCAACGTGGTGTAAGTTTAGTTGACGTAGTTGAATTCGATGATACTGCACAAGAGCTAGGAATAAGTTTTTCACAGAATAATTTCTTTAGAAGACCATTAAATGATGAACTAAAACATTTTTTTGAGTATCATCCTCAAGTTTCAACAAATCAAAGTGATATTCCTTTCGTTATTTCCAAAGTTTTCAATAGAGATACCTCGACACAATCTCTAAGAAAGTGGCTTTCTTACAGCACAAGACAGAAAGCCTTATACTGTTGCGTTTGTCTAGCCTTTTCTGGATTTTCCGAAAAAAATGTTTTTGTGGAAGGGATGTCAGATTGGAGGCATGTGTATCAACGGATAAATGAACACGAAACATCAAACCAACATAGTCGGTGTGTTGAGTCATATTTCAGATTTATGGCTCATAAAACCATAGATAAGTGTTTTTATTCGGCTCAAGTATTAGAAAAAAAACAGTCTAAGATCTCTCAAAACAGGCAAGTTGTTCACAGAGTGATCGAAACCATCAAATTAATTGGAAAAAGAGGTCTCTCGTACCGGTAAGTTGTTGTTATTATTAATACTTAAGTAAATAAAAAACCAATAACCACAAACATACATCCAAACACACGTACATGTGTGTGCATAGATGAGAGAGATAATATAGATGGTCAACTCCCCACCTATTTTTGGTACCAAGTAATAATTCATACCACCGTCACCAACAGCGCTGCTAATCGTCCTATAAAATTAGCGGGAATTCAAACATTGCATATTCCATATTTCTGTATTTGAGATTTAGATTTTTCTTGAAGATTAGTGAAAATATTTTCTGTAATAATTATTTTTACAAAATTATAACCAGAAAAATTTCCACTAATATTTACAATACAATGTACAATATAAGACTAGAAAAACTAAAGAAAAAACAATGTTGATTGTTTATATTTTTTTTTATTTGTTAACATCCATTACAATAATAAAATTTAATCATTTTAATCAAAATATATTATAATATAAGGTATATATAAGAAAATATACAAAATGTTAATAAATATATAAAAAGAAGGCAAAGACTTCTTGTTAAGAACACTTACCACAGTTATTTCTAATTTATAAATTAATATTTTGTAAAATTTACCAACAGCCCAACAGTAACAAAAAATTTTAATTTTAAAATACGTATAAGATGATACAGAGAAGGTGCACGTAATATATTTATATAAATAAAATATAATTCACTAATTTAACTTTGCTTCTTGTGTATTTTTAAATTAAAATTAAATGTTACTTCACTTTTGACGTTATTTGACAAAATTGATAATTTGTTTTCTCATGGATAATAGTGATATCTTTGATATTTGTCTATCAGCGCCATACCTGGACGGTGGTATGACGCCCCTCGCCATGAGTTGAACATCTATAGTATCTCTATCATCTATGTGTGTGTGTGGGGGGGGGGTTCAAACCCCTCTCATTACATATTTTTTTACCTATTGTTACAGAAATAACATCTTGGTATACCACGACCACTGATTATAGTTACCCCTGTATTCAGGATTTAAAGATGTGGCCCTGAATACTCCTCTGTACTTACAATACTGCCTTTACCAACTTAAAAAATATCTTAATAACGTTATATAAGTAGAATACGCGGTTAATTTAAAAAAGGAACAAAACAGTCAAAATAGTTTAGAAGTGCAAGTACGATAGAGGCAATTTTTAGCTTAAACTTCTCTAAAATGGGCCGGTTGGCTCTTAGGTGCCCGGGCCGGTCTGATGTATCCCATCCGCCCCAGGTGGAGTCCCTGGATACGGTGAACCGGAATAACGATTGGTTGTCCACCAGGGTTGCAAAACTTTTATCGGGTAAGAACAAATTAGTTTTTCTATTAATATTTTTAAGATTGTGTATGTACAGGGTGGTTCAAATTCGAATGTTCTTATGGGAAATTCGGTAACTATAAGAGATATGGAAAAATGGATGGCGCATCCTCTATCTCTTTTTTTGAGAAAAGCTCAATAGTGAAAACCGGAATTCGATATCTTTTATAGTTTTCGAGTTATGGCCAAAAGTTCGCTTTTTTGACTTTTCGTTAAATGTCGATATCTCGGTTGTTTATAAAGTTATAGAAAAAATATTTACACCTTCTTCGGACACTTTTTTAAGGAGAATAAACTGCGCTATAAGAATTTTGTTCTTATGTTCTTATGGGAAATTCGGTAACTATAAGAGATATGGAAAAATGGATGGCGCATCCTCTATCTCTTTTTTTGAGAAAAGCTCAATAGTGAAAACCGGAATTCGATATCTTTTATAGTTTTCGAGTTATGGCCAAAAGTTCGCTTTTTTGACTTTTCGTTAAATGTCGATATCTCGGTTGTTTATAAAGTTATAGAAAAAATATTTACACCTTCTTCGGACACTTTTTTAAGGAGAATAAACTGCGCTATAAGAATTTTAAATATCTTCATTAGTTTCCGAGTTATAATATAAAGTTTTGTGTTTTTAAACAGAAACAATAGTTGGCTATGACATATTTAAATAGAGTTTTTTATCCTCTTTTCAATTATATATCACATGTAGGATCTATCATTTCAGTTTCTACCCGTTATATTCAAAAATGTTGAATAAAAATAAAAGAAGATCGAAAATTAAATTTTGGCTTTGTAAAAAAACAAAACAATATTCAACATCATTATTGACTTTTAAAACAATTGTCTCAAATTGTTTTTAATAGGTGATTTTAATGCCTACTCATAGATCTATTTCTATTTTTTAGTACCTACTTATTTACCTGTTATTTCACAAGAGTATAAAATTACTGTTGAAAACTATGAAAATTTTGATATCAAAATATCAAAATTATTTCCAAAATTGCTATTTAACAATTCCTTAACAATTCTTGCATTACTATAGGTGGTGCACCATCCCACTATCTTGTTGGAAGAATATAATATTTCTTCTTTCAAGTAAGGGTAAATTATCTAAATAATCGTCAACAAAATTTTGATTTAGTATTTCAGGATATCATAATTTCTTTAATGTGCATAAGCCATTTATACTCTTGTGAAGGTAAATAAGGAGGTAAATTCTTCTACTTCTAAATACTACCAAATAGAAGTAGATCTGAGTAGGCTTGAAAAACACTTATTAAAAACAATTTGAGACAATTGTTTTAAAAGTCAATAATGATTTTGAACAGTGTTTTGTTTTTTTACAAAGCCAAAATGTAATTTTCCGATCTTCTTTTATTTTTATTTAACATTTTTTAATATAACGGGTAGAAACTGAAATGATGACCCTACATGTTATATATAATTGAAAAGAGGATAAAAAACTCTACTTAAATATGTCATAGCCAACTACGGTTTCTATTTAAAAAACCACAACTTTATATTATAACTCGGAAACAAATGAAGATATTTAAAATTCCTTTAGCGCAGTTTATTCTCCTTAAAAAAGTGTCGAAAGAAGATGTAACTATTTTTTCTATAACTTTATAAACAACCGAGATATCGGCATTTAACGAAAAGTCAAAAAGGCAAACTTTTGGCCATAACTCGAAAACGATAAAAGATATCGAGTATAAAGTATAAGTATAAGTATAAGTATAAGTATAAGTATAAGTATAAGTATAAGTATAAGTATAAGTATAAGTATAAGTATAAGTATAAGTATAAGTATAAGTATAAGTATAAGTATAAGTATAAGTATAAGTATAAGTATAAGTATAAGTATAAGTATAAGTATAAGTATAAGTATAAGTATAAGTATAAGTATAAGTATAAGTATAAGTATAAGTATAAGTATAAGTATAAGTATAAGTATAAGTATAAGTATAAGTATAAGTATAAGTATAAGTATAAGTATAAGTATAAGTATAAGTATAAGTATAAGTATAAGTATAAGTATAAGTATAAGTATAAGTATAAGTATAAGTATAAGTATAAGTATAAGTATAAGTATAAGTATAAGTATAAGTATAAGTATAAGTATAAGTATAAGTATAAGTATAAGTATAAGTATAAGTATAAGTATAAGTATAAGTATAAGTATAAGTATAAGTATAAGTATAAGTATAAGTATAAGTATAAGTATAAGTATAAGTATAAGTATAAGTATAAGTATAAGTATAAGTATAAGTATAAGTATAAGTATAAGTATAAGTATAAGTATAAGTATAAGTATAAGTATAAGTATAAGTATAAGTATAAGTATAAGTATAAGTATAAGTATAAGTATAAGTATAAGTATAAGTATAAGTATAAGTATAAGTATAAGTATAAGTATAAGTATAAGTATAAGTATAAGTATAAGTATAAGTATAAGTATAAGTATAAGTATAAGTATAAGTATAAGTATAAGTATAAGTATAAGTATAAGTATAAGTATAAGTATAAGTATAAGTATAAGTATAAGTATAAGTATAAGTATAAGTATAAGTATAAGTATAAGTATAAGTATAAGTATAAGTATAAGTATAAGTATAAGTATAAGTATAAGTATAAGTATAAGTATAAGTATAAGTATAAGTATAAGTATAAGTATAAGTATAAGTATAAGTATAAGTATAAGTATAAGTATAAGTATAAGTATAAGTATAAGTATAAGTATAAGTATAAGTATAAGTATAAGTATAAGTATAAGTATAAGTATAAGTATAAGTATAAGTATAAGTATAAGTATAAGTATAAGTATAAGTATAAGTATAAGTATAAGTATAAGTATAAGTATAAGTATAAGTATAAGTATAAGTATAAGTATAAGTATAAGTATAAGTATAAGTATAAGTATAAGTATAAGTATAAGTATAAGTATAAGTATAAGTATAAGTATAAGTATAAGTATAAGTATAAGTATAAGTATAAGTATAAGTATAAGTATAAGTATAAGTATAAGTATAAGTATAAGTATAAGTATAAGTATAAGTATAAGTATAAGTATAAGTATAAGTATAAGTATAAGTATAAGTATAAGTATAAGTATAAGTATAAGTATAAGTATAAGTATAAGTATAAGTATAAGTATAAGTATAAGTATAAGTATAAGTATAAGTATAAGTATAAGTATAAGTATAAGTATAAGTATAAGTATAAGTATAAGTATAAGTATAAGTATAAGTATAAGTATAAGTATAAGTATAAGTATAAGTATAAGTATAAGTATAAGTATAAGTATAAGTATAAGTATAAGTATAAGTATAAGTATAAGTATAAGTATAAGTATAAGTATAAGTATAAGTATAAGTATAAGTATAAGTATAAGTATAAGTATAAGTATAAGTATAAGTATAAGTATAAGTATAAGTATAAGTATAAGTATAAGTATAAGTATAAGTATAAGTATAAGTATAAGTATAAGTATAAGTATAAGTATAAGTATAAGTATAAGTATAAGTATAAGTATAAGTATAAGTATAAGTATAAGTATAAGTATAAGTATAAGTATAAGTATAAGTATAAGTATAAGTATAAGTATAAGTATAAGTATAAGTATAAGTATAAGTATAAGTATAAGTATAAGTATAAGTATAAGTATAAGTATAAGTATAAGTATAAGTATAAGTATAAGTATAAGTATAAGTATAAGTATAAGTATAAGTATAAGTATAAGTATAAGTATAAGTATAAGTATAAGTATAAGTATAAGTATAAGTATAAGTATAAGTATAAGTATAAGTATAAGTATAAGTATAAGTATAAGTATAAGTATAAGTATAAGTATAAGTATAAGTATAAGTATAAGTATAAGTATAAGTATAAGTATAAGTATAAGTATAAGTATAAGTATAAGTATAAGTATAAGTATAAGTATAAGTATAAGTATAAGTATAAGTATAAGTATAAGTATAAGTATAAGTATAAGTATAAGTATAAGTATAAGTATAAGTATAAGTATAAGTATAAGTATAAGTATAAGTATAAGTATAAGTATAAGTATAAGTATAAGTATAAGTATAAGTATAAGTATAAGTATAAGTATAAGTATAAGTATAAGTATAAGTATAAGTATAAGTATAAGTATAAGTATAAGTATAAGTATAAGTATAAGTATAAGTATAAGTATAAGTATAAGTATAAGTATAAGTATAAGTATAAGTATAAGTATAAGTATAAGTATAAGTATAAGTATAAGTATAAGTATAAGTATAAAGTAAGTAAAACTTCGACCTCCCCGCTTCCTGCCACCGACTCGGGTGGCCTCCCACCCCCTCCCCTAACGGGCCCCAATCTCGCCCCCTCCCCTAACGGGCCCCAATCTCGCCCCCTCCGCTAACGGGCCCCAATCTCGCCCCCTCCCCTAACGGGCCCCAATCTCGCCCCCTCCCCTAACGGGCCCCAATCTCGCCCCCTCCCCTAACGGGCCCCAATCTCGCCCCCTCCCCTAACGGGCCCCAATCTCGCCCCCTCCCCTAACGGGCCCCAATCTCGCCCCCTCCCCTAACGGGCCCCAATCTCGCCCCCTCCCCTAACGGGCCCCACTCGTGCCGGCCTTTCCTCCTCCGTCGGTGTGGCCCACCTCGAAGGAGGTACCGGGTACCTTACAGCGAGTGCCGCCTTGGCCTACAAGACATGTAACATGTCCGAGGACTTCCGCACCGGAGGATCCCGATAGGTCGCCGTAAGGTGTTAACACCGCGGCGAACTATGGGGATCCGCCCGTGGGATGGTCACGTCGAAGTGATCCCAAGGCGGATCACTCAGGTATCCCCTTAGTTACTCAACGATGGATCTCCGAAGTACAGCCGGAGAACGAGTCCCCGAGATGCACCTCGACGATCACCGTCGAAGTACTTCGGCGATACCTATTATTATACTCGACGATGGATCTCCGAAGTACACCGAGGTGCACATGATGCACCTCGACGATCATCGTCGAAGTATAACTTCGTCGATACCTTATTATATTATACTCAACTTTGGATCTCCGAAGTACACCGAGGGAAGGACTGCAATCCCTAGACGATGCACCTCGACGATTATCGTCGAAGTATTATACCTTCTGACGGAAAGCTAGCGTACAGAGTATCATCCTTACTTTCCGTCAGTTACCTTATACTCAACGATGGATCTCCGAAGTACACCGAGGGAAGGACTGCAATCCCTAGACGATGCACCTCGACGATCACCGTCTGACGGAAAGCTAGCGTACAGAGTATCATCCTTACTTTCCGTCAGACTCACCAACACCTTATACTCAACGATGGATCTCCGAAGTGCAATCCCTAGACGATGCACCTCGACGATCACCGTCGAAGTATACTTGCCGACGGAAAGCTTCGCGTACAGAGTAACAACCCCACTTTCCGTCAGAGCACCGCTGCTACCAACAACACCTGTCCCATCCATTCTCCAACTCCTTGGTGCCGAAAACTAGAACAAAATTATAAAATTAATAAACCGAGTACATTTTGTAATAAAAATTGTTTTATTTACCTACGACGTCGTTATCTCGCCCTTCGAGTTTCCGGCTGTTAAAGAAATTTGCATGATCCACAACACCTCGACATGTTTAGCGCAAAACCTAACATCTGCGGCTAATTATTGCCATAGCATTAATGTCTTACATTGTAAATAGTATGCGCACATATCTGATATTTCACAATAAGAATATCCCGAAGACGCGCGGATCCGCGAGAAACATATCGAGATTGCAGATCATAAAACTTCTCTAACCTGTTGCTGTTGCCTGGATGGGACATTGTTATCCTGTTCTTCTTCTTCCGAATATGGTTCAGCAATACCGCAAGAAAAACCTAGAACAAATTTAAAAATTAATAAAGCAATTACAAATTTTATAAAACTTATTAATTTAAATTAATAAAAAATTTTTATTTACCTGAAGTTTCTCCATCTTCCTTGAAGTTACATTACCATCCGCCTTCCTGAAAGTGTTCTTACGAAAGTGGTCCGCTTCTGTCAGACGACATGAAAAGCCTAAAACAAGAAATGTCGCAATTATTACATCTAGAAAATAACAAGTCAAGTAAATTTGCCATACCTAATATTGCCTGCCGTCGGGGGGGTTCGAATCAACCGCGGTGCTGCCCGTTTTGCCTGTCCAATCTACGCCAAGGAGGGAGGGAGGAAGGTTCGTGGCCCTCCTTCTAATACTAAATTTCATTATACCCAGTGGATCCCAAAATCGGACGTGGGCTTCCGGGGTTATCAATGGAAGACCTACTACTTGTTACCTATAGCTAAACGCGCTTAGAACGGGACCGTGTAACGTGGGGCCCTCCGGGCACACGTTGCACCGCCCCGCGGTGTTGGAAACCCACGCTCGGACTCGCTGAACCATCTTCCCAAGCGCAACGAGTACTTCGGGAGGACTCCCACCGTTGATATTATGCGTTGGATTTGGTACACACGGTCGCACTTTGCCCAACGAGTTCCACCAGTGTGAACCTAGGGTTGTAAGAGTACAGAGGTAAATTCGATCTAAAGAGATCTGTCGTACACGTGTACCTTAGCAACGTTCCCACAGCGAAAGAGTACTAGGATGAAGACTTGAACTAGACGTCCGTGTTGGAACTAGGGTCGGTCGCACCTAAGCACCTTACTTAGCTAGGCGGGAGGCCGCACGGTTTCTGCTCGAGAGGTTTATCGTGGCCGCACTGACAACTACACTTGCATGGGGGGACACAGCCGGCGAAAAGTCCTGTGCACTTACACGTGTAAGCACATCGTTCACGGAAAGCCCCAAAATGGCGGGTCCGGATCGGGAACCTAATCAATTTCATTCAAAGAAATTTGCATGATCCACAACAGCTCGACATGTTTCGCGCGAAACCTAACTTCTTCGGCTAATTATTGCCACATATCTGATGTTTCACAATAAGAATATCCCGAAGACGCGCGGATCCGCGAGAAACATGTCGAGATTGCAGATCATTAAAACTTCATTTAACCCCTAAATTATAACCCAAGTTATGTCCCTCCTAGGTAAATATGAGTGCAGATAAATTTAATTTAATTAAATCAAAATCAATTAAAGACTCACTGTATAATCGCGAGAGGGACCCGCCATCGTAGCTAACCTAACAATAACAAGAAGGTGGGACACCTTCTTATAGAATCAACCCGAGGGACACGACTACCTACTTAATAAATGTAATAACTACAGACCTGGTTATATGCAATAGGGAACCCGATATCTGGTATGCGGCATGCAATTTATGCATAAATTATATGCGGCATACCAGATGTCGGATTCCGTATTGCATATAATCCGGTCTCTAGTAATAACTAATAACCTCATCACTACATATTATGTAACTAAACTTGATCTTTGCCTACTACTCTGATTCTATAATAAAGAGAGGACAGGCAAACCCAGGTTCTCGACTCCCTTCCTCGGGGTAGAAATCTAAAAATCAAAATACCTCAACTTTCAAATTTGCCAAAAACTAGCTGGAAATTTACATATATCATATCCGCGAAATATTCAAATACACAACTTATACTACCTTATTGACCGATGCCATGGCAGCACACCATCGACGCCCAAACCTTTTATCCGATGTCTTCTAATCGACTTTCCTCAGAATCTGCGATCGTCCGTCGGTCGGTTAGGCTGCTATCGATCCTACCCGTATAATACTTCCTATAACAAATAATAAGTACTTTAAGAACTGCCTTTAAGAATTTAAAGTACTTTAAGAATTTTTCAAGTTAGTTAAATTTAACTTAAAAAAAAATTTTATTTCAAATTTGCAAAAATATTAAAACCAATTACAATTAAATTTTAATGACTTGAAAATGTGTAAAAATTTACACGAAACTTGTCGTCAAAGTAAAAATCATTGAAACAAGTAGATACATAATTATACACAATCTTAAAAATATTAATATAGAAAAATTAATATTTTCTTACCCGATAAGTTCTGCAACCCTGGTGGACATCGTTATTCCTCTTTGTTTTGTTCCAAGTCGGAGGGCGTCCTCCCCGATTTGTAATCTTCACTACAATTACTTTTCCACATTAGTAATTAAAAATTAATTTATTCTTAACTTACAATTATTCCCTCAATATAGTCAAATGGAAATGACTATTCGTATTCCTCGAATACGTGGTCGTGGTCTTTACCAAACACTTTTTCCCAGAGGATGTCGTCTTCGTAACCCCTATTTACTACCGGGTATTAGGCGTGTCGTCTTCTTTTCTATCTGAAAGACAAATTATTATGGATAAGTAATAATTAAAAATTTTAATAAACAGACACTGTTCTTACCTGTAAAGTATCGTAGGAGCTGGTGGACCATTGACTTCACCGTTAAACTAGTCTCCACATACTGACAACACATTTGCAAATAAATCGCAAATAAATATGTATTGCACAATCAAGACGAATAGGTACATAATACGGGATGCTCGTCATTATGTTATCGGACCTACGCAATACAAAAAATTGATTCAATAAAAATACAAAAAAAAAATAGTAAAAATATTTTATTCTTCCTCATAAGGACTGCAGACATCGCAAATTTCCTCACTAAAATAATATTACTATTAGATAAAAAATTAAGAATATTAATAAATCCATTTTGGTCTTACCTAAAAGTTTGTAGTATCTTGGATCACAGTCCTCAATTACCTTCCTGTAGCCGGATCGTCACGGAAAACCCCATTTTTTCGATTGAATCCTTCCAACTCGGCGGAGGAACTTTCCTTTCTTTTATATCCTAAAATTCAAGTTATAAATTAATTACTAATAATATCAATCCTGATGGAAATTTGGAAACAAATTATTGTGAATTTGAACTTGTTCCGCTTATGTTTAACTGAGGTATTCGGGAACAGACTCCTGTTGGTTGACAACCAATTTGTAAATGAATCACAAATATTTCACAATCGAGAATGACCGCTAATCGCATTAAACGTCATCGGTCTTGAATAATTTTAAGTTTTAAATATTCTTGAATAAATTAAATTTGTGTTTACCTAACTTCCTGCGAAGCAGTTATCCTACTTCTTCCGTTTTCGTTTACTTGCGGTAACCTGGATCCAAGTCCTTTCCTCGCATCATCTGGAAAACGCCGCTTTTCCACTGCACTACTTCCAAAATGGCCAGTTTTCGCGTTTCCCTGCGGCAGTAGTAAACTGGATCAAGTATCTAAATTACATTTTGAAAATGTTATTAAATCAAATTTGTTCTTACCTAACTTCCTGCGACGTCGTATCCTTGCGTCGAATTGTCTGGGTAACGAATGTTTTCCTCTCGAGTGCTTCCAACAAGAGACAAATTTTTCATTTCAATGCAGATGCAGTCCCTGGAGTCCCTTTTTGTAGACCTACTAGTAGTTGAGAACTTCTTCTTTAGATGAAGATTATTCCTGGAATCAAATATCTAAATGAGAAATTTAAATTTTTAAAAAACAAAATTATTTCTTACCTAAGCTACTTCATCCTGATAACCATATACTTCTTTCGAGTTCGCTCGAAGTATACGGGATCCGCATCTAGGGAAACCAAACTTTGCTTGTTGCAAATCCTCGTAATGGTTGCAAACATCTTCTTCTGCTGCAGATTTGTTCTGGAATCAAATATCTAAATGAGTAATTAATAATTGGATAAAACAAATTATTTTCTTTCCTAAGTTTTTCCTGGCGTCCAGGTGCACCTACATTTCGGATGTTCCCGTGTCGTAACCTGGATCTACGTCCTAGCGAATGCCATTTCTATTCTTGTATTTGTATTTATAATACCTGGAATGCAATAATTTAATGAGCAAATACAAATTTTACTAGAATGAATTTATTCTTACCTATGTTCCTCCTGGCGTCCAGGCGAACGTACATTTTGGATTTAATTCTCTCTTTAATTTTGATTAGAGCGATTGCTCGAGAAAGCACGTTGGCATTTTTTGTGTAACGACGTGTAGTCCGCATAGAATGATGGACCGGTATCCAGTTATAGTGCACGCAATTAAGTTGATTACAACAAGTATGCGATACTGATGACGACTAATAAGTCAGAAACACATGTTGTGACGACTAGGAAGTCGTAGAAGCAGTACATGTGTCTATCGCTCTTTTCCTCAATTGTGTTAACTAATTTTTAACTTCAATGCACGTTGTGCAAGATTTGTTTATCCACATGTACATTTTGGATGTTCCCGTGTGATATCCTGGATCTGAATCGTAGCGAACGCAAAATCTGTTGTTGTATTCAAATTTTATTTCTGGAATGCTATAAATAAATGTGAAGATACAAATTATACTAAAATTAATTTTTTCTTACCTAAATTCCGGTGTCCTGATGAAGCTACATTTTGAATGGACCCGTTTGGTATCCTGGATTTGCAAACTGGCAAAGGTAAGTTATTTTTTTGTAGTCTTTGCAGTGGTTGGGATCCTTTTCCCTACATGCAGAGTTAATTCTGGAATGAAATACAAAAATGTAAAAATATAAATTATAAGTACTACTAAAATGAATTGTTGCTTACCTAATTTCATTAGTCCTGATGGTGAACCTATTTTCTCGGTGTTCCCGTTTGGTATCCTGGATTTGCATAATAGCGAACACAATTTTAATTTTTGTATTCCAATTTTATTCCTGAAATGCCATAACTAAATGAGAAAATACTGATTATATTAAAAAGAAATTTTTCTTACCCAAGTTCTTCTGTCCTAGTGCACCTAAATTTTAGATGTTCCCGTGTAGTATCCTGGATTAGCAAACTAGCGCAGGTAAGTTATTTTCTGGTAGTCTTTGCAGTGGTTGGGATCTTTTTCCCTACATGCAGAGTTAATTCTGGAACGAAATACTGAAATGTAAAAATATAAATTATACTAAAATGAATTTTTCTTACCAAAGTTCCTCCGTCCTAAGTGAACCTACATTTTGGATGTTCCCGTGTGGCATCCTGCCGAACATAATTTATTTTCTTGTAGTCTTCGTAGTATTTGGGATCCTTTTCTTTACAGGCAGAGCTAATTCTGGAGTGAAATACTGAAATGTAAATATATAAATTAAACTAAAATGAATTTTTCTTACCAAAGTTTTTCGGTCCTAGTGAACCTACATTTTGGATGTTCACGTGTGGAATCCTGGATCTGCAACTTAGCGAACTCCATTTCCATTCTTGTAGATTTCCTAGAGGTAGGCATTCCTTTATTTACATGCAGATTCAATTTCTGTAATGCAATAACTAAATGAGAAAATACAAATTATACTAAAATAAATTTATTCTCACCTAAATTAATTCCTCCTGGTGTCCAGGTGAACCTACATTTCGGGTGTACCTGTTCGATAATCCTGGATCTGTGTCGTAGCGAACGCTACTTCTATTCGTGTATTTTGATTTAATTCCTGCAATGCAATAATCAATGAGAAAATATAAATTTTACTAAAATGAATTTATTCTTACCCATGTTCCTCCTGGTGTCCAGGTGAACCTACATTTCAAGTGTTTCCGTGTGGTAACCTGGATCTGCATCCTGGCTAACGTAATTTATTTCCTTGTAGTCTTCGTAGTAGTTGGGTTCATTTTCTTTACATGCAGAGCTAATTCTGGAATGAAATTCTTAAGTGAAAATAATATAAATTTTACTAAAATAAATATTTTCTTACCAAAATTCAGGCGTCCTTGTGAACCTAGATTTTGAATGTTCCCGGGTGGTATCCTGGATTTACAAACAGGTGAACGCAAATTATTTTCTTGCAGTCTTTGTAGTGGTCGAGATCATTATCCTTACAAGCAGAGTTAATTCTGGAATGAAATTCTGAAGTGAAAGTACACAAATCTTACTAAAATGAATTTATTTTTACATTAGTTCCTCCTGGTGTCCTACAAGTGAACCTACATTTGGATGCCCCCGTGTGAAATTCAGGATCTGCATCCTAGCGAATGCAATTTCTATTCTTGTAGATTTCCTAGTGGTTGGGTTCCCTTTCTTTACATGCAGATTTAATTCCTGGAATGCAATAACTAAATGAGAAAATACAAATTATACTAAAATAAATTTATTTTACCTAAATTCCGGCGTCCTGGTGAACCCGGATCCGGGATTTGCAAAGTCTTCTTCTTCTTCGCGTGCCTATCCGTTACCGGATGTTGGCGATCATATTGGTTATTATGACTTTTTTGACTGCGGCTCTGAACAGTCCTGTTGTTGTTGTTGTTCCAAACAATGTTCTTAGAGTTTTCAGCAGTGAAATTCGTCTTCTTCCCGGTCCTCTCTTCCCATACACCTTACTCTGGAGTATCAGTTGAAGCAACTCATACCGTTCGCTGTTTCTCATGATGTGGTTTAAGTATTCAAGTTTCCTTCTCTCGACTTGATGAATGATTTCCACTTCTTTTCCCATTCGTTCTAGCACCTCAAACTGCTCGCTGGATTTGTATCTCTTTAGATATCTCGTTCTTGTATTTTATACGAGCTGTTTGTTTCCAGTATAGATTTTTTATGATGCGGAGGTCTTTGCCGTCTATTCCTATTTTTCTCAGAATCGGTATTAGCTTTTGGTGTTTGACTCTGTCAAATACTTTTTGATAATCTATGAAGCATATGTGCACGTCACAGTTTACATCTCTGCATCAATACTCGAATACAAAACAACGCCTCACGTGTTCCGGTTGCTTTCCTAAAGCCTAATTGGGTGTTCTCCATGTGTTCTTCGCATAGTGTGTATAGTTTTCGATGTATTAATTTTAAGAATGTTTTTAGTAGGTGACCTATACTCATTAGACTTATTATTCCATATTCATTGCACCTTTTTGTCGTTCTTTTCTTAGGGATTGTTATAAATGTGGATTTTAGCCATTCTTTGGGAATGTTGCCTGTGTTGTATATTCTGTTGAATATTCTAGCGAGTCTTTTGATATTTGCTTCGTTGAGTAACTTCAACATTTCCCCGTTTGTATCATCGGGACCGGGTGTTTTTTCGTCTTTCATTAGTGATATTGATTTTTTGACTTCTTCCACTGTAATTTCTGGTCCAATGACACATTCTGATGTTTGAATGTCTGAGCGTTCGCCTTGGAATAAAATCCCTATGTAATTTTTCCACACTTTGATTGGCGAACGTAATTTATTTTCTTGTGGACTTCGTAGTGGTTGGGATCCTTTTCTTTACATGCAGGGTTAATTCTGGAATGAAGTACCGAAATGTAAAAATATAAATTATACTAAAATGAATTAGTTTCTTACCCAAGTTCCTCCGTCCTAGTGAACCTACATTTTGGATGTTCCCGTGTGGTATCCTGGATCTGCATCCTAGCGAACGTAATTCATTCTCTTGTGGTCTTCGTAGTAGTTGGGATCGTTTTCTTTAAATGCAGAGCTAATTCTGAAATGAAATATTGAAGTGAAAAAATATAAATTTTTCTAGAATGAATTTTTTGTTACAAAGATTTCGCCGTCGAGATGAACCTAGATTTTGAATGTTCCCGGGTGGTATCCTGGATTTGCAAACAGGCGAACGCAATTTATTTTCTTGCTGTCTTCGTAGTGATTGAGATCCTGTTCCTTACATGCAGAGGTAATTCTGGAATGAAATACTAAAATGAAAAAATATAAATTAAGACTATAATTAATTTTTTCTTACCTAATAGCCTCGGTCCTGTTGACCTACTTTTTGAGAGTTTCCCGTGTGGTATCCTGAATCGGCAACGTAGCGAAAGCAATTTCTATTCTTATAGTTTTCTTAGTGGTTGGAATCCGTTTATTTACACGCAGATCTAATTCCTGGAATGCAATAACCTAATGACAAAATACAAATTTTACTAAAATGAATTTGTTCTTACCCAAGTTCCTCCTGGTGTCCAGGTAAATCTACATTTTAGTTAGTTAGTCCCGTGTGGTATCCTGGAACTGCATCGAACGACATTTCTGTGCTTCTGATTACAAACTTCGTTTTCCTGAATTGTTCCTGAAATAAAATATTTAATTGAGAAATAGATAATTGTAAAAAACGCATTTTATTCTTACCCAAGTTCCTTCGCCACTTCGTCCACAATGCCACTTATTTACTGCGTCCTTTCAAGTGCGTGGAATCGTATTCTCTCGCTACAGATGTAATAATATCTGAAATGAAATTCCTCCTTAGGAAATTAAGAATATTAATAAGTCAAATTTCCTCCTAGCTCAGTTCTAACGACCTGGTATAACTTAGTTTCTGAGGTAAACTGTCATACACAAGATCCGCATCTTCCAGCTTAATATCAACCTTAATCATTCTGGCAAGTCCAGAATCCAAATCTGGCAAGTTTCTTCCCTTGCGAGTATGTAGAGCTTTTAGTTTTTATACTGTATAGGTGTAACAAGAGAAATAATATTTATAAATTAATATTTTAGTATATTAGTCGGCGTTTTCCTCGTCTCTGGTTGCAGATATAGTTGAAACTAGAACAATTTTTTTAAATTATTGTGCAAGTCGAATACAATTTTAAATTAATTATTAGACAAAAATAAACATTCTCTACACCTAAAAAACTGCAAAGTAGAAAAAATATATATTATATAAAAAATGTAAAAATTCATATTAAAACAAAATTGCAAAATATTTTATTATACAACACACAAAAAATGAAAATAACATTAATAATAATAATAGTAGTAGATACCTAAAAAAAATATTAAAAAGTTTGTCATTATTACAAAAGTTAGTACATAAAATTATTAGCATATAATAAATATTGATAATAATCATTAGCTTTTATTTAAGCTCCTCAACCGGGAATAAACGTTGAAGGAATAAAATATACTTATTATTCTATTAAAATTAAAAGAGCGAAGGCGCAAAAGCTCATGTTACCTACATATAATATGAACAAAGAAAATGAAAGAAAATTCGCACAATATGAACGAAATGAACAAGAATGAAATTTTATTAACTATTTTATTTACCATATCAAACTATTGAAAACACCCGAAAATTATAAACGTCGCTATAAATTTAATTTTCTACTGACCGATTAAAATCCAGCAATTTCTTGCCGAAGAGGCATTTTTTGTAAATGGTTGTATATAGATTAAACTTGTTTATTTTTGAAAATATTTGTCTCATCCGAGGGGGAAACCGCAAACCAAATTTTTGTACACCAGATTTCCTTTTATGCAATTTCCCTGGATTTCCGAAAATTTCTCCGGATTTCCTAAAATTTCCTGAGATTTCCTAAAAATTTCTTTGGATTGCCTAAGATTTTCTTGGATTGCCTAAAATTTCCCCGGATTTCCTAAAATTTCCTTGGATTGCCTAAGATTTCCTCGGATTACCTAAGATTTCCTCGGATTTCCTAAGATTGCCTAGAATTTCCTAAGATTGCCTGAGATTTCCCGTCACTTGTACACCAAATTTCCCCAGAGATTTCCCCCTCGGTCTCATCCGAAGCAAAAGTTACGGAAAAATGTAAAATAATTGAGATAAGAACCGTGTAATGGTGAGAAATGCTTTGTAAAAAATGTGCGCCCCTGAAGACGTCAAAAACTATGTGCTGTGAAACTTTGTCTAATGCCTAAAAACACCCGAGACTTTCCCTCCTAAAGACAGGTGTGCAAAAAAACAAATATAATTTTAGTATATCCATAGAAAAAATAATGCAGCAATTCTGGCTGGGAATTTGCATATTGGGCAGCGGGTATAAGGACAGTTGAAGTTTCTAGTCAAGAGTTCAAATTTCAACCCAAACAAAATAGCTATTTACGTACGAGCTAGCAAAAGTGATCAATTCCGGAAGAGTAAGCAAAATATCAGAACGAGCGCTAGCGAGTTCCGATAGCTTACGAATCCGGAATAGATCACTTTTCAAAAGTTTTGCAGCGAGTCACGTATGCGGTTTTTCATCCAAGACAAGTCCTTTCCAAAATAAAAATATAAGAAATATACGGCACTAGTCATAACAACGGTAATGAAATATAGGACGTACGTAATGAAATATAGGACGTACGTAATATTTTCATTACCGTTGTTATGACTGGTGATATCATGGTAATATAACACAAAACTGCTTCGACCGCAACGTGTCATTTTCCGTAAGTTAAAACTACATTATAATGCTATACTTTCCAAGGTCTTGGATGAAAAAATCTTAAATGTAAACTTTGCTTAGCAAGTCGAAGTATTCCCTGATATGCCAGATTTCTTAAGATAGTTTACATGTCCAATTAGCTTTCGATTTAATGAGCGATTCAAATCGTTCAACGCAGATCGACCCGTGAAAACGCGGCTTAAATAATTAATACTAAAGACCTTGTCAAAAAGAAAGTTCGGCGCGGTAAAACGGGTTACTTTGCATGACTAAACCTCTCGACTTAAAAATGGTATATCTTCACTTTAAAAAATCGTAGAACGATTTTGAAAAAAGGATTTTAAAGCTAAGTACAGTACAGCCTCGCTAATCCGGACACACTTTATTCTGGACACTCAAGTAATCCGGACACTCCGGCTCTTCGGACATTTTATATTTTTTACCTCTGCAATCCGGACGAATTTCTAGTTGCAATTTCATATTAATACAATTCATCAGTACTCTTTTTATAAGACTAAACTATGACATCACTCATCACCGGCGCCGGATAAACCATGGAGCCGCTGCACCCAGCGCTAAAATTCAGAAGACTAAAATTGAGCGTTTTAATTTAATTTTCTATAAATTTTGAATAAAAAGAATATCTGAACGGCCATAGCAAATCAATAACACTCAAAACGCTAAGCGTCTAAGAGAAGTCACGAATTGTGATTTAATTCCTATTTTCTTTGATTTAATTGGTAAAGTTAAATAAGTAGGGGGCGGCCATTAATTACGTGAGGCGATTTTTCGACCCCCTCCCCCCCTGGTGAGATATCGTAAGATTTGTTTTTTTTAATCCTTGATCTCCTCATCCTTTAAACGCCCACGTAATTAACGAACGTCACCTAATGATAACAGGTCTGCAAATCAAATTTTTTTTCAAGCCCTGATACCATTCCTCCTGATTCTTATATAAATTAACCTCCTGAATCCGAATATGACCTCCGTTTCCCCCCATTATCCAGCGCTATCGGGGGATGCCCCCCCCCCATCTATTTCATTATTTTTTTAACAATTATTTATTTTATCCTTTACATTTTTTTTGGTAAACTAGAAAGGTGAAAAGTTAATATTTGTAGCTATAAAGTTGATTTGAGAGAAGATTTGTCCCCTGAAATTGTAAAAAAATCATTAAATAATTTTCCGTTTTTCTGCTTAATTTTTTCACTTATTCTTGCCGTTTATTTCAGCAAAAAATAAAACAATCACACAGAACATATACCTTACATATTGGCAGGGTGCGAAGTGCATAGTGGGGGTATTAAAACCAATGATAGCGTACGCGGTGGACAAATTGTGCAAAAAAAGTGGCAACTTTTTAAGTTGTCCTATGTTACCAGTGTAAATTGAACATTTTAAAACAGCTTTTTTTCGTATAAAATCGATTTTACAGCAAAACTTTTGAGAGAATTTTTGTTGCAAATTTCATGGTCTTTAATTTTGTTTATTTACATTATTAAATTAAAAAAAAAACTTTTTAATAAAAAAATAACAGTTTACTGCAAAAATACAATGGAAAATTTTGAACTACCGGTGGCGTGATGTGGTGGCGCTGATGTTCGCACCCTGCCAATTACAATCGGGGGTTCTGGGGGGTGTGGAACACCCTCCAGTATACCTGTAAGTGTGTTAAAAAACACAAATAGCAAACAGATTTTGATTACAGTTTTAAAGTTGTGATTCCACTGAGCATTACTGGATCTAGGTTACAAAAGACATTTGGAAAAATTTATATAAAGCTAGATTCTGGGACCAATTTTGTTTAGGTGTACTGGAGGGTGTTCCACACTCCCCAGACCCCCCGGTTTTAAAAACTGAAAACTTGTATATTATGTTTTCTTTCAAACTTTTAAAAATAAAATTCCTAACTTTTCCAAGTCTTCCCCTAGAACCCTAGATCAAAATTAAACATTTTTCAAACCTTAACAAATTTTAAAAATTGCAAATTTTTTATTTGTCGAATTTTCCAAGAAATGTTCCTGCCTTCTAGTCTTAATTTCCACGAATTTTCCCTAAAAATAAAAAATTCCTCCACTTTCCCTGACCAAATTGGTGTAATTCTCAACTCTTTTACTTTTGCAAGTGAAAATCCTGCTTAAACATTTGCTCTAATTTTTAATTTTTTGCCCCTCCCCCAAACTACAAGTCGTTGCTTAATCGGGACGGTTCCAGAATTTTTCTGAAAAGGGCAAAAAGATCAGAAGGGCAAAAAGATCAGACGGGCAAAAAGTGTTCTCAGATTTGGGATTGTCTCCTTGTTTATTTTTAAACGCCTGGGGGAGGGGTGCTTCCCGATAAATCCGCCTAAGCTCGCGATTAGTACCTTTTTTGATATCTGGCAGTTTATTAATTATCTTTCATATTCCATCCAATCTTGTACTTCGAAACCATGCAATAATTGTGATAAATTTGTTTTTCAATTATCAGTAACAATAAATAAAATTGACAATTCATGCTTACGATACATTGTCAATTTACCTAGTTGACACTGACAATTGTCACCTTGTTTACAATCCGAGGTTAAGCCAGTTCTTCAATTATTATAAAATGATACTAAAAATTTTCTATCGGAAATTTAATTTATTCAACATTAATAGGAATTACGTTCAACCTTTCACGATTGGCGTTGAAATTGTTGAAGTTAGATACTTCCAAAGACCTTGCTTTGATTCGATACCCAGGTCAAATAGGAATTTTATGAAATAAATTAAACAAACAAAAATTATTAAAAGTGTCGGCGTTTTTTCACTGGCCTATTTAGAATTGGCTAATTTTAAGTTACCAGCCTAAAAATATTAAGTGATTACGGGGGAGTGATAGATCAGTGCGGCCTTCAAGCCGCACAACCTAGGCAATCAGACATCGTCAACTTTAATTCAGATTTGTCAACTGATACATTTAGAAATTGTCAACTGCAATTCCGATTTGTTAACTGCTATTCAACTATCGACAACTGTAAATTCAGCTTTGTTCAAAACACTCCCCAGACCCCCCCGCTTTCAAAAACTGAAAAAAGAAATCTGTTATCACAAGATCTACTCTTATTAAGAAGAACGAAAAATATGGCTCGAGGTTTGATAGTAAAGAAAACATTAACCCTATCAAAAATTAATTGTTTCTTAAAAAAATCATTGTATGATTGTTTGATGAAAGTTTTATTTTTACTTTGTTATTATTTGTTAATTTTGTTTAGTTTAGTTTTATTTAATGTAATAGTTATTTACCTAAAAGTCAAGAAAATGATACATTACTGACGAGGAGCAATGTTGAAATACGAGTCACTTTGTGCCGAGTATTTTAAAGCTCCGAGTAAAGCGAGACATTTTCAGACAAGTATGGTATTAAATTTTACCGAAAATCGTAAAAAGTCGAAATTTTAAAACATTATTGAACAACATTTTTATAATGAACAAAAATCAAGTTTGTCAATTACATAGTTACCATAGATAGTTACTGTCAAAACAATAAAAGTAATAACGAAAAGAACGACGTCTCTTTTATTTTATTACAATAATTACTAATTATTACCGGACTAGTCATTAAAATTTAATTTCCCTGCGCGTATATAAGCAGGGAAGTGTTGTTTTGATGACGATTTTCGGTAAACTATATAAAATAAAATAATTGAATAATACATACGTATCATCGGGTTGTAATCAATAAAATAAATATAAAAAAATATCTCGTTAATCCGGAAAACTCGGTTATCCGAACAAACTCAAAACTAAAACTGTCCGGAATAACGAGGCTGTACTGTAGTAGTACTATGCGATGCACATGTGGAAAATTGAAAAAAAAAATGAGGTTTTCTGAAAAAAGTCATGAAAATGGTTAAAATAGCCATTTTTTGACTATTTAAGCTACAATTTCAAAAAAACCTGACGTGATGGAGCAATTTCAAAGTCAGATTCGTTTTCAGCGCAAAAAAATCTATTAGAATCACCTTCACCGATTTTAGAAGCTGGCAGAAGTTCTATTTTGTAACACTGTGTTATTAATTTGTTTTAAGAAATGATAACCAAACGTCAGTGAAAATTTAAACTAATAAGTAGATGTCTTCTCTATAAATAAAATTATAAATCTATAAATTTGTGATATGTTAATTATTGCCTACAAAATAATAAGTAATAATAAAGAAAATTATGAACTGCAAGAATAACTTTGCTTATTTAAACTTTGATGCGATGAAATACAATGGCTCACAATAAAAATTATTTATACAGTTCTATGTTAGCAATGTAAATTATATGTTTTGAATACGTATTTTGGCATATAAAACTTGTTTCTACAGCAATGCTTATTCAAAATTTTTTGTTGCAAATTTCATTCTCTTCATTTTTGTTTATATAAATTTTTCTATTTTGTCGCACCATTTCAGAGTTACAGTGATTTAACAAATACTCTGTAAAATACATAAAAAACTTTCGACTGTATCTCAAAAACGGCGCAATGAAATTAAAAAGTTCTTTTTGTCAATTTCGTCTCCTATATTTTTGTTCATATATATTTTTCTATTTCGTTGCACCGTTTTCGAGATACAGATGTAACTTGTATTTTACAGAGTCTTTTTTTTAAGTCAGTGTAACTCTGAAATGGTGCGACAAAATAGAAAAATTTATATAAACAAAATTGAAGGGAATGAAATTTGCAACAAAAAGTTTTTAACAAGTATTGCTGTAAAAATAATTTTTATATGACAAAACTCGCCTTCAAAACGTATAATTTACATTATTGTTAACAGATTAGGACTGTATGAATAATATTTGTTACCAACTATCACAAAGATACAACAAAATTTCAAATTAGCTGTTATTCAATTTTTAATATAACGCACGTTTTTTTAATTTTACGACGTAAATAGGGCATAATATAAAAAACTTGTTTGCAAACTCGGTGCAACGAAGATTTACCATACACAAAATCCTCTTAAAATATCTAGTGTGATATCTAGTGATATTTTGTATCTCAAATCTAGCTCGATTTCGTAATATTTTGTTGTCGGAGTTAAGACGTTAATAATTATAAAAAAAAAAAGTTTTCGAAATAATGCTTCTACTTCAAATACTTGAAATTGCTAACATTATTAATTTAATTATACGAAGTGCAATGTAATATTAATTTTGAAGGAATTCGTACATATTGTGAACCAAGTTAGGTTATGAGTTATGATGTAGGCTAGAAAATTCGTACAAGAAGTAGGTAATATATTATTGAACTATGGAATTCATTTCATGTCGAGTAGTCCAGTCATTTTAAATTACTAAATATAGAAAATATTACTAACTAGCTGGATTTTTGTATACCTACACTTTTATTTGATTGTAAGAAATAATCAATAGGTATGTCGAAAGTGCACACAATTTCTGGCAAAATGAAACGATTAGCACGTTGCATATTATTTCTAACAACCAAAATTCAACTAGTAGATTGTATGTAAGTTTCCCGTATTACAACATGGTTACTGTTTAGAATTACTGACTAACTGACCTAAAGATTACTGTTTTTAAAATCTTTTTTGCACTCCGGGTGGAATAAATTACATAGTATAATGTTACAATGACATAAGTGAAGCCCGACAGGCTTCACCCGTTGACTGGAGGGTTAAGATTTCACCAAGCTTTCTTGAGGAAATTTATAACTCTTTTTTTATAATTTGTTCCAGGATATTATTTATTTTTGATGTCTTCGATAACAAGCAGCTGCTTTAAAAATTCCTAAGTGAACGTGTTGGAAAATGAACAATCTTTGTGAATGGATAGACTGTATTTTGTCGATGAGTTTTATGATAAAATTTGTTTGTAATCGAGTTGGAAATTTTAAGAATTTCATATCTCTTTTTTTTAATATTATACATAATACTTGCACAGTGCTAGACACAAAGGGCCGTGAAATGGGATTACGAGATAATTATTGTGGAGAAGGTAGAAAAACAAAATGCCGAGGTTTATGATAACAATAAAAGGAATATTCAAATGATACATAGGCAATATGATCCCACGTTAAACTTAATTAGCCAACAGATAAACACATCTGTAAGAACTGAATCCATTTCAAATCTTGCAGGCTGGGTGGGGATGGATGGGGACCTCGTGTTCTAGAATTCGTTTTTGCTGAAATATGCTGTTGTTTATTCAAAACCATAAGTAAGATATTTTTTTATGCTATACGCCGAATATTTGAGAGTAACATTATTTATTTCAGGACTTATTTTGAGATAAAACAAAAAATATAGGTCTTATTTTGTATAAACAACAACATACATATTTCAGCAAAAACAAATTTTTGAACATGGGGTCCACCCAGCCTACACGATTTGAAATGGATTCGGTCTAATGGCCTGTACCCACGATTAAAATTTTTATCAAAACGACCTGCCCCATGGTCAAAATCGGTGTTTATCAAACAAAATATTGATAGTGGGAACAGGTCATAAGGTGTTATAGTCCAGTCATTACGTAGTGAAAAGGGGGTCTTGAGTGGAGTTAACTCCGAAATGAAATTTTCTTTGCTTTAGCCCTTTACTTGAGTATTAGAAAAAGGCCATTAGTTTTCTACAGCAGATTCAAACTTGAGCAAGGTCAAATTTGTCATGAAAGATCACAAAAATCACAAAATTTTAAATTGGCCGTTTCATGTACATCATTTACCCAAAATAAATTATATCAAAATTAAAGTAGTTAAAATTCTGCATAAAAGTTTAAAAATATAATTGTTCTAGATTTTTTACCAAAGAACCATTATTTTCAGTTTTTGATATAAGCTTCTTTTTTTGTTCATCTGACGCAAAAGTGGTCTACAAATAAGTGAAACTGGGCTCAATTATCTATAAATATTTCAAAATTGATCTCTTTTAATCCTTTTTTTTTTTGTTATTGATTACATTTTTGATATGAACATAATGAATATGAACAATATGAACATAATTTAAAAGTGCCGAAAACAAAATTTCGTTTCGAGAAGATTTAGAAATAAAGTTGTAAGCTTAAGCGTTACGCAGATGTGGCTATTTAAAAAAAAAGCTAGATAACTTCAAAAGATATTAAGTTAGAAAGTTTAAAGCTAGGACCCTAACAATTTAAGTGTAAAGTTATTCTATGCATAGATTTACAGATAATTGAGTCTATTTTCACTTATCTGTAGATCATTTTTGCGTCAGATGAAAAGGATTTAAGCAAAAAAAAAATTATTTCCTGGTTACAAGTATTTAATGACTGGACTAATATTAAATTAAAACATTATAAAAATAAGTAGGACGATAGTGTAGTTATTATATTAAAAATTAGGAAAGATCACATGTTGACCCAACATACATTCGAGATTAAATTTTATATTAAAAATAGTTTTTTTATAGGTATTGCAATCGAGATAGATGTACCAAAATTAGTTACCGGTTGTGTACAATAAGAATATGATTTATGTATCGTGAAGAAACATGGACAAAATAGGATATCAACCAATTATTGGTGTTTATTTACGAGGTGATTCTGGAATACATTCAAACTTCCCTAACTCAAATCTCAAGGGACCATCAAAAAAGTTCGAATTAGAGAAACTTCGAGTTATGAAGAGACAATTACACGTAACAAATCTATATATATTTTTTTTCAAAAAAAGATCGATTTATAGAATAATTCGAGTTAGAGAAGTTTCACTGTAATTGTTTTAATGAAGTTATGTTAAAATTTAAAGTAAGACATGATTTGAGGAATTACGCTCAGAATTCACTTTTAGTTACAGATTAACAAACAAGAAAATAATTCACATTTGTCATAGTTTTGATTACCAGTCTTCAGTTTTTATCATTACCGTTAAACCTTTCGCACATGGAGCTACTAGAAAGATACTAGTTTCTAACCCGAATTACTGATCGGTAACTTAAGCATTGCTGTATCTCAATGACGGCTCTAGTTGTAAGTGACAACTCAATTGCAACCTCTCAAAAAATCCGATTTTTTAATGCAATTCTATAATAAATTTTAGTAGCTCCGTTACAAACTAGTTTGCAACTGCAAGTTTGTACTTTATTAATTTCGTCATTTTTTAGTAACGCCATGTGCGAAATACCTTACAAAAAATTTTATTTCCAAGTTTGTTTTTCTCTAACTAAAATTAGATAAAGTCGGTTACTCGGTTCTTGTTTGTTGAGGTTGTCGATATTATTATTTATTATAAAATTTAACAAAAGCTTTTGCATAAATTTGTATGCATTATGTCATTACATAATCTGAAATGTCCGATTTTTGATAAAATATTTCGATATATTATTTTAATCTCAAACAAGCAACAATATTATAATGAATCAAATTATGCACCTAACTTATCAACACGGTTTTGCCACTCAAAGGTAACTTTTTTATGCCGATAGCAAGAAAGCCTGATGAACAAGTGACCACGATGAATGCACGGAAATTTTTTCACAACTCCATGAGGATTGCATGGTTTCTCTTGCAAGAACCCGTCAAATATCTGGAAGAAGTGGTTGTCAGTTGGTGCAAGATGTGGTGAATATCATAGGCAATAGTCTTTTTTAAAAATTAATTTATTTTTAATCTTTTGAGATAGAACGTTTCACCCTTTCAAAGCCACAATTTTCAAAATCAAGATTTTGAAGAAAAAAACACAAATTAAATTTAAGTTTATTTCTTTAGTTAAAATTATTAGAAATCATAAAATTCTACCTTGTAATTCAATAATTTACATAATATCGTTTTCGTCGAATAAAAAAAAAATGACATTTAAAGACGAAAATTTCGGCGTCCTGACTGAAATGCTGAAACCTAGCTTTTATTAAATGTGAGACACTATTTTTATTTATTCCAATCCTTAGGAATTGTTTTCATCGTGTTGTAAATACTAAGTATTAAATGTGCATTACAGTATGTGGTTCACAATATTGGTTTCAATTCAATACAAATGGTTCAATTTGGGAGGGGAGGGGGTGAATATTTGTAAATTTGCGTTGGTATGAAGGGTTCCTATTTAAGGGGGTATTATCGTCTAGAAACTTGTTTTTTAAGTGATTTTTAGGAATTAATTTTGGGAAAACTATCAAACCTACAGTGCCGGGAGTTTTCACGCATAATAAGACATGTTTCAACTAACAACACAAATTTTTATGAAATACTTTATTGAAATCTATAATTATGTAGGTAAGTTATGCAGGTCGTAGCGTGAGACGCTCGTGAAATCGGGCGTACAGATTATGGCGGTTCTAGTCATCCGAAATAGAAGAACAAACATTTTTTTTAAATCTGTATGTATGTAGTTATCGTCTGAACTAGAACTAAGTAAGTACGAAAGTTTTTATCAGAATCGCAACTGTTTGAAAATTAAGGTTTAATTTTTCCGAAAAATTTTCAACTAAAACATGAGAAAACATGAGAGCAGGGCTAAAATATTCAAGCTATGGGTATCATTCTAGTTCGGACGATAACTACATTCATATAGATTTAAAAAAAAAATTTGTTCTGTTTCGGAGGACTAGAACCGCTACAATCTGTGCGCCCGATTGGACGAGCGTCTTCACGCTTACGACCTGCATAACTTATATAAATATCAATAAAGTATTTCATAAAAATTTGTGGAGTCACTTAAAACATGTCTTATTATGCGTGAAAACCCCCGGCATTGTAGGTTTGATAGTTTTTGCAAAATTAATTCCTAAAAATTACTTAAAAATCAAAGTTTCTAGACGATAATACCCCCTTAAATTAAAATAGAATCTTTTTCCGTACCTATCAGATGTGATGTGCCCCAAGGAAACGTTCCTTGTCCTGTTTTGTACATTTTCTACACATCAGATCAGTAAGAGGACCTACTACTAAAGGGTGTTTCAATAAGCGTGCACAATCTAATTTTAAAGAAATAACGCATATTTTTTGAGCGCGTGGTGATATGTTTTTTGCATTCTAAAGTAGACACGTTCCGATTATGTATGGAATCAAATGGCCCCCGTATCCATGTACACCAGCCTTTGCTTTTTCATGAAACTTTCGATAACATTTTGACAAAGATATGGCTCTATCTCACCGATGACGCGTTGGATCTCGACCTTGAGCTCAAGAATTGTTTGTGGTTTATTCACATAGACCTGGGATTTCACAAAACCTCAAAGAAAGAAATCGTACGGCGTTAAATTACACGATCTTGATGGCCAATTGACATCGGGATTTCGGAAGAAATTCGGTTTGGAAATCGTTGTTCCAATAAATCGATTGTTTCATGCGCTAAAACCACATGTCATTCAGATCCATACCATCCATTTGAGGCCACCAGAACTCCATTATCATGATCCGGTAATGAATGTCATCCACAGTTAAACCCAGTTAAGCACACTTAAGCTCATTTTCAACTCTCGTCTATAGCAGCAATGTTTTCGAGAGATAGACCGGTATACCGATCCACAGAAGACTTATTGACTACAATCGACCCAGTTTCTTCAAATTTATTGACCACTCTTTGTATCGTTGACTCATTTATTGCACTTTCATGAACGAAAATTCAATGAAGTTTGGAGTAGTTTCAGCGTAATGGATTTTCACAATGATAACGCAATTTTGCTTTGTGTATAGCTCCATTTTTAATAATCGAAACAAACATAGATGACAGATGTTAAATTTCAGAGCTGAAACTTGCAAAATTAAATAATGGCGCAAAATTTAAATCGTGCACTCTTATTGAAACACCCTTCACATAGTTGCTACATTTGCAGCTTATGACACCGTCATGAGCATCACACGAAAACTTAATAATTGCAACTTGTCGGCTACAACCAATCTTGATAAAATTCAATTATGGCTGTTGTTGGAATATGTTCGAATGGTATTTGCGTTTGTGCACTAGTCAATTAACTTCACCTTACATATTAAAATTTGTTGAATGTACATTGGATATATTGCAAATCTATGCGTAGCGGTAAGAGGGGCGGCGTACGTCATAAAAAATCATGCTTTTTAAAAAACTTTCTATGTGGTCAACTAAATATCGCTTATTTTTTAGTTATGAACAACTTGCGGCCATTCCTAATGTCCAATTTTTTTAGGCAGCTTTGGGCTCGTGGTTGTCCTACGCCCGTCAATTCATATCGGCATTTGACATCGACTTTTTTATAGTTAAAAATTGGTAGGTTTTGCTAGGTACCTAACCAAAGCTGCAGAATTTTCAATTGCATATTTCCAAAAAATTATTCTAAAATCGCGGTTTTTCGTTATACCTTAGAAAAATTATTCCAAATTTTCAACAACCAAATTTTTTTGTTATACTCGAATACACCCTTACAACTCGACTCGAAAATTTTGCAAGTTTACCCTGATACTACACATAATAATGTAATGTACAAATAAAAATTAAAAAGATTTAAAAAAATAATAATTAAAATAATTTCTTTGTCAGTTCTTTTCGTTTACTTGTGTGAACCGTGAGACGATCCGGGTCGGTTTGTTACAAAATATTTAAAATTTTAATTTTATTACACATGCAAATTACTTTACAAGTGATTTGATTACAGACATTTTATTTACTAAGATCGCATTCAACTTTTACCTTATTCATTATTAATTTATTCCGACCAATTGAGATTCAGCCCCCTCTCCCTATTTCAAAAGTTTCCGATTGATTTAGAAAAATAAAAAAAAACTTTAATAAAATACTACCCATAAGAGTTATGTTAATCTTATTAAAATTTTTACAGATATTCTTTTAAGTCATTGTATCACGAAAACCTTGATTCGAAATAGAAAAATGTATATAAAGAAAAATGAAGAGAATGAAATTTTTAACGAAAAATGTTTAATATGTTTTGCTGTAGAAGCGATTTTTATATGAGAAAATATGTCTTCAAAAAGCACAATTTACATTGCTAGCATAGGAGTGTACGTTCAATTTTGTGTATTGCTGTATATGTTGCAGATTGGATCTTTGAAGCTGGGTATCTCCAAAAATAAAGGGTTTCAAATACCAAACGACAAGTTGACCGAAATTGGTGAAATACTATAGTTTCCCGTTGCCCATAGATCGATATTAAATTTGGTATCACAGCAGTGAAACCTACCAAAATCTAGTTTTGCATGCGAGAAGCAACGTCTATAATTTTCTAAGTACATACAGTTACTCTCAAAAGAACTCTTAAGTAACATTTCTATGTTATCAATTTAAATATTGTACCTTTTGAAGACTTTCTTTTGCAAATTTCAAGCCCTTCATTTTTGTTTATATACATTTTTCAATTTTGTCGTACCGTTTCCGAGTAACAATGACTTTAAAAAGACCGTGTAGAAAATTTAATAAAGCTACCATAAGAGAAATGTTAATTTTATTAAAATTTCGACAGAGTCTTCTGCAAGACAAAATAGAAAAATGCATCTAAACAAAAATGAAGTGAACGAAATTTGCAATAAAAAATGTTTGCCGAGTTTTATCATATTATTTGAATTTTTATGTGACAAAAAAAAAGTTTTCAAAAGATACAGTTTATTATATTGCTAACTTACTATTAGAAGTGTAAGAGTTCTTTTGCAAGTAACTATATCAATTTTGTAATAGTTTGAAATCACAAATAATAATTTTATTCGAAATAACTAGATAAAAAATTTAATTGAATGAAAATTTTGACTATATTAAAATCGGTGCAATTTTCTAAGCAATGTTGTTATTAATTATAACAACCGAATTTAATTATTATGACAGAAAATCCCTATGTTATTTTTTGCCATAACAACTAAATTCGGTTGTTATAATAAACAATTTTTTTTAGAAAATTGCACCCAATATTTGCCGCTTGAAATTTTAGTAGATCCGAATCGCTTGCGAAGCGCTAATAGTTTGAAGAACAACTCCCGTTTGATTTCTGGCGCGACCACAATTTTCCGCTCACTAGCCCGACACTGTTAGTTATTTAATTTTTGAGAAACTAAACAAGTAGATTACTTTTAAGTATTTCATCTTTTCTAAAATTTGTATAAATTTCAGAAAATTATCTATTCTAGCACAATTATGTATTTCATCACCACATTTTGCACTGCACTGAACTGCGCTAAATCACAGGAAAAAAGCTTTTCACTAACCTGACTTTTTTAGATGCCCAACTTTCCATTCCACGCCGTGGAACCTACCTGCAACAAGAAAAACATTATTATTAGCATTTTTAGTTAATACGATTAAGTCAGCCAAACAAAACACATTCGAAAGGTTTTTCTGGTAAGAAAAATGATTGTTGCTTTACCTTTTAACACTGTAGTCCTTTTGCAAATTGTGTGATTCCAATCCAGCTCTCCTCCGTTTCATGAAGTCAATCGTGAAGGCACACAATACACTCACATATTTATTACCGATTTCGATCGGAAAAGTTTTAAAATGAACACTTTATCACAAGCAAAACCGACCGTAGTAATTTTCGAGCTTCCAATAAGCTTTTGCATATAAAATTTCGTACTCGTCACTTTGAACCGCTCGCGGAATGAAAAATTGTATTAATAGTTTATAAACGCGTACACGATTTATTTATCTGCTAATATTTCTTGGCAGACGATCTCCTGAAAGAGAAAAAAATTCATAAAGTAAGTTCAAGGTAATTAAGAATAAAGCTTACTCGAAGAACAAACTAATTTACAACAATAATATGTCAAGGGTACACGTCAAAAACCTAGCAGCGTGTGTTACAAAATAAATAAACATAATCGTTGTAAGGGAAATCGTGGCACTTTTAAAGTTTTATTCGGAAAGATCGAATTTTTCAAGCAATAGGATCGGAGCATTTTCGTGTCGACTTTTAGATAAAACCGTTACAACAAAACGTACCTAATGTAATTTCAATTTATAGATAGTTGAAAGATGCAATCGATACTCAACAACTAATTGGAGTTGAAAAAAATGACAAGAATATGAATCCAACCTCGATAACCGTCAAGTTACATCTTCAACTACTGTGTTTCATTGTGTTTAACAGCCAAAATCTTTACATGCATCATCGTGAAATTTAATTTTAAGTTACTATCATAAGCGTAATAAATGATATTTACAAAATATACAAATAATCTTGTAAAACTTTTATAATTTATTATCAAGTTAGTATAATTGTAAAATTATGGTATGGATAAGTTACTTTTGATAGTTTTGATTTAGATCCTTCGACGAGTGTTCCGAATATTCTGCTAGGTTTTGCGCAACAAAAAATGTTAACATTGAAATCTTACCTTCAAATGTTGTCGAATACTTTACTCCATATCACGTATTTCTTTTCAGGAATGCACTTTTTTATAACCGTTACTAAAATTTTGAGGTCTAAAAGTTTATTATTACCGAATTTTAACGCACGCACAACAAACACTGGAAGCTTAGTGTGAAAGAAAACTACTACGCCTTTAGCACAACGCACGAAACCTTTTGATTTTAAGTGAAAATCGCAATAATAATAATTGTTCAAGATGGTGATCGATGATTAATGCAAAAATTTTAGATGAAAAATTTTACTGCACACGGCACGCCACGTAAAATAAACGATAATCTTTGCAAGTTGAAATATGTTCTAAGTAATGACGCGGCACATCTAACAAATTGAAAATTTTGTTAAATTTCGGTCTGGCACACACCCCAAGCTTGATAAATCCCCGAAAATTACAATAAAATTTACGATTATTACCTTAAAAGGCAATCTTGAGTAACTAAATAAGTGACGCCGCTTAAAACAAAAGCCAACCGCTTTTTTTGCAATGTGGAACTTGAACGCCTTTTGTTTTAACTAATGACGCAGTAGATTCAACAAATTGAAATTTTTTGAATTTATGAATAACACTCAAAAGTTCGAGCTGGACTATCGATGTCTTTTATTTACAATTCTTATTATATTCAGAAACATACCTAGTTTTATATAAGCATAAATTATAATTTTACGATTTTGAATAACGCACCCTAAACTTGATTGAACTCATTAGGTTACAATAATTATTGTTACTTTTAATTATTGATGACACACTTTAAGCAATTATGATAAAATTCACGATTATTACTTTTATAAATTATAATTATAACGACAAAATTTACTACCGACGCCACTTGAAATAAATGCCAAGTTCTTTGCAAAGTGGAACTTGCACGTCTTTTGTTTTTACTAATGACGCATAATCGAACAAATTAAAAATTTGTAATTTATGAATAACACACCCTAAACTTTAGAAACTCCCGAAAGCTACAATGATTGTAATTATTTCATATGTTACGATTAATTATTCACGATACACTTAACGCAATTATTATAAAATTCGCGATTATTGCTAGGTTAGAAAAGGTTTAACTTTAAACGCGCTCCAAACAAACACAGCTGATGAACGGGAAATGTTATAACTAAACTACTCCCACTAAACCGATGTTGCCCGCTAAATACGAATAATTATTAATTTTAGTATTTATTTATTATTATTATAATTTTAGTATTTAATTATTAATTAGTAATTTCGTCGTCAATTTCAATGGGTGCAAGTTTAATATTATTCATAATATTATTTTCTTGTCAAAGTTATTAATTAATTATCCGAATAATGATGCTATCTAAACATACTTGGAATTGCTTCACTATTAATTTAATTATATTTTAGCATAGTGCCAGCATAAATATTAATTTTGAAGGAATTCGTACGTGTGAACCATTTTAGGTTATGGTGTATTAGAAAATTCCTGCAAAAAGTCCCAGTTCCAAGGTCCCAGTAATTCTAAATAATTATTCAACATAGAAAATATTACTAACTAGCTGAATACATCTTTATTTGATTGCTAGAAATATTATACAGGTATGTCGAAAGTCCCCACAATTTTCTGGCAAAATAAATCGAATTAAGATTTTGCATATTATTTCTGATGACCTAAATTTTAGAATAACGGGGTTAAAGAAAATTTAAAAAATTCTGTTTACTTTAGTATATTAATAAGCTTTCTTGTGAAAATTTAATTAATTTAATTAATTTGTTCCAGAATATTATTTGGTGGGTTGACGTCTTTCTGCTTTGAAAATTTAAAAGTGAATGTGTTGAAAAATGAACAGCGAATTTGTGAAGTAATAAGCTATATTTATCCATGAGTTTTACGATAAAATTTGTTGGTAGTCGAGCTTTATTTAAACTTTTATTGATCTTCCGATAACAGATAATGAAGGGCTATGCAATGGAATTGGAAGATAACTATTGTAGAAAAACGAAAAGATGAGGTTTAAGATAAGAACGAGGAGAATATTCCAAGGATACACTAGGCCTCATTAATTTTTTACGATTTGATCATTATATTTTAATAAACTTGATGGTAAGGTTTACTTTGATACTTGCAAAGTTTAATATTATGATTGTTATTACAACTGAACTAATTTTTAGATAGAATAAAAGAACACGTGAAATCTGAAAATATTTGCTCTTCATAATATGTTGTGGATGAATTGGTGAAAAGCACTGGAAGAGAAATATTGAGACTACCTCCTTATCATTGTAAATTTATTTTAAATTTACTGATATGAAAATTAAACAAACAGGAAAGGCTATAAATTGCCACCTGATATGAATAACATTTTAACTTGAGTTACAATGTTATCTAACTATACTGTAAATGTCTTGATCAAAGAAAAATCTATTTTGTTCTATTTCGTTTTGATCCAATCAAACAAATAGTAACAAAAGTCGCGAATAGCTTTTCTTGCGAAAAGCGTAACCAACCCGATATAGCTATATGTGGTTATAACAGTAGTTATACAAAATATGCACTCCAATAGGAGGCAAAAACAATCGAATGACTTGTGGTAATATAGACTAAGCAAAATTACGGCGCAACAAAAATAAGCAATAATAATAATTAATAACAAATAACATAGACGGCACAGAACACTTATCTCAACAGCTGATACGGTGACTTCTTGACAGATGGTAATGATTTTGTTAAACTTGAATTAAGATGGTAGACGTTCTCGCTTGTGGACCAATATTTAAGTTAAGGGTGAATTGATGTTCAAAAAAAAAAATCGACTATCAAACAAAGCGATTTTTCCAATGCAATGGCGGTCACCAAAATGATAACGGTATGATGTGTTCAACTTGGACAGCAATTTACTGTCGGGAAGGTAAGATGTAAAGAAAGACCTTCACATATGTAGGACGTAAAACAAAGACCCTAAAATAATTATTGGCGTAAAGAAAAAAATAAAACATTAGAAGGTTCCCAAAATTACCTCGCAGATGTTGTTGAGGGTCAATTTTCTTATAGTGATTTTCGTGTTTTCAAAAAGTTGTAAGGATGACTAAAATAAAAATTACAAACATAGTTTGTATTTCAAAATTAAAAATTTGTACTTACAAAAGAAATCCGAATACTAAATCCTCCAAAGGAGATAAGATTAAATATCTTCAAATCGATAAAAATCTTCAATGCTAAGTGCAGCGAATAAATCCCAATAAATCGGAAGGGCTAATACAAAAAACATAAACCCACTTTCGTAGCACTTTGCTAATTCAAAAATCTCTTCTTAAAAGACCAAATTAAAAATTTGTCACTTGAAAATTTTCAACACGAAAAACATGTTTTGATAAAGATATCAGGAAAACAGGACCTCCAACCTAATTTTTATAATTCTCAAAATCCACCAACCAAATCAAAACAAGGAAACCTTATTGTTGTATTTCAAGAAAGCAAAATCCTGGTGAACCAATAACAAAGCAACGGACTCGGGAGCTGCGATAACGCACCCCCGCGCCACATTTGCCCCATTAATTGATCCACCAATTCTGAACCGTTACACAAGTAACTTGACTGTTAATATAACGAAATAATATCATTGTTACTGTATTGTAGATTCAGTTAAATAATCTTTAAAATGCTTACCTGAAAACTAAGCAAAAGTGAGTTACAATGTTATTTATATCAAGTGTCGAAATTATCTGGCAAGTCTTGATAACATCAAATTTAATTATTTTTTCCAGAAAATAAAACCATATTATGTGGGTTTTTTGTTATTTTATTATGTGTCTGTTTTATGTATAATGTTAAAATTAAATAGTTCCTATGCAGTATTTCTTTATTTATTTCATCAAAATCGCATTAAAATTGAAGAAAATTTGTGAAAATATGTTTTGTAAAATTATGCTGTAATTTTTAAACATTCTTAGTTAGGCAACACATGTAACGCATTCGATTTGAATTTTTAAAATAAAATGACGTTTCCCTTTGTAAATGTAGTTATGCACAGTTATGCATTTGATGCACCTCCTACATTTTTAGTAAAACTTATAAATGTGACTTATCCTGTATACAATACAAATGTTTAAATCTCTAGTTGTATTTTTTTACGACGAGGGCGTTGCTACGTCAAATTCGTTTGCAACTTAGCAAAAAAATAAATAATTATCTTAATCGGGTTTCGGGTTATTTATCACGTATAATTTAATATTTATCATATTTGAATTTGATCGTTCGTGCATTCTCCAAAGAGTCTTTGGTCCGCGCGCTGCTTTTAAAACGAAATATTTTGACGCTTAAAATTAAGGAATAATGTATGTCGTTTATGTAAAAAAAAGAACAATTTTTACTTATAGGTAAAACGGGAAATGGATGATCTTGATAGCGAAACTCAAGATTTACGCGAACAAATTTTTCACAACCATGTACGAGAACAAGTTGTAAGTGCATTTATCAAGTAGATATTCATAAAATTGTTCTTTACTAATGGCTCGTTAATTTTACAGATATTTTTGCTCCTCTTCACACTGCTGTATTTATCTAGTTTTGCATTCTTACGCCGTTTCAAAAGAAAGGGACACGACGATTACTATAGCACAGATGAAGACGAAGTAATGGTTTATCGTATTAGCACCTGGCTGTGCACCTTTTCGTTATCGATTTCCATAGGCTCCGTCCTTTTACTGCCGATCTCTATCATTTCAAATGAAGTTTTGATATTGTATCCAAAAAGTTACTACGTTAAGTGGCTCAATAGTTCCCTCATTCAAGGTAAAGATTTTTCTAATACTTGATTTATTTTTATTAATTTTAATTATTTTTTAAGGTTTGTGGAATTACGTATTTTTATTCTCGAATTTGTCGTTATTTATATTTTTACCATTTGCTTATTTATTCACCGAATCGGAAGGATTTTTTGGTCATCGCAAAGGTTTAATGGCAAGAGTTTACGAAACCTTCGTGGTATTATCACTTTTAGGAATGGCTGTTTTGGGTTTAACTTTTGTTATATCCGTCTTGATCGATAAAGAAAAGTACAATATACAGACATGGTTTAGTAAGTATTGTGTACATTTTTATTTAATATTGACTGTTGACGGTTAAACTCTATAGCTAGTACCTCTTTCGGCATTCGTACATGTGATTTTTATAACCAAGAATTTCCTAAATTTTCATTTTCAAAAGTTGGTGTTTAATAACTTTTTTAATCAGGTTTTTTTTTTAGGAATCTGGGAATACCACTTGCCGTTTTTATATTCATGCATATCGTTTTTAGGGGTTATGATGCTTTTGGGTTTGTAATTTTAAAATTAATCTAAAGGTTATCATTTTGATTTTATCAATTTTAGTGTTCACTCCATTGGGTTTTGTTTATCTCTTCGACATAGTCAGACAGTATTTAATAAAACCTCAATTTCTCCACGATATCGACGAAGAATACCACGCCTATGCTATGGAGGAGGAATATTTGCGTAGAAAATTGAAAATTGTTCAAACCAATGGTAAATCTTTTACTCATGCTTCCTTAATTTCTACCAGTCAAACAAGTCCAATTTATGACAAAGATTTATCTAACGTTGTCAGGTTGAGAAACGGAGAATTACAATCGACATTAGGAACTAGTTTAACAGAGATCGAATCAAAACGTACACGTTTAGGTAAGTTTAAACGAGTATATTTTTATCTTTGAGCAATAAATTTTATTGCAAATTTTAGATAAAAAACGTCAAACTTCACCGTTGCGGAGAAATATATTGTATCCAATTGCAATGATTTTACTCATTAGTTTAACCGTAATTACAGTTTTGATAGCATTACAAAACATGGTAGAATTGTTGGTGGGTATTAAGGCATTGCCTCTTAGTTCCAGGGTGAGTTATTTTTTATAGTAATATAAAAAGATTTAAATCATTTAAATTTTTTTCAGCAATTTACACTGGGCGTTGCCTCTTTATCCAAGTTGGGACCAGTCGGTGCTTTTTTAGAAATAATACTTATTTTATACTTGATTATAACTTCATCGGTTGGTCTTTATTCTTTTCCACGCATAGCACCGATACGACCACGAATCAATAGCACGCCATTTAATTTAATTATTGCAAATTGTGCGTTAATTTTAATTCTTAGCTCTGCTTTACCCTTGCTTTCAAAAATTTTAGGTAAGTTTAAAATTTAATTTTTATTTTTGTATAGAATCGATAAAACGCATGGCATATTTTAGGAATTACCAATTTTGACTTGCTGGGAGAATTTGGAAGTATCGAGTGGTTGGGTAATTTTAAAATTGTTTTAATGTACAATATTGTATTTGCTATTGTTTCTACACTTTGTGTAATCAACAAATTTACTGCGAAAGTACAACATGCACTTTATGCTCGGTTAGTTGAAAATTGCATGATCAAAAGCAATTGCTTTTCTTTTCTTAACTAATCCATACATACACTTTTAAGACTGAGTAAGCTCGATTACATCATAATGTTTCATTTTTTCATTACTCACTTACATAGTACTAATTTGTTGCTTATACTTGCCGTGTTTATAATAATTTATTATTAGGTTTAACACCTTAAATGAGATCTACTTATTAAAAGAAGTTTTTATAAAGATTGTAATGTATTTGTTGTGGTTAATTAAAGTATAATTTCAAATGTACGACAGAATGCAATGGCACGATTGGATTCATTTTTTGTTATTAATCTTTAAATCGAGTTTGCCAATTTTATTTTTTATATTTGTGATTAAAAGATTGTGAAATTCTTTATAAAACATGTGATTTTATAATAATAATTATTCATATATTATAAGTTAATATTTTTTACTGCGCTCGCAACTCACAAATGTGTCGACTCACATTAAGCTACTTTGAAGCAGCGTGCGCGTTAAAAATGTTGCTGGTTGCACTACTGCACGCGCTGTTTTTTAGGTTGCAGCAGTGTTCACACGATAAGCAGCTAAAGTTGCGCAGTTTTTTAATTGGCAGCGAAGCAAAGGTAGCTGTGTGTAATCTTACCTTTAGTGGATAAAAAAGGTGTATCCTTGCAATAAAACAAAATCTTTTTATCTACTATGACATTTTATTTTAATTTTTGACCTTGACTTTTGTCAGTTGGCCAGACTTATGTAAATATAGAACCAATTCTTAAATCCACAATGTGTTGATGCACACCGGAAGACCGACCTAAGAAATTTTGCCAAGTCCGAAAAGATAATCAATAAAATTATAGAAACTGGTAGATAAAAAGATTTTATTAAGAATGCAAGGATATACCTTTTTTTATCCACTAATAATACCAACCTTGTACTGGGAGTCCTTCATCTTACAAATAATTTTTTATATTACAAATATATAAAGGAAAAAAATATATACCACAAAGAAATTTTTGTAAATTGACAAACTGGATTTTAAAAAAAACTGGTACTTAAAAAATAATTTTTTATTTTTAACAGACTGTTGACTTTGGTCAAGAATAATCATCAAATTGCTGTTCCTAGTCAATATCATTTGGAGTAAGCCTAAGAAAAATTATTTATAATATATGGATATGTTTATAAATTTTGTACATTTATTATCCAACAATTTAATTAACTTTACGTGTGCCTTACTTTAGTAGGAAAAACGGCAATATTTATTAAATTTGCTTCTAGTCGTAAGCTTTCTATTAGAGCATTGTTTTATATTATTGTTCTCCATGATCAATTGCACTGACAAAAGTGATAATTTCACAAATTATTTTGCAACTATATTTTTTAAATTAATTTAATTTGTTGAACTATTTTTTGAGATTACTGTAACGTAATTTGTCAAGTGCAATAATGCTGTACAACAATGTTTTTATTTTTGTTAAAACATTCTAGAAGGGTTTATTACTCTGACCGTATTTTGGAAACGTATTTATTCCTGGGTACGTCAATAAAGTTATAAAAAATTGTTGTTTTTTTATTTTCTTTAAATTTTAGATTCACAAAGTGGCCCAAGATGAATCGTCGAACAAATTACTAATAAAAATTTCATATTAATGTAAAAGATGTACAACTCGATGTATGTTCATTCAACTCACTTCTACCAACCTGTGGTTTAAAAAGTGTAAGAAAAGGCCGAGCAAAGTGACATATCTAACCATCTAAGTTTCTAGGTATTCTCAAAACACTTAAAAAAATCCGGACTTGTGCCATCTTATTAATTATATATATTATTTACCTTTAAAATTCTTAAACAGTAGCCTCTCACTTATTAGCTAAAGAACAAAGTTAAATTATCATAAATTTAATTTTTTTTATAAATATATTAGTTATCGATAAATTATCTTCAGTTATCTTCTCATTGCTTTCGGCTTTTGAATAGTCATGCATAAATCATCATAAGAGTATGACATTTAGGTCTTCCTTTAGGGGTCAAAATTTGGTAATAGATACTAATTGTACTAAAACAAAGATTTTAGATATTTTACTTTTCCCGCTTAAATTGTGCGCATAGGCTTCTTTAAATTTATTTAATTGAATCGGTATACATTTACCAGTAAATTTCTCACATTTACAATAACATGTGCCTTTCGATTTATGGAACACTTTTGAAGCGCGAGCAGAAAGTAAACTCGACTGACCCCGAGTATTTATCATTTTAGGTTTTAATTTTAAATAGGTAGTACTATTTTTCTATGACCTTTTTAAAAGTGAGCAAAAACGTGGTCAACATATTTATCATAAAACAAACTCGTATGGTTTAGACTCCTTGCAGACTGCAGACTTTCTATCGGCCGATAGTTTGGTCGGTTTCTTAATCAGTATGAAGATGTATGCAAGTGCGCACATTATAACGATTCGATATCGACCGATAAAAAGTTTGATGGGCTACATGATTGGTCGGTGAACTATATAAACTATATAACTATATAAAGTCTTTCATCAACAGATAGATGTATAAAAAAAAATATTTTGAATCGTTCCTTTAAATTCAATCAATGTCGAAGTAAATTCATCTTATGTTATGAATAAGTGTTTGATATTTGCCTCCTAATTTTTGAAACAAGACTGTACGGATTATTAATTTTATGTATTAAAAAATAAATAAACCTGCGTGTTCATGATATCACCTTTAATTTTCTGATCTGATGAAAAAAGAAGAGGCCTTAATTTGACGCTAATACGGTATTGAATGTGCAAACGATGTATGTATAGGTAGGTAAGTTAAATGTTAAACTTTATTATGTAATAAATTATCATTTTTAAATACCGAACTCTTCTTCCAAGTTATTAAATAAACATGTTATTCGTGTATAGCATTAACTTTCGCAATTATCCTTGAAGAAGAATTCATAATATATATATATAGTAATGCAGTGAGGATCGTATAAAAATGTATTACTAGTGGAGATATATAATAAATTATATTATCGTAGTTAGTTTGGGAGTCTTGAAATTTGTTTATTATACATTTAACAACATGAACAATTTAAATTGCTTTTTCTTGTCGATATTCATCCTATTTACTTCAGGTAAATAAATATTTTACTATAAATTAAATTTTTTTTGCTTGAAATTATTTATAAAAGTGCGCGAGTTAACTTAATTTTTCATGATGGAAGAAAACTCAATTTTTATATTATAACAAATTTGGCTAAATTAAACTTAAAATTTTCAAGCAAAAATAAGTAAGTAGGTACCTACTATTTTTGATCGAGAATACCTATATATTATAACAAAATTATATTAATTTTCAAATTGTAAAGAAATCGATAAAATATGATTTTCAAAAATATTTGTAATTAATTACTAAAACCCGATTGTTATATTATATATTAGGTATTATAAGTATGTACCTACATCATAAATAATTTTTTCTTACCCAAAAAATGAAAATAAATTGTGGTAACGAGGCGTCTTATTGTTGTTGACCGGATTTCCTTCGTTATTGAATTTTTTTTAAATTTCTGGAATAATTGATTGTCGTGTAAGAGCGATGTTTTACCTTATGATTTTGACATTCTTTTATAATATTATGATGAGTACTATACTGTTTTGTGAAGCCTGCAATGTATTCTATCTTCATCAGTTCTGTAATCTGAGGTCTTGTCTTTGTTGTTGAAATGGCATTAAAATATATTTTACGTAATTGCACTCGAGCTTTAAATTATTATTTTCAGTTATAGCTGATAGGTACCTAATCATTGATTAAAGAGCTCAATCAATGACTACGGCTTCGATTTGCGTCGGGGTTACGTTCCGTTAAACAACTCAAATCGAATCACATAATATAGTATAGGTACTCATGTATAAATTTACCCTAATCACATGAGTTACAGAAATTATAAAATTAAACTGACTACCCTTAAGGATCAGATTATATGACCATAAGAGGAATATAATATATTCCTCCACATTTACCATATAAATAATGAAAATTCATACACGTTCACTGAATAATAATCAAATAAAAAATAAATGTCAAGGCAAATAATCATCCTATATCAAAATTAAAACTTATTTTTTAAATATTCAGTATAATCTCGTAAAATTTTAACGGTAAAAAAGTGAAAGTTGATTGGTATTAAATGTAAATTTGTTTGACCTTTTGACAATAACATTAATAATTATTATTAGTAGATATTACTATTATTATTAAATAAAATTATTAGCTCTTGAAAATAATATAAATTAGAATGGAGGAGTTTCCTACTTTTTTTTATTTGAAAGTAGAGATCAAACGGAGCCATCAGTTTTTTTTTCAGATTTTTTTGAGTGCGTTAAGTATCAGAAAAAAATTAATGAAATTTGAAATTGTTAGGGTTATGACGTCATAACCCTTCTTTGGGTGAGAATGGATAAACCAATATATATGTTCTGTGGGATAAACCTATAGGATTTTAGACAACTGCACTATGTTGCCGTACTTTCTTCTATTAAAATGTTAAAATGTAGATGCCTACCTGATGACAAGTAATGGCCGCCGTGTATTTCGTGATTACTTTTTTATTTTATATGAGTGATTATGGATTACTTAGATTCACAATTTTTATTTAATGAAAACAAATACTTTAGTTTTACAAAGATCTCGACAACTTAAAAGAGCTTTGCATCCACAGTTTAAGATATTTTAAATGCCACACATAAACGGCTTTTCGCCTTCTGGCAATTTTCATCAAATTAACCCAGTTTGTAGAGTTTTTCAAAAATAGAACAGATTTTGTTAGTGAATTGATTTAACGTGCATTCTTAATGTAATATTTGAAGTCCGTTACACTTGGTTATTCTGTTGGGTTATAATTTGTTGATCGGTTGTGCTTCGGTAAGATTCACATGTCGACAATATTTCATTACTTATTTACAAACATGATAATTCTTTGTATATTTTACATAAATATATTATATGAACCATTTAAAACATCAATAATACTTTTACAAGAGCTTTGCATCCACAGTTTAAGAGATTTTAAATGCCACACGTAGATGGCTTTTCGCCAGAAGCTTACCAGAAGCTACCATCCAGCTTATAGAGTTCTTAAAAAGAGTGCACCAATTTTGTCAGTTAAAGCATTGATCAGCATTGCTGTGACGAAATAATCAATATCATTAAATGAAAAATAAAGAATTTTAATTAACATATGATAGCTGTCAATAATAACCCAATTAAGAACTGACAACATCGGACGGCCATGTTTAAATCTTATTGGTTAGCTATGGCGGGCAGATTAAATATTTTTTTGAAATTCAAAAATTTTTTTTTAAATTGTACGCTGAGTTTTAAGACCAACCAATTACATCAACATGCGGCATTTTTATTACAGTTTCATGTTTATATATTATTTCAAAAAATTATTTCTAAGGAAACTCCCCCATTAAATTATACCCAGCTAGTATACAGCAAGCTCTGCCTATACCCACTCCCCCATTTCAACACCTCTCGATCGTATCCTCACCAGGTCTCCAACCTTACAAACCTTCGTTTATATTTTATTTTTCATGAGTAACGAGGGTTGTTAACCCAGTGCTTGAACCCCCATCACAGAGGATCAGGTTTTAAGCTAGTTACATATGTACACTTGCGATTTGCGGAATGCGATTTTTGTTTTTCAACAAATTAAATCACTAAATTTGACCAATCATAACAAAAATCGCTTTTCGCAAATCATGTAACTACTTTTAGGGATGGACGGATGGAGTCTGATGTGTTGGTTTTAAAAATTGATTTTTTTAATGATTTATTTTGAAAGTACAACGTATGAAGAATATACTGTAGAAATTTCAAACCGAAATTCAAAGTATTAAGAAAGTTACATACATATTCGAGGACGTCTTATAGCTTAACTAAACCTGTTACTCAAACTTTTAACGCGATTTTCTCGATACAACATTTTTCCGGTCGGCCCAGGCAAAAAAATCTACCGAACCGATTGAGCTAAAATTTAAATATGTTATTCTAAACATCAATAGCTATCGCAGGTAGCAGAATTGTTAATTTTTATCAAAAATTTCCTATTTTAAATTAGAGAAGAATGCGGGACGAGAAAAATCCCGTCCCGCGCGCGGAACGGGATGGGACCGAATGTACAGTCCCGCGCGAGACGAAATGCTAATTTAATCCTGCGCGGGATGGGATGCCAACAAAAGAGCGTTAAAATATACATAAGAATCTATAAAAAAAAAAAAAAATTTTTTTTTTGAAGTTACGACACTTCTCAACTCAGGATGCGATATTATTTATATTATTAAACTAGCCCAATAGCATTCTTATGTATTCTCAATACTACATAGTAAGTAGGTACTATATTTCTTTGATAAACAAATAATGACACTCTTTACAGTAATTAATTCAATTTCTCACCGGCGCGCCCCGCGTCGCGTCGGTGAACTCTCCATCTAAGCTCTCCACCACAAAGAATATTAAAAATAATATATTTTTTGTTGGGGTATGATGATACATTACTTAATTTCATTTTTGTTACCAGCATTATAATAATAGTAATATAAATTAGAATTATCAATGTTGAGCTACAGGACACAAATAAAACACATTTTTAAACGAGCTTTCGAAAAATGACTTTTTCTTTTTCAAGTTTTAATTTGAATATGTATTCATATTAAACTTGAAAAAGAAAAAGTCATATTGTTTGTTTAGCATAAATTGTCACAACAAGCTTTACGTAATTACCTTGTTGAAAGCTTGCTGCAAGGCTGTCGCCGACAAGCTTAACATAAGAAACCCTTGTCGCAAGCTTTACATAAGGTTTTCATCGACAAGCTTGTCAAGTAAAGCAAAAAAAGCTTGTAAAGTGTCAACTTGACAAGCTTTTTGTAAGCTATACAACATAATATTATATTCCTAATAGGCGCTTTGGGATTTCGTTTTACGTAGAAAATTTTTTTAATTCGCATTTTAATTTATTTTCAATTTTAAAACAACACATCATGCTAAATATTTGTATCATGCTTATAATTATTATAAATAGTTAGTATATAGAGTTATATAAAAATAACCCTTTAGTTACTGCTACCGGTATACAATATTCCCAAATGTGTCTGTTCATTCAAATTCATCAAATGGCTTATTGACGACTGCCATAACTCTTCGTTATAAAATTTCGTACCGTCGTCTATTGAAGACAGCCGTAGTTGAAGGGTTAATAAAAATATTTACTATATTACCTATACTAATATGTATTTCAATTTAGCACAAAGGTTTACCAATCAAAGAGAAACTTTTCGCCCGCAGCAAAACGATTACAATGGCAGACACGATTCAAATATAGTTAAACAAAAATCGAATGTTAATTGTCCGGAGAAAAATGGACGTTTCCCTACCAGGACTTGCGATGGGTAAAATAACAAAAATGTATACATTATTTGATGAATCTTTAATTGTTATTCTTCTAGATATATCGAGTGCGTGGAGGGGATTGGAGAAGAAAAGCTTTGCCCCGATGGACTTCTTTTTAATGCTGCTGCAGGAATTTTCAGCTTCCCCTGTCAATATCCAATAGACGTCGATTGCACTGGAAGAGACTCAACGCGTAAGTCGAATATGACCAATGATATTAGAGCATTTCAAATATTTTAACTAATAATAAATAATAAATCCCAAATTTATTCATAAATTCTATTACAGTATAGATCTTATAAGATTTGAGGAGCGTCTTTTCATACTGTATTTTGTCTATCTCTTGACAAAATTGAGTTTTATACGCCATACGTAGATCAACTCCCTCGTGTTTTCTATTATAAATACAATATTGCCCTAGTCCTACCCAGGCGTAGTCGTAGGGGATTGGCAACGGGGCCTTCTCATCAAATAAAATTATGTGTATAAATATTTAAGGGTACAGAATATATGGATCCCCCGATCTTTTTAAAATTAAAGTTGCTTATATTTTGGAATTTGAAAAAGAAAATTTTAAATAAGTATTAGGTTTTCCAAATTAATTTCAAAAATAATGGAGCTAAATTTAAAAGCGATATCTTCAAGGATTTTTCATTTTTATTTTTCAAAAAACCTCCCAAAATATTACTTTGAAATTTGGCAGTAAAAATGATGTCCTTCCTCTAAAAACCAATAAGTAAGTATATACCTATACACATAAATATATGGCCGTTCTTGAAGTTATGTACTACCTATGCAGACTCGCCGAAAATTCTTGGGCTAGTTGATCACAGAATTCATTGCAACTTTGAAAATTTTATTGTCATGTTAAAATTAATAAATTATTGGCGGTAATGTGTTTTTAGAACCGGCCCAATCGACGGAGGATTGTCCTCGCCAATATGGATATTTTCGAATCGGAGCAGCGTCCGAATGTGGACAATTTAAAAATTGCGTCGATGGTCGAGGATTTACGTTCGATTGCCCCGAAGGATTGGCGTTTAACGAGGAAACTTATAGATGCGATTGGCCCGATAAAGTTCCAAGTTGCGATGCTCCAGGTTTGTCGAGTGTCTGACACGAGAAGACGAAAATAAGAGAATTTGTTTTAGCTTATTTGGGCTTTAGTTGTCCCGACGCTCCAGAAGCTAGATTATTGGGAGAAAATTATTATCGAAGTTACCGTTCGTCGAAAGACTGTCAGAGATATTTCGTTTGTGTTGAAGGAAAACCTCGACTTTATAACTGCGGCGAAGGAATGGCATTTAACGAAATAACAAGTACCTGTGACGGAATCGAAAATGTAACCGGCTGTTCTTCTGGCGGTTCCTCTAATAATTACAACAAAAATAATAAAATTAATCTCGGTTTTCAACAAAGAAGTCGGTCGTCGTTTTAAAAATGCGCACACCAAATAATATAATGCACCGTAAAATTTTTTCTTCTTTATTTTAAAATGTTTGTTATTTTTGATGTAGTACAGATAAATAAAGTTGGTTCTAAACTGGAATTTATTATTTTCGTTCATTAAAAAAAGATATTTCGTTTATTATTATTTCTAATGAATGAACCTCTCGAAGCACGCGGAATGTAGTAACGACCCTCGTAGTCTCTCGACAAGATATTGGAGCGCCAACAAAGGGGGCCACGCGCAAGTCTACGTAGCAATTCTCGCCTGCCAACAGTAACATTTCGTAACGTCGAGGCGTCGCCCCTCACCGCGTGTAGGTATTTAAAATTTATCCAGTTGCCGGGTGTCCTAAAGTGAACAAAAACATATTTTTGTGCAAGTTTATTTTTATAAACCCTAGTTTCCAACTATCAATTATTAAAAAGCGGTTTCTTTCGGAAATGGAAGCAACGGATAATTGTTTCACTTACGCAACCATATGTAGGCTGTGCATGCAAAGGGACGGCTATATGCTGGGAATTTTTAATCACATAAGAGGAAAAGAGAAAAGCCTTTATAAGAAAATTATGGAGTGTACTGACCTTCAGGTAATTTGTCAATTTTATTAATTATTGTAAACAAACAAAAGTGCACAATGCACAGCCGGTTATATTATTTCGTATTATCTTAATAATAATAAAAGATACTAATTGGTACATTTTTGAACACGTTAAAATTAATTTCGCATCATCTTTTATCTATTAGGTAATTATCGACGCATTACGGATGATTTTAAATTGACATTCGAATTCGTTGGCTCTAATAATTAATTTATTACAAGTCCTCCATTTTTCAATCGCGCTTGCTTTTCACGTGCGCCACCCAACGAACAAACTTTCAATTAAACGTCAAATTCCCGCTCTTTTTCAAAAATATAAATAATTTTTTTGCCAACCATTATTATTCGTAAAATAAAATTTCTTATTACAATATTGTGTCAAATTTAATTAAACTTGTTTATTTTTTGACTATTATTATAAAAATAATATTTTAAGTATAAGTAATCACAAATTTATTTTTATAGTTAGGTATACTAATTATTATTATTTTTTGGGCCGTTTATTAATAATTTTTTATTCTCATTTTTTAGGTATTTAGAATTTAAAGTTATCTGCATTTTGGTTTTAAGAGTTTCGACCGGTTGAAAAGTCTAAAGTCTAAAAGTATAATTATATTAAACTACTATTTTCTAAAAATTTAGTGACGGGTGAATAATAATTATTACCATACCAGTCATATATTTATGCTTACAGTATAGTTGTTATGTAGATAATTACATTAGATTATTTTATTTAAATAATAATTATTGCTATTTTTGTTATTATTACATTGCGATTTAATACAAAAATATTTTTTATCGTACAGATATCATCTGGAGATGGATTGCCAAACTGTATTTGCCATCGTTGTTTATATAAAATAGAATTATGTTTGGAATTTAAACAACAATGCAGCGTCTCCGATGCAACGTTTCGACAAATAAGTGGCGTTCCGTTCAAGTCGGCGGATATTTCTAACTTTGATGCACGTAAATCGAATTTATTACCAGAAGACGAAGTGGTTATGGTAGTGGATCCCACCGTTGTCGACTACGATTCCGAGTACGATTCTGACAATAACGAACAGCAAAGCGATGTCGAGAATCCAGATTTAAATGATTTGTACGAATTTAGAAATGTATTTATGTGCAAATATTGCGATCAGGCATTCACCGGTAAAGTGGAGTGTGCAACGCACGAAGGTTCTGCTCACAATCGTAATATACCTTACACTTGTGCCGAGTGCGATATGGGCTTCGCGGATCGTAGTCAATATTCTGCACATTTAAAGAGCGTTCATCAAAATGATAAACCATACAATTGTCCCCAGTGCGATCGAACATTTGCGAGAAGATCGGATTTACGTAAACACACGGTGGTTCACACCGGCATAAAACCGTTCACCTGCAGTATTTGTTTTAAATCGTTTTCTCGAAATACCAATCTATCTAAACATATGAGAATTCATTCTGGTCAAAAGCCATTCGTGTGTCCGAAATGTCCAAAGACTTTCATATCTAAAGGAGATTTAACGCGTCACGCCATTATTCACTCTGGCCAAAAGCCCTTCAAATGCACTTATTGTCGTTTAAGTTTTGGTAGGCGCGATAAATTGCTGAGACACGAAAAACGACATTTTCCTCAAACAAACGAAGACAAGTCGCAGGAATTGGAAATTATGAGACAAAATTTAGCGTTGAACGATTACGGATATAATGCAACTGCGGCACCCAAAAATAATAATTCCAACAATTTGGATGTTCAAGAGAAGCACGAAGAGTGGCCGAGTTCTGAAAATATGATAATAAATTTGGATCCTTTCAATCATAATGGCTATGACAATGCCGAAGTTACGCCAAGAAGCGATCGAATATCAGAAATTAACGAGTCTAACGAAACAAACAACGTACTAGCACAAAGTGACGTTACAAAAAATGAAACGTTAGATGCTTTGCCCGAACATGTTACGGGCGATAGTTTTGGCGAGCAAAACGAAACTACAGCGGATACCGCAATCGTTATCAAAAGATATCCATGTTTAAGATGTAATAAAAGATTTTCGAACGCCGAGAGTTTGAGTGGCCACATGGTAGTTCATAGAAACGATAGACCGTATACTTGTAAACAGTGTAATAAAACTTTTTTGAGGAAACGCGAGTTGGATCGACATGTAACGACGCATAGCGGAATGAAACCTTTCGATTGTCCAAATTGTGATAAATGTTTTGGTCGTAAAGATAAACTTGTAAGGCACATGCGTATACACGATATAAATCGAGATCATATTTGTGTGATTTGCGGTGCCTCCTTTAATAGAAAAGATGGCTTAAGCAATCATATGAAGACTCACGCTCGTGATAGCACAGACATTGCTTTAATTAATTTGTAATTATGTAGGTATTTATTAATATGCACGAATTTTTGTAAATTAAATTATGTTTTAATTTATATTTTTTAATGTTATGAAATACAAGTAATAATAGTGTTTGTTATTAAACAATAATAATAAATCTTTTGACTAATTGCAAAAGCAATAATTTGACATTTAAATAAAATTGTAATAATAATTCATTATGATTGAATTTTTAATTGAATTTTGAATTCTACTTGAATTTTAATTAATATACATTTTATATTAACATTTCACTGGCCAATACAATTTTTGACATGCGGAACACACGAAGGTGTTTGTAGAGGTAGATCCTGACAGCAGCGGATTGTGAACGATTACTTCTAATTGGTCATACATTTTAAGTAAAGTTCTATTCACTAATCATCTAACAACTTTTTAACGTCACCCTCGTTTTTCAAGTGTTTAAATTAATAAATTTAAAAATGTCTACATAGGAATGGCAGGGCAGTTGCGTAACAGTATTACTTTATTTATGCCCGTACTAATAGTCGCGGATCAATCCGAGATTCAAGATTAATTCTTGAAATAGTAGCTATTGCTACGATACGGTTTAAATTCCAGTATCATCACTTGCAACTAAAAGTTTAAAAATAATTAAGACAATTAAGGGAAAGATATAATTAATTCAAATAATAAATTATATAATTTTGAAAACTAGCAAATTGTATAAAAAAATTATCCATTATGGGATTCTAAATTAGGCTTACAAATATTCTAGTTCTATAACCTCTATCGTTACACTATCTCGACACCTTGTAAGAATCGGTAATAGTGAGACACCCCGAGATACGGCATAATCTTTGAGGCTCCTAGAATCATCAAAAAAATTGGGACCTTGATTGCCGATATACTGGATGTAGTGAACCCTTGCGAGTGATTCCAACACAAGTAGATACTAGTTTTATATTAATAAATCGTAAAATTGCTGTTTAAAATAATTTATTTTCTCCCAATACAAGAGCGATTATATAGGGGGCTTCCTTCAAACATGCCGCAAAACAGGGTTAGTTTATAATATTTTCTTTATTATAAGATTTAATAGTAAACTCAATCGATCGTCCCGAAAATTGGGTATGCTGTATATCGTAATGCTAATGGTACATAGGAAATCATCAACTGCATGAAAAACTTACAATTCCAACTATTGATGATTTTAATAACAAAACTTGTGCAAAAAACTATTTTACAAACCTCTAGGAATGTTTGCGTGCAATGAACTTTGGAAAATTATTTCCATATTATATTCTTTTAAAAAAAGAAATTTTTTTCTTGTAATCTCTTGAATTTTGAATAAATAAATTTTAAAAAATATATCAAATGTATGTTAAATGATAAATTTTATATTAAAATTTTTTGAAAATTAATAAAAAGCGATAACTGTATTAATAACTACTATGTCCTTTGATTCGCCCTTGTTTCGATTGATAAATATTGATATTGATAAATAGTTAAATATTTTTATCTGTTTTCCATGGTTTATCTCTTTTTCACTGATAAAATTTAGTCAACTTTGAGAATAGAGGGACATTATTTTGCTAGCCTGCCTTGTTAGTTGATTCGCATATGCGATAGGCGGTGGGTGCACCCGATAGGCAGTACAGAGATAACAAAACGTGATTAACAAATTTATTAAGCTACTTGAATTGAAAAAAAATAAACCTTTGTTTCAACGAAAGTAAGTACTACTATTATTAACATCCTTAAAATTAATAATATTATGATACGGATTTTTTTTATAACGTAGATAGGTAGTGCAAGCAGTGGTGAGCTCGTGCGAGGGTGCGAGGTTTTTATTCGTTAAACTTATTAAAAATGAGTGAATCCGCTGTTAAAGTGAGATAAATTTTAAAAATTTAAAAAGACGCTAGATATCGAAAAACTAAGCAAAAAATTTACCCCCGTTACAATAACGGGATTAAAGTGAGCACTTTACTCCCGGAATTGTGAAAAATATTATTTTATTAGGAGGTATATTTTACAAGTTAAAAATTTATACCGGGTGCTGAATGAAAATGTTTTTGAAATTGTTAAAAGTTTCATTTATCGGACTGGCTATGGAAGTTTACATGGTAATTATTTTGGAAAATATAAATTAAATTAACTATAAAAAGTTTATCGGGATTTATCTAGGACAGGTCTAATAAAAAACTTCAACTTTTTGTCGACGTTTCGAACATATATTTCGTTCTTCTTCAGGACTAAAAACAATAAAATTCAACAACCTGCAGAAATTAACAAAATCCTTACCTCAAGTTCAGTTTACAGAGACCAGGGGTACATTATCTTATCAGTAACTAAATGCGGTATAAAAATCAACATAACAGTAATATTAAAAAACAGTCAGAACTTCAAAAAAACCAAATCACAACTTAATACAATAAGGTGTCAACAATTAAAAACCTTTTTAACATGTCAAAAATTTAAAACACAAAATATAAAATATATAAAGTAATCAAGAATTATCAGTTAAAATGGTATCTCTGCAAACGTCGACTACGATAGGTCAAATTTCAAACGGAAACAATTCACAACCGATAAAAGGATCTCACAAAAAAACCCAAAACAAATTAACCACCACCTAGTAGATCTCCATAAAAAATGCTTAGTTTTTGTGTGTCCTCTCTATAATTAATGCTATCTCTTTCGGACTTTATGAAAAACATCTCACTAATATTTCTCTTCAAGCAACTTTGTTCGTAATCCAAAACAGTAGTTTTATCAAAATTGAAGCAGTGTCCCGTATCTTCGCAATGTTGCACTAATGCTGTCTTTCCCCAACCATCCTTATCTTTTTCTTCCTCCCTTTCTCTCGTTGTTCCGATATCTGTAGGCTTCTTCTTTTTATTTTTATCTTTTCTCTCACAATCACCTATGTGCTGTTTAATGCGTTTGTTTATCCATTGCTTCGTCTGGCCTATGTACGAGGCTGGGCAATCTGCACAAGGGATTCGGTAGATCACCTCTGACCTCATTCCCTTATCTGTTCGGTCCTTAAGATTAGTTAAAAGACTATCCGAATTGGCTTATTAATAGTATGTTCAGAAAGCTCGAAAAAAGAGAAAGAAGTAGTAGTGCACAAAATGATGAATACAAGTATGATAATGAAATAAAAACAAAGAAATATTTCAAGTTTCCATATGTAGAAAACCTAACAGAACAAATAAATAGAATATTAAAACCTTATTGTACTTTGGCCACATACAATTTAAAGGACCATAGGTGTCTTTTAACTAATCTTAAGGACCGAACAGATAAGGGAATGAGGTCAGAGGTGATCTACCGAATCCCTTGTGCAGATTGCCCAGCCTCGTACATAGGCCAGACGAAGCAATGGATAAACAAACGCATTAAACAGCACATAGGTGATTGTGAGAGAAAAGATAAAAATAAAAAGAAGAAGCCTACAGATATCGGAACAACGAGAGAAAGGGAGGAAGAAAAAGATAAGGATGGTTGGGGAAAGACAGCATTAGTGCAACATTGCGAAGATACGGGACACTGCTTCAATTTTGATAAAACTACTGTTTTGGATTACGAACAAAGTTGCTTGAAGAGAAATATTAGTGAGATGTTTTTCATAAAGTCCGAAAGAGATAGCATTAATTATAGAGAGGACACACAAAAACTAAGCATTTTTTATGGAGATCTACTAGGTGGTGGTTAATTTGTTTTGGGTTTTTTTGTGAGATCCTTTTATCGGTTGTGAATTGTTTCCGTTTGAAATTTGACCTATCGTAGTCGACGTTTGCAGAGATACCATTTTAACTGATAATTCTTGATTACTTTATATATTTTATATTTTGTGTTTTAAATTTTTGACATGTTAAAAAGGTTTTTAATTGTTGACACCTTATTGTATTAAGTTGTGATTTGGTTTTTTTGAAGTTCTGACTGTTTTTTAATATTACTGTTATGTTGATTTTTATACCGCATTTAGTTACTGATAAGATAATGTACCCCTGGTCTCTGTAAACTGAACTTGAGGTAAGGATTTTGTTAATTTCTGCAGGTTGTTGAATTTTATTGTTTTTAGTCCTGAAGAAGAACGAAATATATGTTCGAAACGTCGACAAAAAGTTGAAGTTTTTTATTAGACCTGTCCTAGATAAATCCCGATAAACTTTTTATAGTTAATTTAATTTATATTTTCCAAAATAATTACCATGTAAACTTCCATAGCCAGTCCGATAAATGAAACTTTTAACAATTTCAAAAACATTTTCATTCAGCACCCGGTATAAATTTTTAACTTGTAAAATATACCTCCTAATAAAATAATATTTTTCACAATTCCGGGAGTAAAGTGCTCACTTTAATCCCGTTATTGTAACGGGGGTAAATTTTTTGCTTAGTTTTTCGATATCTAGCGTCTTTTTCGAGTTATTGCAATTTCAAAATCTCGAATTTAGTTATTAACCAATGTAATTCAGCATTTTCAGCAAAATTGTGAAAAATAGTATATACACCTTGGGACTAAGGTTCTTTTCATCCCGTATGCGATTTTTGCACGCGGGATGAAAAGCAGCACCTTAGTCCCATGATGTATAATATACTATTTTTTAAATAAAAAAAGTTTCTATTTTATTTAAAAAACTTAGGACCACATTATATTTTAATAATTTTTTGCATATAGAATAACTAATGGTTTTTAAATCAGTTTTTTATCAGGTATAAGTAGGTGCCACCTATACATTTAATAGAGATTCGTTTTTAATTATTTTCGTGTAAATTTTATTCAATAATTAAATTTTAAAATTTATTACCAATAGAATACAGTGTGCTAGTTTTAGCTAGTTTAAAAAATAAGTCGAAACTGTAGCCATGCATGTTGTGATGGGGGTATTTTATGAATGGGGACTCACAGCAAAAATGTTTTTTATTAAATATTGAAAATAAAAAGAAATAAAATTTTGTAAAAATATAAAAAAAGTTTGTGTACTTTTAAAAGTTATCGTATTAACAAACTCGTAGGTATGCAAAAAATTGCATATTAAAATAAGTACATTTTTATTATTTTGATGGCAAAAATGCATAACATTTACTACTACTACATTTAGTATCGTTCTTATTAATTACCTATTTATAGGTAGTATTTGTCAAGAGTTTTGAAAAAATAATAAAAATGATGTTATGTTATATATCAAAACTTAATGTGTTTACCTATTATTATTATATGTAGGTAATTTTGAATAAAAATGCTTACGAGAGAATAATTATTATTTTGATCTCTTGTTTAATAATAATTTATAATATTATTTATCAAACCTACTATAATTTGTTATTGCCATTGTTGGCAATTTAGCAAAAACTTACATGTAAGTTTGACCTTTGATTTGAAATTCTTACATCATTATTTGAGTAGGTACCTACTTAAGATTTAATTAGAATAAAATTTTATTCTTATAAATCGATTAATACGATATTATGTAGTTAGTATAAATTTAAATTGCAAACCGAATGTTTATATAGGTACGTCATTAATATTACAAGAGCAAATTTGAGTGCAGTCATATGTATAATATCTTTTGTTAGTTCAAGTAGGTAATAGTGTAGGTAGGCACATAGTATTTATTTATCTTGTATTGATTTATTATGACAAATTGCAGTTTTAATTAAGTTTTGAATTAATTATTTGAGTTAATTAAAAATTAAAAGTACATAAAATATTCTGAGTAAGTCTGGGAGAGACGAACAACATTTAAAACAAAATCAATACCTAATTGTTTTCATCAAAAAATGTTTTCAATAATAGAGCAAATAACAAATTATACCAAATCTAATTAATAACTATACAGAAGTATTTATCTGCTAATATTACGTAATAGCTCATTTTCTACCAGGCTGAGTTTACCAACGAGATTAGTACATCCCATTTTCTACACTGATCACATAAACTAGGTACTATTATTTCGACTTTAGGCATGCACAAATCAGTGGCGTGCTGTGACTTTTAAAAAGATCATCCTTCCACCCTTTGGCAACGCAGCTGATTTTGGATCACTCTCAGTGATTTTTTAGAAATTGTCTAAAAAAAAGGTCATCGCTCACATCCAGAAAGTCGAACTATGCTTTATTTAAAAAAATATATTTTTTATAAACTAATTATATTTTTCTCCTAGGGCAGGCTTAGCCTGCCCTGGCCTACCCTTGGCTACAGGCCTGAACTAATAATAGTGACGTGTTCACATATCGTAGATAGAAGTCACGGTAATAGAAAGAATAATGGGAGGGGGGTGGTCATTTGACCCAAAAGAGATCATTTTAGGCTACTTTTCCCTAAAGTACTTTATTTTTACTGAAATTACTATTAGAATTGCAAAATATGAATCATGTTTTGTAAAATAAAAATTTAATTTGTAATTGTGGAATTTTTATTCGTATAGGTATAATTCTTTTTTTTTTAACATCTGCCATAGAAAAAAAAATTCGCGAAAAGTTTTGTGGAAGGCCGGTTTCTTTCTCATCTTCTCGCATGAATTTGCCCTAGGGTATATAAAAATACTACCCGGATAGATAAACCTTTTATAATAATAATAATTAAAAATTTTCGTACCTTATTTCTCTGCCAACGCTAATAATAATAAATATAATATTATAATAAGATATTATGTACATAATGTACCTAAATTTAGTTAGAAAACATCTGGGAAGTGACTACATCATACTATGAAAAAAAGTTCAAATGTCTTTATTGTAAGTATAACTTACTCTAATAAATTTTAAAATTTTTTTTTCTAATTATTTTAGATAATATGAGTTTTTTATTGTGGACTCTATGTGTAACTTTGTTATTAACTATATTATGGAATATCAGCGCCGTAGCCCGTTATTGTCTGAAATTTACAATATTTTTAGTTCTAAGTTTAGTTTTTGCGACTGCTCCTATTCCGATTATGCTCTTTAGACCTAGGAGTAGTAAAAATGCATTGTAAGTTTTGCCTTGCTTAAGTGTGAACTACGATAATTATGTCGAAACAATTTTCTTTTTGTTGTAGAATACCAGCTTATGCTCTGAGAAAAATGTCTTGGCTTTTAGGTTTAAATTATAAAGTTGAGGGTAAAGAAAACATAGTAAACAATAGTGGTTGTGTAGTACTTATTAACCATCAAAGTGCTTTAGACTTAATAGGTCAGTTTTAAATTAGATTTAGATCAATAAACTGTTGTTTTTGTTTTTTTTTATTGTTTCTCAGTTTTGGCAGAGTTATGGCCTATAATGGATAACTGCACAGTTATATCAAAAAAAGAAGTATTTTATCTTTGGCCCTTTGGACTCGCATCGTGGCTTTGGGGTACAATTTTTATAGATAGAGTAAACACTGGCCAAGCTCAAAATATCTTGAACAAAACAGGAAAGACGATTAGAGATAGAAAGGTAAGTGTATTAGGTAGCAGGTAACTTATCGATAATATGTTATATTATTAAAGTTATATTAAAATTATATTTATTAATAAAGATTATTAGATATGTTCGTACCTAACTAAATAGATTTATTTTATTATAATAATGACTTTTTTTTTCACAAATTGCCAGTACCTACTTACAATTTTGACATTCTTATAGGCTCGTGTACTAATGTTTCCAGAAGGCACTAGAAATATGAAGAAAAATTTGTTAACTTTTAAAAAGGGAGCTTTTCACGTGGCATTGGCTTCTCAATGCCCTATTCAACCTGTCGTAGTGGATCGCTATTCGTTTTTGCACAATTATAAATTTGAAGAAGGTATAGTACGATTATACTGCTATTATTTTTTGTTTCTACCATATTTATTTACATAAATAGTATATACATAAGTAGATAGAAATGTTTCCTTCCTTTTGTTAAGATTCCGTACAAAAACGAAAACTAATCTGAAAGGTAAATATTCAAAGGTGCAGGCAATTCGGTGGGAGCGATTCGGTATTGCTAGTTCGGCGCTAAGCCATTTCGGCACGAACGCTACGTATTCTATTAGGATCTTAACATTTGGCACGAATCGTCTTAATATACTATACGGTATATTTCATTTTCAGGAATCATTACAATTACAATTTTGCCAGCAATTGAAACCAAAAATAAATCCAAAGAAGATCTGCCCGTTTTAATAGAAAACACTTACAACGCAATGTCCAATTGTTTTCAAGAAAAATGTGAAGCACAAAATGTAGAATTAAAACGAAAATTGAAAAAGGATAACTAATAGTAAAATATACAACTGACATAGGTGCATGTTTTGTACTACCAACGACCAACTTTTAGACTTATAAATTAATAATATAGCAGTATAATAGAAAATATATAATGTACATAGGTACCTAATAAATTAAGTAAGGGTTTTTTTTTATACTTTTTTCTCACCTTATAATATTGTCATTATGCTTCTACTTGGACATTTGGATGTTTGATCAACAAACTGTAACTCCTCTTAGGCTTTTGGGTTACCCAGAAAACTCAGTTATAGCTGCGCGTGGGAAAATGAACCATAAATATCGCAAATTGGTTGGAAGAGCGCCACCCGCTTTTATTGGCAAGTATCCAAAGTCCCGGATAAGCAAACAATCTTTTACTTACGCTAGCCCTCTTTGGTGAATCAGCACTTTCATAAGCTTGTACATAAATATTTCCTTCACCCAAAAATATCTATAAAATGGGCAATTACTAGCTAGGCCAAAAAGCACACGGATTGGGCTCTCATCAACTGCTTTCGAGTCACTAAATTCCTCTTTCGCTAGAAATAAATTAATAAAGGCACTAAAATTACTTTGTCTAATCTAAATTAGGAGCCTTCTTTGCGGAAAGCTGAGCCCCAAAAAAAATCTCCAACGGAAAAACCACTATCAACGTTTACTTGCTAATATCGAACAATTTATTCTAAAACTAAGGTAGCTTCACAAATAACCAACTATAATTGTCGATTTACTACTAAATTTTAATTCCAATTACTTAATTACCTCTCTATCGGTTCGGTTTTCCTATCTTCTCGTTCACCGCGCAAGTCTTACTCGCCATTCTACCGGGCAATTCCAAATTAATGTTATAAAACATTTTATTTGACCTCATCAGAAATCGCATTATAACATCGAATTTCGAATAGACTGAATTATATGGAGAATTATGGACTGTAACGACTTGCACATCAGTCGAGTTCCATATTAATCGAGTTCTTTATATTTATGGCAGGTAACCTGATATTAATTATATGAATGGCTGCGCGGAAATACTCCCTTACGTTTTCCATCATCGAGATGTAGGCGATCGAATCGAATACATTAATGATGACAGTATTCGATGACCTAAATTCCTATTCTGTAACTATACCTAAACGATATCAAATACTCACAATAATTTTAGCAATTAAATTTAAATCCAGGGTTGGAACTACCATTGTAAATATTGAAAGAAATAAATTGGCTTAAATTTTTCTTTGTTCGTAAAAATATACCTTAAGCCAAAAGTAAAAATTAAGCAATATGAAATTTCTTTACAAAATCGGAATAATCTCACAAAAGTGGGAATTTTTACATTTTTGTAAAATGTGCAGTTACCCTACATCACGTATTGTATCATATCAGCTACATATGAAAAACAGGCTGTTGCTAGCCACTCGTTGAAATATTTTCGTGTTTAAACGTCGTATAGCAGATTTTTTTTTCTTTTACTTACATTAGGAAAATCATTATATAAAGCACAGTGTATCAAATCTGCGTTTATGGCTATTTGATTGGTCAGATATTGAGAACTCTGATCGTAGTTTAAACCACAACTGAAATACCGGCCCTTAGTAAATTTTTTAAAAATTACCATAATATGCAGGTGCAATGAATTAACCATCGATCGGGATACCTTTTCGTGAGCTTCAATGCTCACGAACAAATACTCGATTCAATCGACCGGTAAGCAATCAATTGAAAGCTGTCGTCTCGATATCCAGGCATACCGAATTTGACACTTCTCGATCGATATATTAATTCTTTTCAAATTATTTTATAACTACAAATATGCTATGGAATAAATGTATCTTTATAATTTAATTAGCAACACTTAATAAATAATAATGTAGGCGTGTTGTAATTTAATTTTCAATTAATATTGTTAATGGTTTTTCGCCAGTATGAATTTTTGTATTTTATATAACCCCGCGACTTTATCTCAACGAAGTTCCACATAAAACAAGATTATGTACTAGAGAACTTTAATAATGGGATGGTTTCTCGTTGCTTTCTCCATAGCTCACAGATCTATGTTGGGCTTTAGATCACAGCAGTGTATTCGACGCGGTTACCCGCTTCTCAGTCGATTGGTGTAGGCTTTAATGCCATACTACTGGACTTGTTCATCAGCAATTAATGAAAAAAATGTATTTTGAATTATAATTATAATGCTTTAATCTATAATATAAGTTCTTTTGTAATACACATATTATGTAGATAATATTTTTTATATATATGATAAAAGCAATTCTTAAACTTGATTAAAATTATTGAATAATATTAATTGGATTCCGAACCCTGTAAAACAAAAAAGTAAAATCAATAAATTTAACTGAATTGCGGCAAGTTCTGTTGCTTACTGTGGGATCACAATCTGCACAATGCCATGAGTATCCCCTTCTTTTTGGAGTTTTCTTAAGTGGTGGTTCTAAGCAATTGAAGTGATAGCATTTGTGGCACTCATCACAACTAGAGTAAAGTTTAATAAAATATTAATTTACAATGAAAAGAAAGGACAGTGAAAATATTTCGAGTTGATTTAAAAGTTCAAGTTGCCTACATTGAGCTCTCTGATCAAAATACAAACAAACATAAGATTGCATAATATTGTTCATAAGAAAATACATGACTATACAGGGTGTCAAAAACATAATGTCATCCGTTAGAGGGCTAACAAGCCACCTCACAACTTAAATATCATATGCCGGCTGTACACTCGCGCCGAATGCTCTCGCCCAAATGTCTCGGTCAGAGGCCTGTACCCGAGTACGACCATGTACACTCTCACCTAGTTCAGTTGTAATTGTGAACTTAAGGGATATGGACGAAGAAATTGAACTTGCTGCTCCTATGTATAATAAGAATAATGAAAGTAATTTTTGTAAAATAAGACATTTTCTAACATAAAAAATAAGCAATTATTAAGTCATGGATAACAATGAAATTTTTTTTTCCGGACTGTTAAAGGTCGTCTTAGATCAATACGAAGTTAAATTTTTCAATTTTTTTACTTATGATTGCGCAGTGCTTATGCTTTTAAACATTGCTTACTTTCATGAACTTCATGAATTTTTTTAACTGTTTTCTAAAAAATGCAAATATTTCTTCGTAGTGGTTTACAATAACATCTTTTCAATATCTAGTAAAAAAATGAAACTGATAATTTCAGTCGCTTAAATGAAAAATCCGACAAATCCACTGAAATAGAAAACTAGATAATGCAGAAAAACTCATAAAATCTTTATCTAACCAAATTAAGCAACGATTTTTTTAGCATAGTTTCCTACCCATAGATCAAAATATAAAAATCAATTGATAAAATCTGGGGTAGTCAGAAGCCTTCAAAAGATAATTATTAGAATGGAATTAATCTCATTTCTGAAAAAGTTGTGACATGTCGGCATTTGCATCTAAGCAACTGATTTCAGCAATAGCTTTAAAATATGGTTTAATAATAGCATCGATTTCAACATATTTTCATCTGTTAAAAGCTTGCCTTAGGAAATGCGAGAGTGCAGGAACACATTGGCAGGTCAAGCGAGACCCTTTGACTCGGACCAAAAAAAAACGACTTAAGGTAAGATCACACACAGCTACTTTTGCTGCGCTGCCAATTGATCTGTGTGTGATCTTACCTTTAGGATGGAAGGCTAGCGAGGAACACCAAGACCGGCGAGAGCTTCCATCTACACTCTCGTTCTCGCCCTGTCTCGGCGAGAGTGTACAGAGGCCATTAAAGTGTGTGTGTAAACTTCTTACCTTACTATGTTTGAAACTGTACCTTCCAAATTGCAAACATCACATAAATTGATTGACTTTTTTTTATTTATTAATTTATGCTGAGGATCACTTTGCAATTTTTGTAGTATAGGATGTGGAGGCGCATTATCGTTGTTTTCGTTTGGAACATAAAAGCATTGCGGGTTTGATGAGGATAATGTTTCACCTGCTGGTAATGGTATGGGACGAATCTAAAAACAAAAATTAATAAAGCAATGAATGATAATTATTGAAAATTCAACTTTTTGACTTTAATAAACATTGTTGTGTAGTAGTTTAGTATGTAAACTATCCTTACTATGTATTAAAAAATGTGCAAAATATTTTTTTTTTTTTCGAATTTCGGCTTCCTTTTCATATACAGTAGAACCTCTCTATAACGAGAGCTCAAGGGGCCAGCCTACTTACTCGTTATAAGCAGATTTTCGCTATAAACAGTCAGTTTAGCATGTAAACAAAAGTCAAGGGGCTAAACTTTTACTCGTTACAGCCGATCAATCGTTATAACCGGACTCGTTATAGAGGGGTTCTACTGTAATTTAAAAATGTAATAGAACATAATTACGAGTTATTAAATAGGTTTGTTTAAACGAAGTTTGATATATTTCTTATTTTTTAGTATGTACTTCTTTGATAAATGTATGTTCTGTTTTTCAATATTTTTATTGAGACGCCATGTTTCGTGTAAAACATTACACATTTTCAAGTCTATACAATACGTAAAATACAAGTTAATATAACATAATATGTTACTTTAGTAGTTAACATTTACCTTTATATAAATTGGTTTAGATGAAATAAAATATTTTGAAGAAAACAAAGAAAATTTATTAAATAAACAAGAACAACTTTCATTTCAACCATTATATTATCATGTATTCCTATAATTATTGTTTTTAAATCAACTTCAAAAAATTTAAAAATTTAACTTGAAAATATTTTATTTCATCTAAACCAATTTATATAAAGATAAATGTTAACTACTAAAGTAAGACATTATGTTATATTAACTTGTATTTTTTATATATAGACTTGAAAATGTGTAATATTTTACTTGAAACATGTAGTCTCAATAAATATTGAAAAATAGAACATAAATTTATCGAAGAGTACTAAAAAATAAGAAAGAAATAATTACAAAAATTACAAAATAGATTTTAGCTGAACTTACCTTGATAGTAATTCTTGGATGCGGATTGGGATTTTCCATGTCCAAACTTTTTTTCTTTCTTTTTCTTTTGTGTTCTTTCATTGAATGTACTGCATCTGGAGAGTACCTAGAACGATGTTTCTCCCTTCTCCTTTTCTTACCTGATCGTGAAGAAATGTTCATAACTTGGCCCTCTATTGAATTATGAGAAATTTCGCCATCGTAACCATTATTTTGATTCATCACCCTTCTTTCATTTTGATCAAAAATTTGAGTAACGTTTTCATTTAGCGTGGGATAATTTCTAACGTTCAAAGTAACATTCGGTATATTTTGCATTTGAGGTTCTCTCTCGACTGGTTTAATTATAACTTTAGGAGTAAACACTTGTTCATTGACTTTGGGATCTCTACTATAGCGACTTCGCCGAGGAGTCTTCACCTGTTCTACTTCTGAATCGGAAGTTTTATCACATTCCGAACATTGCCAACCGTACAATTTCGACTTTTTAGGTAGACGTGTTAGAGGTGGATTTAAACAATTTAAATGATAGTAGAGGTGACATGTATCGCATTTTGCCAATAAATGTTGATCTCTACATTGTCTACATATACCACATTCTTTAAGTAAGAGGTTATCTATAATTTCAATCGCTCAAAGAAAAAGTAATATTGGAATTTTTAAAATATTACCTTGAACTTGCATCACTTGACTAGTAAGAATTCGATCTCCATCTATTCTACTAGTTGACATGTTGTTAGTTAAAGGAAATCCTAAGCCCATTTTTAAAGCAGCAGCAGTTGGAACCATCATAGGTTGTAATGGTCGTGCAACAAGTGGTTTACCTAAATCGTCTACATTTGGAAGATTCTTTGTAGGACAAGCACTCAATATAGCAGAATGATATTTTTGTATTTTATCTTTTAAAGTTGTATTCAGTTGTAAGTCTTCTGAATTGTCTTTAACCAACTAAATAGAAACTAAGTATTAAATAAAATAAATCCCCTTTAAATCAACAAGCAACAAAGCAAAAAATGAAGGTTCGATGCTTAATTGCGCCAACTACTTATACTGCTATGATATACATAAATACTAAAGTTTGATCTATAGGGTTAGTCCACAGATTTTAGACAAAAAAAAGGGGAGTATTTCTGAATAATTAAAAGAGAGATGAAAAATAATTGACAGATAGATTTTAATATTCCAAATAATATGCCAAAAGGCCCTTACATGACAAACATGTAGTTCAGTAGTTCTCAACCTTTTTGTGGACGAGGAAATGCTTATGGCAACCAGATCCGATGGCAACAATAGAAAAAATCGGGATTACAATACTTCCTTGTTTTACAAGGAAGTAAAAATCATGGAACACCATGATCTTAATTTTTGTAAATTTTGTAGATTTTTAATATAGATCTAGTTTACGAAATCTACGCAGTCGTACTCGTTGTACTTTATGTATGTAGATGTTGTAGTTTCGTTACATTTATATAAGTTGGCGATACATTTTTTAATAAATTAATTATTTAGCAGAACACTTGTAATCCAGGCGTTTTAACTATAAAATTGACCTCTGTGCTAAATTCGTGCTCTACAAAAAAAATTTTTTTATTGTGTTTATTTGGAGGTCTTGAATAACACTTGGTAGTTACGCCACGATACACCTGGAGGAATACGATAAAATTGCGTCGGAAGGTCGCAGAAACGACAGATTCGAGATTAACTCAGTATTTATGGCCCAAATGGGAACAACACCTATTATAAAAGTTGTACGTCTGTAAATTCTCTACCTTAATGATCCTATACATTTTTTTCTTACGCCTAACGGTTTTGGAGATATGACGCGGACTAAGTTAAAAATGCATTTATGTCTAACTCAAGTGTTCAAATTGTTTGGGAAACGTTCGGATTTACACTCTGCGGCACATTTGTTCATGCAAGAAAATTGCCTTTCGGACGAACTGATCTGTAATGGAATGAAGATTATTCTTGCAAATATTCGGTGCTTCCAAAACGGAAATATCCATAGACAATTACTGATATTTAACATTTGCCAAATCTACAAAACTTTCAATGGCTGTAAAATTATCATCACTTCCTCCAACATCTCAACAGCATTTGTGTAGAGTGTATTATCAAGTTAACATGGTTAGAAAAAGACATTGATCCTGAGCAGTGGGGCTGGACTAGGAAGAATGATATTTTGCAGCCAGTACCAACGCATTTTTCACCAGCACCAGACATATTGTTAAATTCAATTTTTTTGAACTGTACGAAGGGTTGCGCAGGAAAATGTAGCTGTAAGAAAGTAGCATTGAATGATTCAATAACTTGTGGCCATTGCCACTCCTGCTTGAATGCCGCACCGCTATAATTACTGACAAAATAGACGACGTAGGTCAGACGTATCAGAATGAAAGTAATAACAATGATTTGTTAGACGACAACGTTTCAGATACCGAAGGAGTCGAAAATATTGACTAATTTAAAATCCATGTCCAAACCATGTAAAAAACAACGAGACGAAGCGTTCTACCTCCTAGGAAAATGCTGAAATGAATGCATTTTTTGACTTATGCAATGCAAATATGAAAATAAAATGTAAAAGACATTCTAGTATAGAATAAAGATTAGCGAGTTTTATAATAGCAATACTTAATTTTTATTATAAGACATTGAAAGCAAGTTAATTGCGAAATATATGGTGCCAAAGCGGTTTGGCGGAACTAAATACATTTTTCACTTAGTCTGCGTCGTATCTTCAAAACCGTTAGGCGTACAAAAAAAATGTATAGGACCATTAGGATAGAAAATTTACAGACGTACAACTTTTATAATAGGCGTTGTTCCTATTTGGGCCATAAATACTGAGTTGAGTTAATCCCGAATCTGTCGTTTCCGCGACCTTCCGACGCGATTTTCTCGAATTCCTCCAGGCGTATCGTGGCGTAACTACCAAGTGTTATTCAAGACCTCTAAATAAACACAACAAAATAAAAAATTTTCGCAGGGCACAAATTTGGCAGCAAAAGTCTAAAACGCCTGGACTATTGAAACAGGTTGGAACGTCTCGTTGGTTGAGAACCACTAGTCTAAGTAGACCATTCATGATTTGATTTATTTTCTAACGCACAATTGCAAACTTACGTATTGCAAGTACAAGTACAGTGTTAAATAATATGGAATTATAACAATCTTTCTTGTTGTAATTTTTATATTTGCATTTCATTTTTTTTTAGAATAAAAATGGTTGAGACATATAATAAGAGAAAAAAATGAAGCAATAAGATTGGTGACTGAATGGAAATGAGATAATGAAAGAAGCAGAAGTAGACCAAGGACGAGATGGTGGAATGGCATAATGAAAGATATAAATGAGATGAAATTCAGAAATTGGAGAGCAAAATGCACAAGTAGAAAAACTTGGAGACTGATTGCAAACAGAGCAAAATTACACAAAAGTTTATAGCTAAGAGTAGCAACCGATGAGTAATCCACCTCATGAAATGGATTGTGAGGACTTCTAAGAAATTGTAATATTCAGACAGGAATGGAAGCTTACGATGATGATGATGATAACTGGAGACCGGATTATATGCAAAAACAAAATATTCAACTAGTAATAACTTATTACTAGTAGTAAGTAATTACTGGTAGTAAGTTATTACTAGATGAATATTTTGTTTTTGCATATAATCCGATCTCGAATGATAACTAATAAGTATAATATTGAGTTATGAGTTTCACTACCTAAACTATGTATATCTATTAATTAAAAAAATAAAAGAAGTATTTCGTTCATTACCTGATCATATTTTATTCTTAATGTTTGTTGTTCCTCTACCAGAACTTTATTATCCTCAAAGAGCTTTTCTAATGCAGTTTTCATAATTTTCAAACGATCATTTCGATCTAAATAATATGCAATAAATTCTACACTAAAAGCAGGTGGAATATGCCATTTTTTTCTAATGTCAACGAGAGCTGCTACTTGAGTTTCTTGTATTTCTAATGCAGATGTGTCAATTCCCATGAGTTCAGCTTTCTTCAGTAATTTTAAACATGCAGAAGCACTAGTAGTTAAAAGCCGAGGCATTTTTTGTGTGGGAACTATAATTATAAAGAAACGTAAAATAGAAATTAACAGAAACAAAATTAATTAGAAATAACATGTCCTCCATTAACACGTTGACTGCGAACGGAAATTAAACCACTCCTTTGCCTGGCTGACCTGCGTTTTTTGTAAAACACTTGTTAAATATATTTTTTGTATTATGTTCAAAAAAGTTAAGTGAAGGGTTAGAAATATAAAAACAGGATGAATAGGGCATGATGTATCGACACATCACCAGCCCTAGCCATTGAATTTCTAGCTGGGTGCTGATGACTTTACATACGTCCTAAACATTTTTTCAAGTTGATGTCTAAGCACAGCAACCGCCAACCACGTCAATCGCACTCAACGTGTTAATTTATTATGTAATTAAGCTCGTACAATAATATTAATTCAAATCAAAAACTCACCCCATGGTGGTTGCTTAAGACTTTTTAAATTAAAGTAATGATGACGTTGGTTTTCAAGTTTCCGTTGTATTCTTTCTTTTTCTAAGTCAATAATTCCTTCACTTTGTTTTAATTGCAATTTTCTGTAGTGCGAACGAAGTTGTAAAGCCAAATAATTTCGTTTTCTCCGTTTTACTAACGTTTTGTCAGAATGCAATTTACAGTGTGCATAAAATGGATCTGCTTGATCCACTTCTTCAGAATGAGCTTCTGACAAAAAGCCTTCACGTTGTGCGCTTAAAATAAACAACAATTTATCTATTACAAAAAAAATCGTTTCTAAAATGATTAGATATACAGTAAAAGCTCGGTTACATGAACTAATACAAAACCGAATAAATTGTTCATATAATAAAAAGCGTAGGTACATATAATCGAATAGTTATTTTTACAGAAAATCGTCATCAAAACAACACTTCCCTGCTTATATACGCGCAGGGAAATTGAATTTTAATGACTAGTCCGGTAATAATTAGTAATTGTAATAAAATAAAAGAGACGTCGTTCTTTTCGTTATTAGTTTTATTATTGTCAAAAAGGCCCAGGGCTCCCGGACTAATATAAATGTCTTTCACTTTTAAGGTTATTAATACCTTGACGTCCGGCAAGGTTTTATAAAATCTTACCTGTACGGTTTACAAACTTTAATTTAGATAGAATTACAACTATTTTTTAAAAAACTGCATGTAATTTAATAGCTTGAAATCTTAAAATGGTTTACTTTAAGATCATAATATAATTTAATTACCTGTGCTACCTGTAATTAGCGAAAAGCCTATTAATAGGCTTCCGAACATCGAGGTGCAACTGAGGGTAGTTACATCACTATAGCAACAATAAGTATTATACCACTTGCAATAGCTATTTACAGATATTCTTCTCTTCAAGTGCCATACACTATGCAGTGCGTAGGCGATTGGTTGAAGACAAGATGATGTACTACGGAATTTAATTAATGGGATGGTTTCCCGTTGCCTTCCTCATAGCCCACAGATATATTTTGGACTTTAGATCATATCAGTGTATCCGACGTGACAGTCGGCCGGTGTAGGCTTTATGCCGTACTGCTGGTATATTACAGGTTACAGATATTAAGCAATCGAAATAAAGTTTTTACAGAATAAGTATAAGCATTATAGCAGAACGAACCCACAGGGTAAATTTTACCAGATTAAAAATTATCTATTGTAAAATTTAACTGCACGAATCACGAAACAATAAATTGGTTATTTAAAATTTAATTGCTAATAATAAATAGAAGAAATAATTAACTTACCAAGTAACATGAAAGTAAGTACGACACATTCCGGCATCGCAGCCTATACACACTCCAGTTCTTGAAAATCTTTCATCCTTGCAAAGGGAACAAACCTTGGCACCCCACTTATTATAAGGCATTTCAAATAGTGTAACACTTGAAAGTCGATCAACCTCTCCAAACGCAACACCGGGTACATATAAGGCACAAACTAAGTGAACCCATTTACCAACGTCTGTCTCCTTAAAAATGCCGCCAGAATTTGGACACAACTCGCATACAGGTTTAGAAATACCAGCTTTACATGCTTCACAAAACCACGGTGCCGTTGGAGACAAAGAATCGGTACTGACCAAACTTGCACTGTCCGATACTCCATAACAAGCTTCGTGTACTGTAATTCCACAATTGTCACATTCGATAAGTTCATTTACTCCATCAGTTTGATCGCCCAAACATCCACAACATATGAGCATTTGAGCATCTTTCTCGGTAAACTTACAAAAATTAATAATTATAAGTATCTAATAATGATTTTGTAATCATACAAAAAGTGGTTTGCATACCTTAACTTGATTAGCTTTAGCAACAACATCGTTAATGGAGCTATCGTTAAATGTAGGACCAACATTTTTAATATCATCCAAATCGTAGGACTCTTCAGATTCATCTTCATCTTCTTCGGAACTAATCGTAGCTAAATTTACGAATAAAAAATTAATATATTGTAAATAATATGAAAAACTTGATCGAGCTATTACCTTGAGCGTCACTGTCTAGAGACAAAGAATCGTCGTCGCTATTATCCGGATGATCTTCGATTCTAAAATCGGAATCATCTGAACTTTCATCCAAATCGAAATCGAGTATCGATGCTTGCGTTTCGACCGGCTTAACTCTTCTTTTTTTAGGATCTCGTTCAACTGAAATTGATAAATATTTTTTTCGGTTTACTGTCAAAATTATAATAACGATAATGGGTAAATAATATTGTTTTTTGGTGCGGTATAAATGCATTCGACATACCCAAAGACATTATTAAGATTCTTGTATGATTAATATTCTAAGAGCAATAAACAATACTTTTTTTATAGTAATATAATTAGGTATTATTTTCTCGTCGCACATAACCTCTACATTAACATAACCCAACATGCGCGAGTATAGTAATACGCAACCACCGAATTCAACTGCATCTGGATTATTCAACATTATATTATTATTGTAGGCTTTTATTGATTTTTTTAAATTTAATACAACCATCGGAATTACAAATATCCTTGTTAAAAATTAATTACAATACATAATATTATGTTTCATTATTTACTTAACACTTACTAGCAGTTTTAACTATAAAATTGACATCTTCGGCATTTTCTAAGAAGGACGTCATGTTTCTTCTAAATATTCCTTCTTCCGGTACTGTTATGATCAGTTGCGAAAATAATGGTGCGACGAATCTTGCGTTGTGCACAAGGTTGAAAAAAATAGTAACGGATACAATAACCAGAAAAGGTTTTACCTACATAAGTACTTACGGTAGGTTTATATCTAATGGTTCAAATAAAAGTGTTTGTTCTCATAAACGAATTAATTTTATTTCAAGATGTTGCGTATTTATTTTAAAGGAAAAAATATAATTATACCTACCCTTTGCCATTTATTAGGTGTTTTGTGTAAAAATATTGACAAAAGTCTGCAGTTTTTCGGTTTATTAAAGATTAAGATGGTGTGTCGGCTGGCATTAAAATTTACCGTAAGACTATAAGTAATTAATTATTGTTAAGTATAACATTATATTGGCAGGTCGGGCGGCCCATCGGCCGCCCTGATCTCTAATTGCGCGAACGAAGTGGAAACTGCTTTACTGCGCGGGATGGCTATAAATCTTTGATTTAATAAAATTAGTTTTAAATAAAGTTTAAATTTTTTGTTTCTTAACTATAGCCAGGTTTTATTTTCGGAAAAGGGGCGTGTTTTTAACTTCCACGGGCCAAGATGACGTACTAGGAAATTTTAATTAATGGTGTGGTTTTCACCAGGCTAGTTTTTATTCAAGCTAGGTATTCCCAGCGTCTATCTATACTATAGCTTACTATCCTGGCTTTAGAATGGTTTATATGATGCTGGGAAATTTTAAGCCATCATTATCATTGCACTTACTACACGGACCTAGTCCTAGTTGATTTCTCAATTTCAATTTCTCAAGTTGCTTTTAGATTTTTATTAATATAGTCGATTGTCGTTAACTCAGCACACATTTTTTTAAGAGACGAATCACGGATAGACTTGTTTTTTATAAGATGGAATACTGGCATCCACAGACATTATTCTTCTTCGCGATACAATTGTACAAATTTTAAATTGACATCATTATCCATATATCAATATTTTAGAAAACCCAAAAAATTACCAAAACACTTTTCAGAACTAAAATATTTTGTAAAATATTGATGTGGTTAATATCGAGTTACACTATACTTATCGATTATGACATCGTTATACTTAGAGCTCGTGCCAAGTAGAAATGGACCCGACAATCATCGTTTTTCAACTATAACTTTCTTGAATTTTAAGATACAGCAAAACTTGTAATATACGAACTTAAAGAATTTTATTAGTTCTTTAAATTTGTATTTTACAATTTTTGTTGTATCTCTAAAATCAAGAAAGTTATTACCGAAAAACGATGATTGTCGGGTCCATTTCTACTTGGCACGCGCTCTAATTTCGGCATTGCACATCGCATGCAAAACCACATTAACATAAAATAAAAATTTTAAATTTTAAAAACCCCTGACTGTAAAAATGAAAAAATAATTCGGGAATTTCTGACTCCTCAGTCTGCATTTCATATTTTGAGGTCAGGGGAAATCGAGAATAAATTGTTCCACTTACAAAACTTGTTTTATTTATAATAGATTCCGTATTATTCCACTTATTCCGTAAAACGTATTCCACTTATGCAACTTGTTTATACATTCCGTATTAACAATTCTCAATTTCCTCTGATCTCAAAATCTGAAATGTAGATAAAATATAGTACTCATTAAATTAATCATTTTGCCGCCCCTCAGCGTTGCGCCCGGGGACATATATCACCCCCTGCTCCCCTAGCTACGCCACTGGTTCTTAAGAAAAATGGCTTTACTCTCCACACGAAGATAGTACACAAAGCTATAAGATAGTAAATTCAATGGTCGGGGGTGCTATACTGCTTGCTATAGTAGCTCAAAAAATAGAACGAAAAATAGAACTTCCTTGAGAGGCTCGATCACTAGCTTGCTAGCTTGAAAACGAAGCTAGTTTTGTCTACACGAATCTAAAATTACTAGCTTCTAGCTTATACTGGCACCGGCTTGCTATCCTAGCTTAAACTATTAGTCCGTGTATACCGGACATAAAAGGTGAACAAATAGAGAATTATTAAAATATTCAGTCATTAAAACATCAATCGATTATTTTTTGAATTATTCAAATTTGATTCCCAGTCTTAATAATAATGCATGTATAATTACTATCATTTAGTATATATTATAATATTGAGACCTAATTTAATGAGACCACACATGTTATCAGCTGTGCTATCAGTGCTCTAGTTTTGTTCAATACATCTGGGCATGACTAACAGATGGTTATGTTGTAAATAATTTCGATTTCTATCAAGTGCGTTGCTAAAAGAAGGCAACAGGTTGGTTATTCTGTCTAAAATTATTAATATTTTTACTGTAGCTATAATATTATTATATTGTATGTTTTCTTTCTTTGTAGGTACTTCAATAATTATTATCATAGACTTAATAAATGGATTACGATTATTTGATAAAATTTCTTGCCTTGGGAGATTCCGGAGTTGGGAAAACCAGCTTCCTATATCAATACACGGATGGACTGTTTAATGCAAGATTTATATCAACAGTTGGTATAGATTTTCGAGAAAAGCGATTAGTTCATCAATATAAGGGTCGTAATAACCGTATAAATTTACAATTATGGGATACGGCAGGACAAGAAAGGTAATTTTTTTTAATAAATATTTTATTTCTCCAGCACTATACTTTTTTTTTATTGAAAATGTAAAGAAAATATCGATAATAATTATTCTCCACTGGCCTACAAGCTTTTTGTTTCTCATAATATGGCGAATATTTAGTGTTTTTCGGTAGTTTTGTATAATATTTAAAATTGATTTTTTAAATACTAGTTATCTTTTTATATTCTCTTTTTATAAAACACTCCTATTTCTTGCATCCCAATCGGCCGGAAAATCTCAATCAAGTGGTATGTTTACGGTCCCCAACCATGTCGGTTGAGCGGGAATTTACTGTACTGATTAAAACTGAAAAAGTTTTAAATTTTTTTAAAAAGTTTTAGCTTTCCTCTTGTTTGTATTTTTCATTCTTAATTTTCTCTCTGTGACTTGCTTTTTTGTTATGTTTTTAGTTTATTCCTATTATGTTCTTTTCATTTTCTTCCATAGTTTACTACGATTTAGATAGGTAACTAAACCGAACTGACTGCTTTAGTAAAATTATTATACGCGATATAATAAAAAACTCTCCCAAGTCAATTTTTTCTTCGTGGTAATGATTTTTATTTTTGTAGCTCATCAGATACAAAAAACACAAAAATATAGAGAAACAAAAAGTTGGTATTAATACTTTCGACAGATTAAAATATAAGTAGGTAGGTTCATGTAAGTAGGTCATTGCACGTCGAGCGGGACAGCATTAAAAAAAATTGCCTTGATGTCTGAGATTTTGTTGTTTTTTTTTACATACACTCCTAAAAGTTAACAATATAAATTGCACGTTTTGAAGACGATTTTTGTCATATAAAAATCGTTTTTCTTCGCACCATTTTGGAGTTATACAGTGATTTAAAAAAGACCGTAAAATACAAAGATATTGTCGTCTTGTATCTCAGAAACGGTACAACAAAATAGAAAAATTACTAAGCGTGTTTTCTTGTAAATTTCATTCCCTACATATTTTTGTTAATAAACATTTTTAATTAGAAAATAGAAAATAAAAAAAATTGAAGGCAATGAAATTTGCAACAAGAAATGTCTAATAAGTATTGCTGTAAAAGTGATTTTTATATAATAACAATTCTGTGGTCTCTGGGTAAAATGACTTAAGTCCAAAAATGAAGTTTTGAGATATAGCCACATTTGTAGCCACATGCCCCATTAACAACTACTAGGGGTGCGCAAATAATCGATTAATCGATTATTTCATAATCGATTATGATAATTTATAACAATCGATTAATCGATCATGAAAATAATCGATTATGAAAAAATCGATTATGGAAATAATCGATTATGAAATTAGTCGATTGTGAAAATAATAGATTGTGAAAATAATCGAATAAGTATAAAATAATCGATTATAAACTGCAAAAGCGTGACGTCAGAAAATGGCCAGCAAGCGGCGACCATGCATAGATGGATGGATGGGTGCTTGTTAACAAGCGGCGATATGGAATTTTAGAGGTGTTTCTTGGTAAAATTAGTTCACAGGAGTCTTGACAATTTCACCCAGAAACACCTCTGAAATTGTTAATTTATGTATGACCAACAATTTCCATGTAAATCAGAAAATAAACCTAAAAAAACATTGTGTGCGCCCATCATATGGTCGCCGGCCATTTTGGCCTATTGGCCAGTCTATAGCAATAAATTATTGCTATAACATGCTAATCGATTAAGACATAATCGAATAAGTATAAAAATAATCGATTATAGACTGGAAAAGCGTCGTATAATAATAAATATGTAAATAATAATTATGAAAATAACAAATAATCGATTATGAAAATAATTGATTAATTTGGGTAAAAAGCGGATTTTGTTTTTGGTATTTTTTCAAAAGCGTAAAACTATGGTATTCTAAATTTTAAAAGAAAAATTACAAAAATTTCAATTATTTTTATTTTTTTTAAAAACCCTGTAGGTACCTATATCTTTCAAAAGATCTTTGATGGCTCATAATCGATTATGCCTTGTAACTAACAGATTATAGGTCAATAATAATAGATTATGGGTTAATAATCGATTATGGATCATAATCGATTATGAATCAATAATCGATTATGGGTTAATAATCGATTATGAACAATCGATTATCTTCAATAATCGATTAATCAAAAAGTATCGATTATTTTTCATAATCGATAATCGATTATGAAATTTGATAATCGCGCACCCGTAACAACTACTGTACTACATTTTTTTTGCACTGCTCAATATCTCGTTATTCATTGGCCGAATTTAATTAATTTTACCAAAACATTGAGCTCAACTTTCTGCATCTGATGGTGCAATAAACCCAAAATCGCCAAAAAGTGACTTAAGTCGTTTTACCCAGAGACCACAGAATTATTGTCCGAAAAGCGTGCAATTTATATTATGAACATAGGAGCGTTCATTATTAGTATGTATTTATATTGCAATTTTCAAATGGTATCCATTGCTTTATTTTTGTCAAAATATTTAATTTTTTTTTGTTTTCCGATAAAATAGTAATATTCAAAAAATTATTCGTTAGTACTTGCAGCTTTAAAAAGCTGGTGCTCGCTTTTCAATATAGTATAGTTGTGTGCCAGTAAAGGGTAACTTTCGAGTCTCAACCAGTAAGTAATGGTATACTATTAATTCTCTATAATAACTTTGTTTTCTTTATTTTCTTCTTTACCTTTATCCAAGGTAAAAATTGGCTTTGTTATGACGATTTATTATTATAAAAATCAAAATAATATTGTTAATTTAATAATTATACTTAATTAAAAAAAATGCATCAACCATTTTTTTTGTTTTTGCATGAAACCATAAAAGCAAGCGTTTGTTTTTAAATTGCGTATGTACGTATTAGAAAAGTATATAAAACGCATGCTGTGTGCGAAACACATTCGCTGTTGTCGAATATGCCGTTCCGGAAAAACTTGTACTTGACTACTCAAACCGATATCGAAAAGTTGTACTTTTTCAAACAGTAGAGTAGGTGAAAAACAATATTATTATAGCGAAATCGGAAACATCGTCGTGAATTTTTTATACGTTTAGTCCTGCTTGACGTGCAATGACCATGCAAATGTTAGAAGTTTATCCTTTCGTTTTGATGATTATCTGATGAGAAGGTGCCATTAGATTCAAAGACTTTCTTTTAAAACCTACTATATACTATATACCTGAAAACATTAGTCCAATCTTTTCAGTTGAATTTGGTTTGTTTGGAATAAAATCATATAGGTAGACTCCAGTAGGTCATTCACGTAAAATTAATTTTGTACGACTAAAAACTTATAAATTAAGTTGATTGTTCGAATCACTAAATTATAAGTTTATAACTTATTTCGATCTCTCTCTTGTGCAGTAAAGTACATTATTATGTCTACATACTTTCGTGGATGATATCTTGACTCTTAATGTTAAGAGATCTTTAATTCGATGTTTTTCATTTAATTTATTTTGCTTTTAGCACCGCTTTTGTGCACTTTGGGATCTGAAGGAAAGGAAAAGCTTCTATTTTTACTTATAATAACGTTATAATTAATTATAAATGCGAGTGGTGATCCCTAAACTAAAATTAATAGATATAGGTACTTAATAATAATTTGTAAATTCATTTTTGTTTCAAGTTTTACCTATAAATTTATTAATAACATAGGAATTTTTAAAAATAGTGAAAAGTTTCTGAAAACTTTAAACGCGCTTTCACAACAAAATTCTAGTGCATAATATTATGTTTCCCTTGGTCATGATGCCTGAAATACACCAAACGGATCTAAAGCTGCATCTTCACTAAAACGGCACGGCAAGCGGCACTTTGATCTTGCAACAAAGATCAATAGTACCGCAACTAACATCAATAGTGCCGCTTGCTGTGCCGTCTTAGTGAGGATGCAGCTTAAGATGGTAAATAATTAAATAAACTTTACTTAAAAACCTAAAATCTAAAATGCTGGCTTGACAACATAACATAATAATATAATACAAAAAATAAAATGATTAATTTTATTGATTAATTACTAAATGAATTAATGTTGTTCTGACATTGCCAATATCCTTTCAGACATTAACTCGAAATATATTATGTTTTACATTTTATATTGTTAGTAAATATATCATAAAATTAGCAGGGAACCTAACAGGGCCGGATTGGAAACAAATTATGTATCTGGATTCGCAGCCGGCCACCGGCCCCTATCAGATATGAAATATTAAAATGCGCCGCAGGCAAAAATTTAAGACATTTCAAGGTCAACAAGATTTAAATGAAAACTATTTTTACAGGAAATCTACAATTAATTTACAGGAAACTTAGACCATGCAGCGGCAACCTGTTCATTCCGATTTTTTGCCATATTATGTTGGACATTTTTCTATCTTTGAATTTTAATTACCTAACAATTTTAATAAAAAATTTTAAGGAATCAGTCACAGGCCCCCGTTAGGCCTTCGGCCTACCGGGAACTTCCCGATTTCCCGGTGGGCCAATCCGGGCCTGGAACCTGACGATCATGTGTAAATTATTTGGAAATTCCTATCAATGCAGCGATGAAAGAATTGTTTATATAATTCGATTTTTATATTGATAATAATTTAAATTTTATTAAAACCATTCAGCTTGTCGGTTTGGTTTATTCTCAATCAATCACCATTTTTTGATGATCGAGTCGGTTTTTCAGTCAATCAGTGACGACTCTTATAGTTTTTTTATGTATTGCACATTATATTGATATTTCCAAATTTTAATTTATTTACTTACATTTGCCCGGCTAACTTTTTGGTATAGTATACGAAGAAAAGCCATATAATTTATAGGGTTCAGTTAAAAAAATTGATATTGATATTATGTAATTTATACCAATTCAACTATCAATCACAAGTTATTTTCAAAAAATACTGTTTTTATTATTCGTAATCTGCCCTCTATATAAGCAGGGTTAATCAATTTTTGGTTATACGATGTTCGCCGGGTCAGCTAGTAAATTTTAATTTTAAATAAAAATATCAAATTTACAACAACAAAATTAAATTGTCCAATAGAAAAATTTGATAAGTCATCATTGATTGGGTGCCCTCTTTTATGTATTCAAAAGATGAGAATTCTTTAAGAAGTGAAGTCAAACTGTCAAATTTTCGAGTGATGCTTTTCGGTAGGCATTTTTGACTATTATAATGATGTAGTTAGACGATTTCCTTATTTTTAGCAACATTTTTATGAATCACGACCAAAGGAAACATGATTGAATTAATTATTGGCGGATGTACGTAGATATTTAAAAAACTTACTCTAATAAAAATTATAACCATATCAATATTTTAGAAAACCCAAAAAATACACTAAACACTTTTCAGAACTAAAATGTTTTTAAGTTATCACATGTAAAATACACTGTAAGAATATATTCGATTAACTTCATCGCCTGATGATGCGATAGTATGATGAAAACGTTTGCGAATGAATATATACTTACAGTGTATTTTACATGTGATAACTTTAGTTCTGAAAAGTGTTTAGTGCATTTTTTGGGTTTTCTAAAATATTGATATGATTAATATCGAGTTACACTACTTAAACCACGTATCAATCGATTAAAAATTATAACGGTATTAAAGTAGCTAAAACTAGGATATAATTTAAAAAAATTAGTATTACGATATGTAGTGAAATAATAAATTTAAGTGTTTTTTCAATAGCTAACTAATTAATTAATTAATTGCATGCATGATTATACCTATAGTTTTATAGTTTAGTAGCAAAAATTGCTATAGATTCCGTAGCCTAACAACAGCTTTCTATCGGGATGCCATGGGATTTCTCCTGCTGTTTGATCTAACTAATGAAAAATCATTTATTGAAATACGTAACTGGATTGAACAATTAAGGGTATGATCATAATTATTCGTATAAAAACTGTTAACATAAATTATTTTTTATCAATTTTTAAAAACATTATTATTGCATTTATTTCATTTTTAAGGTGGTATACCACTTATATATAAATATCTACTATACTTTTTATATTTATATCGTGAAACGTGAACACAACACAAAAACTAGCGAATCTGCAAATTTACCCAAATACAATGTCGATTTTCCACCTAAAATAATTTTTTGTACTTTTATAGTTATATGTATATATATAGTTTATAGCACTTTTATAGTCAATTTGGCGACCTTAAATTCGGCTATGCTACTTTCGGCGATTCCAATTCGGCACAAGCATTTCGGCGACAGAAAATTCGACTACGTCGATTCGGCAACGTAAAATTTATTTAAGTGTAAAATATTTTTAAAAATTATTTTTTATTTTTAAATTAAATATTTATTTACATATACATCACAGGTATCATAATTATACATACTTTTTAAGCAATTAAACAAATTTTAATCCATGTTACGTCGATTCGTCGAGGGGAAATTTATATTTAAGTGATAAAATTTATTAAAAATTTTAAACCAACTGAATTGTATTGAAATGGGGAAAACCATGAAAGATTAATACAATAAGTATTATTGAAAAGGAGCAACTCACAAAAGAAGAGATTTACTTAACGAAGGTAGGGAAATAACCATTTTTTTTGTACGGGTTTTAAGTACAAGTTCGAAAAAAAGCCATAAGTGTCTGTACTAAGGTTTTTTTTGTGCATTAATAAACTAAAAGTATACCTCCCGTCGCCGAATCGACGTAGTCGAATTTTCTGTCGCCGAATGAGAATCGCCGAAATGCCGGTGCCGAATTGGAATCGCCGAAACTGCCATAGCCGAATATCGGGTCGCCGCCGAATTAATTGTCGCCGAATCAGAATCGCCGAAATGACGGTGTCCGAAGGAAAAATACTTAGTCTACGGTAAATTGGTCTAGGTGAAAAGGTCTACGGATAAAAAAGTCTAGGTAAAATGGGCTAGGTAAAATAGTCTAGCTAAAAAAGTATAGGTAAAATGGTCTACGGCAAAATTCAAGAAAAGATTCCTTATAAATAAAAAATTAAAAAATAAAAAGTTGCGCTTAAAAGGCTCACATACTGCGTATATAGGCAATACTGATGCAATTACGTTTCTGACCCGGAAATACAAGTTCGAATCCAAACCTTGATTCTGGAGAGCAATTGAGTTTTAGAATCTACTCATGAATCTATTCATGACGGTAATACTTAATTAATGGACGCCCCCATACACGACACTTCTTATTTCGGTTTTTGAAATCTTTGGATGGAAATATAGATTTTTTTTCCGCAGACCTTTTTACCTAGACCAATTTACCGTAGCCTTTTTTCCTTAGACTTTTCTACCGATTACCTTGTTAAAAGTTAACTCCTTTGGAACTTTTTGACCTGAAAAACTTTTTTCTTTAGTAAATATTGGTTTTATATAAAAATATAATATACTACATTTATATAATTATTTGTGAGGAGCCTGAAATGTAAAGCTATACGTTACTGATTATTAGATAGAAAAATAACTTGTGTTGTAGATAATTTCTACATTTTTTTTTAATAACTGAATTAATTATAGATGCATGCTTACTGTGAAGACCCCGACATAGTACTATGTGGAAATAAAGTAGATTTAGAAGATCGTAGAATAATTTCAGAATGGAGAGCTAAAGATTTTGCTGACAAACATGGGTAAGTGTGGATTTTCAATGGACATAGCATAAGAAATGTTTAAAACATTAACAACAATTAAAAACATAAACATAAAAAATATAAATGCAAATAACTTAAGCTGCAAGATGTGAAATGGTTTTTTGCAAATACATAAATATATTATAATTGAGAGGCTCAGAAGCCAAGGGGTCCAAGTCGACTTTTTTTCAAAATCGAATTAAGTGTAAAAATTACAACTAGACATATATACATTTACTCAGTGCCAAAGAGATCCAAGCATAAAATAAGTGCTAATGCTGACATTTACCACCGAGAAGTTGTACTACTCCATTAAAACTATACAAGTAAAATTACTTCGAATTAAAATATCTCCATAGTTTCGTTTTATAATACTTGGACCCCTTGGCTTCTGAGCCCTTCAATTACTCTAGCATTATTCAATTTCAAATTTTTTTTTCAATTCAACTCTCAAATTGAACTTGATTTAACTTAAATAATAATTAACTTAAATATCTTTTTTATTTGAACTTAACTATCTCTCTTGATGTGTCCCTGCTTCTTATTCACTATCTTTTCAACTGTTTCTTCGTGTTCTTCTTCTTCCCTCTTATTGTTTTTTATTTCGGGGTAATGTAAAGTTCCCTAAAAACTATTTGCTTTTTTTCTGCAATATCTATAAGTTTTTAAATCGTGCATGTATAAATTCCCTTTAGCACTATGCAATCCCCACTATAATATCATATTATATCTAGGATTCTAGGATAATACATTTTCAAGTATTCAGAGAAATTAATTTATAGGTACATTTTTATATTATATTACAGGTTGTTTTATATAGAAACAAGTGCTGCTACCGGTCAAAATATAGCTAGAGCTATTAACGCATTGTTGGAAAGAGTTATGATTCGCATGGAAACTGCTTCGAATAGAGCATTATTGCCAGGGAGAAGAGGTAGACCTCGAGATTTAAATGAACCAAACTTTCACAATGAACCTGCTTCTTCTTGTACATGCTGATACCTACAATTTAAAATTTTAATTTATTTCCTTTTTTAGATAAACAATGTTTTAATGTAATTTATTGTTATATAAAAGACCTACATAATATTTGATGTAGTATAATATTATGCTACTAATATCAATAATAATTATTATAAAAATCAATTTAATAAAAAACTAATAATTATTCAATTAATGTTTTTTTAAGGTAATTAAAATCATTCTATATGAAACATTATGATTATGAATCACGTCGAGGTAAAATTGGAATAAAATTGCTAACTCTGATTATTCGTGTTTGTACTATAGCATGATACTATGCCGTGTTCGGTCTGGCATTTTTTGATTTCATGAAAGAACGGAACATGGAAAAACAGAACATTGAAATAAAAGAACATTGACAAAAGAGAACTCTGAAAAATGAGAACAATGGATTGAATTGATTGTTTAGATAAGTTGTACTTTTAAAATTTTTTAACATTTGCCTAATATTCGCTTATAAATTATCAAATAGTGTACTACTAGTTTAACGTCCTGCTTAAGAAACAAATTAAAAAATTTAACTATATATATCCCAGTCAGAGATGTTAATATAGAAGTTAATATAGCCTTCTATATTAACATCTATGATTCCAGTATATGAATTTCTTGGATGGATTAAGGCGGAAAATTGCTTGCCAACACTTATTGCTAGCCAATGCACAAACTGGTCGCCCAGAAGTAGAAGAAGTATGACCTTCTCGGCAATCAATGAAAAATTGATTGCAAAAATATTTTGAAAGAAACTTTTGAAAAAGTTAGAAGCAAGTTTCAACAAAGGCTGTATCATTGTTTAGCTGTAAAGGATCATACACAATTAGTCTGTAACAGTAACGGGAACAGTAAAAAAGATAAAATACATGTATTCAGGTGGCTCCATTCACAATTAGCGGGAACGGGAACAGAAACAATTTAACTTTTATTGCTATACGGTTTTCATTGCTTGCGCGAGGTTCTGACGACTGTTTCGAGCAGCGGGCATCCAAATACGTCGTTTTAATAGAAAAAAAGGCCACATTAATTTTTTACGATTTTTGAAAAAAAAGAAGGTGTTTTTTCACCCCAAAAAATGAAAGTTTGAATTTCCCTTATAGTTTTGCTGTTTCTTATACAACTTGTTGAGAAAATAAGAATGGCGCAGTCAGATTTCCAGTAAGTATGATATTTTATATTTTATTTGGGTTTAAACCAAACACATTCAGGGTGAATTCCAGTAGGCGTGTTTTAAAGTAGATTACAGTCACTAGATAGATAGATCTAGATCTATCTAGTGACTGTAGATAGATCTGATAGATCTAGATCTATCTAGTGACTGTAAAGTGGATTTCAGAATAACGCCATCTATCCTTGTTGTCGTCTAATAAATTATAACTATTTACTATTTCACTTTCTCCCACCAAGTTTGATCACCCATATTTTGACCATATATATGCTATATTTTGACGTCACACTTTCCCAGTCTATTATTTTTTAATTTGAGTTTTATTTCTTATTGTATAAATAAATTAAAAAATTATAAATAAATAAATTAAAAATAAAAAATTATAAATTTATTTATTGTATCCAAAAATATTTGAAATCAGAAACTCTCGTATCTCTACAAGTTTGAGAAACGCTGAGATTTTCATCATCGACCTGAAATTTTTAACTGACAAAAAATATAATAGTGTTCAAACAATACCGCAAATATTTTGTTAAAAATACAAAATAATAGTAGCATATTGATACCATAATAAATTATGAAATTTCAATAGCCCCGTACACGTGTGTTGCTGCGTTATGTGCATTAATCGATGGTATTTGTTTGAAACTGATGGAAATAATGCTTTACAGAAAATATTCATAACCTTAATATTTTTTTATTTATAATCTATTATAATGTGTTTTGAATTTAGGTTATGTCATTGGGGACCCCTAACTGCCTTAGGTAATTCTGTTATAGTAATGCTGTAAAATAAATGCAGATATTGTAACCTGACTATGCTATATTAATTTATCTATTTTGTCAGGTATTATAAAATTGGTTACGGGTGTTACTTTATACGGTAGTAGCATGTGGTGGCCTGCAACCACTTGGCCAGGATTTTTAAATACTTGCTGTTTTATGTCTTTATCTGGACTTACGCTGTACAATTTTATGTCCTCGATTTATCAAGGTCCTGGAAATTTGCCACTTAAATGGAAACCGGTGAGTATAGACTATACTTGTATTTATTGTTTGCGGTATCATATTAATAAATAATTTTAGTTGGACAACGAAGATGTTAAATATTTACAGTGGTGTGGTGTGTGTCAGGGCTACAAAGCACCTAGGGCTCATCATTGTAGGAAATGTGGGTGCCCAAATATTTTGTGTACATAGGTATTCAATAATAATAATCATTTTAAGGCGAAAGATGCATATTAAAAATGGATCATCATTGTCCTTGGATTAATAATTGTGTGGGATGGGGAAACCATGCACATTTCGTGTTCTTTTTATTATTTGCCGTGCTCGGTTGCGGGCACGCATCGATAGTTTTATCGTTTACTTTATACAGAGGAATAAATAGGACTTGGTATTTATATCATGGAGTTAAAAACGTGCCAATTGTACATTTAAACCTGTACAGTATGATTTTGTGTGTTTTTGCTTTAGGATTAGCGATCGGCGTTGTACTAGCAGTAGGCATGTTGTTATTTTTTCAAGTATGCTATATCCTAATGTAATTTATAAATTGTTTATTTTAATTTTGCCTATTCAATTGTTAGATTCGTGCAATTATTAGAAATCGCACCGGAATCGAAGATTGGATTGTAGAGAAAGCAATCCATCGTCGTAAGAACACACAAAATGTTTTCCTATTTCCTTACAATTTAGGAGCATGGCGAAATTTTCAGCAAGTTATGAACTTAACTGGAGAACCCATTGGCGATGGTATAATGTGGTCTTTGGCCGAAAATTGTGATCAGTACACATTGACGGTATTTAATTTTTACCATATAATAAATTTCCATTTGTAAAAGAAGCAATTTCAACTTTTATCTTCTTTCAGAGGGAACAACTGGAACAAAAATCAGAAAAAAGACAGAGAACTAAACTTTATGTAATTTCTATTGCTGCTTCTGGATCTTGGTTTCCTATAAGCAAAGGTATTATGACCTGCTTGAATCCTCCATGTACCGACGAACAAAGGATTAAATTAAATTGTGGTGATAAGGTGCTTGTTACAAGATGGAGAAAGTAAGTTTGTTTCTTATTTGTTTATTTTTAATTAAATTACTCCAACTTTGGGAGTAATCGTCTGCACTTTCCTTATGATAGTAATTGTTAAATAACTTGATAGGTATTGGCTATTTGGTAAAAAGTTGCAACTAGATTTTTCCGAAAATCAACAAACAGCCTATGCTATTAGAGGATGGTTTCCAAGAAAATGCGCGGTAGAATGTCAACCTGAATATAATCAAAAAGATAAGAAAATAAAATGAAATTTCAATAAGAATAATTGATTTTTATTTTATATAATATTATAGGTACATAATCTAATTAATATGAAAAAGAAATCGTGACTCACATTGAAAGATTCTTATTTCCCAATTTCAATTTAATAAATGAATAACAGAAATTGCTATAGATCTTAAGCATCGTCCAATCGTCGCTGAATACTGGAAAGTCTTATTGTCGAGCTTCGATCTTCTTGAAGAAGGAGATCATACTCTACCACTCTGGTCGGTGCTTAAATTGACTAACTGATGATAATGAGAACGTCGCTTATTCTTGAAAGTATCTTTTATTACAAAATTAAACAATGTATTTGCTTTGTGCATAACATAGGGCGACAGCGTCAAAGGACAACTTGGCAGTATTACGGTAGAATCATTTTTTAACTCTGATTGGTTGAATATCAATAAGAGAAAGAAAAATATACATAAAGTTGAGTATGAAATTTCAATTACTTGGGCGAAAACAAATTGACAATCATCTGCCTCCCTCTTCTTAAAGGAGATATGCAAATAGAGGATAAAGTAAAAGTAAATAAAGTAAAAATATGTAGATAGGTACTATAATCATTAATGGAATCATACATTTTTAATTAATTCTGATTATTACAAATTAAATTTACGTTCTGTATTTCAAACTATCCAAAGCAATCTATTCTTAGCAAATTTAGATAACACTGGGTCTTCATTAAACCAATTGTGCATTCTATTTAATCACGTCCATGCGTAACAGAATATTAATTTGTCAATAAATCTTGTAATATATTGGTTTATTAAAATTAATTATTAATTATAAAAGCATCTGCTGCTGTGTCGTTTTTCTATCACAAGTAGGTACCTACACTTAAACAATGAAAGAAACAAGATTGCAAATAACCAATATCTACGATATAAATGCATTCTGATTTCAAATTTGAATTTTATTTAGATGCGTGTTCGAATTAATGTTGACCCAATATAAAAGTGGTTATAATTTACTTGAACCAATAAGGAGTAGGTAGACAAGCGAATTAATCTTATAAAAATCATTTTTAAAATACTAGCAAGCTGAATTTGGAAGAGTGCGTTTTTACTAGCTAATAATAAAGTCTACTTGATTTTCGACATACAAAGCGCCCCAAAAATTTAGAACATTGGTTTTTAAGTTGAACGTAAGTACCGGTATCTTAAAATGCATCCTTTGCACGCACCAAAACTGTGTGCCAGAAAATCATAAGGTGAAGAAATCTGAATAGCTGGGATACATTTTTGGCTTAAAGAATTTGTGGTAGCTGTGTGTCCCAATCTTTTTGTGACACTTTGTATAAAAACAAGTGTCAAGTGCAATTAGTACTTTTTTGTGCTTTCTGGATGCCGTTTCATGAAAGTATACGTGTACAAGTTGCAAATTCGTTTTGTTAATAATATATGACTGTAATATAATTATGTAGATACTGTTTTCTTTTGTGAAGATTCTGCGCGAAATCCGTACACTATAGAGACTATTATACTCCTAAGGCTAGTCCTAGTGTGACATCATAATGAGACACTCTTTATTTGGACACACTAGAGCATTAAAAACACTTTACATTATATGATTTATCGTTATAGGAAAATACAACATAAAATATGGTTTACACGATATTTTTTATAATTTATATTAATAGATCATGTACAGCATAAACTGTGTTTTGTGCTTTGTCTTATAATGTCCTATAATCATATAATGTATAGCGTCCGTAATAGAGATTATAATATAACAATAATTATTGTTGTTAATAGGTAATATAATAATAATTATCTAGTTGATCTATTCACGACCGAACTTTATTTTCACCTGCTTACAAATGTTTCGAAAGAATTAAAATGAAAGACGACATAGTAATTTTCAGAAACGCTTGCACAATTTAAGCCTTTTAATTATTAATATTATATAGGTACCTACCAGGATTTACAAATTTTCGATTTTGTATTTTTTGGTGACACTACTACTTGTACTTTCATGAAACGGGATTCCCAAAGTTGGTTATTCTGTTAAACAAGCAAAACATCACAATTATAGTAATCTTTATGAGTAGTGCTGGCCTTTATTTTTATAAAAAGTTTCTTGGTTATTTTAATATTCGTCTCCCTCGTCTCCTTCAGCTTCGACGGAATCAATTGCAACTTCTTCGTAGTCCTTTTCAAGTGCAGCTAAGTCTTCGCGTGCCTCCGAAAATTCGCCTTCTTCCATGCCCTCTCCCACATACCAATGCACAAAAGCTCGTTTTGCATACATTAAATCGAATTTATGATCAAGTCTGAAAATCAATATAAATATAAGCAACTGAGTTTTTTAAATTTTACGCATACTACAACTGCTTATTTACCTTGCCCAAGCTTCGGCAATTGCCGTGGTATTAGAAAGCATGCAAACAGCTCTTTGAACTTTAGCTAAATCACCTCCCGGAACAACAGTAGGTGGTTGATAATTAATGCCAACTTTAAATCCAGTTGGACACCAATCTACAAATTGGATACTCCTTTTTGTTTTAATTGTTGCAATTGCTGCATTTACATCTTTAGGTACAACATCGCCCCTTAAAAATTACATTTTTAATATCCATCTGAATTATCTGTTGTCTAAATGCTACCTGTACAACATGCAACAGGCCATATATTTGCCGTGGCGTGGATCACATTTAACCATTTGATTTGCAGGTTCGAAACATGCGTTAGTAATATCAGCTACTGTAAGCTGTTCGTGATAAGCTTTTTCGGCCGATATGACCGGAGCATAAGTAGCAAGTGGAAAATGAATTCTTGGATAAGGCACTAAATTAGTTTGAAATTCCGTTAAATCAACGTTTAATGCCCCGTCAAATCTTAAAGATGCAGTTATTGACGATACGATCTAAAAATAATAGTGTAAACAAAAATGTATAATATAAGTTTAGGTATTTAATTATAATTATATCGTACTTGTCCAATTAACCGATTTAAATTTGTATATGTGGGTCTTTCGATATCCAAATTTCTTCGGCATATATCGTAAATTGCTTCATTATCTACCATAAAAGCACAATCTGAATGTTCGAGAGTTGTGTGAGTAGTTAAAATTGAATTATAGGGCTCGACTACAGCTGTAGAAACCTGAAAATTATCACATTACATTTTTTGTGTATGATGTTTCTTTTCTAAATTTACTTGAGGAGCTGGATAAATTGAAAATTCCAGTTTGGACTTTTTTCCGTAATCAACACTTAATCTTTCCATCAATAAACTAGTAAAACCGGAACCAGTTCCTCCTCCGAATGAATGAAAAACGAGAAATCCCTTAAAAGACAAATACAATAATAGCATAATATTATTATACAAGTATTAATATACAAATACACCGAGAAATAAAATGCTTGAAGATATAGAAAAATAGTTGTTATAAATAATAAGTTATGATCCGAGGAAGTCTAGTTTCGGAACGTGTGGGATGATCTCGGAAAGTTTCAGGAAGTCTGGATGGTTCGGGTGCATGAAATAGTAAGTATATAACCAAATAAAAAGTAAAAGCTCATCCCTTCCAATAAGAAGGAAAAACGAAAGTGAAAATTAAATCAGGAATAGTAGGAGATAATCTGCTTTGCACAATTTTTGCCCATGGTTTACCCCTCGATATGCTGCGGATTACCTGTAGGCCCGTGCATTGGTCTGCTAATTTTCGCATACGATCTAATACAACGTCCACAATTTCTTTTCCAATTGTATAATGGCCACGTGCATAATTATTGGCTGCGTCTTCCTTTCCGGTTATAAGTTGCTCCGGATGAAAGAGTTGCCGATATGTTCCCGTCCGAACTTCATCTAAAAAAAAAGCAGAAAATACCAGGTAATGGTAAGTTAAGGATATGTACTGTCATAACGTCGCAAAAGAGACATCTCTGTCGGGAAAATAAATTTGAATCGCAAATAGTAAAAAAAAAGAACTTGCCAACAACTGTAGGTTCTAAATCAACAAAAACCGCACGTGGGACATGCTTTCCAGAACCAGTTTCGCTGAAAAATGTATTAAAGGAATCATCACCACCGCCTATAGTTTTATCTGATGGCATCTGGCCATCCGGCTGAATTCCATGTTCCAAACAATAAAGTTCCCAGCAGGCATTTCCAATTTGTACTCCAGCTTGTCCAATATGAACTGAAATGCATTCCCTCTAAAAAAAAAATATTAATAAAAAACTGTAAATTTGTAGATAATAATATTATTAAATTTTGAAAATATTTTTTTATACTAAATAGAATATTATATGGGATCATGTAATTTCCATATGAGAAAAATTACCATTGTTTACTATGTATAAGTAAATCAAAGTTAGAAACGGGCAGCAAAATATTATGATACATATTATACTTGGATCGGGATTATTATTTTTTGAATACATAATAAAGTTACATTATATTTTACATATTTATTATATATGTATATATCTATAATAATACTCACAAATTAGATCAATAACAGAATATTATAGTATTAGGTACCGAGCGGTTCCTTTTTATAAAAGATTAGTACTACCTACTTTTAGTTTGTTTTTTTTAAATAGGTAAAGTAAAGTATATAAGGATGTACTTTTATTATGATTTTTGTACCAGGCTCCCTTTTCTCCATTCATTATTAAAATCAATCGTTTAACAAAATTCTTTATTTACTAAGTTATTTACAAAAGATTTTTGACTGTATTCTCTAAATATAGCACACCTAGCTATTACCTATATCCAGGGCTGGGCAGTATTTCAATTACATGTATTTCAAATACGTATTTGAAATACAAATGTATTTCGTTACATGTATTTTCGATGCTCTTCTAAATGTATTTTTGTAATTGTATTTGAAATACATTAAAAATGTATTTTGTATTTTTGAAATACTTGACTCAATTACATTTTGCCGCCATTAATTTAATTAAATTTTTTAAATTCTAAAATAAAATTTTTTAAATTTACCGCCGAATCCGCACGTTTTTGTTCTCCAACAAAAAGTTCGCTTTCCGATTTACAATTCGAGTGATTTTTTTTTAAAGAGAACAACCATTATGTTAAATAATGTGCATAATCAAAGAGTATATATATATAGAGGGACAGCTCTTATGGGAATACTTGTCACAAGTATTTCTTGATGGCTCTGTTACGCCATCTAGTGGAGGGGGTTATCTCTACGTCTTAATTTTTCGTCCTCTATATACAGGGTGCTGAATGAGTTAGCTGAACATGGGAAATTAACATGTAAAAACTTATTTTTGCAAAAATACCTCCCTGTATATAAAAGATCAGCCATAAATTAAAACGTAGCATTAATTAAGTTCACACCAAAATTAAGATCACACCGTCTACTAGATGGCTTAGCAGAGCCATTAACAAAAACCTGAGACAAATATTTGTTAATGGCTGTCCCTCTATATATACATACTCTTTGGCATAATGTATTATTTTAATAAATTATTTTAAATCCAAATGAATTTCAAATTCAAAAATTTTATTTCGAATACCAAAAATGTATTTCAACGACAAAAATTGTATTTCAAATACAAATGTATTTCAAATACAAATGTATTTTAATTCAATTTTTCAAATGTATTTTGTATTTGTATTTCAAATACTTGACTTTCGAGTATTTTGTATTTGTATTTCAAATACAAAAAAAAATGTATTTTGCCCAGCCCTGCCTATATCTACTAATTTTCTAGAATTATTAACGACGATCTATAAAGTTCAACACCACATTATTGATTCATTATTTAGAAAAAAAAAATGTAGATACCTACTACAGGTTTGACGATCGAATCATTTACTAATAATTAAAGTAAAATAATAGATGAGGTAATTAGAATCACCTAAGTATACATAATAAATAATTATTAATAATAATAATAAACAATAATATTGTTATCATATTATTTAGTTAATTATTCTAATTAAGAAATTTCTTATTAAACTTCGTTTAAACAAACCTATTTAATTACTAATTAAGAAAACCTAATTACAATTTAAGTTAATAATACAAATTTGGAGTAATTTAATATATTATTTTTTAATTTAATTAACCAACGATCTAGTAAGTATAGGTACAATAATTAATTGCAATTAATTTATTATTGTCTTACTATGATGTAATTTTTTATTGCTTTTAGTTATATCTACTAGGTACTTAATTGTTTAAGGAGCGGTTTAAAATGTGAACAATTTTTTAGTCGAGCGCTTTCTTATTAATTCACAATGTGTCATCAAAAATTGTTGCACTTACCAATAAATAATCCTAATAAGAGTACCTACATTATTCGATAAGCCGATGATAAATAAAATATGAAAACATTTTGAATATGAAAAAAAAAAGATTGTTAAAATAAAAAATTTAACATTAAAATTAATTATAATTTTACAATTTTATTTATCTCTCTAATATCTGATTTAAAATTAAATTAACATTAATCCAAATTTATTCAATTTCGCCCAAAACATTTTAATTTCCAATTATTAAAAAATCAAATTACTCAAATCACCTTTATTCGTCAAAATATAAAAATTCAAATCAAAATTTCGGACTCAAATTTGGTTTGGTTTCTCCTTTGGCGCAACTAGTTAGCGGAAAAACCAGAAATTTAAAATTTATAACAAATATAAAATCTTTCGCAGGCAAACTATTAAATTTACAAAAAATATTAAATCATTCAATATTAGAAACATGGTAAACATGGATATTTCTCTTTAATAGTTTGGACGCCGGAAACATTCCTAGACAATAATTATCGTTATTATTAATTATTGGACATCATATAAATTTTTTAACTTTGAAAATAGTACTACTATGTATAATAAAAGAAAAAATTTTTGAAAAAATAAGCTGCCCGACCTACTGGAAATATAATAATTAATAAAAGAGACTCCTATATCAAAGAGTTTTTTTTATTATCGTTATACTAATATTATTTATTATTAAAAATCTACCAAACCCGAAATACGAGTATAGGTAGCTAAAAGTATCACTAGGAAGTTGAAAAGAAATCAATCAAAGAAAGACACATCATTATCCATATTATTCAAATTAGAAAAATAAATACATGTACTAATAACGAATTTGATTTGTTTGTATTAATATATAGTAGGTATCTATCCTATAATGGGTTATTATTTATAATGTATATGAAAAAACTTTTGATCGATGTTAGCTGTGGCTATATATTATAATCATTACTTGCATAGTTCACCTAATACATAATATAATAATCATAATTGAAAAATTCAATAATAGATAATTATACATTACAAAGTACGAAAACGGTTATTCAATAAACTGCTAAAATGTGTATTTTTATATTAATTGCTTTTGCACTAAATTTTGGTACAAAGATTTTTTTAAATTCAATTATATTTTAAATAGAAATTAATAATTTGATGACGCGACCGCGTCTTATGAAAATAATTATTAACTAGTACCTTAAAGTTAAATATTATAAATTTCCTATAAACAATTAAACTATAAATAACAAGTTAAATTCTTGTTGTTGTTAAATTCTTGTTATTTATAGTTTAATTGTTTATTTTCTCAAAAGTTAAGATTTATATATTTAAATTTCCTATAGGCAATACTAATTTTTTAAATAATTAAGTTTACCATATTTTAACAAAAATTGAAATCACTGATGTCAGCAATGGAACACCCGCGAATATATACTACAAACCATTTTCTGTTGGCGCACCAGCTTTTAAAAGCAGCCGGCCGAACCCAAGACATTGCGCACAATTTTCCAATTATTTTTTATAATAATAATATATGTATATGCTATATATATAGGTACGTAGTACATAGTCTTCAGTATTAGTAGCAATCAACAATTGAATCATAAACAATAGTAATCAACAAAATTATATCAATTTACAATTTACCTATTAAACAATTAAGTACTACACTAATAATTAAAAATATTATAAAAGATTTCCCAGAAAGACTGGGACACAAATCTATACAACATGTAACACTTCGATATAAAATGTACAAATGATTTTTAATCATATCAATATTTTAGAGAACCCAAAAATTGCACTGAACACTTTTCAGAACTAAAATGTTTTTAAGTTAACACATGTAAAATACACTGTAAGTATAAATTCGCAAACGTTTTCACCATACTATGGCATCATCATCAGGCGATTTAAGTCCACCCCCTGGCCTAGCTTCCGGAACTACCCAGTAGTTGCCAAATATTAACCCTTCATTTAGAAGGGTCAAATTAGTGGTTCTACAAGGAAGTGGCTATACGACATTTTACTTATTAGTACTTTAAAATTAATGTTTAACATTAATAGTGCAGTTGCTAGTATTATTTAAAGATATAATTTATTTACAAAGGATTATACAATGCAGTTTTAGAAATTAACTGAAATAGGAAGAGTGCTTATAATAATAGTTTTGCACAATACTGTAGGTTTAGATCCAATCAGTAATTATTATTATTGATTTCAAGAGTGATTTGAATTTGTCATCTTCTGAAGATATTACCAATTGTTTATTAAATGTGTTTACTTCTACTTTGCAACTTCTGTATAAGCAAAAAAGAATGAACTGGACTATTTTCACTTATGATATTGCTATTTTTATGTTTACAGTTTTTATTGAAAATTTAAATAAAATTCAATAATAGATAAATTATACATTACACAGTACGATAACAAAATTACAATATAGTAGGTACTACATTTTACAAAATACAATGATTTTGCAGCTCCAAGCGAGCGCTTGTGTCTTTCTATAACTTTTCGTTTACATTTAAATTGCTGAATGATTCTACCAACTCTTTAATGCTAATTTTATACATTCGCCACAGAGGCGCTCATATATCTAATTTCTGGAGGGGGCCATTTCTGAAAAAATAATCAAAATATTGAAAAATATAATAGGTATTTAGTAAGGACATTGGTTTACCGCCCTTGATTCACAGAGTTAAAAAAAACATGTTGACGGTAACAATGTTATGTGCCCCAATGGATGGGTTATTGGGGCGCCCACCTAAGTTTGACACTAAAAGAGATTAGTCTTGAAACAAAACTGAACAGATTTAAAATAAATTTTTTTATCAGTCTAGGAAAGTTATGCAAGTAGGTTTCTATTGTTGCTATAAAAAGATTAGCATTCTTAAAAATCAAAACAAAATGCAATGTTTTGTAAAATTTAATCGTTCTTATAATTAATTATATTATCTTTATTATTAACAATAAAAACTTGAATTATGCAATAAATAAAAATTTTTATTAACTGTACAAAATTTAACGGTTACTTATTTTTAAATTTCCAAGTTATACTATAAGGCCGAATGTCTTGCAATTGTTGATTTACGATGCTATACTTAATCCACTTAATATTTACATGACGAGCATCCTTAATCGAAATTACATCTTGTAGGAAAGTACTTTTTTTCGTGTGGAGAACGTGGGTTGCCAAATTCCATTGATTCGATTTTACTATTACACCACCATAGGCTACAAAATAACGCAACCATTCTGCAAATTCTTCTTTTCCATTCGTTTCGACTAATAATTTTACATTTTTAAAGATATCAAGTAGCGGATTTAAAATTTTAATATTTTTAGTATCAACGCTTGGGGCGTCATTTTTCAAAACCCGATCATTTAAAATTGGAATTTCGCTTTCCGAGTGTTCACGCTTACGTTTATAGCGTTGACACTCGTTCTTTTTGGCATCATCCATAAATGATGTAAAATCGGTGGATTGCTTAGATGTAAGAAATAATTTTTTCAATTCCTGCAAGTTGGTTGCGGTAGTCCAATCTTTGTCGTTTCTTATCATAGTTACTCGAGGAAACCTTATCGATATGCCATGAGCAGTATGAACGTCGTGTTGCGTAAACTCGGCTCCCGTGATCTCCCACACCGGTTGCCGTTTAGGATCTAAAGCGACGAAATCGGGAATCATAGTTCGTGTGCAATTTAACCAACTGGGCACTCGAGATATATCGGAATTAATTTTAGTCATATTTAATTCGTCTTGAAGTTTCTCTAAAGTTTTATCGTCGTGTCCTGTATGAACTTTAGTAACGGTACAGAACTTTTGATTGTCACCATCGTAGCAGCCCATTAAGAAAACCGACTTCATGCCTGCTTTTCGTCCAGTTCCATACCAAGCGCCTAAAACTATTAAATCGGCAGTATCCGCCATAGCGCCGTCATGTAAATAATCTTTTTTAACTTTCAACCAGTGCCTCTTTCCCGGCTCGTAAATACTTTCCACATCTTTAAGAACTAAACCCTCCAATCCCATCTGTAGAACTTTATCTATCATGGATGACAATTGACTTTTTTCAGTTATTAATTGTAATTCCGAAAACATAATGCGATTCGGAATTTCTAGCATATTTTCTTTTAATATTTTCTTTCTGTGTTGTAAAGATTTATTCGCCAACGACTCGCCATTATAAAATATACAATCAAACACAAACAAGCACACATTGGCGTCTTGAAATTGCGATTTTTTGTGAACACCTAAGGAACCAAAGGGCAAAGGCTTTCCAGTGACCGTGTCTATCATTAAAATTTCGCTATCCAAAATTAAATCGTTGGCGTGTGGAAACGCTTTAGGAATATAATCTTTAAAGTGAGTTACCTTGTGAGGCAAAACCGGTTTTAAATTTCTTGTGAAATACTTAAAAACCAAGCCTTCCTTATGTACTTGCACCCTTTCTCCGTCATATTTAATTTCGGCGAACATACCATTTGGGCACTTGTTCATAGCTTGTTCGACCGATTTGCAAGCCTCGGCTAACATAGGCTGAACGGGAGTCATTAAACTTATTGCAGCTTTAACTCTACTACGATCTTCCTTCGAAGCTGTTCGAGGACAACGCAAGCATCTTTTAATAACAGCACTTAAATCGCGAGACGATTGATAAGCGGTATAAGCATCCGGATGTACGGCATCTAAAATATGCTTTGCTCCTGCATTCATTCGTAGGTCGTGCTTAATAAGACGAATGATGATTTTCAAATCATTTCCAGTGCACTGCGAAATAATACTTTCGAAATGATTAATTTGTTCATCTTCTTTAGTTAGTCGAGTTAGTTGTTCGAGAAAACTATCGACTTCCTGAACAGTTAAAGTACTTTTCTTTATGGGTTTACATTTTAGACTCTGTTGAAAAAATTCTTGAATAGTCTCTCCGATATCGCCCGATTTTAAATGTTCGAGCATGGTATTTTGATCGGCTTGAAAAATTCTACTAAATAATTTTATCAATTGCTTGCTTTGTAAATTATACACGCGTATAACAACTCCTGGTAATAACAGGCGACACCATTGAATCACGTTACCTTTAAATTTGATTCCGTCGCTGTCGTTCTCAAAAAATTTTTTCACGATGTTAGTTTTTTCTATATAACTACTAACATTGGATATTTCTGCTACAAGTCGACGAAATTCTCTAAAGTACAAATCTTGATGCTGTTGCCCACTTGTAGTTCCACTATTCAATGAACCAACTGCAACGTCTTCAAGGGAAGGGCTAGCGTTCTTTTTGCTAGTAGAAGCTTTACTTTCGTGACATTTCTTTGTAGGTGTTTTCAATCCGTATTTTTCGGCAATCAATTTTTCGCTCTCTTCAATTTTATTAATCACTTCGGTTTTATCGTTTTCATTTAACTGATTCCAACCATCGACATCACAAAAAGATTCAATTCTTTTGGTAGTTATCCGTTGCTTTAAAAATTGTTGAAAAATACAATCGACATGATGCCAATTTTTCATTTTTCCTTCTCCAAACGGATTTGGTGCAAGTTTCGCAATTCTCAACTCGCCTACTAAACATTTCGATTTACAAATTTTGCATGCAGCTCTTCCTTGTTTAGCGCGATCAATGCAAAAAACTTTCTCGGTTGCTTCATCTGTCATGATGCATGAATGTAGGTACCGACATCTAAAACTAATTCAAATATTAAAAGTGATGATTTAAAAATATAAAGAACACTATTAATTATAATAAAAAACATTTTTATGAGCCAACGACTTGGATGATGATAAAATAATTAAATAATTTTACTATTTATATATTAGGTGTTAGTTTAAGTTTTATATTAAGACAGACACAACCTATTTAGAGTAAAATCTACTCGAGTAGGTTAATACTTAACAACGACATTATCACTGCTCATATAGGACTATCTTATCACAATAAGATAAATTCCTAATGGTAATGTAGGTAGGAATCATTGAAATCCGTAATTGTTCAGCAGTAACTATTTTGAGTTCTCGTAAGCTCATTTTTGAAAAAAAATATAGGTATATTGATGCATTGAAAGTTAAGTATATACCTACCAACTTCCTTGCGAGTGTTTGAATAAAAATTAAAAGAAACACATAATATGTAGGTATTAGATGTTGTAAACATGTCCAGTCAATTAGATAGCCAATATCGAAATTTTAAGTAAATTTAAAATCCAGTTTTAACCACATTCTAAAACAGTCAGATAATATAAAATAATTTGTTTTCATTGTATTAACCGAATCATAATATTATAGCAAAAGAATATCGTAGGAATAACATTGCAGAAAGTGTCAGTGATGTCAAATAAATACTATCAATTTGCTCCAATTTCTTTACATATTAGTTAAGAAAAGCTACGAATTCTTACTAAGTTACTTTCGTGTGCAGATATTTATTTAAATTGAAGACTAAGTTAACTAAGCAGATAACATTGTGAATAGTATAGATGGAAAAGCTTAACAGTCAAATTTTAGTAGACGATTAGTAATGAGAAGAAAATATATAAGATAGTGTCAATAAATCAAAAGTGAAAAAAAGTGACTTAAGTTCAGTATTTCAGTTGCTAGTTAAACTAAATTCAAGGTTTAAACTACGTTTATGGCTACCTGATTGGTCAGATACTGAGTTTAAACTCTGATCTTAGTTTAAACCACAACTAAAATACCGGCCCTTAGTGTGTTTTCCTTGTAAGCCGACGACATTATGTCTTAATAAAAGAAGCAATATTTCAAACATTTTATATTCACGTTATAAAAACACATTAGGTATAATTATTTTCTATTAGAAGCAGTTCAACAATTTCATTATAATTAAAATAGGAAATAGTTATAGCGTTTAAATTTTTTGAACCAATACACGGCAGGGTTATGATGTCTGTCATCACCACCAAATAAAAATTAAATTCCAATTTATTACATTATGCGAATTACCATTGTAGCAATAGTGATTTTTATAAGTTTGTTTACATTAACTTGTATGTACAGTGTTGTTTGTTGCGATGCTAGTGCAATATAAAAGTCTCGCTCTATAATCGTATGACGTTTAAAATTTTGAAAATTGCTGGTTTAATATGACGTCGGCAATAGTCCCGACGTGTATTGGTATGGTTTTAGAAACAGCATAGTTCTACATTAATTATTATATAAATCCTAGCCATTATAATTTTTTAAAAGCTACAAACAAAACAAAAGATATTCATTCAAAACGATAAATAGATTAGATATTAGATAGGAGTATTAGATATGAAACGATCAGCTATTCAAAACATTATATTTTAAACAATTAAACTATAAATAACAAGTTAAATTCAATAATATAATCAAATATATCTTAAGCTTTCGACGATTTTTGTCGTCTTCTTCAGAATTTTATTTAATATATATATATATTTATAGTTTAATTGTTTATTTTCTCACAAGTTAAGATTTATATATTTACATTATATTTTAATTACCAATTCTGTGGCGATAGGGAAAAAGAGAACAAGTACCTACATTTTTGGTCGAATTGAGTTAAGATACATATTCGGGTAGAGTTCATTATTTTGCCCGCAAAAAAAATCCTAGTGTCGCTAATTAACTCTAATTAGCCTGCAATATGCTCATAACGAGTTAACTCAAATTTGAGGTTTCTAATCAAGATAATTTCAACCAAATACAATAGATTAACTCAAAATTTTCATGTATAAAAGGAGTTAACTTTGTGCAATATATGTCTCATGTTTCTTTTTATGAAAAATGACAATCGCGTACTTATCTCTTCTTTCCCTAATGAAAGGCTAACTAAAATTCAGTTTCATAATCACACACTAATAAATTATAATTAATTTTCAAAGATAAAGTTTAAGCAATCGCTTTTTGGCTAGATTCCCATCTCACCGTATAAGATCGAAAATCTTGTAAAGCATTGTTATTTACACTATCAACAATCCATTCAACAATTATGTGATATGCGTTCTTAGGACAACGTATATTTTGTTCGAATATAGTATCTTCCAAATGCAGAATATGTGTTGCATCTTTCCAATTTTCTATTTCTAATATAATACCTCCATGTTCGATAAAACTAAGCAAAGCATCTCGAAATTCAATTTCACCTCCTCTTTCAACCAACAATTTAATAGCTTCGAAAATTTGAGTTTTTGTTTTGAAAGAAATTTGACAAGTCTCAGGTTTAGTTGATTCATTATCAACTCGCAAAAGTTTTGATGCAGATGTGCTAGAAATGCTCCGTTTACGCTTAAAGGACTTTTCTTCAATATAAATATCTTTTTGTTGCGTCAACTCGAGCGGTTTTAGTTGTTTTGAATTTATGAATGCATTTTTCACATAGTCCAACGTCACCTCGGTTGCCTTTTTGCTACTTATTATGTTTAAAATTCGTGGATGTTTTATCGTAATGCAGTCAGCGGTATGAACATTACAATTTGTAATATACTCGGATCCCGTAATTTCCCAGATCGGTTGGCTGTCACAAATTTTAGTGACAAAATCTGGAACCATGGCCTTTGTACAAATAAGCCAATCGGGAAGTTTTGATAAATCTCCATTAATTTCTATCATTTTCAATTCATCTTTCAGTTTTTCACAAGTTTTAGGATCAAAATCAATAAATACTTTGACCACGGTACAGTATTTATAACGGCTTGTATCGTAGCATCCCATTAAAAAGTAAGACATTTTTGTACTGCTTCCTTTAAAGTCATTAAAATAACCTAACATTATTAAATGAATCGGTTCAATTAGATGGCCCGAATACAAGCTATCACGTTCGATTGTAAACCAACATGGTATTCTCGAATCGTACACACTTTTTATATTTTTTAAAATAATAGCTTCCCTATCCATGTTTAAAACTTTGTCAATTAAAGACGACAGCTGCTTTTTATTGTTTACAATCTTAAAAGGTAAAAGCATAACCCGATTTGAAATTTCTTTAAGATTTGCTTTCAATATGCCTTTCCTCATTTGAATCGATTTGTTTGTTAAAGATATTCCGTTATAATATAAACAATCAAACACGTAAATACATATTTTATCGGCAATTTCTGCTTTTTTCTTGACTTTAACAAAGTTTTTGTAAACAAATGTACAATCAATGATGAAATTTTTAGCACTGGGAAAGGATTTTATTAAAATGTGTTTTGTCGATGCAGTTTTGTAATGAGATATGGGCTTTAAATTTTTAGAAAAATATTTAAAATTCGATCCATCTTTATGAATTTGAATTCTCTCGCCATAATATTTAATTTCTGCATAACATCCATCGACGCACTTGTTTAAAACCTGCTTAATCGATTTGCACGATTCAGAAAATAATGGCTGAATGGGAGCCATCAAATCGATGGAACTTTCTTTAGAAATCTCCAAGGCCACTTCCAAATTTTTACAGGTAAGGTAAGATTTATGAACATTAGGATGTATAGTATCCAAAACTTGTTGTAAAGTGATGCCTATTGGAAGGCCGTGAGTGACGATGCGAATTAAAACTTTTAAATCGTTGGATGTACACCGATGAAGAAATTGCTCGATATGCTTAATCTGTTCGTCTTCTTTCGGTAAAAGCGTTAATTTATCTAGAAACTCGTCGACTTCTCGAATCAAAAGTAAACTCTTCTTTGCAGGTTGGAACTTTTTATTTGTTTCGTAACAATTTTGAATTACTTCTCCCAAATCGGAAGCGGTTTGTAAACTTGTATTCATAATAGATTGGTCGATATTGAATATTTTACTAAAAAGCTTAATCAAGTGGCGTACTTGCAAGTTATATGTACGCTTTTGAACTTCCGGAAATAGCAATCGACACCACAGCAGCAAGTCGCCTTTAAATCCATTGCCATCTCGGCCGATCACAAAAACTTTATTAATGATATTTACATAGTCGGAATTGTCGCTCTTAGTACCGACATCTGCCACAAATCGCCTAAATTCTCTAAAATACAAATCCTTACTATAATCCTTGACGGCATTCTTTAATGATGGAAGGATAACGAGTTGTTCAGTTTTTGTGCTTAAACTACGTTTGAAAGCTATCTTTTTGTTGGCCGACGTAGTTTGTTTACGAGCTAATTCGTTATCAGAAATTTTACCAAGTACGTAATTTTTATCAGCACTTCCCAATGCACCCCAGCCATTTACATCGTCGCACGATGTGATTCTTATTGTTGTGGAACGCTGTTTCAAAAATACTTGAAAAATGCAATCGACATGATACCAATTTTTAATTTTTCCAAATCCAGACGGACTAGGGGCCAATTTTGCGATTCTTAATTCGCCGGTTAAGCATTTTTCTTTGCACTTTTTACATGCCGCTCTTCCTTGTTTAGCTCGATCTATATAAAACACCTTTTCTTCAGGTAAACCCACTTCAACTTTAGACATTTTTATCTGTAAAACAAAACTTCAAACAGCAAACATTAAGTATAAAATATTAAAAAATATTATTCAATTTAGACTCTTTTGTGTTAATGAAAACGTGAACGATTTATAATAAGTACGACATACATTAGGTATCTACCTCCTAGGTAAACTTTTGTATTCGAAATGATTAAACCAACTAACTAATACGATGAAAATTAAATCAGGTTCTTAATAAAATAGGCTCCGAGGTGATTATAGCTTCACAAGAACATTATGAGTAGGTCTCTTAAAATATCATTACCATTTCGTTTACAAATTACGTACTTAAAATTAATTAAAAAAACAGAGATTGTACATTTTACAACCGGCTACAACTGCGAAAACGACATGTACCCTAACCTTGGTTCAAAAATATTACTTCTATTGCAAGTAAATAAAAGAAATAAATGTCAAATGCTAATAAATAAAAAATATAATCTCACCGAAACGGTCTCGAGGAGGCTGTGTAACTATTATTATTTTTAGTAGTTACAGGCAGAAAAATAAATAAGAATAAACATCCATCAAAACGTGACGATCAGTAATAACATGTCAGTGGCGACTCGTGGAATTTTGTGCAAGCAGTACCCGAACTGAACTTTGTTACGAACCGCCACTGCTGCCAGTTAAAAAAATAATTTAAAAGTAAATAAAAATTGCGAAATTATAGCAGCCCTTGCTATGATGTAAAAATTAAACGCAATCAAGCAAATATTTGACGGATGTCAAAAAATTTCAGTAGTTTGTAATCTGGTTTGGTGCATTTGCTCAACTCGAGTATAGATTACCTACTCGCGAGGCGTATGAAAAAAGAATTGGCGCAGTCGCCTATATGAACTATTATAGTGTGTTGGGGAGGTGAATCAGCTGTCCGCTCATTGCGGCCTTAAAAAATGTTATCTTATATACCTCGATCCCTTCTGTGAGTAAAAATTAAATTAATGTACTTACCTAAGATTCTTGACGATTGAATGTATTTTTTGACATTTTCAAATCAATTAACGCGTGAAGACGTATCAATTTTTTTAATAGATACCCAAAAATAGCGCGTATGTGCCTCTAAATCGATATTCCTAACGCTCATTTTCTTCCATGCTTTTTAATAATCGCTTCTTTTTTATCAAACCTCGAGGGCCAGTAAACCAAATTACTTTTACATTACACCTAGTAAATTATAAGCATATTAATAATATGTTGTAATCTTTATCAGAAACTGTTACTCGAGAGTCTAGTATATAACTACCATTAATTTATACACCTTATTACCTAAGAATGGATAACGTAAAATTATATGGGAAGATTGCGCAAAAATTATTATTTTTAAAATTGACCGGAAATTTTATTTGATTTATTTATTATAATATAATGTTTTAAATTTCAATTATTTATAATATTATGTATGTCTTACGAGAATTATGCGTGTTATTAAATTTTTATTGTAAATTCGCCTCGAAAATTTTGTCTATTTTAAATTATTCAATTATTTACTTACCTAGCTGTTACGTAATTTCTTAAAATAAGTTTTTTTGTTAAATTGGCGAGTACAAACGAATACATTTTTTATCTCTTTGGGTACACATATTTGCATTATTATGTTTAGGTACTTACGTTATTATGGTACCTACTACATAAAAATTTAACCAAAGCAGTAGCTTTAATTTTGCTTTTTAGCTTTCCCTTAGAATTTTTGATTTGTAAATCCATCTGTTTAAATTATAAGTTTGATTACCTACATTTTCGAGCAGCCCCTCATTGGTTTGTATTTTAATTATAAAAAAAATTTTAATTAAAAAAATAATCGTAATTATTAATATATTTTTATATTTAATAATAATTTCCTAAAACCAGAAAAACTTCAGCCAGCTCAAAAAAATGTCGGAAGCATGAAATCCTCAGGGAAAGCAGGTTCCTCGTGATACGAAGACAGCGAAACTTCAAGTAGATAAATTTAAATAAAAATTTCGTCCAACTTCCAGTCAATAAAATCACCCACTTGAACTGAAAACAGAGACCAACTCCGGTACCTACGTCCGCTTCGTGCGACCTCAACGGCAAGCCCCCTTCATTGTCTTTACATTTTCTGCCAACTTAAAAATTCAAAATTTTCCAATAATCATTTACATGAAGACAATTTACATACTAAACAATAATTCAAAATTGCAATAATCAAAATTCAAAAAATTAGGATTTTGTAACACGACAATATAATTTCATATTTTCTTGTCGGATGGTCATGTGTTAAAATAATAAATAGGTACCTGTTCAAGGATTTATAAGCACAATTAAGTAAATGAGCTCAAGAAATTTGAAATTAAAATTAATTTTTTTTTAAATTACGAACCAATGCAGTCGAATAACTGTTATTTAGTCAAACAAATTAATGTTATCGAACAAAATTTCCAAAATCAGAAAACGGCCAATTTAAAATGTTTTAATTTTTGGAATTTTTAGAAAACTTGAATTTTGAATTCTCGAATTTCAAGATAATTAAAAATCGATCACTTCTGATCGATTTTTGAACCGCAATATTGTTATTCGCCGAACAGATTTCATTATTGAGTGTAAAAAAATATAATATTATTTCATTGTATAGGGGAAATGGATCGACATGCCGAACAACATCAACATCAGTTTGTCTTTGCACGTTTCGTTCTTTAAAATTATTAAAAAATGAGAATAAAAACATAAAAAATAAACGTTATTTTCAATCAGTTATTGGCGATGTGATTACACCAGGCCAAGTTATGGGCATTGAACATTTACGAGATCCACGTCTGAATAAAGTAATAATTTATAACAAAAATCAATAATTTCTATTTCATTAGATTAATTATTATCGTAAATTTGTTTAGGGTTTAGCATTTACACTAGAAGAACGACAAGCACTGGGAATTCATGGATTGCAACCTGGCCGTTATAAAACGATGGAGGAACAATTGGAGTTGTGCAAAATTTCCGTTGAAAGATACCAAGAGGATTTAAATAAATATCTATATTTGTCAGAATTAAGTGATCGCAACGAGAAACTATTTTATCGTTTATTATCCGAAAATGTCGAACAACTAATGCCCATTGTTTACACTCCAACTGTAGGTCTTGCGTGTCAAAAATTTGGTTTGATTTATCGAAGACCTAGAGGCCTTTTCATAACAATTAACGATCGTGGGCATGTTTACGACATATTAAAAAATTGGTAAACCTTTTTAAATATCGTCAAAATTAACGATGCTCTATTTTGCCCGCTTATTTTTAAATCTGCTTATTCTAGGCCGGAACCTAATGTGAGAGCCGTTTGTGTAACCGACGGCGAAAGAATTTTGGGTTTAGGTGATTTGGGGGCTTGCGGAATGGGAATTCCTATTGGAAAACTATCCCTTTACACCGCTTTAGCCGGTATCAAACCTCATCAATGTCTACCAATATTGTTGGACGTTGGCACCAATAATCCGGTAATTTTAATTACTAAACTCTAGTTGTTATGGACAAAACTTTTTCTTTTATTCTATTTAGACTTTCCTCGAAGATCCTACTTACATTGGGCTGCGTCAATTACGCGTACAAGGTCCAGAATACGACGAATTTGTTGACGAATTTATGCAAGCCATTGTAAAACGCTACGGCCAAAATACTCTAATTCAATTTGAAGACTTTGGCAATCATAATGCATTCAGATTTCTCGACAAATATCGCGGCCAATATTGTACTTTTAATGACGACATTCAGGGTACTGCTAGCGTGGTCGTTGCCGGTTTACTTGCTTGCCGAAGAGTAACTAAAAAAAAATTACAAGACAATAAATTTATGTTTTTGGGAGCTGGCGAAGCAGCTCTCGGTATAGCTAATTTACTAGTTAGGGCTATGCAAATAGAAGGAGTACCAGTACAAGAAGCTCGAGATAAAATTTGGTTAATGGATATAGATGGTTTACTTGCAAAAGATCGTCCCGAAGGCAATCTCGACGGTCCTAAAACATTTTATGCTAAAGATCACGCTCCCACAAAAGATCTTAAAGCACTCGTCGATGAAGTAAAACCTTCAATTTTAATTGGTAAATTAATAAAATAATAAAAGTCTTCAATTTGCACTCAATATATTTGTTTTGTTTAGGTGCTTCTGCGGCGGCGGGGGCTTTTACTCCAGAAATATTAAAGAGTATGGCAGAAAACAATAAAAAACCAGTAATATTTGCTTTGAGTAATCCTACCAGTAAAGCTGAATGCACAGCCGAAGCCGCATACGTACATACAGAGGTGTGTTTTTCTCTTTTTTTTTCTTAAAATATGATTAATGTAGGTACAGAGAATTAGTTAGGGATACTTGGTACCGTAACTAGGCAGTTGAAGCCGTACAGAGTCCAGGACAAAAAGAGAGACTTTTTTTTATACCTTCAATTATAATATTATGCCGCGTTCTATTTTACTGACAATCTAACCTAAGTTGAGGCGAAGTTAGATAAAAACGTGTTCTATTTGCAAATTAGCAGTTAAGAGGAAGTTAGATTTTATGATCGATTTGTGCATTATTTTTTCTTATCTTGTCTAAGCTACCACAAGATTAACCTTAGTTTGTAACTTTGGTTGCTAAAATTGTATAAGATTAAAGAATCAATTCTAAAATTTCTTTGAAGTGAAGAGAGATTAGTTAAGCTACCCCGAAGTTAGTTGAAATGTAAATAGAACGCAGCAGCTCACATACATAAATATTTAAGAAACTAAACAATGTAAGAAAATTGTTTTACAATCAATTTACAAATTAACTTAGATTCACCTCAAAAGTTTGCCAATATATAAATCTTAGATAATCTAACTTTATTTCAAAAAATTTAAAAGCGAATTTACAAGTATTTTTACCTAATACAAGTTTTGTATAAGCAATTTTACTACTAAACTACCATCGTTACTTTGATCCAAGTTTTTAATCATCAGTTTTCATTCATTTTGTTACAATTTCGTTTTAGGGAAGATGCGTTTTTGCCAGTGGATCTCCGTTCCCACCTGTGAATTATAATGGAATCACATATAAAACTGGCCAGGGCAATAATGCCTACATATTTCCAGGCGTAGCTTTGGGCGTTATTACAACTGGAATGTATCATATAAGAGAAGAGGTATTTTTGCTTGCAGCCCAAACTGTGGCAAATAATGTTTCAGAAGAACAACTCAAAGTTGGTAGTGTTTATCCAACTTTAGCAGATGTTAGAGAAGTTTCGCTACAAATTGCAACAGAACTTTCAAAATATGCATACGAGAAAGGTAAATGAATATCCTGTGTGAAATTTTGAGATAAAATTAGAGTTCTTTTTTGTGTTTTTTTTAGGTTTAGCGTCGGTATATCCAGAACCACAAGATAAAAGGTGTCACGTGGAGTCCTTAACGTACAATTTTCACTACGAAAGTGCACTGCCCGTAACATACGGTTGGCCCAAACCACCAGTTATTAAAATGAAACCCTTACAGCCGACAATAATACACGAGTAATTTAATTTTCTTTATCGTTTTAACAGTAGATATTTTTATGATATTTGTCCCACAGCTAACTGATTTTATGTTTATTTTAAAACTCGTGATCATGCATGAACTTTTATAATTCAAGTATATTATCTAAGCAGTAGTTTGATGGTACTTACAGTATTTATTTTAATAAATAAAAGATGGACAGTATTTTCAGTTCTGGTCGTTCAACTGATTTTACGTTACCTATATGAATAATATACATTATATTATGAAATATAATGATTTACGTGATTTATCAATTTTTATGATTGTATTAATAATTTAAGAAATATATGTGATTGTTAACAAGATTTAAATGTTTTTGACTAATCTATAGGTAGTAGTATTTAGTATTAACCAATTTAACGAATTTAGACAAAAGTAGAGCAATAAATTAATGTGTCTAATTTTTTTATTTCTGTTATTTTCCCACTTACAAAAAACTGAATGGACGAGCATGAAAATATATAACTAACCACTTGGTGAATTGTTTTTCGGTATTTCTATAACTTAAAAACTTTTGTGTGAAAGTAGCATAATAGAAATTTCAACTAAAATGTAATAAAATAATTGTAATTACAATTTTACAAGTACCTACCTACAGGGGAATATACTTTCGACATAAAAAGAAAATCTAGAACAACGTAAGGTTCGTACTTTGTTTATTTATGAATAAAATATGTCTACGGAACAGGTTTTGTCTACGGAAAGTATTTAATTTTGTTTAAATAAGTGCAGCAGCGGCGGCGGTGTTAACTGACCAAAGTAAATTTTAAAATAAATTATTATTATAATGAAGTTGTCCGTAAATGTTACAGTAAGTTATTATGGTACGTAAAAAGCCAAGGGATACAAGTGACATTTCGTCGCCTCAGAATCGGAGTATTCTATCTCTATTTTTTTTCTAAATTTTACAGTACAGCAGTTTAAAAATACTGTATTGCATTATTCCTCATTGGAATATTTTTATACAATTTCAATTTAAAAAGTTAATACAAATTTTGGAAATATTTTTGCATTATGCTGTAGAGAAATTAACGTAGAATAAAATGGCATAAATAACTCAATTTATCAAAAAATTGGAGATAGAATACTCTGATTCTGAGGCGACGATTTATTGACTAATTGATTAAGTGCAGATGCTTGAAATAAAACGATGAAATAAAAATGGAAATAAAACGGTTTGAATACAGTAAATTATACTATTAACATCTGAATAGAATAAAGGAAAAAAATTCGACATTTTTAAAGACTTTTTACTTCCTTGTAAAACAAGGAAGTATTGTGATCCCGATTTTTTTCGATTTCCAGATTTTGACGGAAATATCCGTTTTGACCTTCCCTGAATCCATTTTGACTATTTTCGTTGTGACGTCTGTACGTACGGACGTCTGTATGTCGCATAACTCAAATACGGTAGGTCGTAAAAAGTTGAAATTTTGGATTTGAGACATTTATAGCATCTAGTTGTGCATTTTTGGTTGCGATTGTCCGTGCCAAAAGTTGTAATTCATGACGCGCATGAACAGATTAACGAGATTCTTGTACAATTATAAAAATTACAAGGAAGTTATGTGGTGTTCATATCAGATTTTTTGGAATTCATTACATAGTAATAGTAGGTACATCAGATTTTTATAAAATTTAAAAATGTTTCTTGTATCGCTTGGCTGTTAAGTGCCTCAATTATATCCCAGTGAACACTTTTACATACAACTTACATCAGAATGACGTCATGCTAGATCACATTTACGTAAAATGTAAGTCATAGGAGAATCATTATTTCACACTTTCTTGCGTCAGATCTGATGTAATAAACATGACAATAATATGACGTCCATTTGACATCATCTGGACCTTCTTTACTGATGTCAATGTGACATAATAATGGTGTAATAATGACGTCAAGTTGTATTTGTCAATATTACGTGAATATGACCGAGTAGTTATATAATTTTTACATCAAATGAATATCATAGATTGATATATCACTGAACACTTTTACGTACAACTTACATCAGAATGACGTCATGCTAGATCACATTTACGTAAAATGTAAGTCATAGAAGAATCATTATTTCACACTTTCTTGCGTCAGATCTGATGTAATAAACATGACAATAATATGACGTCTATTTGACATCATCTGGACCTTGCTTACTGATATTAATGTGACATAATAATGGTGTAATAATGACGTAAAGTTATTTACGTCAATGTTACGTGAATATGACCAAGTAGTTATATAATTTTTACATCAAATGAATATGATAGATTGATATAACGGAATTGTAATTCTTGTGATGTAAATAATATATCAATAGTTTAAATTGTTTTTTACATGCTAGAAAAATTGAAAACTCAGTCTTAAAGATTCCATAAAATCTAAAGCAAATCAATTAATTATTATTCTGCTATATTTTTGAATTCTTAGTAATTGAATTTTATCTGTTTGCCTTAGTTTTTATTATAAAATTTTTCCATGTTTGCCCGATGAGATTCTGAAAATTCATATGAACTAGCCAACTAATTTAATTGATTTTGCAATGATTTTATCCAATTATTAAGACAGTAAGTTTTCAGTTTTTCTAGCATGTAAAAAATAATTTAAAATATTAAAATAATTTCACATGTTAATAACTACACCATAATAAATATTACATTATATCAAACTATTATTCGAGTTTAAACTATCTATTCTCTGTTAATTTTAAATTTACGTCAAAAGTATGAGAACTTATTAGTTACTTATTTATTAGTCATTTTTCAAGTGCTGAAAAGTTACGGAAAATACTTAAATAAATATTAGCCACTTAATAAATGGTTTAAAAAATTGAACTTTATTAAATATGTAATTAAACAAATAAATTATTAAAAATAATTATAAATAAAATAAACAAAATAATTAAAACATATTTTAAGAAAGAAAAATAAAAAGAAATTAAAACATTGCCTACAACGACATGAAAAATGTTTAATTATAATTAGAATATAATCCAAAAATTAGAATAAAATAACTTATTTCTATTGGTTGCGGCTTCTAACATTAGTTTGCGAGTTAGTTTGTTTTTGCAACTGGCCCGGTTGGTTTCCAGACCGTTGGTTGCCCAGCCTAAACCAATTTATCCCGGTTTTTCCAAATTTGGCGCTATTCCAATTTGGAAATTTTTTCAACATCATCTCTGAAATAATAATGAAAAAAAATGAAATAAATGAATTGTATACAAGACAAATATTGCATACCTTCAACAATTGCTATTACAGCAAGTGATTTAATGCTGTATTTGTTTTTTTTTCCTTCCCAGGTGTTGGTTCGAGCGAATGAGGGTGAGAAAAGCAACTCTAATACTCTCTTGGTATAATGTTCACCATTCGTTCCACCAACTTGGTGAACAATTTGCATCTAATTAAAAAATTACATATATTAAATCATTAATTTTTAGTTGTCGTGTTAATCAAAATTGAGAAACGACCTAATAATTTTTCATCACATGATGATGTATAATTTGAATCTTCTGCTGTTTTTCTCGCTTTCTTCAGCGTATCTAAACCTTCAGAAAGCAATTTAAAATTTTCGATTAAAAAAAATACTGGATAATCCTCATTAAATCTTTTTTAAAATGCTTAGAAAATTGTTCGCTTTCTTATAGTGTTTTTGAAATTTTGAAATTCGTGGCTGTACTTCCCCGACAGGTCCAAAAATTTTTAAAGAAGCTAATAAAAGCGTGTTAAAAAGAATCATTTTGTACTCACCACAGTATCGCAGAATTTCAACCTCGAAGATTGGCCAATCTTCATTAGGGGAGCATTTGTTCTTTATTAAATTACTATATGTATTTTTGAAAATCGGAGGTGGCCATCTACATGTAATTTTTCCTTTGGATTCGTCAGTATTGTTTAGCCACTTACTTGGTATTTCTGAAAAATCATTCGTTTCCACAAAACGCACAGCGACGTATTCTTTCTTCATTATTCCAACTAAAAAATCGAGAAAATAAAAAATTTACATTACTACAACCTTCTAAAACTGTGGGGCGCGAAAACACTAAATGGGGACACGATCATATCGAGACAAAAATATTAGAAAATTTCAAAAACATAATATTGTATGAATGGTAGGCGCAAAGAAAATTTTTAATGAGAATTGGGTCGCAAGGTTTAGAAATACTGAGTTAGGTTGTAATTTTATTATTAATGAACTAAATAAATTATTAATAACTTTAAAATAATAAAAATATTTACTTACAATGTAGGTACGGCAAGTCAAAAATTTTTTTTAATAATAAATTCACCCACTATAATTTTCACCAACTTTTGCAAGAAATTATTTACATTTACAGAATCACACATACGCTACCAAAGTAAAAACTCTCTATTACTTCATATCACTTCATATTAGCTGAACAACAAAATATTATTACCAGCAGAAAAGAACCGCGACTCACATTGGCATCAGCTACCGGTAAGAGCGGATAAAAAAACTGCAACGCAAGAGCATCCCACATTCTTATTTTTTTACTACTTACATCGCGTTATTATAAACGCTACTGAAAATAATTTTAAAAAACTAAATATTTTTGGTGGCTATTACCAAAGATAATAAACTATTACCTACCTATATAGATATTATTAGGCTCCGGATAAATAAGCACAAAAAATCCGGAAAAAAGCGCTTTAAAAAGCACGAAATTTGCCCCTAAAAAGCATAAACTTCTACAAAAAAGCATAAAAAGTTTTTTTAAAAACGTTAGAAAACAAACAGAAGTAACATTTATTTTTAAAAACAAAATACAAAAAATTAAATAAAATTTTTCGACCCCAAAATGTAATAACTCAATTGTCATACCTTTATTACAATATAACAATTAAAATTTATTAACTTCCTTTAGAATTTTTTCTTTATTTATTTATAATTTATCAATTCATTTAAAAAAAATAGAACATAATATGTACCTCATAGTATATTATGACAGATATGTTATGTCAGTTTTCCGTAAGAAAAAGACTTATAACTTATGTAACAGTATGACAGATGTGTTATGTCAGTTTTCCGTAAGAAAAAGACTTATAACTTATGTAACAGTATGACAGATGTGTTATGTCAGTTTTACGTAAGAAAAAGACTTATAACTTATGTAACAGCATGACAGATGTGTTATGTCAGTTTTACGTAAGAAAAAGACTTATAACTTATGTAACAGTATGACAGATTTGTTATGTTAACTGTATGTAATATAATGACTTTAATGTTACGTCATGATATGATATAAATATTACATATGATGTACGTAACGTGTAAGTCATTTAATGACATCACATGACAGTCAGATGCTATGTCCATATGATGTCACAATGACATCTAACTCCATGACATCACATTGAGATCATGAAAAGAGTCAGTTTTATGTCAGTTTTATGTAAAATTGTATTACATAAATATGATCTACGTGTGACGTCAATTGTAGGTCATGTGTTCACTGGGATTATTGCATTAATGTAAGTTAACGCCTCGCCTCAGTCTATTCACCGCTTAAATTTGTTGATGGTCCCACAAAAATTCAATTGGTATTTCAGATTAAAAAAATTTTGCATAGCAATAATAATCGTTAGTACCTATTAATTTACCTAAATAGTACCTAAAATTAATATTAATAATTTTGTGTTTTATAGGGAATCAATGGAAATACGTTATAAAAATTCTGATCAAAATCACTCTTGAATGTAATCACATGGTAGCTTCAATCTGCAATTTACTATCGTTATTTTCTTTTATTCATTATACTTATCGTAAGTAATAATTTTCTTTTAAAAATTAAGGCATTTATATTAAAATTATTATTATTATCATAATCGTTATTCAATAAAACATACATAATAATATTATAATAGTGTTATATACCTCAAATAGTTTCTTTTTTAATTTAAGCGATTTTTATTATTATGATTGGTGGAGTGTGATAATCCTTGGTATTATTTTCTTACTTGGGGCACCGAGAAAGATGATACAAAATTTGTTGGTTCTACAAGTAATTCATGAATTAATTTAAATAATTAACTATAAATACCTTAAACTTCTTTAAATAGTTATTATATAATACTACAATAAGTTCAATATCGATAAATTATTGTGCGATACTTGTTTGACTATCGCTACAATAATCACATGTTGCATCTTCTTCGCGTTGTTTAATCATCCAATTTCGAGCAACACTTTTAACACTCGAAGTACTATTACTAAACGTGGGACGATACCACCACGGCGGAGTTTGACTATTGTTTGAAGTTAAATTTGTGCCGACTTCCTTCTTTGATTCGTTATCATTTTGTGTCGATTTCCTTATTATTGCTTTGCCTTCGTTCAAATTAACATGTATAATTTCTTCTTGAACTTCTTCAGACGCTTGACAAGAGTGTATATAATAAGATGATTTTCTTGTGCTAACGTAATTGTCACGTAAACTTCCTTGTGTTGCAAATACAGAAAAACTCATACGTTTATTTTGTATTGTTTTCTTAATAAAAAGTTTGCTAACCTCCGCTTTAAATTTGGAACTGCTGAGAGCATAAATGAAAGGATCAAAACATGCCGCGGTTTTGCAAAATAGAGCGGGAATCATAGAACTTATAGGATATATAAGATCGGATCTATCCGATATACCCAATAATGCTACAACGGCATAAGGGGTCCAAGAAACAAACCAGAGTACTATTATTAATAAAATAGTTCCGGCTAATTTAATCTCCTTTTTAAGTTTATCTTTCTGTTTTACGTGTCTCGATGATTCCGAACTTTTCCTAGTTAAATTTTGAGTATTCGTAACCGCTTTTAAGATATGAAAATAGCAGAATGTGATTAATAAAAATGGTACGAACCAGGCAGCAATAAAAAATATAAAAATAAATACTTTGACGTTCTCGTTATTAGTTAAATAATCGAAACTACAGCTGGTTAAATAGCCTTCGGGTACGTAACTGCCAAATTTTGAATTTAATAAAGGAACGACAGAAAATAAAGTGCTATAAACCCAAGACACAGTGACGCAAATTTTAGCTCTTGCACTAGTAAATCTCATACTAAGAGGAAATTTTATAACATAGTATCGATCGATGGAAATCGCAGCTAATGTGCAAATTGAAGTGGTTCCCGCCAATCCACCAATGAAACCATATATTTCACAGCCTGAAGAAAAAATTGTTTAAAAAAAAAATCTAATCAAATGAATTTAATTCCTACCTATTTCTCCAAGAATGGGCCCAAAATACATACTGTTGATAATAAAAATGGGCATTTTCATAATAATTAAAGAATCGCTTATGGCTAAATTCATAACTAAGGTATTAGCTGGACTACGTAACGATGGACGCCTAAAAGTAAGTAAGTCATAATAAATTTGAATCTATTTAATACATATTACTAATTTATATATAATTTATTTATTATTATGGCTTAATAACGTTTCGTTATACTATACTCTTACTTAAAAAACATGAATATTACAAAAACATTCCCTCCTAACCCAGTAATCATTATTAAAAAATATAAAACTGCTAAAATATAATGATTCATTTTATCGGGTGGATTAAACTTTAGCCAGTGAACATTAATTTTTTCCACATAGCTTTCCTCGAAAAATCCAAACTTTTTCCATAACTCTATAGGATAATTATTTTTAAAGTTCTGAATCGTTTTCATTACATTTATATCTTCAATTGCCCAAGTGTTACTATTCGATATATTCATATTGTTTTTATTGTTTATTAACGTTTTCGCTCCGAAATATGTCGATATCCTTAAATAAAATAAACAAATTAACTAAAACTATAAAAACAAAAATTACTTTACCGATTATCTGATAATTAATTCAAAAGAATACCTTTTTGTGCCCGTCAATTTTTCAATTAATTATTTTTAATTGATAACAATGATTGGAAAATTAAAATCGCGACGTTGTATATCTACCGAAGTTTCACACAAATTGGTGATACAGTGATACACAACTAAGTTTTTAAGCGCTCAAATTTTGCGCAGATTTATTGAAGAAGCTTGTAATCTATATAACCCATACCTGTTCGTCGAAAAACAAAAGGAAATTTAAATAGCATATTATTATTATTATCCTATTATTATTATTAATAATTATTATTATTATTAAAAATTATTAATAATATTATTAACAATTGGCTATTAAATTGTTATTTTCGTTTATAATAATTTATAAATAAAATATATTATAATACTAAAGAGTAAAATTCTAACCAGAAAACAATAATCTCTCCACAAAAATTATTTTTGTGAAATAAAAAAATTTGTAAACAAAGGGATAGTTTAAAAAAAAAATCTTTGTAGAGAGATTATTTGTTTTCTGGTTAGAGTTTTACTCTTTAGTGTATAATGAATGCATTTAAACTACCATACTATTATATCAGCACTAAAGCTATAAATTATTATAACAAATCGTTTTGATATTATGTTAGTTTGAATTTTCAAACTTTCATTTTTCATTTAAACCTTTAGGAATAATTTCCAAGACACCCCTTTCCCTTTCCCCAAATAGTAGTATACTATTTAAATGAAAAACATAAATAAATTAAAATAACTTATAAAAAGTATATTATATAATAATATATTGTTCAATTAAATTAAATTGATTAACTAATACATACATAATATTGTAGATACATGCAATAATTGCTTTTTGATACAATCTACATATTTTCTTATTAGAAAAAAGTTCTATATAATCGCGGAAAGTGGAATTGTCTTAGGGGATTATTTAGATCCCAAGTGACTTTTTATGACCGCCGTATATTCGTGCACACGAGGCACGCTTTATTGCCTTTTTTAAAGGACATCTAAACTTAAATAAAAAAATAGAAAAAAAAACCTAAATTTCTGGTAAATATAATAATAATTAATTGTCACCATACAAAGTGGTTTATTTTAAGTTTTCTCGTTATGCAGATATATATTATTTATCGTTTCTTATCATCAGAAATTCGATTAGAATTATGTATGCTGACAAATATCAAGAATTTATTTTTTTAAGAATTATTACTTCGGAATGTATTTAAAAGAAAATCACAAAATAATATAAAAAAAATACATATTGAAAAGATTTGTATACCTATCGATTTTGATTTTTGGATAATACGACTAAATTTTCTAGAGGCAGTAAAGCCCAAACAGACTACCCAATTTATTTGGATAGTAATATTATCCGACAAGAGATCTATAATAAATTGAATAATTTATTTTTACCCCATTTGCCTAAAACAAAAGATTTGAATGAGCTAAAAAAAGTCCTTTTCAGCCGTCCTTCGCACACAAAAATAGTTGGTCAGCTTTACTATTAACTATATGATTGCAGCAAACGTTGCAATTGGAAAATATATTTTTTAAGACAAAATTAAAAATTTTACTGATGCAGTCATTAATTAACTCTCTATATAGTTAATGGGTAAAATAAATTAAGTACATAATATTATTCCATATACAGTCAGTGGAGTAAAGAAAATATAAAGCCCACAGTGGTGGTTTGATGTGATCGCTAGTTGAGTTATGAGCGGAAATTCTGGGTTCAAATCCCGGACTCGGCAGAATTTCTTAGCTCAGCCCTCTGGTGAACATCAAACCACAGTTTGAATCCACAGATCGAAATACTGAAACTTTCCTTAACATCTTAATGGAAAACGGGGTTCAATAAGCCTAGAACTTTAGTACAATAAAGTGGGCATTGAACCACTACCCGTGCAGCTATAATACGAAAGAGAATATCCTGACACTCCTAAATTATTGCACATTTTCAAGGAAATTTTTTGTTAAAAATTACCGATAAAAAAAAAACGATTTTGAGAACGGGGTACAATATTTTTTGTATTTTACAGTCTTGTTTCAGTCAAAAACGGGGCGACAATAAAATAGAAAAATTGAAGACAATGAAAATTTTAACAAAAAAAGTCCAAAAAGTTTTGCTGTAAAAGCGATTTCAAAATGTGCAATTTATATTGTTAACATAGGAGCAGTGTCCGGATATTTTCGTTCCGAGAGGCTTACGCCCATGAACTGTGGAGGATTCAATAAAAAATCTAAATAAAAAATGATATAGAATCGTGACAATTTCTGGGTAAAATAATTTTTATTTTACATTTTTAAATTAATAAAATAATTTTGCATTTTGATCGTCATCGATAAGATTAGGATGAATTAACCTAATACGACGAAAATGCAGTTCGAATTGAAAATTTGAGGTTATGTTATTTACTTTTCATTCGAAAAACCACTTCCTTTTACTGCCGATTGCAATAATTTTCACGAACCACGATTGTTTCGTGTCAACAGTTTTCACCTTCACAAAAATAACTAGAATAACCTTGAAGCGTATTAAATGTGGAACAAGTCCAAATAAATAATTTTGTACCGACGCTCCTACATGTTACATAGCTGATTAAGATGTCTTTACTTTATAGGAATATTATTTTAGTTGCGGATAAAGTCGTACCTACGAAATTGCAACCTTTATGGAATCATCCTGCAGGTTAGTATTTTTTAATTAATATTAACGTGGCTAAATGAACGATAATTCTTTCAGGACCTAAGACGGTGTTTTTCTGGGCACCTGCATTAAAATGGGTAAATATAATAATAAAATAATAATTATTAATAATGAAATTTTATTTTCAAAGGGATTAGTGATTGCCGGCATAGGCGATTTGTCTCGACCTGTAGATCAATTAAGTATTTCACAATCTGGGGCTCTAGCTGCTACCGGAGTTGTTTGGTCAAGATATTCTTTAGTCATAATACCTAAAAATTACAGCCTCTTTAGTGTCAACGTATTTGTGGCATTTACACAAATTTATCAATTATTTCGAGCGTTCAAGTATTTCATTATAATAATAGTTGTAACATAATTCTAAGCTAATCGTAACAAATTGCAGGTACCAAAGAAGTTTGAAAAAATGACCTTAAATTAATTAAATTAGCAAATTGGAAAGGTGAAATCGACAGCAATTTTATTAGCCTAGTTAATCAATTTTTGTCACCAACAATGATAAAAATAATTGTTGTAATTAAGTATATTATGTACATATTATAAAGGAAAAAATATAGTATTTTAAGTAATTTGTTGAATTCTCTTAATGATAGATACAATCACATTAAGAAAAATATCGAGATTCATCCCTCGAGTATAAAGTCAACAATTCATTAAATAACATGACTTTAATAAAAGCATGCAAACTTACATTTTATGTTACATAATCTTGCATAAAACGAAATTAATATTAGAATTGTTTGATCTAAAGTTTTTCATCTTGAAATGGTACATTACTAACTCGTACAATTTCTGGTCTAATTTGGGCTTCTAAAAAAAATGTAGTACATAATAATTAGTCTAAAATTGATATATATAATATATATTAAAAAAACATAACTAACCGTATACTCCAGGTTTAACTTCTCTAGCTTGAATAATGGTAGTTTTAAGTTCTGTTTCTACTTCTCTCGAATACTTAATCAACTAAACAACCATAAAATATTTGAGTTATCCTTAGACACATAGTAGGTGGAAACATACAATTATCAATAAATTACCTTTTCAATTTCACTAGTATTAGAAATGTTCTTATGCTTTTTAAATTCTTCGTTAATTTTGTTCCTTCCCATTTGCAATGCATTCTCGTCATCTCTAAAAACCAACTGGCGCGTTCGGTGGATAGTTTTGAAACATTTTAAAACCTGGAAACCAGAACATAAATTTATTTGCAAATAAATTAATATTTAATATATTACCTCGCTTCGTAACTTTATAATGAACATCATTATTATTGTGTTTAAAATAAAATCTGATGTAAAATTTTGAGGTTATAAAATTTTTTTAAATGTAAAGGACAATTCACAACACATTTACAATGCCAACTTGGATAAAATTCATATCTATTTTTTTAAATTTTGCATTATATACAGGGTGCTCAATGAGTTATGTCAGATTTCTTCACTTAGAGATATCCACCCGATAAGTATAAACATACCGATAACCAATCAAAACGGTTGTCTGTTTGGTCACTTGATTAATTTGATTGGTTATCGGTATGTTAATACTTATCGGGTGGATAAGTGAAGAAATCGGACATAAGCCCAATATGGGAAATTAACATGTAAAAACTTATTTATGCAAATTCCTGCCTTCCTAGTATTAATTATTTTAGAGAAAACATGAAAGACACAAAAATAATGCAAAAATATAAACTACGAATGATAAGAGCATTAGGATTTCGTCTAGCTTTGACTTAAAGTCAAAAAATGCTTTTGAAATTCTAAAAAGTTTCATTTATCAGACTGGCCATATAAGTTTCCAAGAGGTAATTATTTTTGAAAATAGAAATTAAAACGAGTTTATTGCATGGCCAGTTCGATAAATGAAAATTTTAACAATTTCAAAAGCATTTTTTGACTTTTTAAGTAACAGCTAGCTTCACTATTCGTGATCACGACTATACAGTCATGTTAATTTCCTATGTTCGGCTAACTCACTCAGCACCCAATATATTATTATTTGCGAGAAAATCCAATAAAAAATCTAATCTACACCTCGTATTTATTGACGCGACATTCCAACTCGTTTCAAGCAGAACTTTTGTGGATTATCTTAAAGGTCTGTTCGTTTGCTGGCACTAACTTGAACCGAGTAAGCAAAGAACCAATCAGCAAATGAACAGACCTTTAAAGAGATCATAAAAATTATTTTTATGCAACCTAATACAACATCTTAAGAAATTTAAGTTATGACATTATGGGACTAATTACTATGCGACATATACAAGCCCCTGGAGCTTGTTTCATGAGTATAAAAAAATTAGGAATTGAAAGCATTATTATGAAGTCAATTTAAATAAAGTAATATCTTTATTATTATTATAATTATATAATTAATAAATAATTAAATACGAGCCAAGTGCAAAGAAATTATTTTATTTATAAAAAATTATAGTAATAGTGCAAAAAGTAGTTGATTTTGAATTTTTTCACTTTGGAAAATATAATTTAGACGTTTTGGAGTCTTTAATATTGAGGATTAAAAGATCATTGGATTGCATTTGAAAACAAAAACATTACAAAACAAGTTAATTTGTACCACCTTGTATGGAAAAATAAGTCCTCAAATTGGCAATTGAGAGTTGGTATTCCAACGAAAAATCAGTTAATTTCAACATGGCTACTTCTTCACACCTGATTATTTAATAGAAACACATTGTATTTTTTTTTATGTTGCATTTTGTCAAAGTAAGTATCATCAATGGTATATAAGAGCCGTTCTTGTACGAAACAGCATTATATCGAAACCTCCCGATAATAGGAGGAAGTGTCGTAAAACTTCCAACAAATTTAATTCAATAATTTTCACAACAACAATGAAAACTTTCATAGTACGAGTAACCTTATAATTTATCTAAATTTGCTAAACGTTAAGAAACAATATTCAACTCAATCGTCAGCAATTAATTATTTTATTAATTTATTTGTAATTATTTTTATTTAATAATAAAAAAAAACATGGGAAACAATCAACTATGAATTTATTTATACAAAATTATTAATATTTTAGTAACTTTCTAAATAATTAAAATATATTTTTTGATAATACTTAATGATTGGACTAGTTTGAACTGTACAAAAATAATAAAATGTTGAAAAGGTATATTAAAAAAATAAAATATGTAGAGGACATTTGGTATTCAACTTATTCAATTATTACAATAATTGAAGGTACAGTAGAGCGTCGATAATCCGGACGTTAAAAACCCGGACCGTCGATAATCCGGATTTAATTCTGGTGAAAAAAAAAGTTGAAAAACATAATTTGTCAAACAAAAACGTTGATGAGTCAGGCTGGACGGGGTCGTCTTTTAATATTCTTTTATTAAAATACATTATAAGTTCATATTAATTAATGGTTTTACTTATCTACTCCAATTATTTTACAACTAAAGTGAATTATTAACGGTTTTAGCAAGTTTTTTTTTGTTATGAACTCAAAACGACCTTATCTTCGTTCTTTTCGATAATCCGGACAGGGTCTGGTCGCAATTAATCTGGATTATAGAAGCTCTACTGTACTTAAAAAAATATACCTGACAACAGCTTTAATAAAAATTGGAATTTTTAACGCAAATGCCAGCAATTAATTAATTTGTACGACTTTGTAAAACTTGTAACAAAATTAAAAAATAATACAAAAATATACTTATAAATCTCCAATCTTTCTTGTTAAAACATACAGAAATGCCAACACAAAAAAAATCAGTAGTAAATTAAATTTATTAAATTAATTAATCGCCTATGCACTACATTGACCCTAACACTGCATCTTTTAAATTTTACCAACTTATATGTACAAATAATTTTACTTAAAATATTTATTAATTAATTTCTTATTGGTCCCTCAGCACTTGCATAAAATGACTAGTTACTTTAGTTGGGCCTCGATGAATATGGCCTTTCTGGTATTCGTGGAGGTATATTTGGGACAGGTCGGCTGTAAGCAACAAATCTAATTTAATTTTCTCTCGTGATGTGTAAACTATTATTTGTAATAAAAAAAGAAAAGAAGGAAAGATCTCTGCCTTGCGCTGTCTTCATGCAATTTAGTTACCAAAATGCACAAATCCAGGAAGATGTAAAAAGGAAGAAAAACAAAAAGCTATAATATGAAAGATAATAATTATTAATAATTCTTAGATTAATCTAACTAAGGTTAGTGTATAATACATCAGAAGCAGTTCAAACTTTTCAATATTAAAACCAAAACCCCACACCACAAAATACAAACAAAAGCCCAATCGATAGGATAGGTGAATTAAGAGCAATTAGTTTAAATTGAATAATTACATCTATATTTACACATACTCGGACATAACTACAATATGTTTTTGGTGATGCATACATTTCAAAATGATAACATTTTAAAAACTATTAACCAATAGATTATATATTTACAAATGTAGGAATATTACACTATACATATTATTTCCTGTATGTTTTCATTTAATTTTCTTAGTGAAAACCGTCAACATTTTGAAATTATTATCTACAAATGCACAACAAGTGTAACCTGACACACTTTGTATTACCAACTGTCTTATTATTAGAAGCATAATATTTTACATACCACATTAATATTTTTAATAAGTAATAATAATGTTACAGGGTAAAATAATTGAGTGGTAATATAATAATTATTATTATACAATTTTCAATAATTAACTCGATTAAACAATTAAATCACATTGAAATAATACAATCATGTTACCCTGTTACAATAATAAATATTATGCCATTTAGGTGAACCAAACAAAATTCATTTACAAGCTCAAATCCAACTAAACGTGAAAAGTAATCCAAGTTATATATAACTTAACTTTTCAATTTATTGTAATACACCAACCACTTGATAGTACCTGTGCCAATCGATCACAGTTTTCGAAATATTCCATCCCCATTTCAACTTACAAAACTGATAATGGTAAATACCTCTGCTTTGGTGTAAAATATTGTCAATCGCCTCGGTAACGTAGTTTGTTGTTTCAAATGTACAAGTTTTAAATCCAAATTGAGAAATATTTTTCAATACAAAAAGAAACACGTTTATTAATTAAAATTAAATAATGATATTTGTGTACGTACATACATATTATATAGTTTTTAAATAACATAATAGTATTAAGCTTTCATTAATATTTCATACGAGTTCATTTTCATTTTATAAGTTAACATGGGATACTTGAAAGCGCGATAAGCATACCCATAGCTTTTATTAATCATGTTACCATAATAAAAACAAACTATATTAATATAATATTGTTATGGGTCTAGATTATTTCTATAGATTAAAACTTATTTTGCTTTTTCTTATAAAGAAAACTGGGACACTAGGTCTGTTTTTTTTTTAAAACGCTTTAACAAATATTGTATCGTTTGAACAACTTGATAAAATATTAGCTTTATTAAATGAAAATTAACATCACCTTAACTAGCTAAAAGTTAATTATTCTTTATTGTATTCTCTAACTAAATGAAATGTATTGTTGAAAATGTAATCGAGTTAATCGTCACAATTTATTAGTTCTAGATTAATATCTTTATAATCGTACGGTACAACAGTACCGCTTAATTTATACAAAAACAAACTAATTTTATTCTGTTAGATTCGAAATTGGAAAACAGAATTAACTGTGTGTAAATTTTGATAAAATCTCTACTCGAATACATCCACAATACTCGATAACCACTTGCTATTGCATAATTATTTAAATACTATTATATTTTTTATAGAGTAAGGCTAGCTAAGACATTAAATTTTCTATTATTTTTTTTGTTATTACTACACGGAAGATCTTTGAAACATTTTTTATGTGCGATTAGTTTTATATGTATAGCACATATTATAGTATCATATTATAACTTTACGATGATAATTTTTAATATTTTTGTAATCTAATCAAGCATTACGTTCGCAAGTAAAATACTAATATACAATAATTTATTATTAATACAGGATATTTGTTAATTTTTTTATCTAACATTGCTAATAAACAAGGTCACTAAACTCTAGAAATGTAGCGTTATATTGCTATAAAATCTTTTACTTCCAACTTCTAAACAGAATCACAGTAGAACCTCAATTAAAATGAGTTTTTTAAGAGTCAATTATTGGTACAAGTTTAAACTTAACAACCAAAATTTGTTTGTTTACTAACATGAACGGTGATCAAGCACATCTTTTTTTTTATTTAAGCATATATTTATGAGTATATAATATGCAAAGGTGTAGGGTTCTTAATTACAAGTTCCCAATAAATATAATTTCAATTGTCCACAAAAAATCCGCAAAACTCGGATAATCCACCTTCAAAGTTCTAAGACTTACGTTTCTGGGAAATCTGTGTTGGCAATTTCGTTTTTAAACTACAACATAAAAATTTTTCTAATTTGTGTTCAAGAACTCGACAGTTTTAGTTCATTTGAGACCAATAATTCATTTTAAGCTCACTTTTTTAATTATTTGTAACAATACAATGTTCTGTACAGTACGACTGCATATGAAATGACATTCTTTAGCAAAATTGATAGTGATATAGCTGGAAACCCACCGAATCGGTTTATTTGGCAAATTAGAATATCAATAATTGTGCATTATGTAAATGACGTACAATGTATTGTGTAACTGTTCCTGAACGTATGTAAATTTCCATCGATTATCACAATTCCAACTTTACTTGATTTTAACAAACCATAGTTAATTTTCAATGGCAAAACTCGTCTCCATAAAAGTTGTAGAAACACCCAAACAAACCTTGACTGCTTTTGGCTAGTGTCATATTTACCGAAGAGAAGTATCCACAAGTGACAAATAGTATACCAGCTGTGTACTAATTGTATGCCTATCATTAGCAAGTTAATAAAAAATTAAAAACATCCAGTATAATTTAAAAAATTCTTATAGTACTTTAAGAAGATGTTGAATTGTTTATCTTAGAATATTTTAGTTGATAACACTGAATTCGATTCGACAATATGCAAAACATCTCAAAGCCCTTGCAGTTAACATTTAAAATCTATGTGAACGTTTCGTGTTGTTTTTTGTTAGATAATAATTTTATAATTCTTATATATTTAAATATTATAATGTGAATATCAAATTGAACACAAAGTTAATGCACCCAAGGCATTCCAGCAATCATTTTCAGTTAGTATATTGAATAACCACAAATTATATAAAATTAAATTTTTTCAATCTAATTAAAAAATTAGTAAATGCTGTCAATAGATATTTAAAATTAATGCAAGGGAAACAACAAGTAATGTCACATACAATAGAACCCCTTTATAGTGTACCATCAAATGTCATACGTTACATTAAATTTTTCACGTATATTATGTATATTATGTTTCAAAACAAGATCAAAAATGAAATACGTTGTGGCCGAGAATATGTTACAAAGAGCTGTTTTATACTGAGGTTCTGCTGTACATAACATAATTATTTTAAATTTGTGATGTTTGTCGTTTTCTTCCATTTTTATTTAAATTTCTAATGAAAATTACTCTTAGATAATATGTTTCAGCATTAAAAAAAATTAGTTTTTAGTAACTCGCATGAAGCGAAATTTGAAAAAAAATTGGTATTCGGTACTGGTGGAATTTTTTACACACAATCTGATTACATCACAGTCATACAATCTTTGGGATCAATTATTAATGCAATTTCATTCACAATGCTGAACAACGTGTTAGAACTACATATACTTTCAAATTAAAAAATTATTAAAAAAACAAACAAAAATTTACTTGTGAAACTTGAAGGCGTTGGTGATTTCGTTGACAGCTGCATTGGTAACTGCACGTCCAACGGCTAACTGCACATTTTGGGGAACTTGGAAGCCCCCTGTATTCTGGCCGCCCACTTGGCTGTACAGAGATAATACTTAGCCCCAACATAATATTCTAGTTTAAAAATACAAATTTTTTTAAAGCAAAAACTTTCTTTTTAAATCAAGTTTTTACTTTTTTCATAAATAATTTAGAGTTCACATTTACATTGAATTTGTAAACAATAACAAAACACGCAAATTTACAAAAAAGTTAATTTGCTTAAAACTATCTCTCGGTTAAGCTTAAAGCAAACAAATACAGCACCTAGCATTTCATTAAAATCTAATCGACAATTTCAACAAATGCTAAATTTGTTGTTAGTGTAAGGGAGGTATGATTAGATGAGATTAGTGTAGATTCTTAACGCCTCCTGAAAACAAAGACCACAACCTCAGAATTGGCTGTGGTTTCGCTACTTACTACTTTAAATTTCAAATCAACTTACGTGGGTATTAAAGGTGCAGGTAAAGCTTGTCCGTGTGGTCTGCCAGGTGGCATCGGAGGAGCTCCCCCTCCTGGTCTATTGGGTATAGCAGGAGCCGGTCGGCCAGACGCCGGGGGTGGTGGTGGCACACGAGATCCACCAGAACCTAACGATCCTAAAACTAATAATTTCAAAAATACTCTATTTATATAATTGTAAAACATACCAGTCGTACCGACTTGTCCCATGGAAGGAGCAGGTCTCTTTTGGTTACCAGGACTGGGTGGAGATAATCTTGGATTATCTAAACCACTAGCCAACCAATCGTTCTTAACTGGTGGTGGAACCGGAGTGGTAACTGTGGCCATCGAAACGTCCCCAATAATACGTAAGGCTTCTTTACAAGCGTGATACATTTTCAACATTTCTTCTCGTTTGAGAGCCTCTTCTGGTGATTCTTCCATCATTTGAGCCTATAATTTTTAATTTATATAAACTCTGCTGTTACTTATTTTGTTACATTTTTTTTACCTGATCGCTTCCATACAACTTGCCCAATAAATCGCCTTTAATAAAGTCTTTGATATGATTAATGATCATAAACATTATTGTTTTAGGCACAAGATCACGTGTGGTTTTCGTTACAATACGCATATAACTGTCGACTAAATTACGAATTGTTTCTACTTGTCTTTCCAATTGTGGATCCATTGAACTGCCCGAAGAACCACCTTCCGATCCACTCTGCAGTAGTAAAAATTATTTTAAAATAAAGCTAAAATACATTAGTAGTCATTACGTCTTGAAAACGAGGTCTGCATGGAAATAATTCAGAAATAAAGCTTTTTAGTTTAAATATTTGACTTTCATATTAAAATTTTGCAATTTTTGGGAGCTCTCTTGATAAATTTGCCCCTGTTCTGGTTCTAACATCATCTAACAAACTTAGGGCATTTTTTCTGATATTCAAGTATAGTTTAGCAAAAAAAATTCAATTCTGAATTGTTTCCACGTACAAGTACCCAATGACTAATGATCACATTAATATTTTATTAATGCAATTCAAATTAATTAATAACTATAAAAAACATTATTATAATATTTGACCTATAAATTAGTCAGGTCAATTTTTGTACAAACCTCATAGGTTTCTCCCTGCAGCACAGAAGCATAAGAACACACAAAACACGTTAATTACATAATTAGGTATTAATACTTGATATTTTTCAAAACAATTTACGGATATAATGGGTTTCAAAGAAAGCAAAGGTATAAACACGTAACCAAAACTTGGTAAGTACACATGCGGGGTTTCCACTAAATTTTACAAAGCAGATTCCCCTATTCTTGCAAATGTTTAGTAATTAAATTAAAAATTTTTAGCAGTCAAATTCTTCTCCCGATAATGTCCTAGTGCGGTGAAAACGTTTGTAAAATTTTAAATTAAATACATTAGGATTATTCATTTCACATTGTACTTTCAATTTATACAAAATTATACAAGAATTTTTTATTTTAGTTTTATTTAGAATTTTACTAAAATCTAGTAGAGAATGATAGTTTATTAAAGCTTCCTATCGCCCGCCGAATGTCCTCATCCGTTCTGTGTGAAAAAGCCCTAATTTTTCTATACAATGATTTCTTTTTTAATTTTTTTAAGACTTTTCCGTGTATTGCAGCTTTTCCAGATGAGTAGAAACCCTGTATGTAGTTTCTTATGCTTACATTATTGCGTAAATAAAAATAAGGAGATGTATTTAACTGTATTTAAAAAGAACAATTTTAATAAAACTTTGTTTAGATTGTAATTTATTGTAATGTACGGCATGGTGTTTGGTATGGTAACCAGTGTACACTGCCCACCAATTTTTGCCAATTTGCTTCTTTTAGTCAACAAAATCGGGATACAAATGTAATATAAAAGATTTATAATATAACATTTATGTCGAGATTTGATTAGTAAAACAAAGCAATTTTGCAAAATAACAAGCAGCTAATATGCACTAGTATAGACTAGTGCAGTATTCATATAGCTGTGGAATAACATTAAAAAAAACTTGACAAAAACACATCACAATGGTTAATTAATTAAAAATTAGGGCAATAGATAAATCCAAACTATTGTTATTATGATAATTCCCTTTATAAACCTACTTATAATAAGCCTTATAGATCCATTTTCAAAATATTTTTTATCCAAGCAAGCGAAAATTGTCACTCCATAATAACTATTTACGATATAAGTGTTAAAAGTAGGATTTTATTTTGTTAGTGGGGAATTTTGCGAAACGAGCGAGAGCGAGTTGAGCAACCCCCACGAACAAAATAAAATCACTTTTAACATGTATATCGTACAATATTTTTTATACAACTGTTTATATTTAATTTAAAAACGAATTCAAAATAATTATTAAGAGTATTTTAAATTGTTTCACAAAAATCAGCTATGTCGTGATGTAGCCACGTTATGCAGTGACAATTGAAAATTGTTTTTTAGAAACGTCAGAAAACTTGTGCGTATTTTTAAAACAGTTTGTACTATTCGGCAGCAAGAAATTCGTTAACTATATACTTCCTAAGGGACTAATATCAGTAATTGTTCTAATTCTAATGAGTTTTTAATTATATATTATAAATAAATATGTATGTTACTGTTTATAAATAATTTATAAACTAATTACCACTAGTGTTAAAAAGCTTTTTTTTACTAGTGTTAAAAATATTTTTAACCAGCTACCTTATAAAATTCAATTTTTAACCCGGGTAACTTGAACTAAAAGTGACATTTTTAATGGCAGTTGTATAAAAAAAAAATTTAAACCGGTATTATTCATTTTGATTATTTACAACACTACACTGTTTTGATCATATCAATATGTTAGAAAACCCAAAAAATGCACTAAACACTTTTCAGAACTAAAATGTTTTTAAGTTAACACATGTAAAATACACTGTAAGTATAAATTCGCAAACGTTTTCACCATACTATGGCATCATCAGGCGATGAATTAATTCTTTTTTTTTATTATTTTTTTTTTTTATTCATCTTTATTATTTTTTATTTTTAATTCATCTTCTGATGATGCCATAGTATGGTGAAAACGTTTGCGAATTTATACTTACAGTGTATTTTACATGTGTTAACTTAAAAACATATTAGTTCTGAAAAGTGTTTAGTGCATTTTTTGGGTTTTCTAAAATATCAATATGATTAATATTGAGTTACACTACTTGAACCACGTATCAATCGATTACACTGTTTTGATTCAGTAATTTCAAAAAGTTTGAGAATCCTCCTATGACTCATACAAAAAACGTGTAAATAACTTGTTTTTGAAGTTAAAAACGCCAATTTAAAAAATGGTATTTCAATTGGTTACTAACTATTATAGCTTATAAATCTGTAAGGTTTATAAGTCTATAAACAATGAATTATCAAAATAGCAATATCTAGCCAAGTTATTGCATTGAATGTTAAAGAATGCAGGACTTCCAAGCCACCAACAATTCAAAGGGCAAACACTAATAATTATGTGACTCACTGTTTGGATAGTCCCTACAAATGCAATTTTCGAATATGGCTGAGTTCCACTTGCTGGCGCCGTCTGTTAAGTATTGAACTATTGGAGAATGTTTATATTTATATTCACAAATAGGCCAGTCATAATATCATTGAATCTCAACAGTCGGGGAGCCCGTGAAAAAAAAGTCTGTATTAATTGCGATTACATTAAATTGTAATACATATGCATACACTTAATTATTGTGGTTGCAGATGAAACAAATTAATTCGGAGGTTAACCTTATAAATAAGCCTAATATCACTGGCCTATAAATTTTGCCAAAAATGAACTAAAGCAAAAACGTTCTCCAATTAGTTAAAAGCACACAGCAAACGACATTTAAAAACGCCAAAACTAAGTCCGTATTATAAACTCCAAAATTCAGAGATTTTAACCTAAGAAGATAGATTTTCAATTTTTTTGATGGTATACAACCTAAACCAGGTTTTATCAGAATCATTCACGCAATATGTTAGCCTCTCCATGGTTAGTTTAAAAGTAAAATATGAGTTAAAAAAAACATTCAGTAATTGAGTTTTGTGTGTTGTGTGTGTGTGCATGTATCTAGGTCAGTTGTTCTCAAAAGACGTTCAGCGGAACACTGATGTTCTGCAAACACGTTTCAAGGTTCCGTGAAATATTTTACTAAGCTCAAATATCCCACTAACGCTAAAATAAATAGACATTTTTTTAGATTATGTAAGGGAAAGTGGGGGAATTGTGCGCACTTAAGCAGAAATCATTATAGCACTGATAGTATTGTAGATAATTTAAATTTAAATTCAGTAATGGGAGAGCTATTTAGTTTACTCTCAACACGCAATTCAATTTTAGGAAAAAATAAAGTATTTAAAGCACAATATTGCTGAAAGTACAAAAGTACTTTTGCGCACCATTCCCCACCCTTGCGGGTAATTGTGTGCATCATCCTTCCTTTAGATATTAAATGACTATCTTTAATACATTTAACAAACTACTTAACAATGTTCATCAAGCAACAATAGAGGCTCAAGATCGTATTTTTAAATAAAATAAATATATCTTATCGATTAGGAAACAAATCTTATTTTCCGGTATCAAAAGCTTACGAAAACTGGCTTGATTTCAAATATACAAGGCTAGTTCCGTTGAAACGTATACAACTGTTATGAATAATGGCTTCTGTGATTCGCAGTGAGAAGGAGAGAGTGCAGCACTAATCGATTGCGCTTAAAAGTCTGCAGAAGATGAAATAGTTTGATGCGCACGATTACCCCACTTTCCCCTAAAAGTATTTTTAAGCACAAAAATTGTTGTTTTTATTGTATTTATGTTTTTTATTTGTTATATTTGTGTTTTTAGGATTAGACTAATAGTAAAAATTGATTACTTCTTCTTCTTCTTTTCAAAGTATAGGCAGTGTTTGTCTGTTCAGACTTGATAAATCACACCATCTGTATTTTTTTCTGTTTTGTAAATATGTTAATAATATTATGATATATTTTATAATATGTGAAAATATTTTCCTGATTATAACAGTATAACAGTAACAGATAACAGTAAGATTTTTCAATTAATAGTTTCTCTAACAAGTAATACAATTAATATAATCAGGAAAATATGTTAATAATAAACATCGAGTTTCACGATTTTTGTATTATTGCCATAAGTGTTCCACATTGACAAAAAGGTTGAGAACCACTGATCTAGGTACACATTTAATGTAGATATAAAGCTGAACAACAATGCCAAAGCGCATAATGAAAATAATTTATTTTAGAAAGGCATACCTCCTCGCCGTTGATTTGATCGGTTTGCTTTTCTGGATACACGCCAGCCCTTAAAAAAGATGCTTTCCAGGAATCCACTTCGTCCAAAGTTTCGCAACTCAACTCCAATTGCTTGTAATCCTAAATTTTAAAATATCACAGATTTACAACCAATAATTTATTTTATTATTGTATTACCTTGTAGACATTTCTACCATCTGGATTAAATAGAGCAAACATGTGTCTACGAGACATAAAACTTTGTTCGATGTCTCTCAATTTCAAAGTGTCTAATGGTAACATGTATTTCTTGTCTCTCTCCTCTTCATCTTTAAACCAAGAGATACTTTCTGAAGTTAAAACAAACCAATAATCGCGCGAGCCGCCCTTCATGATTCCCAAATTATGAATGCACATGTAACCTTTTCGGATTACTTGATTTCCAAGACCTCGAGCAGATCCCGTCTTATTTGAATTTTCAGATTGGTTTTGAGCACTGTTTTAAGTATTTAAAATTCAAATTACCTATGTTATATTATTAAGCAATATAAAAGTAAAAAAACTTTTACTAACTTTGCAAAGCCAATAAAATCTTCGTGATTGGTATTCATGTAAGCCAATTCACAATTAACAAGCAAACTTAGCTGATGTTTACACAATTGTTCACGTTGCATAATTTCCTGCTTTATGATGCCTTCTGTTTCTTCTCGTAAACGTGGATACCTCGCCATCTAAGACAAAGCAATCGTTGGATAATTGAGTAATAGTAAAATAGAAAATAGAATAAATCTTGACTCACCTTTTCGGTGCATATTCTTACTACGTTTGATAGTTCCGTTACAACCAAATCTACGCACTTCATAGAAGGTCTTTCTAAGTTTAAAATTTGTTTTTTTACGATTGCCTCGAAAGCCATATCGGGTGTAAAAAGACCAACCTAAACATGAAAAAAAAATTATTAATCATTGTAAAATTTATTAATTCAAATTTAATTTTATCAACTAATGGATTAGACAATAACGAAATGAAGAAATGAAAATTATACCCTAATTCCGTGAATGTTTCTAATAGCAAAGGCGATTTCGCGTCTCAATTCTTTTTCATCAAATTCCATCTTTACAATTTCGAAAGGAAATCGTTCGTGAAATAAACGATTGATTTTGGCACCACCGGATAACTCCATTGTATTAATTTGTGCCGAGCCCGATCCTTCGATTGTGCGCTCGAAATCAGATTGTAACTGTTGAATCATTCTAAAATTAATAAAACTTAAAGACAAACTAAAGTTACTGTGACTCGTCTTACTGTAACATAGCTTTGGTTTTGAAAGATGGGTCATCCGGTCTAAAATGTCGAAATTGATCTACATCCTTTTCCAAAGTCTGCAATTGCTTTTGTAAATTATCTCTTAAACCGGGTAAAGTCTCTCTAATATGATTAGTAAGCTGTTGATTTAAAACTCTTTGCAAATAAGGTGTACCCAATCTATCGGCAATGTGTCGATAAGATGGATGCCTAAAATTTAATTTAAAAATTATCATTAAACTAGTTTGTTAATTCAAACGACAATTAAATAACACATAATTATGTAAAGACAATGGCAAGTAAAATTTAAGCTAGAGAATTATTTACCCAATGAAAAACTGTCTTTCTGCGGTTAATGCCGCTTTTATATCTTTTCTGCCCTCAATGTCCCTTTGCGAACGATTAACGACGCCTATGTAACCTCTTCTTAGAGGTAAAAGTTTATTTTCTAAAATATCTCTTGCATCTGTTCCGTCGTCCATTAAATCCAATTTAGTTATAACACCGATGGTTCGAATACCTTGCGGATCCACTTCTTTAGCCAATTTTAAAGCATCTGAATTTGCTAGATCTGTATTAGCTGGTGTGACGGCAAGGATTAAACAAGAATCTCTTTTAATAAATGTCATAATCATCGATTTGATTTGCTGTTCGATATCAATTGGTTGATCACCTATGGGAACTTTTGTGAGACCCGGCAGATCAATCAAAGTCAAATTGAGAACTAAAAGCATTTCAATTTTTAGAAAAAATTGCTGCAATATTGAATATTACTAGAAGTACCGTTAGGCGAATAAACGCGTAAATTAATAGGAATATTCGAAATTCCTTTGTTAGATCCTGTAATACGATCAGTTTCGGCTTCAATTTCTTTTCGTACTTCATCAAAATCAACAAACTTTTTGCCTTTTGCATGTAAAAATTCCGCATGTTCTGAAAAAAACACAAATTACTGTTAATTATTATCAATTAAAAGTTTTATAAACTATTATGAAGGCCTTGATTAGGCATTAAAAATATCCAACTCAAAAATAAGTCAAACTTTTATGGAAAGTTATTTATCAAATTATCTACAAGTCAATATTACAATCTATCAGGCGTAATCTTGATTAATATATTAATGTAAAAAATTCACCTGTATTTGAAAATATGAGCTGTAAGATAAGGGGTCGACGAGTTACAATTCCGGAACCTCTGGGTAAGAAGTCTCTGCAAAAAAAAATATCGTACAGCACATTATTTTTTGGCTATTGGGTCGTTGGTTGGTAAAACAAAAATGAGAGGTCAAATAACTTAATCTTTCTGAAAAATATGATTCATGTAATCAAATTGACGTTTTGAAATGACATTTAAAATCAATAAACGACACTCGTTGTTAATTAAATTTTTTACACCTTCGCTAAGCATAAAAGCAATCGAATATCCTATATTCGTTACCTTCCAACAAAATTTTCCAAAACAGAACTTTTGCCTGCCGATTGTCCGCCCACAACCGCTATTTGTGGTAAATCCAATGTCATATGTACACCCAATTGTGTGAAGGCATCTTGCAGTTTATTGACAATTGGAATAAGCTGTTCCATTCCAACGTTACCCGACATCTTTAGGCCCAAACGATTTAATTAATTTTTCACACAATAACTTCACTTAGTTTAATTACAACATCAATTAAATGACACACTACAAATACAAACTCGTGAATATGGCTGAACAACTTTAATGTCAAACGCGCATGTGCACGATGATTTTATTAAATTTGAATTCGATTTTTAGCAAACGCCCAATTAAAATATGCCCGATATCGTTATCTAGCTACTTTAGGTGCATTTTTATAATTCGCTTTTGATTTTAATTTATGCAATAATAATTTTGAGTATTAAATATCAATCGATCGACCTACAAAAGTTTAAAGGAATTTAAAATAAAAGTCAATATTGTGGATGGTGCGCAATTGTAATCAAGTGTCGTCGACGACGCGACGCGGCGACGCGCCGTACCGAAGGTGAATTTAAAAGATTTTCTTAAAGAGGTCAAACAATACATTTATTAATAATAATATAACCACGTTAAAAGTTGGTACACCATGTTTGTGGTCACTTATTATAAAGGCCAAATATTACTATTATTATTATTCAATATCAGTGTTGAACTCAGACCTTTTCCCCAGGGAGGGCTTATGAAACTTTCGGGTTTTATTTCAAAATTAATGGTGCTTTTTATATTTTAAATTTTTATATGCTTCTCCAAATTCCCCTCGGGGGGGGGGGGGGGGAGCATTTTGCAGTCTCCCCCTCTCGGGCACCCCCATGGATTCAACACTGATTCAATATAATATAATACATGGAGAGCTGATGATAAATTATCCTATTATAAAATTGTATTAGAGCCGATTTCATAAAGAAATTTATCCTTGTAAAACAAGGAAGTATTGTAATCCCGATTTTTTTCGGTTTCCAGATTTTGACGGAAATATCCGTTTTGACCTTCCCTGAATCCATTTTGACTATTTTCGTTGTGACGTCTGTCCGTACGTGCGGACGTCTGAATGTCGCATAACTCAAATACGGTAGGTCGTAGAAAGTTGAAATTTTGGATTTGAGACACTTATAGCATCTAGTTGTGCACCTCCTATTTTTGGTTGCAATTGTCCGTGCCAAAAGTCGTAATTCATGACGCGCATGAATAGATTAACGAGATTCTTGTACAATTATTATAAAAATTACGAGGAAGTTATGTGGTGTCCACCTCAGATTTTTTTATTTTTGAGCTTGGAAGACGGGCCCCCCCAAGCGACCGCTTTATAGTTAAACCGGCGCTGGATGGAATAATTTAGATGTATGTCGTATATTTTAAAACAAATGAGCGCGATTTTAAACAAATTGCTTTTTAACATTTTAAATAATTTCTACAGGTTTGTGCGTTTTTGTCATGTCTAATATAAATTTTTCTCTAAAATCTAAAATCGAAATTTCAATAAAAATGTAATTCTAAAGTCCATGGATATTTTTTCATGACATCAGACTTTCTCGAAACAGCGACGGCGCTAGCATTTTTGAAATGGGTGGGCATAAACTGGGTCCAATGTATTTGGGGTGGGCAGGAGCACACAAAATTTATAAATAAACTTGAAAAAGTACATTATTGATATAAGCACCTAAAAAATTTTTGGTGGGAACTCCAATCAACAGGGTGGGCAAGTCCCCACCCAGTATGTGCGTATCATTTTCGATTAATTTCATTAAACAAGGAACTTTTACTCTTTCTGAACCAATTACATTTCCACCGGAGAATCTGAGGGTTTAATTTCATTGAATAAATATCGAAATATCTTTTTTAAAGAGATGTTTCATATTCCTTGAACTATTTGGTTCTGAAAGAGTGAGAATTCTTAATTTAACCAAATTCATAAAAAAATATAGCCATAAACTGTTTGTTACTTAAACAAGGGGGTCTCGGGGCACGGAATGCCTTCCCGTACATCAGTTATTTATTAATAACTTGATACAGCGTCGTATTTACGATTTTTTAGGCTGAATCTGTTGTGCGGACCCTACAGGTTTTTTCTCAAATTTTATATTATCAGTCATACCATGTGACTTAGCTATAACTTCTTGAACTTAATTAATTTATAAACTAAAAAGTTCATTGTAAAAATTTCGTACAAAATTTGATTATAGCACTTAAAGTTGCATAAATTGCTGGTTTGCTTTTAAACAAAAACAAATGTGTATCAAATCAAAAGTTAAGTAAAATTAAATGAATGAAACTTGACCAATATTTAAACCTTTGGCACCGATTTGGAAATCTAATGAAGAAATTTCGCTATTCTGTTAAGATTGTGGAATTGTTTGATGATTATTATATTATAACTTGATATTTATCAAAATTGTTATTTTTTGTTTTTTTTCTTTTTATTAGTATAATTAACTTGTTATATTGAAGTTTTAATTTTATTAAAATTTGTAACATATAAAAATTCTAATTTATTGAAAAATATTCAAAATACATAATCTTCTTGTACGGCATGTATTTATTGATGATAATTAAAATTTTGAGAATTAAGTTTGTATTAATAACCCTTAAATTCAAACAAAAAATTTTAAAACTAATTTAAAGTAATACAAGAATTTATAAAATTAAAAATTGTAACTGACATAATAATAATTATTATCACTAATCGTTAGGACGAAAAAAATTTATTGTCAGAGCGAATTTTATATAAACCCAATAAAGCCAAATTTAACAATAAAGTATAATTTTTTTAAAAGAAAAAATAAATAAAATGTATTACATCGATTGAATTTGATTAAAATTATTATGCCCCGTATTTTTATAATGATGTGTTGCCTCTACTTGACCACCCAAAACTATATTGCAGTCGACACAGCGTACTTGAAGTTTATTCATATCCGTATATTGGCCGTTAGACTTGACTTCATTTACAAATAATTGTGCATCACGTAAAATGTTTTTATCTTGTGTTGGAAAAATAGTTTGAGGTTGTTGTCCCTGTAAAAAAATGTATTTAATTGTGGTTCAATCAAAGAATATTATATTAGTATTAAATTTTTTTCCAGTGAACAGGCTTGCAAAACTAAATCGCCGAGATATAATGATAAAATTGATAAAGTTAGCTGTGATAGAAATAAGAATAAAAAGAAAAAAGAATAGAAAGAATAAAATAAAAAGTTTATGCTCAACTTGGCGCGATATAAAATAGAGGAAGTAGCTACAGTAGCATGTTAAAAATATTAAAAATACATACTTCGATTTCGAAATAAACAGGATCATAATGAATTCCATCAAATAAAAGTAAGATGCGCTGCGAATAATTTTTATCCTCGCCAAATCTATTCAGTATTGCATTAATTGAATCAAGTACAATAATTTCGGTTTCATGATGATTTGACAATATCGCAAGTTCAATAGCGCCACCCCACGAATTTTCGTCTTTGATCCAATTACAATAATCATGATTTGATTTGTCTCCCAAAAAAGCTGTGTTATAATATTCGTTATCGCTAGCAATTTTTTCTGCTACTATCTGTCGCATAATTGGAGCACAAGAACTAGATTCATCTAGCTTTCCATTCAAAGCATAATATATGCTAGAAAATAAGCACGAATTATCGGCAGGTACAGGTTGTTTCTTCAAACGTCCATTACGTACTGGAGGAGTATTCCAAAATTTAATGTCTACACATTTGGAAGTTTGTTCTTCTTTTACTGTTTCATTTTTTTTTATAATTAACGTATCACCCGATGATATACCAGCTTCCAGTAACGAACTTTCATTTCCATGTTGTAATCGCATTGGAGGAAATCCGATCAACACATCCATATTATCAAACGAAATCTTTCCGAGCAATGACAATTGACATTTCAGATCGTACACTGTACTATCGGCACATAAATTCTGCACCACTTGTTGACCATCTGGCATTTTGATTTTTAAAATTAAACTCATTGTTACGTTTACCTATCAATGTGATTATACTCGAAGTACTTGAACAGATCTTTAATTTTGCTGACAGAAGTTAAGATTAATATAAACGTCCAAACAAAATTACCACAATCATGACAATTCAAAGTTTTATATTATCAGGCGATTCTGTATTATTATGAATAATACAAAATTGACTATTTTTGTTAAATTACTTATGGAGATATATTATTACAATATTTATTAGCCAATGGCAAAATAAATTTAAAGAATCAAGTGTTCACAGAATAACGAAATTACATTAACAAAAAAATAATATAACCTAAATTGGTGATAATCACAGTGATCACAGTTGTTAACAGAATGATAATAGATGGTTGCGTTCGATGTAATGCGCGTTTTCCCGAGTTTTCTAGAAAGCGGTGGCTGTAATCATAGATTAATGTAGCGGCCAACGACCGCTCTGCCGCTATACAACATTTTTGGTAAAAAAGTATTAATTGTGCAGAATTACATTTTCTTTTCCGAAACTTTCGAAAAATTTCACAAAATTTATTAGAACGATACCACATCATAATATAAGAGAATACCCACGTATGGTGTACGCTCTCCACTTTGAAATAACGCGAACGCAACCGCAGAACATAAGATTTTACCAGATTTGACTTTTGAGCTGGTGATTTGTTAGGTTGTTTTTAACCTTAAAAAATTTAAACAACTTGTTAATACAATGTGCGATAGTTTTAAATTTAACGATACATTCGACAATTTTTCCTTTTCCGAAAGTGAAAAACTTTTGAAGACTAAAGCAACATCAGAATTCGATACCCTAGTTATTACCAACAACTCAAAAATTGATGCAGATAACATAATAAAATCCATCTCGGTCGACGATTCAGTATTTTTAAATTATTGCGACAATTCAATAGTAAACAGTGAAGATGTGTTTGGCGATCAATGCGAAATTGTAAAACAAGAAGAAACAAATAATGCAAATGCGGAATGTTCCGAAAGTGAGTTGGACGGTTGCGACTTGTCATTATGGGGATTGCCTAATTTAATTTTGGAAAGGTATGCGAATCGTGGAATTAAAAAAATATTTAAATGGCAGTCGAATTGTCTGACCAAAAACAGAAAAGTTTTGCAAGATTATTGCAATTTGATTTATTCGGCCCCTACATCTGCCGGAAAAACTTTAGTTTCCGAAATATTAGCCATTAAAAATATCTTGGAGCGCAAGAAGAAGGTTTTATTTATTTTACCATTTGTATCGACAGTTCGAGAAAAGATGTTTTATTTTCAAGACATTTTAAGTGGCAGCGGAATAAGGGTAGACGGTTTTATGGGATCTCATAATGCACCTGGCGGTTTTAAATCTGTACAATTTGCTGTTTGTACTATCGAAAAGGCAAACGGAATTATTAATAAATTGATGGAAGAAAATTGCTTATCCGAATTAGGTGCGGTAATTGTGGATGAGATTCATTTATTAGGGGATTCCGGACGTGGTTACTTGCTCGAATTAATGCTAACGAAATTACAATATATGAGTAATCGTTTTGAAAACGTACATATTCAAATTGTTGGCATGTCTGCCACTTTATCCAATGCACCTTTAATTCAGAAATGGTTAAATTCGGAATTGTATGTGACGGATTTTCGTCCCATTCCTCTACACGAACGCTGCTTGGTAGGAAACGAAATTTACGACAAAGCATTAAATTTGCATAGACAATTATTACCCATGGCCGAGTTAGAAATGGATACTGATAATATATTACGTTTGTGTTTAGAAACAATCGAGAGCTCGTGTTCTATTTTAATTTTTTGTCCAACTAAAAATTGGTGCGAAAATTTAGCTCAACAAATTTCGGTTGCTTTCTGGAAGTTGGGCTGCTCGAAAACATCCTACGGTTTGATATTACGTGAACAATTAAACAGTACTTTGATTGTTGAATTATTGGAACAATTGAAACGTTGTCCAGTAGGTTTGGACGGAATTTTACAAAAAACAATATCCTATGGTGTCTCTTATCATCATGCGGGTTTAACGTTGGACGAGCGCGATATAATCGAAGCTGGCTTTCGTAACAACGCTTTGCGAGTTTTGATTGCGACTTCTACTTTATCGTCCGGCGTTAACTTACCCGCCAAAAGGGTTATCATACGTACTCCAATTTTTCACGGCAAACCTATCGATAACTTGGTGTATCGGCAGATGGTTGGTCGTGCCGGTCGAATGGGAAAGGATACAAGTGGAGAAAGTATTTTGATTTGTCAAAGAAGTAATTTTGAAATAGGAAAAGAATTATTTACAACCAGTTTAAGATCAATCGAAAGTTGTTTGGAGGAATCGGGGAAGTTGAATAGGGCAATTTTAGAAATTATTGCCAGTGGAGCAGTGACGACACCTCACGAAGTCGACTTGTTTGCAAAATGTACGTTGCTGGCCTTTACCAAAAATTCAAGCCAAGATGAAAATTTCTTAGTAGAACTTGTCAAAGAATCTATTGATTTTTTAAATAGAAACGAATTTATAAGGTAAATATAATATAATTTTTATTATTTAGGTAAGGTAAATGTACCGATCTTTGTTGCCTCTATTTTATACAAAAACAAGAAAAGCTGAGATTTGTAGAGATTCAATTATAATAATCGAGGAAAGATTCCTATGTCTTTAACTGTAACTCAGAAAATATAAAAGTCAAAGTCAGTTTAAGCCGGGTCTCTTAAAGCGACAAAGATTATTGTTATTGATAGATTTACCTCATTTAAAAATTATATTTTAACATAATTATTATTATTATTGAATAATATATGGATTACCAATTTGTGTTTGTTAGATTACAAACGTCAGAAAATGGAAGTCTAAAATATATAGCTACATCTTTAGGAAAAGCTTGCTTATCTTCATCGATGCCACCCGAGGAAGCACTTTCATTATTTGGAGAATTAGAAAAAGCTCGGCAATGTTTTGTGCTCGAAACTGAACTTCATTTAATTTATATTGTTACGCCCTACAGTATTTGCAATCAATGGGGAAATTTGGATTGGATGCTATTTTTGGAACTGTGGGAAAAATTAGCTTCCAGCATGAAACGTGTGGGCGTACTTGTCGGTGTTAGTGAAGCTTATATCATCAATGCAACTAGGCGTAAAATTGTAACAAATACATCAAAATCTCATCACAAATTGCAAATTCACAAGCGCTTTTTTACGGCGTTAGCGTTACAAGATTTGGTAAATGAGGTTTCTTTAAATGATGTTGCTGCAAAATTTGGTTGTACACGTGGAATGCTGCAGTCGTTGCAACAATCGGCTTCCACTTTTGCCGGAATGTTAACTATTTTTTGCAGGCAATTGGGCTGGTCGAGTGTGGAAATTTTAATATCTCAATTTCAAGATCGACTCAATTTTGGTGTGCACAGAGATTTATTAGATTTGATGAGATTGCCGATACTTAATGGACCACGAGCGCGGGCACTTTTTAATGCAGACATTACCAGTCTTTCGTCTTTAGCATCTTCAAGCGTTTGTAGTGTCGAAAACATTTTGCTCAAAATTGGTCCGTTTGAAAGTGAAAAGGAACGCGATGGTGAATCTGAATTTGATGCTCAAAAACGAAATAAATTTCGAGGCATTTGGGTAACGGGAAAAGAAGGTTTAACTGAAGAACAAGCTGCTCTTATGCTCATCCAGGAGGCTAGAAAGTAAGTCAAGCCAATGCTAGTTTAAATTTTGTTGGGTGATTTTGTAAAAACAAATGTAATTTAGGTATTTGCAGCATGAACTCGGTTTAATAGAAGCTAAATGGAATAACTTAGAAAGCAATTTACAAAATTTGACAAAGAGTCAATCAAGTCCAGCTAAAATTCTGCAGGACGAAAAAGAAAGTAAAACATCCGAAACTCATTCCTTGATCGAATCCAACAATTCTTTAGAAATTATGTTATCGCACAACAACTCTGTTGGTGTAGTTAATGAAAACGATAAAATATTAAACAATTCAAATCTTATTGAAAATGCCACCAAGGAAATATTAAAAGTAAGAATTAACAATATTCAAGACACTTGTGCCAACTGTAATAGTACGAGTGTTTCCGATCAAAGTTTGTTTGACGATAGTTTCGAAAGTAGTAATCGTAAGGAAAACAGCAAAGAAGAGATGGTGGATTTAAGAAAAGTTCATTCCGATAGTATAGAATGTAAAAATGGATCATTTATGGAAAATACTTTTGTGTCACATTTTGATTTGGTCCATGATACTCAAGAAAAATTAAGCGGAATCATAAATAATTCTCAAGATGAAGCCAAATCGATAATTCAAGAAGCTGTTGAAGAGGAAAATGTACTTTTACGTTTCAAAAAGAAACGCGAAAGAACTAACTTCTCTCGGCAATCGTATTCTCTTAGTGATCACGAAAGTGATGAATCTGTTATCGAACGAACGCCTACCAAAAGGAAAAAGTATGAAACAGGACGTGAAGATTCGTGCGTCGTCGATTTTTCAAAATTCACTATCGTGGATGTTTGCAATGATGTTCACCTATATAAAGAATTTACGTCCGAATTGTTGAATCAAATAACTATATCTTTATCCTTAGCGTGCACTAAAATAACAGATTCCAAAACGATAATTGGTTCGAAATTTATTAGCACAAATAAATTATTTGAAAAACACTTGTTTACTTTTGGAAATTATAAAGTTGTAGGTATTTCTATATCATGGGGTAACAACAAGGTTTATTACATTTCAATGGAAAATGATACGGAAGTTTCTTACACTTGTAAAACGGACATCATCACAAAATTATTTTCAAATAAATCGCTGTATATAAAACTTTTTGATTGTAAAGAGCAAATTAAAATTGCAAGTTTATGCTTAAATGTAGATTTTCTATGCAATTTTGAAGATCCACAAGTAGCTGATTGGTTAATTCAACCCGAGGGTACAGCAAAGAATTTACAAGCCATGGTAAGATAAATTAACTTTACATTTTTTATTACCGCCTTTAAATAAACTATTCAAATAAAATTGAGCATGTATTTTCAAAAAACCATATGATGGAATGGTTATTTTCTCGTCAACGAGCGTCTTGGTTAAAAATTCCTAATTTTAAAAGTTTTCAATTTAAAACTTTTTTTAGTTTTGCTATAATTTAACCCGTAAGTAGGATGTGGGGTGTGAGAAATCCCAGTAGATTTTGAAAATGCCGTCAGTGAACGATATCGATAGGTGTAATCATTGTATCATCGGACTTCATGTACCTCTCGGGCATGTGTGTTACCCATCGTCTGAGTGAATTTATCTCTTTAAAACAAAATTGGGGTAATCCACCTCGTTTCTTGTACGACAAGAAAACCACCTCGCTACTTACGGGTTAAATTTAACGAACAAATCGTATCACATACGATACTCGACATCCCTGTTCTTTTTCACTGTTAGTCAAATTGTTTCGTATTCAAATTAGCAATTCAAGACTATAGTGCAGTGTAATAATATGCTATAAAATAATAAGTATATCGTTTTCTAGACCGTTCAATATACCCCTAATTTTGAGAACTTAGCACGACTGATACACGATTGCAAAGGTGCAGGTAGTGCAGGTTTGGATTTAGAGAGTAATCTGAGCCCACGTATTCGTGCGTCAGTTGAAAGTGTCATTACTTGGTATTTGTGCGACTCCATCAATAATATTCTGTCGAAAACCAACGTGAATTTAAAAGAAACCTACGGTAAGACTGTTTTTTTTTTTAAGATTTATGGTCTTTTGAAATATAAATTTTAGAAATAGAAATGCGTACTGTGATATGTCTAGCTCAAATGGAATTAAATGGTTTAGGAATTGATTTGTCTGCGTTGCAAGAACTTGAAGATGAATTAAAACTTCAAAGTAAAAACATCGAGAAACGTGCATATGCATTGGCCGGACGTAAGTTTTCTTTAACATCTCCCAGTGAAGTGGCCAAGATATTAGGATCGCATAAAAGTGGAAAAGTATTGACGTCGGCCAACAAACACGCACTAGAAAAAAGTGAAAACCCAATAAGCGATTTAATTTTACATTGGCGAAAATTGAATTGCACTCTAACAAAAGTAGTCTATCCGGTAATGCGTCTGGCGCAAAACAATAGAATTAACGGATGTTGCATAACACGCACATCCACTGGACGCATTTCAATGTACGAACCAAATTTGCAAAACGTTCCAAAAAATTTCGAAATTGAAACTTTTGACATTCCGACTAACAAAATTACCATTAGTTGTAGATCGTCATTTATTGCAAGTAAAAACAATGTATTTTTATCTGCCGATTATTGTCAATTAGAGTTGCGGATTTTAGCTCACTTTTCAAAAGATGTAATACTTTCTTCAATAATGAAGTCAGATCAAGACGTTTTTAGGTTGGTGGCTGCAAAGTGGAAAAATATCGAAGAATCCAATGTAACTCAAATTATATAATTTTTATGCAACATTGATTAATCAAATTTAATTAATAGGTGGATAATTCGCAACGGCAATGGGCAAAACAATTATGCTATAGTATAATTTACGGAATGGGAACAAAGTCTCTTTCAAATCAAATGTTAATATCGGAAAGCGAGGCGGAGGAATTCGTCAAAACTTTTCATAGTAAATATCCTAATATCAAAAGGTACATTGATATTACAATTAAAAAATGTCGTGACTTAGGTTATGTAGAAACACTAGCAAATAGAAGACGATATTTGCCAAACATTAATAACGAGAACGGAACTGTTAGAAGTAAGCAACGATGTTTGTTGTAACATATTAAATTACTTTTACTAAAATTTTAATTAAATAGGTCAGGCAGAGAGGCAAGCGGTGAATACTACAATACAAGGATCGGCTGCAGATATAGCTAAAAAAGCAATGATTTCGGTAGATGAAAGATTTAGAATTAAATTCCGACAATCGAAAAATCTACCAAAACTTGTTTTACATTTACACGACGAACTGTTATACGAAGTTCAACAAAAATTTCTTATCAAAACTGCGAAAATTTTAAAGCATTCCATAGAAGAAGCTACCCAACTTTCGGTTCCCCTACCTGTTAAGCTAAAATCAGGTTTATCGTGGGGTGCCATGCAAGATTTGATCTTATGAAAACATAAAAAAAAAGTCTGTGATAACTTTTATAAGAACATTATATTTGAGCTAAAATGCAATAATTAAATTTATTACATGTTGTTTTTAATTTTAATTAACAGTGCTGGATATTCGACTGTAAAAATAGAAAACATCCACAAACGATGCTTAAAATTTAGTACAAGATTAAAGATTTTCAGCAATTAAAATGCATTGCCTGGTATGCATAAAGTATAAATTTAAACAATTTTTTTTTAATATTCATCTTTAGCCATATACAGGGTGTCCCCTGATACACTTGACATAACTTAGATGGTGATGGAGGACACTTTTCTAAGAAAGATATTTAACAAACAGTTTTTTCTAAATTCAAACCTTCAAGAGTTAGGCCCCTTTAAAGCATTTTTTTAAATTTCCACCTTCACATGGCCATAGCTTGGAAAATATTGATTTTTCAGTGAAAATGGTTTAGTGCTTTTTTAAAGCAAATTTAATGGACTACAACTTTTGTCTAGTAAAAATTTAATTTTACATATAAAAACAAAGCAGAAGCAATTTGTATTTGCAGGTAACAAAATCTATTGCTGCCCTAAAGTTAAACATAATTTTTAAATTAATTAATGTAAAATGTAAAGATCGTATGAAATTGTAAAAAAAAAATTCAAATTTTTATTTTGAAATTTGTTTCTATAAATTTTGATGTTTTGTCAAGTTAAAGTCCACTAAATTTTTGATTGAAGACTTCATGTAATTCGATATAAGTTTCAAGACAAACTTTCAGTACTTACAACTTTTGTCAAGTTTCATAAAAAAGATTCTCACAAAAAAATTTGTGGAAAAGTGGAACAATCTTCATTCTTTCTAATAAATCAATACACTCGAAACACATTGTGACCAAGCTTTCTTAATGATGCGAATGGTATTTAGGAAGCAAATAATTTAAATTTTGTCAAGTGTGCACACGAAGTGATGGTAATTTACCTCGTAAAACAGTCTTTTACATTTTTGCTTTATTTAATTTAAGTGGTTTTTCAATTTTCAAACATACTTTAGGTGTTTTATGAAATTTACATTTCAGATTATCAACTATCAATATAAAAATTTATTTTAATCAAAATACATTCAAAATCATTTCTATAAGTCACATAAATCGACTGGTTCATGTTCTACTTGCCCAGACTTGCCCTCGTTTTTATTTTTGTGCGCCATCAACTTAGGAACATCAACTTTTGACCAATGGTGCGGACTTGTTTTTTTCAATTTAATTTCAACTTTAGTTCCAAACATATAAACTTGGCTCGATTTCACATCAATAACCTAAAAAAAAATTCTATCAAGTACTTCATTATTGTTGAGGTTTTCACGGTTCTTGCTTAAGGTATCACTTATCATAATTTCAAATAATAATAATATAAAAACTGATAACTCAAACCTATAGCCCAGACTCCAGAGGGTGACAGTAAACTGGGCCAAATTTAGAAAATGATAAACTAGGCCAAAGACACTTAACTAAAATTATGAAAGTAGTAAACTGAGCCAAAGGCAAATTTCAGGAAAAGGAAGGGGTGCAGAGTTGAATTTGTTTTGGTATCATTTCTAAAAAAATATCAAAAACAAACTAACTTACTGACCGATCTATCTTTTCACACAAATATTCATCCAAAATCCCACAGAATCTAATTTTATTACATATGCCCCTGGACTATTACTTTTTAAACTCAACTTACTTTATTCAATTCAAGATCCAATGTAAAAGTAGAATTAGATTGCCGTGGAAACACCAAATTAGCAAATAATCGTATTGGATTTAATTGCACAATAGAAGAATCGATGCAGTAGTTTTTAGCATAAATTGAAATGACCACATAAGATCCGGTTTGATGCCAATCCCATCGGCAATTTACTACTTGATCGTCATTATCATCCTACAAAATTAATTTATTCAAATTAATACGTTCTTCTCGAGGCATAAATATTTATAAATAGGTAAGTATTAACTAACCTCTTTAAACCATAAATGTTTTCCACTCGAGCATCCAGTCTGGTTTAAAAATATATCAAAATCTGTAGTTTTGTGTTGACAACAGGACCAGTACTTTAATCCTTCATGAAAAATAGGTGCACCCGAATGATAAATACATTCGGTATCGTTACTTGCTTCACCTTGAAATGAAGTTAAACAACCCTTATTTTTACAAGATGTTCCCAAAGGAATGATTCCCGAATCTCGATCATCATTAATTTTGGTACTTTGCAAATTGCTTGTCATTACTTGCTGCTTTAAAGATTGTGATATTTCTGCTTTCATTGTAACCTAAAAAATTATGTAGTTAAAATTTGCATAATGCCATAGATTTTCTTTAGGAAACTACCATAGGTGTATCGATAGGTGGTCTGTCAGGTTCGGCAGAAATCAATGGCTTAATTTCGACAACCTCTTTATCGACTAACTCTTGTTTCTCTTCGGGTTTTATATTTGAATGTTTCGATAAAGTGCATCCCTTTACATTTAAGAAATCGGTAAAATTAATACATTTTTTGTTACAACAAGACCATCCTTTATAACCGTCATGAAAAAATGGCAATCCGGGATGGTGACAGCAAATATCTAAAAAGAATAACGAAAATTAGTATCCAAAAATGAATAAAACATAAATTATGAAAGCTGCCTTTTTAAATTTTATTTGCATTCATAGTTAGATGGAATCCAAAGCACGTTTGGAGTTCTAACCTCTGTATTGATTGTCCGATAATATTACTCTTATTACAATTCACGAAAAATTAACGTTTTAAAAAAACTTATTCAATTCCAGTCTACGAAGAGCACTTAATTTACCTGCATTATTATTATTAGGATCATATTTTAGACCACAACCTCGATTATAACATTGCAGAAGATTTGCCAAATCCATTTTTTTTTAAATTTTAGTCGATCTCAGAATTTTTAAGTTGGGGAAGAAAATACAAAAACAAATTAATGACGGTCGTAATATTATACGATTTTTTTATTATTTATCACAATAATCGCAAAGAAGTAAACACGTGCAGAGGATACTAAAAGAAAGGACACAAATAGTCACGTCGCCGTCGCTATAAATAAAAATATTATTCGATAGTCGCATAGATAGGGTGAAGCTATTGAATGCATTAATTATTTATTTAAATTAATACAGTCGATAAAGTTTCAAACTACATTAATGATATTAATAATGAATTTTTAAATAATCGCAATAATTTAAAAAATGTTTGTAGCCACTGTCGTCATTTTTAATTTATTCTCGCAGATTCCTATTTTTGCTGCTCAAAAGCTCGGCTCAAATTGTCGGTGAATTTCGTTGTTCTTCGTTGATGTACTAGTGTCGGGCATTTTTATGTTGTTAACGACATGTATACAAATCTAAATTATGTAAAGAAATTCGTTAATACTTAATTTTTGTGCGTGTTAATTATAACGACTGAGTATAAAATCGGAGTTCAGGTAAAATTATCTAAATAAAGTTGTATATTTTTGTAAGAAATAAAGAACTCGCCGAGGGCTTGCCTAAACAAATCTGACATGGCGCACAGTCATGAATTTTATCAAACAACATTAAAAGTCTTTATTATAATTTTTACGCTCTAGTAGTATGAGCTTGTTTGGCCGAATAATTTCATTTCCAATGTAGGTTTAATTTTAATCAATGATGCACGTAATTTGTAAGTCTTGCATTACATCAATAATAACCTCTTCAAAATTAGTTGTTAGAAAATAATGGAAACGAACAGCGGCGGTTTGGAGTCCGAAGATTTGATGGAGATGGAAGAAGGCGAAGGATCAGATTTGGACGACGAAGAGGAAGAATTGGATGATCAGATTTCATCTCCATTTCAGTTGGCATTGTCAGATCCTGCTTCGGCTGCCACTTCTACTGCTTCGTCTCCACCCAATAACGAAGATATACCCATCACACCATATACGTTCTCCGGAAAACCACTTAGCATTAAGAGAGGTCGTGGAAGACCACGTAGGGAAGGCGGTAAGTTTTCAAAAAAAATTTCTAGAAAAAGTTATTTAGTTATATTTTTAATAGACAAAGCCGTAATAAGAAGATCTGGTGCTGGAACGAAAGTAAGGAGAACAAAAAATACAGGCTACATGAGAGGCATTAGGCGCGTCAAAAGTTTAGATAGATCGGACTTTGACTTTTCTAATATAATACCTTCTCCTAATGATGAAAATTTGCCAATGCTAGATTCTGACTTTGGACTATTTGGTATTTCTGAACGTGAGAAAATGCTGATGGCTTTAGAGGAAAATCCATATCCCCCTGAACAATGGTAAGACATATCGTAATTAAAAGAATATGTTGTTTATGACCGTATTCACCAACTACAAATAGCACTATTTGTCGAATATAATGACGTATTTCAATGCAAAATACCTCATTTTATTCGACAAATTTATTCCACAACCAAGCTATTTGTAGTTGGTGAATACTGGCATTAGTCATATTTTTTTATATGATTAGACAACAACATAATATGTAATAAATTGGTTTCATCATGTGATTATAAAGTCAGACATATACTGAGTTGTCATTGTAACACAAAACACTACATATAGGTTAATGTAATCATACTTATTTATATAAGTTTATACATAAAAAGCACTAGAACAGTAATCCACAACATATTATGATATAATATTATCACACCGCTGGCGTGATTGGTTCATAAAATTTAAACGCCTTATTAAAATACATTTTTTATTCAGGCCTGGTAAAGTTTGTGCTTTATGTAACTTGGGGGAAAGAAGTCAATTGGGGCAAGGTGATCTGATGAGACTGTTGTGTCCAGATGGTTTTACTCCTCAACGTAGTACATCAAACACCTCTCATTTACAATCTGTGTCTGACCAAGTACCAGACAATGAATCGGGTGATAAAAGTCCGAGAGGTCCTGTTACTTGTAGACGCCAAAAGAGTTTCAACAAGTGTCGAATGCTATCGCAAAATAACGAATACATTGATGAGCTGTCAATAATCGGATATACAGAGGAACCCGATTTACAAAGCATATTTGAATCATTGGGTATTTTCTTTGTGCACCGAAGGTGTGCAACTTGGTCTGATGGTGTAGTACAACATGGTAAGTTTAAGATAGATTTGAATGTTTTTATTCGTTATGTAACAAAATATTTAGGATTGCAAAATATTGGTCCTGTTATACTTCAAAGTACATCAAGAAAATGCTCATACTGTAATCATTTTGGTGCAAGTTTGACTTGTAATGTAGATGTATGCTCAAAGTATTATCATTTTCCATGCGCCACTGCTGCAGGTGCTTTTCAAGATTCTAAAGCTGTAACGAATTATTGCGTTCAGCATCTCGTTCAAGTTCCAATTGTTTGTGAATGTAAGTTGTTAATTTTTAATTATTTTTTTATGATTTTAAAATGAATTTTTTCTCAGCTGCTGTTTGTTATACATGTAAACTGCATGGTGACATAGCCAATCTTATGTTTTGCTCTTCGTGCGGTGAACACTATCATGGTATTTGCGTTGGTTTAGCTCAAACGCCTGGTAAAATATATTAAACTTAATTTTATTTTACTTTTTAAATTTTTGAATTACAGGCATAAGAGCTGGTTGGCAATGTCGTAAGTGCCGTATTTGTCAAATTTGTCGTAGCATAGGAGATGAAACAAAATTAATGCCTTGCGAACAATGTGATAAAGTTTATCATACAACATGTCAAAGACCAATTGTCACTAGTATACCAAAATATGGATGGAAATGTAGGGTAAGCTCTTTTGCATACATTTTTAGCATTATTTAGGCATAGAGTTTCTCAATGCTATACACTTAAATTAAAAACACCGTAGTCTTATTCTTATAGAATAATTAAGTATTAGTTATTCTGAAAACATTTTTTATTCAATATTTAAACTTCTAATTAATGTTACAGAATAAGTTTTTGAGAGAAGAAATATGAAATAAATAATAACTAATTTAATGAAACATTACCACGATGTTCAGTCATTCTATAAAGATTGTTTTATTAAATTGTAGCTTATTATTTATACAATGGAAAATACAAAATGCCAAACCCATTTTTTTGGATTAAATTTGCTAAATATAAAAATTCTGATAGTCTTATGATTTAAAAAGTTTAATTTTTAAGAAATATACCAAATTATCGACAACTGTTTTAAACTTTTTTATTTATTATTACTAGTGCTGTCGTGTATGTGGTGATTGCGGTTCAAGAACGCCTGGAGCAGGTTCATCGTCACGTTGGCATAACCACTATTCCGTTTGTGATTCTTGCTATCAACAACGTAATAAAGGTTATGCTTGTCCTATTTGTGGTCGTTCTTACAGAGCTCATGCACAGAGAGAAATGGTTCAATGCATTACGTGTAGAAGGTAAAACTTTTTTTATGTATAAAAGGATTAACTAGTACTTACAAAGTCAGAGTAATTTACTACAGTGTGACGTGACGTCAAATTCTATCCAAATAACTTACATATTTAAAATTAGATTGCATATTGTTCATGACTTCTTTATTGAAGAGTCAATGTGATTGGATTTCTGTGTTGTTGGGATATTTTTTTACGTCAAATAGAATTGAAAACTTTCCCGAAATATTGATATAAAAATATAAATGTAACAATTAGATGAATTTTATTGCAGAATAGTAAGTGCACAAGTCTATTAATGACCTTAAAGTTTACATTTGAAGTTTGTCGCACTGAGTACCCAGATACTACCATAATTCATGTGACGATCACATGATACCTATTTAACCGATTTTCACTATTTTACAATAAATCAAATACACTGCAAAAATAAAGTACCTTATCTACCCTTGCAGTTAAAGTGTCACTTGTTCAACTATTTTGTATTGAAGAAACCACTCTTTAACATTAACATCTGCTACAGAAAGCAATGTTTGTAAAATCGTTCAGTAGAGTTTTCTTTTTTTACTCATTTTAGTTTACTATAAAATACTGTTGAATAAATAAACTATGTCATATAAAATTTCATGTTGAATAAATGTTAAATGGAATAACTGCTAGTCAAACAAAATTGCGGTTACTGCTTTGGATCCGTCTATTTTAAAATCTTGACACCCTTTTTTGAACTACTTCATTTTAGGTGGATCAGCACAGCGTGGCGCTGTGGTGGTAAAATTGCAAATGATTTTAAATTTGAATTTATTTGCTTAAATTCTCTTATAATTTGCATATTCAACAATGCCAACACATCGTAATTCAAATATATTTAAAAATGCATAATTATAATTATCATAATTAAATGAAAAGTATCTCATCCAAAAATCAAATGTGCAGAAGGAATCTCAGGATATTGGATTATGTTAAATCAAACTACAAAGTTTTGATGTGCCGACGTTTCGGAAGATTTATTCTTCCATTTTCAAGACTAAAAGAGAACAAAATGAGCCCTAAAACGGGGCAACAAACTATTTACACTCACCATATAATGTTTGATCTTATATATTGCTATTATATGGTGGCGAATTAAATCGCCCGACACCACGGTAAGCTCTTATAAAAATAACTTGCAGAGGCAAAATTAAAATCAGTAGGTATAAACGAAAATTTATTATTAAATTATCAAATAAGGGCAGATATAAAAAAATTTAACACTCTGGGCGCGTATAACAAAGCATCTACCTGATTTATTCAAAAACAACATATGCGGTGTATCGACAATTTCCGATATTGAGGAATCATGTGTCATGTGTGCATATCTTTTCCTAATACGAACAAACGTGATATAAAATTTTCAAAAATTCAAAAATTATTTGCATTAAGAAACGATATAGTGTAGTATGTTTGAACATCAATCAAATTAAATTACAATAAAAATAGTAATCACTCACTTTCAATGTTTATTGACTCTTCATTATTAATTGGCGAACAGAAACAATAACCAAATCTGACCACATGCATCCAATTTCCAATGGTATTAAATTTTCAAGCATTAATTCATTCAACATAATTTATTGCATAACCAAATACTAATCGTAATAAATTTTCTTCACATACATCGATCCAAAATGTTCATAAAACCAATATTAATTGTATTAAAATTTCCAATTTTATCCCAAAATCGTACAACCAAATACTAATCATAAATAATTATCTTCACATACATCCATTGAAAAATAACCATATCACAAAATATTAATTGTATCCAAATTTAATTACTCAAAAATATTCAAATTAAAATTTTTCTACCATATCTAATTACATACATCAATGGTTCTCTGAATTCTCTCTTCTTCTCATCTCTTAATACTAACTTTTCAAATTTTAAAATCTTCACAATTTTAAGTTTTAATTTAGTGTTGTACAATAATTATTACCTTTACAATTAATCTTAATTTTGTGTTTCTTGTTGTGTTTCAAGTTAACAATATTTCCTTTTGCATCCACACCATGTTGAAAATAGAATCAGATAAACGTGAGATTAATCAAAACAAATTTCAAATTAATAAAACGGCGCGAAATTTCTATCTCTTCCCACATGATAATACAAACCAGCACCAAACAAAATTTTATGTGGCATCAAAACTGTTTAAAAATAGAAATATTTACAAATTTACTTATGCCCCATTTCGTATCATAGCAATATACAATAAATCTTCCGAAACGTCGGCACATCAAATCTTTGTAGTTTCATTTAACATAATCCAATATCCTGAGATTCCTTCTGCAAATTATCATAATAATTAATAATAAAATAAATACATTATAAGAATAATTGTAATCATTAGAGTCTGGATTATATGCATTAAGGAACCCGATATTTAGTATGTGGGATGTAATTTCTAAAATCTTTGGTTTATGCATAAATTGCATGCCGCATATAATCCGGACTCTAGTAATCATCATAGTGTTTTAAAGAAAGAAGTAATTATATTTTGTTTCACCACTCCGATAAGAAACATCGCATTTTCTTCAGATCAGTATTGCTAAATCTTTGTATTTTTTCACAATTTTTGAAATTGTCTCCAAATGTATTCTTTAGATTTTTTAGTGTTTACAGCAGTAGTACCTATTGATAACAATTTTTCAATATTATTTGCAAAAGATTCACTACCAAAACGCTTAACCCTACAATGCATGACATTTTATTTTGTAAAATAAACTTTAAAAACTAAGAAGAAATAATGATTACATTACGGGAAAAATAAAAAAAAAAATATATTTTTAAATTTTCATAGTTTTTTATTAAAAATATTGGGCGATGTAAATTTGCATCCCTATGCTGTAGGGCATGAAATAATAGTAATATTTAACTTTTATGAAAATTTTTAGAACAGTTCTGATTGCCGTTAAAACCAAAGAAGTAAAAAATATACATACCTTTAATACATAACAGGCGTTATCATTTTACAAAATAGCACAAAATAGCTGGAATTCATAAATTCGTACATCGCACGTTCGTATGGTCATAAATTGGTTGTAATTTCAGTATTTTTGTGTTTTCATGTTTTCATTAGAAGGCTACTGGTTGATATTAGATACAGCATGCATTTGCGATATAAAATGTTTTCAAAACAAATTTATATAAGCCTAAATGCAACTGATGCTGATGATGATGATGATGATATATGCATCACTATGCACTGTAGGGTTAATTTGGAAAAATTTGTATTCCTGTGTTTGCAGTCGTATAAATTTACGTCATAACAAGTTGTCATGCATCTATAGCAAATATTGTAGGAAACTCGCTATCCACTTAATACATTGCTGTTGTCCATGGACAATATTCAACAACAGCACAGAGCATATTATTTACAACATAAACAACTACAGCACAGAACATATTATTTACAATTATGAACTGCAGTCTTTTATTATTGACAATATCTTGGTGGGGGTAAAATCAAAAATGCGCAATAATACCATTTTAAAACTGGGTATTTTTAATTTTTTTTTTCAGTTACTTTTTTTTTGAAAAGTACTATCTGTGTGTTTGCTCTCAACTTTGAAATATTATTGTGTCTAATGAGTGTTTAACTGTTAAATGAATTAATTATACTGTTTGTTTGGTTTATATATTTTTCCTGGTTTGTTTGTATACTTTGGTAAAAAGAATTTATTATAATCAAAAGATTCAATTATTTTAGCCAAGAAAACTCATTCTCAGGAAATTTTTGCTAAACAATTTATTGGATAATCAATAAATTTTAAATTTATATGCAGTGCTTTACTTGTTTTCTGCTCTGTTTGATAGATTTGTTCATGGTACTTGCGATCCTGAAGCTGACATGATGACATATCAAGTTCGAAAAGATGGTCATCCAGACTATGAATATACATGTGGTGTATGTAAATCTGATTTACTAAAGAAACAACAAATTCAACAACAAAGGAACAGTAAGTAATTTATAAACTAGCAACTTATGTATTTCACTAATTGTACTGTTAGAATAGTTTTAAAGTTAATGGAATATCTTAGCCAACCCGAGAGTAAATGTTAAGCAAACAAGAAAGATTAAGTTTTGTACGGTAATCGGAGCTACACATTATAGCTCAAATGGAGCAGCCTTGTCGGCCAAGTTAAATATAACTGGAATGCTCAAGCATAAATCTAAGTTTAAACGTGTTTAGTTTGATCAGTTGCAAGTTAAATCAAAAAATTTAGGTTAACCAATCATATTTAATTAGGTAGCCCAAAGATTTTGAGTTTACAGTCAAAACTTATAACAGCTTGCTACCTTAACAGTCGTATAGGAAGTATAGTATGGAACACGTTTGGAGTAACTATTCCTCACTTGTGATTCGTTGCCCTCGCCTGTTGGCTTGGTTGACAAACTTTTCAGTCATGCGGAATATGCTAAGTTCCAAACTTGTTACAGAATGTATTATTCTATCTTTTAGAACTCATCTTGGTTCCTTATCATCGATTACAATGAATTTTTGAACAAAATTTATTACAAATTAATTCAATTCGTTCAAGGTTTTCAATTTTTATATTGGGGCTATAGGGCCAATATTTGCAATATTTGAAAACTTATAGATATTCAAAGTAATTATGATTCTTAAACATTTTAATGCAATTTTTTTTAGGCTTTGAAGATGGGGATTCGTTCTCTGGTTCTCAAGATTACCTTTTCGATGAAGCATATGATTTTGATTATGGTCAATTATCAGATGACTCTCTTCGTTTTATGGGTTTAGGCAGAGGTAAACCGTACAGTGCTAGTAAAATCGCTAAGAAAAGATTGGGTTTGAGTATAGTTGGGCGCCCTAAAGGTATAGGTAAAGGAATGGCGGGCAAGCTTGGATTTGCTAAACGTCAACGTTTGGTCGAATTTGGACGTAAACGAGGGCCCAAGTCAAAAATGCGTGGAATGTTTGGTGTACCTGGAGTTGGTTTACAAAGACCTACAAGTGATGGTAGTAGAATGGACGAGGAACCTGGTGTCGAAAATAGACTTGTTTTGTGTTCAGTAAAAGACAAATATGTTTTAAATCAAGATATATGTGTTATGTGTGGTGCACTTGGAACAGATCAAGAAGGATGTCTCATTTCGTGTGTTCAATGTGGGCAATGTTATCATCCTTATTGTGTTAATGTTAAGGTGACTAGGGTTATTTTGCAAAAAGGTTGGCGATGCTTGGATTGTACTGTATGTGAAGGTTGCGGTCATCGTCATGACGAAGGCAGACTTATTTTATGTGATGAATGCGATATTTCATTTCACATTTATTGTATGGATCCGCCTTTAGAGTATGTTCCTCATGGCAATTGGAAATGCAAGTGGTGTGCAATTTGTCAGATGTGTGGAGCAACTGATCCTGGATTTAATTGTTCTTGGATGAATAGTTACACCGAATGTGGACCTTGTGCATCTCATACCGCGTGCGCTAGTTGTTCAGAAAATTATAACGACGGCGAACTTATAGTACAGTGTATTCAATGCGAACGTTGGTTGCACGGATCTTGTGATTCAATTAGAAATGAAAAAGAAGCAGAAAAATGTGTAGAAGATGGGTATAATTGCATTTTATGTAGACCTCGAGATGTGCCACCTCCACACTTGCAATTGACATCTTCCCCAAAACCGTTAACTCCCTGTAAAAGTCCAGACATTAAATCGAACACTCCATACTTTATGGACGGTATTTCATTGCAAGAAAGTGGTTATATACATATTAAATCTTTGAGTAATACTCCTAGTATTACTAGAAAAAAACGTAAAAAATTTCATCCCGTTCAAGATAAAGAAGCCGGCATTATGGCAACAATTGAATCTGTAATTGCAGGAAGCAACTCGTTGGGAGGTAGTTTGGATGACGGTTCAAAATTAGAGTTGATGGACATTAAAGAAGATCCTCAAGATCTTTACAAAGAGGGAATGCTTTGGACCAAAGAAGATGGTACTCCGCCTGAAGGTTTTACACTTTATACAATGGAGAGTGGCGTTAGTGTACTAAGAAGAAAACGTCAGCGAAATCTTCAGAAGTTGGGCATTGGTGGATTTATAGTGCGTCCTCGGGGGATTCGTGGAGCTCAAGATAACGACGATGTCGATATGTTACCAGGTCAGCTTATAAACGAATCACTGAATTCTCAATCTCTAATGGATGGCGATAAACCCAGACGTAAACCTAATCGCAGAAAACCTAAAAGTAAGGTTTTTGAGAATTATCCTCCCCATATTCAAGAGGCGTTTTTTGGCAAATTATCGCTTGAAACTGCTAAAGGATTAGATAGTACAAGTGACAGTGAAGAAGAGAGCATTAAATTGTCTAAAATTGGTGAAAGAACTATTCAACTTTCTCAAGACGAATTGAGGGCTGTAGTTGCTGTAACAAAACATGAAAAATCCCTTAAACAGTTAAGCGGAAAAGGTATTTCAGGTACTATAAATAAAATATCTAATAGTGCACCAATTGTACCAAAAGAAGAAGACGAAAGTGATACCGAAGGTCTTAAAGATGTTCTAACACTACCTGGGGATCTTTTGGATGCCGAGATAGTAAATACCATAATGAACGAAGATGATGACGAACTTACAAAAAATACTGACGCTCTCGAAGCCTTAGGAGGTACCTTATTTTGTTTAAGCTAATTATTTTTTCTTAACGTTTGATTACTTTTGCATAGATTCAAATTTACCCGATGATTCTAATAGTACAAGTGGATTGAAGGAAACTGGATTGACCGACATATTAGGATCCCATTTTAATATTGAGTCAATACCTAACATTAATAGCAAAGATGTTGAAGACATTTTTAAGGTAAAATTGAATTTATTTTGTTTTATTCTAAAAGTTTGCAATTCCTGGTACCGGTGATAGTAATAATGACTTACAAGGACTACAAAAGAATGGAGTTGATAAAGTTTTAAAGAAAGGGTATTTAAAATTTAAGGAATCAGTAATTAGTAGTTAGTGACGTACTTAAATGTTGGTACCCTGTAACCACTGCTCATAAAATCAACCTTCTTTGAAGATTTAATTTTTTAAAGTATTTTTCGGTATTTCTTCAACCGATGTTTATAGATTGAACATATCCACAAAGTTCAAATTTTTTTTAGTACATTGTTTATGTAAATTTTAAATAAGTGTTAAATATACGGACTGAAGCAATCGTACCCTGACACTTTTTGAAGTGTTTCGTAGGTAGAAAAATATGAACCGCCATATAATTAAAATACATCAATATTTTGTTTTATGCAAGGGAACAAATATTTTTTAGTAAGAATTTTATTTCGAAACATAGTATATTATAGTTTCTTTTGAGAAAGACAAAATATCTATCTTATTTAATTAATTAAACTACTATGTATACTAACTACTCACCTACTCGACTAATTTTTTTCCTGTTTGCACATGGGTAAGTGGGTCAATCGACTAAACTACTCCTCAATCGTCAAAATTACTTGTCGTGTCTGAACGAGAATTCTATTAAAATGTATACCATAGATGATATTATTTGAACTAATAATATGCTGTATGCAATAAATATTTTTATTTTTTCTAGAATGTATTAACAGATGAATCTCAAGAATCACAAGAGAGTTCCTCATTTCCGATGTCAAACACAAACACTTTTTCAACTAACAGTTCTCAACCAGCAACAACACTTCCTCTTTCCACGGCAATAAGACCCACATCATTACCAACAAATAATTTGAACTCGCCTGTAGGTTTTCCACCTCAATCACCCTATCACTCAGAATATAGCAAGTATGTTGAATCAGTTTACTTGTTCGTTTATTTTACAATTACATAACAATACTTTAAAAATTTTTTAGTAGTCCACAATTTTCTGAACCCAGAAGTCCTTGGGTAACTGTTAATGACACTTCAGATTTAGAATCAGCATCTACGCCGGGTGTCACTACAACTTACAATCAACGATCTGCAGAAAAAATGAAGGCAGATGAAGGGTTAGGTTCGGGAGCCACCATTTCTGCCGTGTTATATGCAAATATGAATCACCCCGAGTGGAAAACCGATTATCCAGTTTGGAATGATCGTTATAAACAGATTATTAAGAAATGGAGAACGCTGAGTACTGAACAAAGAGCACCATATTTACAACAGGCTAGAGATAACAGATCAGCTTTAAGAATGAAAAAGCAGCAGCAGGTGAATTTTTATGCAGTTTTTGTTTTGTTTTCTTTTTATTTTTAATAACATTTTGTGGAAAATTTTAACCTCTACATATTTGTTGTGTGAACAATTATTATTATTTAAATGTATTGACAAATTCATGATAATTTGAATATAACTAAGTTTAAAGTGACGCAGATGGGACAAGTTTTATTTTTTAAATGTTACAATAAATTTGTCTCATCGCGCGTGGGTAAACACTAACATGTGCACATACATATTATGTATGTGGTTAAGCATTATCTCCTGTGTGCGCTTACGTTTTCCTATCACATTATTTGTACGTACGTGTTTCATCCCCCCCTTTCACAGATCAGCAAGGAGAATTTGAGTTCCACATCTACCGCATCCAAGACAACTGTGGCTACAATTCCAGTTAACAGCACATCCCCCTCAATCCAGATGTCATCTATTGTGGCTTCAATCTCAGAGGTGTGCACTCACCAATCGAAGCCTATACCATCATTAACTGGTGCTTCCGTTAGCTCTGTGTCTGTATCTCCTCCCATAATGCAACCTCCTCGTTCATTATCTTTACCACCTTCACCTCCTACGCAACAACAGTTTACTATTCGTGGTCATATCATGGGTCCCGGAGATCATTGTGGATCTGCTCCCAATGTGACAGTAAATCCTCTTTATCAGCACACTAACGATCGTGACCTAACCTCATCTCCTAGAGTCATTGCACCTTCTGCTGCCGATCAGCAGATTCGTGTTTTAACACCATCCGAAATAATGCGCACTCTTCCCTCTCTCAGTCAAGAAAATTATGAACCACAACCGCTGGTGAGAATTAATTGGATGTGCCCGTTTCTCAAAAGCTTATATGTATAAATTTTTTAGTCTATTATTTCTTAAATAATTTAAGACTGCAATATTTTGATTTTGTCAGTGTTTTTTATTATGATGCATTTGTAAAATTCATAATTTTTTCATTTTGAAAAATTTTAAGCATGAAAAGTTGTGAACCTCGATATTATTTAATTTTGATTATTGTTGTTGTCAATTTTAGTTTATTCTATCCTTTCCCTTCATACAAAATATCCTAAACAGATGCAGGTATCAGAGCCTTTTTTTTGTATAAATTAATCATACTAACAGTAGATAATTTTTGGGCAATTTGTTTTCTGCATGTTTTGTGGTAGTTAACTGTGTTATCATTGTGCATAGCTGTATTATTTTTTTTTTATTAGAATGCATTATGATGCAGGGTATAATATTCTTTTCAAAATACTTTTTTTTTTTATTGAAAGCTTAAATTTTTATGCTAAATGTATTTTAGTTTTAATTAATTCCATATTCAATCAATTTATTTATCAAACTGTTTATATACAATGGTGGGTATCGTTTGTAGTGGTATCGTACTTTATGATGCATTCAAAAATATGTTGTTTTATAACAAATTAATTAGATGCGTGTTTATCTGTAAGTAGAAGTCATTATCATTGGTAATTGAAAAATATTATTTTGTAAAAGTATCAATGTTTTGATGGAAAGCAGAAAAATTGATTCAATTTTTACAAAAGCCATTTTTGGTGTCCATAGTTTTCAATTATTAGAAAATAGTTCCTACTTACAGTCGTGCACAAAACTTTTTTTTATGGATTAAGTAATTTGAAAAAATAATTGAATGAATTATTCAATTAGTCTTAAAACCTGGAAACTGCATTTATATACAATCTACCTATAGTATATACATGCCAAATAAATTGATACTGCATTATGAATTTACGATTGAATACCAATATATGTACATATCTTCCTATTTTATTTAATATACTATATAATATTATGTTACTTATACTGTTCTTGAATCATAAATGCGTGGCGCAAGTATCAATTTATCAGACTTATATAAATAATGCACCTATATTTCAAATGTTTTACTTGAAGGGTGGGGTTCAATCATCATAAAAATGGATTGATTTTGAATCAATACAAAATATTTTTGTATTTTTAAATTTGTGAATTTTATAGTTAAAAATTTGGTTTTTAAACAAAAGTTTCTTTTGTAGTATGGTTTGACATAAATTTCGTATTTTTTTAAATACAGAAATATAAAATAGCAGATATTGTGCGTTAATGTTCTCAAAATTTTAAATCAATTTGCCATGCTGTTTTAAGATGATTTATTTCTTGTGAAATAAAACCCGACGAAACTCTAGCCTTAATACTCCACCAGTCGTGTATAATAATTATGTAATATTACACAATGGTGTTACTGCATAACGGCAAAATACTGTTAATTTTAACAGTATCTGCAGTAACAAGCTGCTATTTAGCAGATTGCTTGTCTAATTGCAAGTATGTAATTGTTAAAGCGTTGTTCTCATACAATTAACACTATGTAATTTAGACGTCAATTATTAATAAAAAAAAAGATGTTTCTTTTTTTAAAACGTCATTTTCATCAATGTATTTGACGTAAATAAGTTAATAAATTATATAATAACTCGCTTAAAGCACTTAAAGTCAAATACATCGATGAAACGCGATTTTGAAGTAGAAATGTAATTTTTTTTAATTGAAAAGCCACTAATTCAAAGTTAAATCAATATAATCAAGAACCCAACAATGACAGACATGTTTCGACCTTATTAGGTCTCATCAGTATCATATAGTTGAATTCTTGAAAATGCTATATGTTGGTATCGACCCCTGATTATAAATTTAAATTATAAACACAGGGTGTTCTACAGAGCACTTTCCGAAGGGGTCGAAATGACATGTCATAAGGACAGTACAGGGGGGTGTTGAGAATTGAACCTCACTCATAACTTTAAGGTTATTATGGCGTAGCTTCTTCTAGCTACTGAGAATTGTAATAATTCAAAGTTAAATCAATATAATCAAGAACCCAACAATGATAGATATGTTTCGACCTTATTAGGTCTCGTCAGTATCATATAGAATTACAATTCTGAGTAGCTAGAAGAAGCTACGCCGTAATAACCTTAAGGTTATGAGTGAGGTTCAATCCTCAAACACTCCCCTATACTGTCCTTATGACATGTTATTTCGACCCCTTCGGAAAGTGCTCCTTAGAACTCCCTGTGTTTATAATTTGAATTTAAAAAGCCACGCTTTAATCACCTTGAAGTTAAACAATACATTTCAGAAACGTCTATATAAAAATTATTCTTGATAAATCCTCTTAGGTTCAGTTGTACGAAGCTAGGATTAAAGTGCATTGTTTATGCAATCGAAGAAATTAAAGGCTGAATTAACATCGATTTTACTTTGACTCAAGCTCTATATAATAATGTCAACATATTATTATAGAATTTCAAACGTCTATTGTTTAATAGATTGTATTTTAATACTTTTTTTTTTTAATTAAAATTTCAATTTTGTTGACTAAAAATTTTTTCACTACAAATGTTTAGTTCAATGATATATTTGATACCTACTACTGTACATAAATAGATTAAAATCTTCATGCACTGAAATAAAATTATATTCCAGCAGAAGAAAATTTAAACTTGCAAATATTACTAATTATTATCTTATTAATATGTTGTAATTTTCAATTGAAAAAAAGATTTGCTAACGTTATCATATCTATATTTGTTGTGATTTTTAATTAATTATTAATCTAGATGTTTTTACATATTATTTGTGCGATTGAAATTCCACTATTTTAACCAGCTTGATTGCAAAGCGATGCAATTGAAAATTTTTGTAAAATTAATAGTTTCATTATTAAAATAGCTTAGCATAACCACAAAGTGAGTTGTAAAGAAGTATAGGTTCAAACCACTAAAATAAAATATAAAAATTATTAATCACTGTGCAAGCTCTTATTCAAAAAAAACTAATTCATTCACAATAATAATTATTACTGTTTTGATTTGAAAAATTGAAAATAAATTACAACTTATTATTTTATAATTAGTTTAACTTTTTGAAACATTAACAATATGTTTGAGTGACTACAATAAAAAATTTAAAACTTAATTTAAAATCTTTATTTAGGATCAAGAGAAAATAAATCAACAACAAAAAACTGCACGCGAAGCTGAACAAGAAAGGCAGTGGAAACAATTGCAAGCTATACGTCAACAACAGCAACAGCAGCACCATGTAGTACTACAAGAACAAAGAACACAAGGTAATGATCAAAATGCACGATGCTCGTACTAGTAGTCGTGGTTTGAGAACAGATGTAGAATTGATTCTCGGATTAGCGACTATTGGACGATTTATTTTAAATTTTAATAGGTAATCGATTGTAGATCTATAACCTGTAGTCGGTAAAAATTCTTCTCTTGGCAAACAAGTTTTATGCTTGCTTTTATGATATGCTAAGCAAAGTAAAACGTGGCCAAGCGAATAGAAAAATTGCAATAAAAAAAAGTTATCTTTCAGTCTTTATTTATAAAACGAGAAATTTTTTCTTCTAGTTAATTTGCAAAACAAATTCATAGTTTGAATATAAAAAAGTGTGTAAAATTAAAAAGAAGACTTATTTTTATTCTTTTTTGTTAATATGATTTTTAATTTTAGCTATAGCAAATGTTCAAAGATCATTGTCAGACGGTGCTCAACCATTTATGACTGATCAAGTAGGTGTTTTGCAAGTAACATCACAACAAATAAGTCCTAGTTCTCCATCCTCGACTACCCCTCAATTTTATCCTTTAAATATAAAAGGTAACCAAATTACAAATTCTCATTCTACACAAACCAAAATACCACAATCTCCTACATTACCATCATCATCCAGCAATACCAGTCAAACAATAATTGATAGCGGTAATCTACAAAAGCTATCACATCCACCGACACTACATAATAAAACACCAATTGAGCCAACAATTCATATGTCAACAACGCCGAGATTGCAATTCACAACAACTCGTCCTAATCTACAGGCTTTTACTTCACCCGTACGACAAGGAGATGCACCTGAAATGAATCCTCAATTAAGAGATTTACTGCAAAGGCAACAATTTAAAAAATTAGATGAACAATTACTACCTGGCAAAGGTCAACAAAGAGTTTGGCCACCTAATGATTTATCTTCAATACAAGATTCGGATCAAAGTAATGTAACAACTCCTGCAGCCATTGACGTTACTTTTAGACAACCCCTGCCGCCTAGTACATTGCGACCTAAAGTTGCCACTTCGGGAGGATTGGTTTTACGACAAGGTTCAGTGGTAGGCGTAAGAATTCCGGGAAGTGATCCACGAATGCAAAGCGTTGATTTTAGAATGAAATTGTTATTACAAGTAAGTTTAGTTGATTAATGTAATCATAAATGCGTCTCATTGTATAATTTTAAAATAGCAACAGCGAGGTGCAGTGCAATCACCTTTACAGCAACAGTTTCAACAGGGAGCAGCACAATCTCGGATTTCGGCATTAGCAAATAATGTTCGTTCCTCTAATGTTGAACAGTACGAGCAAATATTACAAAAACAGGCTCAAATTCAAAATGCTCGTCAACAAAATGAATCGCCAGTGTCTCAATCTATCATTCCTATACAAAGGGTACCTTCTATTGATCAACATGTAACAGCATCAAACGCCAATAACGATTCTTCGAGTACTGATCAGGAAATTCCTGATAATGTCACTGCCGAATTAGAAAAATTAGAACAAGAAACCGGAACTATGGTAGAACTACAAGGTGTAAGCGAAATTTTGGGTGGATTAGGTGAAGACGACGACGACATATTAGGTATATTAATTTAGGTGAATATGTTGAAATTTAAATGACAAACAAATGTAATTTTAGCCGAAATGGGTGCCGATTTTAATATACTGGAATATGCCGATCCTGAGCTGGATACTTTAACCGGAGGAGAAAAAACAAATATACTTGACAGCTTAGACTTAGTTGAACCGGAACCTGACAAACCCGATAAAAGAGAAATTAAAACGAGGTAATTTATTTTAGATGTTCATTAAAGTATTAATTGTATTGACTGTATTAATTTATTTAGTAATGCTCTACATAGAGCGCCGGTGCCTCCAACGTCGGTTATTTTAACAAGACCTAACGTAATCCTCAAATCTGAACCAACAATAAGTATTATACCAACTTCTACTACCTCCATCATGTCATCTAGGAATTTAGTTAGACCAAGTCTTCCACCACCATTAGCAGTTTCTCAACATCAAGCTTCTTCAAATGCACAAGCGTCAATTGCACAATTGCAACTTACACCTCAACAACAAATGCATCAACAAATGCTTTTGCAAGTAAGAAAATTGTTGTTAATTCATATAAAAAAATTACTTGTTACTTTAGACGATTATTTAATAACCCCTAATAACTTAATTCATAAAGCTGAATCCATTAACAAAGCAAAGGAAAGTATTGAAAGTGAAAAAAACAACATAGTTTCTGGACCTATAAGAATTGTTTTTTTTTTTTTTTTTTATTATGATTACGGACAAAGGCGTAAAGAGCCGGTATTCTAGTGTAGGTTTTCAAGGCATTTATTGGGAATTGAATTTCAGAAAAGTATTACGGCCTAAAATTTAATTGATGTTGCAAACTTTTAATTTAAACATTGTTATATTACAGTAATGCAATTTAAATTTTTAATAATTAACTGCTGTTCTATAATAATATAATATAAAATATATTGTTTTCATATTATTTTTTTTCGGGATTTTGGACCTTTTTTCAATAAACGAGTTTTTGGGCGAAATGTAACTTGATTGAAAAAAGATCCAAAATCAAAAATATGAACGAAAATAATTATTTGACAATGATATTATTTTTTTATTTTATATGCCAAAAGCACGAATGTGCCATCAATTTCTGAACAATGATAATTTATGGTATATTATGTTAATATAATTTTTTTTTAAATAATCATAACTAGAGTCGGGATTTATAACAATACGTAACCCGATATTTAGTATGTAGTATATAATTTATAATATGTATAATATCTTGTGTTTATGCATAAATTGTATGCCGCATACCAAATATCGGGTTACGTATTACTATAAATCCGGACTCTAATCCTAACATTTCATAGTTTCCAAATTCGAAAATCATAAAAATCACATTGGTGCCTTTGGCATGGAACCGACAATATTATATATTATTGTAAAGGTACCTAATAACTACTGCAGTCCATTTACAATTCAACTTAGATTCAGCTCAAGGTAGCTTAGATAAAAATCTTAGCTAATCTAACTTCACTTGCAAAATTTAAAAATAAATTCTTGAATGAAGTAGTGGAGAAATAGTTGAGAAAGTGGTCAGAATAAAACAAATAATGAACCCGAAACGTTAGATAATATTATTTGTTTTATTCTCACCGCTTTCTCAACTATTTCTCCACTACTTTATTATAATGGAAGGTCAACAATCATCACAGTAGTTTAAATTCTTTTATCCAACACCTCTGTCTTATGAAGGCATAATAATGCCGATTTTACATATCTTATGGGGTCTATAAAACACTAGTGGACTTATGAATTTATAATTACACACTAATGACTTATATGTAAATTATGAGTACACCTACTACTTAATAGTTTTCATAATTTCAATTTGATATTTTAAAACGTCAAATGTCAAAACTTTTAATTACATTTTAAACTATTATTACGAGATATTGGATAAAACTTTGTATTACACACGTGTCTTATTGGCATCCAAAACACTCAAGAAATTAAACACTCGACCTGCGGTCTCGTGTTTAAACTTTTCTTTCGTGTTTTAGGGGCCTAATAATACACTTGTATAATAAATAACTATAATCTTCTAAAATTTGACATAAAATGACATAGTAACCAAATGAAATAACAACTTATCATTCAAAATTATTCAATATGATAAAAGGATTATCAGGCTGACTGGATGTAAGCCAAACAAGCATTATTTGTTCAGTTTACGTTTTGGAGAAATATATTTACTCCATCTTCAGGATAGGACAGACAAATAAAGGTACCAAACGTTTGACTAAAAATTGATTGAATAAACATTAAATATAATATAGGCGAAAACGTTTTATTTTTTAAATTATTAAACATATTAGAGCCAGTTTTATATCTAAAGGTATATGAAGTTTTTTAAAACAAGAAATTTTTAGGTGCAACATGCTTCAACTTCAAGTCAGCCTGTATCGGCTGGATCTAAGTTATTATCGGATGGTGTCGTAAATGTGGTAACATCGAGTAATAATGTGTCTTTAGCATTTCCTGCTAATTATGCTCAAAGAATACTTAATACACACATCCAATGTAAGTTCAATTATTGTGTTGCTATTGTGAACGACATAATTATTTATTTTTATTATTCAGTGCAAAATCAAAAGCTGCGTTTGGGCACAATTGGGCAAGCACCTCGGGTAGCTTTGCCATCACCTACAGGTTCGCCTCAAACTATTCTCACTGAAATGACTTCGCCTAGGATTAATCTAGCACCACCTCCACCGCCGCCACCATACCCTCACCCACCACCACCTTATCCAGGTTCTAGTAATACCAATCAGGTACGTTAATTTTTGGTGTAATTTTATTCAATTGCATGTGTGAGGCTGCTATTTTTTGCTATAAGTGTGTATGTATTTAACAGAAATAATATGTTGTACTACCTATTTATAATTTTATTTCAAAACATTGAATTGAATAATTAATATTTGTATAAAGTCAATTTTCTTGTTAAAAAATCAAGTATTTGTTTAGAGGGGTTTAAAATATTTTAAAGGAGAAAATAGTATTTAATAGTAACAATAGTTGTTGTATGATGTTGCTTGCATGTATGTGGTGGTAGATCGGGTTGCGATTAGGAACTGCACCCATGGGGCCGCAACGCCTGTCATCGGAATTCGTACATTCCATGCCTCTGCAGGGCTTAACCTTGCACTTGCAACGTACACCATTACTCTTAGAGGTGAGACTACCCCTCTATAAATTTTAAGTGTAAGAGATATGCATGCATTTGAGCTTGTATCAATTTTATTTTCACATTTGCATTTATAATAATTCAAGAGTAACCTATTGGGAAAGAGGTAATTATGTAAGCGGGGTGTTAGAATTTAAACCATCATAGGGTAACTTGATTATTATTGAATGAAGCAAGAACCTAATACAATGAGATATTGATATCTTAATACATATTAATGTCAATTTAATCGTTCAATGCTGATAACGATGATCGATAGTAATGTACCTGCATCAACATAATTTAATTATTTAGCCTAAAATATAATATTATTATGCACGAACGACTATTTTAATTGCAGCGATTATTAATTTTGTAATATTTATTGAAACTTGAAACTAAAATGAATGATTTTCATCATTTTTAGTTTGTAGTTATTAACTAATGAAAGATCACTTGAACAAATTTTTTTTTTGATATTAACACATTACCTTCCAACAAGGAATTATAAAATCTTACCCGTTATCTTCTTTTTAAAAATTAAATTTATACACAATTACAACTATTTTTTTTTAAACTGCATATAATTTAATAACTTGATGTTCCTACTTTCAAACTAACTACTTGAAATCTTTAAATTTTTACTTTAAAATCTGATATAATTTAATTACCTGTGATTTGCGAAAAGGCTATTTTTTGGCTTCCGGACGGTAATGTGTTAATCTTACTAAATTGACTGTTACGTAATTTATAAATAAAAAATACAAAAATTTCACATGCATGTTTTTTAATATTTATTTAAATGCATGCTGCCTGTATAAAATAACAAGCATTTCATATTGTTTATTTTCTAGGAGCAACCATTATTATTAGAAGATCTACTCGAACAAGAAAAAAGAGAGCAAGAAAAACAAATGCAAACACAAACAAATACCCCAGCGGAATCGCACGCCAGTTCGACCTTATTGAGTGATCATGATTTTGAGAGGTTAAAAGCTGATGTTTTAAATTCCAATATTGGCTTAAATAATTCTGGAAATGTTAATGTATCTGGTATGTACAGTTTGTTTAAAAAGTTATAGTTTTATTTAACTTTTGTTTTTAATATTAATTTCTAGGTCAAAACGTAAATACTGGTGGAACTCAAATCAGAAGTAATTTTTGTTCTCCTAATAACGCCAATCAATGGCAACAAAGTCCAGTTAGGCCTAGTCCAGTTTCAACGCCGCAAGCATCGATTGATGCTCCACAAATACCAACTTTTAATATGACACTTTTACCCGCTCCACCTCTTCCTCCAGAAAATATAGTAAGCGAACAAGATAGACAAGCACAAGTTTTGTACGAGCAATGGCTAAATAATCAAAATGCCATATTAACTCAACAATTAAAATACTATGAAACTGAAGTGCAAAAATTAAGAAAAATAAGAAAAGTATGTATGTGACTAATGGTTTTAAAAAAAGTACTTAACGTTTTTTTTCTTAGTCATTGAATAGTAAACAGCGACAGTTACGTAAGTCTGGAAATCAATTGCCGGAGGCTGATGCAATTGAGTTGCAAAGAATATCGGCAGAACAAGCTGTTTTACAGAAACATTTAGAATCGAGTCGCAAGCAAAGTCGTCAACATGGAATGCTGATACAGGTATCTATCTTCTCACAGACATTATTTGCTAACTAGGTGGTGAACAATTTATTTCAAGACTTTCTTCTTTTTTATTATTTTAAATTATATTCATTATTTCATTATTTTTCATTCACAAAAATCATTTTTTGAATGCATAAATTGCTATTATCTTTTATTTGAAATTAATATTGTTTTGGAGGCTTTGATTTACATCACATCAAGTTGGTTGTTTTGATTTGAATTCCACAACTGCATCTCATAAATTACTATGGGATCTTATGGAAATATTTGATTGAATTTGAGTTGTTTCTATTTAAGTTGTATAGTCCATTTCATTTAAGAAACAAGTAAGAATTTGTACTAAAACGATGACCTCGAAATGTTAACCAATGAAATTGGTTAGAAATTAGGCGGCTTCACACTAGCGAAATTTACGTGTTGGTGACAGATAACATTTAATTTTTTGTATTATATTAAATAGTTCCAAAAATTTGAATTTTTAAAATGAGGTTTCCCTGTGTGAATGTGGTTTTGAATTTGACCTGCCACCTACATTTTTAGTATCTGGGATCGATTATAGTATATTTTTTGATACTTTTTAGTGGTCTCGATGTACTATTCTTATATTTACAAAATGTATATTATATTATATCCTTCTAAATTGGAAATTGATGCGTAGACAGGTTCCTAATTTATAAAACACGAAACTTATCCCAAAAAAATCTCAAATATCAAAATAAAAATCGTCAGAAATCTTATGAAAGTGATATGTAGATAAAGGGTGTTTGAAAAAAAGACTGTTTTAAAATGAACCATATCAATATTTTAGAAAACCCAAAAAATGCACTAAACACTGTTCAGAACTAAAATGTTTAAAAGTTAGCACATGTAAAATACACTGTAAGTATTTGCAAACGTTTTCACCATACTATGGCATCATCAGGCGATGAATTAGAAAGAAAATTAAGAGAGAATCCTTTAAATATTGTTCAGAGTGGTAGGTAATTCTTCTTAAATTCGTTTTTTTCTAAAATTTGCTTATTATCAGTCGGTTAAAGTTATCAAAATGTTCTTACCCTAAAGTGATCACATTAAGCGGATTCTACTGTATATTGAAGTGCAATCGATTACAATTAAACATGAAAGATAATATCATTTAATTGATAACTGTGACCGTGTTTACAATAAATTATAAACACATCATAATATTTTATATCATAACAGTCAGAAATAACAGCCTGTAAATTGATTTTTGATTTATTTTTCTCTTTTACTAAATAAAGTTCTCAAAATTGAACCTACTAATCAGGCTGCTACACAGGTATTACCCCTTAAATGCAAAAAACAAATTAATTGTTTATTACATTGAATAATTTGGTAATAAATTTTTGAAAATTGTACCACCTAAACTAGCAGATGTCTTTTGTTTATATTGTATATTATGTAATTCTGTATTGCGTTTGTTGGTCTATATGAAGGAATATCGAAACAAGCAACAAGCCAAGCAGCATCCAATGTCAGTGCAGTCGCCGATGATGGTTAGTCAACAAAGTCAATCGCCATTGAATTTACCAAATTCATCGCCTATCCAGCATCCACCTCAATCACCGTTAATGTCGCCTTCTCCTTCTCCAATGATGGCTCAGCATAATTCACCTTTACAAAGTCCAAGGCCTATTGTGTCTCATTCGCCAGGACTCGGTGTTGTAGCTAGCGTCATTCATAGTCCAAGCAATACGTCGAACAATATGTCGCCCAGAATAGGTACGCCTCATTCGCAGGGCGAAGGTAGTCCTGGTTCAGTTCCGTCTCCTTCTCAAGTATGTTTACCACCACCCATGCCACGTATGACGTCTCCACAGCATCGACGTATTGTCACTAGTCCTATAACGTACTCGACCGAATTGCGGCCTGGAATGCAGCAAACAAGATTTGTTCGACCACCAATTACCGATCAGCAGCACAGACCAAGGCTGTCCATATCTACCGCAAACTTTTTGCAAAGATCTGGTACACCGTCTCCCTTAAATAGTCCACCACCGCAACAAATTCAATTAACATCACAACAGCAACAGCAATTATTGCAGAGACAACTTCAACAGCAAGCTTTATTACTTCAACAACAGAACAGTCCGGATGGTGGACAACAGTCGGCGGAAGGTACAATGCATCATTCTCAGAGAGCTTTGCAGTTGATACAGCAGAGACAACTCATAATTAGACAGCAAATGCTACAACAGCAAGTTCAACAACAGCAAACTCAAGTATTAACTTCTCAACAACATCAAGTCATGGTACAACAACAGATAGTGAAACAACAACAACTTGCTCAAATTCAAGCACAAGTTCAAAACGTGAGAATTAATCCTCAATCTCAGATAGTAAATCAACCTCCCAGTTCGCCTATGCCACCTCGCAGCCCTATGATTAACCAAGGACAACAAATTATGTCTCCTCATTCGGTTCACAGTCAGCCGGCATCACCCATGATTAATTTAAATCCAAATTCACCTATGGCAAGAAGCCCAGCTCTGCATCAAAGTAATAGTCAGCCGCCCAACAGTCCAATGGTTCAGCATCATCAAGTAACTTCGCCTTTACCTAGAAGTCCAATTATCGGTTCAATAAAATCTCCATTGAGTATGAGAAGACCTCCTAGTACCAATAGTAGTCCTATTATGCTAGATCATCCTATGAATTTAGAAAATCCAAGTACGCCCAGACCCCAATACACCCCACCATCTTATGCAGAAAATGATCATTCAAATGGTGGCGGCGGAGGAGGAAACCCAAATAATCCTCACAATCCTTTGCCTATGTGTGGTAGATTTGGCTTCTTTAAGTTGGGTTTGAGAGGTGGAGCTCCCATGTGGTCTTTAGGTCGTGGTGCCAAAAGAGTACCTACAAACTCCGACAATAAGGAAGATAAAATAGATTCGAATCACGTTTCTATGGTTTCATCAAAAATTAAAAGGGAATCTCACTTGAATAAAGTTTCAATTTTAAAGAAGAAGGTGGCCTCCACCAGTAAGAGCAATTTGAAATCATTGACTATTGGTAAAGCAAGTTCTTTGGTTAGTAGCGATTATAACGAATTTGATGATAGTTCATCAACGCCACCGGTTACTCCGCCGCCATCTGTTGCTTCTACAAGTAGGGGCTTATTACACAAAAATGTTACTGGTAAAAAGTTGTTAGAACAAAGCGAAATTAAAGATGAAATTGTTGTAGATAATAATATGAGATGTGAAAATGTAATGGATTATGATGACGACAATGATGGTGCTGTGGTCTCAACTGAAGTTTCTCTTAATTCGGTTGCTCAGCAAGCCGATAGTGACGATATTACAGTTATAGAGACTTTTTCACAAAACGATTTAACTGATACAATTTCGAGCCCATTAGAACCGGGTCAAATTGGAGAAGACTATTTGCTATTTCCTGGAAATATGGTGGTAGATATTTCTAACACTGTTCATTATTCTGATAAGGATGAAGATGAGGAGGAGGAGGAATATGGTGAACAAATTGTTAACGTTGCTATACAGAGTCCAACTCCCAGCGAAGAAGAATTGATTATTCAAGGAAAAACTAAACAAGTCACTAGCGATGGTTTAACTCTTAATATAGTTCATGGACTTTCATCTAACCAATTGTTAGCTGTAACTGACACACCAGATTCTCCTGAACAGGAAGAATTAAACGTTGATCCTTCACCAGAACATTATTCGCAAAATACGGATGAAGAAATTTTGTCGCACACAGATGATCCAGAAGTTGTATTAATTGGTAGAAAAGATTTAGATAAAGCTTCAAATGTAGATTACGAACAATTGATTGACGTAACAAACGAGAAAATCATGAAAAGAGAAACGACATGTAGCAATCGTTTATCTGAAATTCACAAATTTACGACCAAGTCTACAACGACAAACTTTCAATCTGTTAATTTGCCCATAACTAGCGTTTCTCAAGCAATTACCCTCAATACCAAGACGACTGCTATAAATTTGCCTTCTCAAAAGTTATCTTCTACATCACCTTCAATATCTAATAGCGCGAATTCGTCGAAAGCTAGTATTTTGGGTACCAACGTCATAACTAGAACAGCAAAATTTACGAATCCCAACTCTCCTACTTTAGCTAGTATAATTCTTCCAATAAAAACGACCACTTCTTCTGCAATCACATTTGTGGGACCAAGTTCATCGCGTGTTACGATTCCCGTTATAAGTGCGAGTGCAGTTAGCAAACTTACCAACGTAAAGGTTATAGATAAGCCATCATCTTCGTTATCTTTAGCGGCACACGATGCTTGTTTGCCAAAGAAAATATTCGACGACGAATCGTCCGTATCACCTGACAGTTCTACCTGCGAGGACGAAAAATTTAAATTAGACTTTGGCGACGAAAAATTTAAATTGTCTATGTTGGACGAAAAGCAGTGCGTTAATGTCGAAGTAAAGTCGTGTGACAACAATGCCGATAATATAATAACCGACACGGATTGTTTGGCTCGAGGTGTTGGTGAACATTCTCTAGATAGCGTTAACGATATTGTTGCAAAACAAATAGATCCTTCTGTCCAAATGTCAAATACCAGTATTAAAGATCACCTACAGCGACTTAATAGTCCTGCGGTTATATCAAATGCGCCTGAATTAAAAATGACTGCACAAGTGGTTCAGGAGAAAGGAAATGCAAATGTTCAAGTGACATGCGGAAATGTTGAAACAATTCAAGCATCGTATGTGACGACTCGAGATACAATGGATTGTAGCAACGATTCTGATAACGATTCAAAATCTGTCGTAATATCGATACCATCTCCAACACCTAGCCAAGAGCAAATTCTGGACAATATTGCTTTGCAGGCTTTAGAAAATCGTAGAAGAGAAGGCAAACGTATTACGAGCGAATTTGATACTTTCGAAGACGTTTTAGATATGATAGAAAATATTACCGGAGAGACTCCTACGTTATTAGAAGCTAACATAAAAGATAAAATTAAATGTGATGACGTAACCAAAACTACTAAGCAAGAATCAAATGAAAATAATGAAGTCGCAAATCAAGATAACTTGAAGATGTTAGCAGACGATAGAAAAATTAAATCACCCACCGAACTGCAAATTCCAGTTACCGTTTCAACATCTGGCAAATCTACTATTATGCCCCAACTATCGCCATTATCTCAACCTACAGATCTGACGACCAACATGGCAAACGTTTCTCAACAACTTCGTACTCTTCTGTCATCTTTGAATACGACCACCGTAACCACTTCGCCCAATGTTGCCACAATCGTAAAAAGCGATATTCATAATAAAGATAAAGTGACTGGTAGTTCGAGTTCGAGAATAATTCAAACATCTTCAATATTATCTCCTTTAATTTCTAATGCGAATGTTATATTTTCTAATGCAAAACAAAAACCTGTTGTTGCTTTTACGGTTCCTTCTGTAGGAATTGTGTCAAAAAATATTTTGGTGTCTAATTCTATGGGTTCTGCATTTGCCCCCATCACAACCACATTTTCTAGTGGATGCTCTAATGCGACGGTAACAAAAATTTTTACCACAAGTAACTCCAATGCCATTCAATCGATATCCGATCATCCAAAATTAACCCTCGTAACAAGCGTACCAAGTTCTCTAATTCAATCTTGTAATTTAGTCACTAGTGTATCTCAAAAGCCTTCACCTGCACTCGGTGGTACAGGAATACCAACTACTACATCGGACACGCAATCGATAAAGAAATCTCTAAACTTAAATGAAATGCTACAATCTCATCCAGCTGCGACGATTGCACAAATTGCTCCTGGAACTATTACAGCTGCTACAATTTTAGGATCTTCAATTACGATAGCTAAACCATTGTTTAGTCCTTCCATGGTGCACGCTCAACCCACGGTAGTATCTCCTGTGGTTACACAAACTTCGCAAACTCATGCGACAACAACTTCCCCGTTTATTTCTTTTAATTCTTCGGGAATTAGTAAGCCAATCGTTGCCACCACCAATTTGTTACATTCTCAACTTACAAAAGTGAACGTTTTAAGAACTAAATCTAACGACGATCAGCAGCAGCTTAATATAGACTTGATAAAAAAAGAAGAAATTAAACAAGAGCCATCTGATACATTAGATTTGGATATTTCTCCTCCAATCTTACAGAAATCTGAATTTAGTGGTTGCAAGTATTCGGCAATTCAGTGCACTAGTCGAGTTGAAGATTCGCAAAACGTTCTGCTTAAACAGTTACTACAAAACACGGCATGCGCAACAACTTCGCAATCTCTATCTGCGTCCACTACGAGTGGTACTATTTCCAACGCCCCTAGTTTACCTTTGGTACCAAATTTGGAAGCACAATTGGCAAGACCTGTTCCTCCTACACCCACGTCCTTGCTGCCGCCTCTCTTGCAAAATGATAGCGTACCTGTTTCACCAAAAACGACCATAGTGACTCGGGAAACTTCATTTGTTTCAAAACCGGTCGCACAAGCGGTAACAATTCAACAATTGCACATCGATGTCAAAAAATGTTTGCCACCTAGCAGAACACCGAGCAGAGATGAATTGCTGTCTCCTCCTACGCCACGATCAACTTGTAGTCAAGATTCGTTTATACCGACCCCTCCTTTATACATAAAAAAGGAATATCAATCTATGTCGTCTTTGCCTAGTCCTTTACTTACTCCTCACGAAGTTAAAAAAGAGTTTGTCGACGAGTCTTCACAACATTCTGAAATTTCTGACCACAGTCGACCGGATATTCATATTAAAGAAGAAATGGATTTGCTAGATTCGTCGGAAAAAACTACTCTAGAGCAAAAGGAAGAATTAAAAAAGATGAAGAGACGAGCTTATCAACAGAAGCGTAGGCAAATTCAAACTATGAATAAAGAAATGGCGGGGCAACCAAAGAAAAGACCTCGTAAAAGTTCAAAAATAGACGAAGATTATGATACCTATATGGAAGGTGTTTTGGCTCAATTACGAACGTTGCCACCAATGGTGGTTCAAGAAGCTCAATTGCATAGAAATTTTGGAATAGCTTCGATATTTGGGGGCGGTGATTTCTCCAAATTGGGTGTCAAGAACGACTTTAAATGTGGAGAATTAAGCGGGAGCTATGGAAATGCTGCTGTAAGTGGATGTTCTGACTTTTACAGCACTAAGCCTTACGGAAACTTCGATCCTTTGCCTCCAAAACCACCAATTTCGACTCAGAGAGGATTTTATGAAACGGAATTTTCTCCACTAAGATTCGAATCTGAGGACGATCGAAAGTTTGAACTGTTTTGTCGTGATGCGGATACTCCAGATTCGGTGGTGAGCGATTCGTCGGGCGATGAACGTTTGCAGCAAAACGATTCTTTCACTAAATTTTTGGGTTTAAAATTGATTGATGATTATGACGACGAAGCGAGTGAATCGAAAGAAAATGTGTATGGGAAAAGGTCGATGTCTCCAATTGTACCTATCGTAGTACCTATTCCAATTCGACTTAAACCATTAGATCCTTATTTAAAGGATTACTCTGAAAATGTAAGTAAATTAAATAAATATTTTAATTGTTTTTTTTTTTAATTTTTTTTTTCTATTTTCATTAGGATAAAGAAAATATTTACAAGGATTATTCTTCCAAATCCAAATTGACGACAGGTCAAACAGGATCTTTGAAAGATTCTGGCAACGTTACCGTCACCTTAACATTAACGTCTTCTGCTGCCGAAGATATTATGGGCGTATTGAGAGATTTGGCAAATTTGTTGCACATTCCTCCACCTACTAGTTATCAAATAGTAGAAAGAACCGGCACTCCTCCTAGTCAAAAGTTAGGTTTGTACCGTACAAAAGGGAAGGACGGAAAGGAAGGGACACCAATCGATATTCAAAGTATCTTAAATGGAAATGCGAAATTTTGTAAACATTGTGACGTAGTGATTTTGAAAAACATAATTCGTAAAAAGGTGGCCGAATTACCTAATCTATCAAAGTGGACGGAAATAGTAGGAGATAGTGACGAAATATATTTCTGCAGTGGTGCATGTTACATGCAGTTTTCGATCATTCATCGCATACCGCCTATGCCAGAAAATAAGGTAAATATCTCTCTTTGTGTCATAGTTGTTTTTCAATTTGCATGTAGCTTAACCTTTAAGTAGTGTTAGCGATATGACATAAGATTACACGCATTGGAAAATTGCTCACACTACTTGAAGGTTAATAGTCATTGTTTCTGCAATGCACTGAAACTACTACAAGAGAGTGCAGACTTGTTTTTAGCTTTCCTAATGGGTGTGACAGTTTTGAAACAACAACAGCAGGTCTGTTGTCTTTATTTTCACAGAAAATATCAAAATACTTAGCTACCTGTTATTGTATGCAACAGGCTAAAAACAATGTTAATGTTGTTTATCATTGGTAAAAAATTTCATAGTTTGTATAATACGTGCAGTATAATTTTGACTATTGAGATACGTCAACAAAATATAAGATAATACAGGGTTCCCACTCGTCTAAAAAACCTTGAAAAGCGACGGAATTTAAGATTTCGCTAGTTTTGATAAGGAAAAGTCAAGGAATTTCTCATTTTTAGCGATGTAAGGAAAATCAAATTTTCAGTTAGGGAAAAAAAATTAAATATTTATTTTTCAAATTAAGTTTTTGTTTTTACCTTTCTACCTTCTGAATTATCGAAATGTCCAGGGAGCTGCTTTTGAAAATTCATTGGGAACCCTGTAATAGATTTCACGATGGATATTTATTAGTTTGTGAAGAAAAAAAGCTACCTGCTGCTCGTGAACATTTGCAACTATGCAAACAAAACAATAATTCGATTTATCTATATTATTTCTTTTTGTAATAGGCGGCCACAACTATCGATTATATTTCTCAAAGGGAAACTCAAAAGAAGAGTATATTGGATCATGCCAACGATAATGCTTTAAATAGATTAAGCACTTTGGGAAGAATATTAAATAAGCAATCGGCAATTTCTGATTTCATGGAAGTAGATCACATAAAAACCGAAAGTATCTACTCAACCCAACATGAAGAGCTTGATTTTAAGCAAAAACATTTTGATAACTTTGAAATCGTGGCTTCTCCCAAAGTTTGGAGAGATTTAAGGTATAAACATTGGATTGCAGGTTGTCTACAATCGAATACTAAATACAAGAAGCCAACCGATAAGGAAACTATGGAATTGCTGTATAGACTTGGAATTACAGTGTTACCAGCAAAATTACCAGAAGATACACGTCGTTGCATGTTTTGCCAAAATGTAGGTGATGGTGTTGCAGATGGACCCGCGCGGCTCTTAAATTTTGACGTCGACAAGTGGATTCATTTGAATTGCGGTTTGTGGTCTGATTTAGTTTATGAGACCGTTAATGGAGCACTCATGAATCTGGAAAATGCCATTCAAATAAGTTTAGTTACAATTTGTGTTTATTGCAATAAATATGGCGCCACCATAAGATGCTTTAAAACCAGATGCTCCAATATTTACCACCTTCCGTGTGCTATTAAGGAACGATGCGTGTTTTATAAAAATAAATCCGTCTTTTGTGCATCACATGCTCTTAAAAATGATAAAGATAACGAAATTACAACATTATCGGTATCCAGACGTGTCTATGTTAATCGAGATGAAAATCGTCAAGTTGCAGCGGTAATGCATCACGCATCCGATACCAGCAATTTGTTACGAGTTGGGAGTTTGATATTTTTAAATGTTGGTCAATTATTACCTCATCAATTACAAAATTTTCATACCGCTAATTATATTTATCCCATTGGTTACAAAATATGGCGATTTTATTGGAGTATGCGCCGAGTTAATAAGCGCTGTAGATATTTATGTTCTATTCACGAAATATCAGGTAGACCTGAATTTCGTGTGGTCGCACAAGATCCACCCGAAGAGGACATTGAATTTCGTGACGTGTCACCGAAAGCTGTCTGGAATCCAATTTTAGAACAAATTGCTATGCTTAGAAAAGAAAATCATTGTTTACAAGTTTTTCCCAAATATATATCGGGAGAAGACCTGTTTGGTCTTACCGAACCTGCAGTTGTGAGGGTTTTAGAAAGTCTTCCAGGTAAGAAAATAAGTAACATTTTAAACAAATTAATCAATTATTTTAATAATAATTTATTGATATTGACGTGACATTTATTAATATAAATTTAGGAATTGAAACTTTGGTTGATTATAAATTTAAATATGGGCGTAATCCATTACTGGAACTTCCGTTAGCTGTAAATCCATCGGGTGCTGCAAGAACTGAACCGAAATCGAGAAACCAGTTCAATTGGAAAAGGCCTCACACGCAACGCACCGGTTCATCTGTTAGACCAGTGTATGTCTCCACTGCGACTGGTATAGGTGAAGCGGTTTGTCCTTACAGCAAGCAGTTTGTGCACTCGAAAAGTTCACAGTATAAAAAAATGAAGCAAGAATGGAAAAATAATATTTATCTTGCGAGGTAGATATTTTTAATTTTTTTTTTTATTGTCAAAAATTGTAACACGTATTCAAATTCTAGATCAAAAATTCAAGGTTTAGGATTATATGCGGCACGGGATTTAGAAAAACATACAATGGTGATTGAATATATTGGAGAAATTATAAGAACAGAATTGGCAGAGACTCGCGAGAAAAAATATGAAGCAAGAGTAAGTTGAATGTGAAAACTATTTTAAATAGTATTGTTTACCTCGAATACTAATTGAAAATATTAAAAATAGTTTTAAATTTATACAATTTTATTTTTTACAAACAGTTCACACATACGCATTGAGACATGCTGCTAGAATTAATATTTGAGTTTGACATAATATACATTATTATGCTAGATTTACAAGAAGCGTGATTTGGCATTTCTTGTTTGGAAGAATATTACTTATTGAGTAGGAGACGATATTCACCGACAAACATTTGTCAAATCACACATCGTGTAGATCTAGCATTAAATGATAAAATTAACTACAGGTATTTGGTAAGATTAATAAAAACCTGTTTCGTACATAAAACAAATAAAATACAATCATTGTTCATTGAATAAGAGTGTTTTTTATTAATCTTATGATGTAAAAAATATGTATGTATGTATGTAAGTAAGTTCCAAACAGATGTAACGTTTTTTTATTTAGAATCGAGGAATCTATATGTTTCGATTGGACGAAGAAAGAGTAATTGATGCAACCCTTAGTGGTGGTTTAGCAAGATATATTAATCATTCTTGCAATCCAAATTGTGTTGCCGAAATAGTAGAAGTTGACAGAGATTTACGAATCATTATTTTTGCTAAGCGAAGAATTCAGAGAGGAGAGGAGGTAGTTGAAAATAATTTTTATACTTCTTATTTATTATAGCATTGATGATGTCTAGAATCAAAATTTATGCAGTTTAATTAACACATTACCGTCCGACAAGAAATTATAAAATAATCTTACCTGTATGGGTGATAAAAATTAATTTATACACAATTGTTTTAAAAACGGCATATAATTTAAAAACTTGAAGTTCCCACCTTCAAACTAACTATTTGAAATCTTAAAAATTTTTGCTTGAACATCAGATATAATTTTGTTACTTGTGATTTGCGAATAACTAATTTTTAGCCTTCCAGACGATAAGGTGTTACAAATGTAAAAGCCTTACGTCGCTATTTTAACTTTTATGAAACATTTAAAAGCATTACTGAAGCATGAGTGACATTATCAAACTTTGGTTAAATTTTCGTTAAACTTTCTTGTCAAACATTTTGCTTCAAAGTTTGATGAAAGTGTGATGAAAATGTTTGGGTGGGGATATGTTTGTAGTAGGATATGCGAAAACCAATCTTACTGCATAGTTTTGCAGCAATGCATCATTAGGCATGCTTATTCAAAAGTTGAACGAAAATATGACACGCGCTACTTTGTATCATACAAAGTTTGACAGAAGTTTGACGAAAATGTGTTAATGTAATTCAGCTTAATTATTTTCGTCAAACATTTGACAAGAAAGTTGAACGCAAATTTAACCAAAGTTTGATAATGTCGCTCAATAATTTTTTGAACATATTATCATTTTCAATGTTTCGATTGCAGGCTATAATTATAATATAAAATTCTTATTACCTAATAATTGGAATTTTTTGACAAACAAAAGTTTATTAACGTAGTACTTAAAAAATTATTCATTTTCCACTTATTATTTTGCACTTTACTATTTGAATGTTTTATTTATTTCTGTGTTATCCAACTAGTGTGTCCACATAATAAATAATATTAATGATATTATAGTAGCTGTAAGTACAGATAGTCGAGTACAATTATTATTATTATTGTAAATGTTTGGCAAAAATTCTATTTTTAACATTATTTTGTTTTTTGACAGCTGGCTTACGATTACAAATTTGATATAGAAGATGATCAACATAAAATCTCATGCATGTGTGGTGCACCTAATTGTCGAAAGTGGATGAATTAAGACATTGGTATTTACGAAAAAGTTTAGAAGCAAAACTATATTATGTTATATAACGGTGAAATTTAATGAATTTAATAGATTATTTATTAAATGTATCGTAAGTACGAGTGAAAAAGTTGTAAAAATTTGTAGGTGAAAAAATGTTGTTAAAATGCAATTAACAATAATTTTTTTTACAAATTCGAGTCGCGTGCCATTAGCTTATACACAATAATTGTCATTCCATAATATTTATGTATATCACAATATTAATTGAAAAATCAAGTGTGGCTTAGGTTAGGGACCAATGATGTAGTTACGATTACTTCCCGAACCTCTTTTTATTTAATTTTTTTTCTGCAATAAGTTAATTTTTTAGGCCATTGTACACAATTCATGTCGTTTTGAGTGTTTTATTTTGCATTATAGTAATTATTAATATGAGTTGGTTTAATTTGATAGAGAACAGTGATTGTGTATTGTGGCCTTAAGTTTTGAGATAAAATCCAAGTTATAAATGAAAAATATGATATCGATGTTAGTTAGATCTAACACAGCCTTTCTATGAAGCCTTGTTAACAATTTTTTAATGTTTATGTAATATTTACATAATTTGTATAAATAAAAATATTTGGTGTGCAATACGGCATGTACATAGATGTTAGAACAAAATGTTCTGTATATAATATTGTATCGTCAAAGGTAATAATAATAATAATACGATGTATATTTCTCTATTGTGCAAAAGGCATTTTATAATATTGGTGAATGTTTTATTGTTAATAATAAATATAGAAGAGAAAGAGGAATCCTCCATCAGTCAGTCATCGTTTATTCAAATATTGTTAATTTTATTACGTATCTAATTTTAATTCCTATTAATTTTAACTATTTTATATTTTGTTGATTTTATGTTAGTGCCATTTAAATATTTAGTTAAATTATGTTTTGAATGATTATAATTATTTTTATGATTATAACAGTATTTGACAATAAGTCTCGATCGATATTATGATGTAATTAGGTATGTCCAATAATTGTATGTGCGTGCGTTGGTCATGCTCAATTTTGTATGAAAAATAAAACTACATTTTTCATTAATGAATTTTCAAAGACATTGTTAATTATTTACGAATTAATTGGCTTATCATTTTCAACATTTCTTTACAGAACTTTGGTTGTAACGATGGATTTGTTATTCTTTGTTTATTTTAGATGTACGATGTTTATAAAGTACGTAAGTAGAAAAATGACAATCACTTAATATAATATAAATAAGCACTTTTACCTGATAAATTTATTGTAATATGATTATTATTAACTAATATTTTATGTATTAAAACAAAATGTACATAATAAAATAATGCATTTATGAGATATATCATTTATAGGTATATTTTTTAACTCGGGATAGAATTTTCAATATCATAAAGATGGATGGTGGTCTAAAATCTAATTTTAGGCCTTTTGGTATAGATTCGATATATTCAAGTTGGATAAAACACATTTCGCAATTTATTTTTAGATTTAAATTAATTAATTTTTACTTGCAGATAATAGATCTTTATTACCCTTTTTGACGTGAATACGTCTTTAAAATCGGGAACATGTTCAAAAATTTAATGAAAATATGTAACGGGGTTTGTGTGTTCATTGGATGAAGTCGGAAACGAGAATGTACGTCCTTAAAATCGGTAGCATCTTCAAAAATAAAATTGAAGCTTAGGCTTCGAGGACATAGCCGTTTTTCTTGCAAGTCTACCGATCAGCTAAATAAATTTCAAATTATCAATATTCTGCAAAAGTTTGGAAGTTATTTTCATGTTTTCAAATCTATGTTATCCAATCGGTAGACCTGAGTGAAAACGGGTAATGGCTATGTCCCCGAACCAGCATCGAAGCCTAGGCTTCAATTTTTTTTGTCAATTTACGATAACATAACGTACATCACCTTCTGGACTTGATTTTTGAATTTGACTCAATATTTTTATTTAAATTGAAAAGTATGTCTTTTTAGAGCAGGTGTTGCACCAAAAATAAATTTTAGGCTCTCAAATTAGATAATTGCGATAATTTAAACAACACAAAATTTTACATCAAGTTTTATTTCATAAAGTGTACAATATACCAATTACCAAGTATATAAACAATAATTAGTTATGTTTTCTACAAAATTGTTTAATTGCAAAATATTATTTTGCTGTAATTACTATTGGACCAACATTATCACCAGTTTCTTTATTGTGAGCACCATGAGAACCATCGCAATACGGCCACTAAAAAGAAAGAACACAAAATATAATATGTTCAAGTCTGCAAGGTAAATAGTAAATTATTGTAATTACATTTTTAGATTTCCAACATCTACAAAAGGCAGCTTTTTCGTCAATATTTTCGATATCGATTGTATCGACAACTTTGGGATTTTCTTTCAAAATTTTTAAATTAATTTGTTTTGTTGGCGTAGGTCGACCTCTAGGACAAAATGCTCTATAGCTGACGTAAGTAAGTCCTGCCAGAGCAGCTGTTGGAGGTATGAGGCATAAAATGTCCTTAACTTCAAAAAAAAATCAGGTCACTGCAGACTAATGCCACTTGGATCATCTACTTACATCCTAATTTAAACCAACCACCGATCGAATCTGGAACTGGCAAGCTAGATAAATAATTTGGTATTGCAACTTTAACTAAATGAGCTACGGGTTGAACCATTTTTGTTTTAAGTATTATACAAATAATGACACGTTATTTTTCTATAAAATCACCTAAACGTAGAGGTTATTTTTTACTTTCCTATAATAGGGAATTTACAAAATTACTGTTTCCAAAGACGGCGTTTTTAAAATTGAATATAAATTTTTGTTATGCGATAAAAATATTGCGTGCGCTTATGTATTTGTGTGACACAGATATAATTTGGTGGCGCACTCTAGTGACGTACGTTTATCATTAATCAGTTGTGGAGGTTATGTGATGCGAACCATATAGCGTTGTCAGTGCTCTGCGTTTTAAAATCGATGGTATTCGAATATGGCTGAAGAGTTATTGGTAGTGCTAAGTCGTAAGGATAATTCTGGTTTTGGATTTTCACTTTTAGGAAAGCCCGGATTACCACCTATAATTTACAACATTCTGGAAGACTCACCGGCTGCTGACAGTGGAGAAGTATGTACCCGATTTGCATTTCTTGTTTTATTGTATAAAAACTAATAATAATGAATCATTTCGATTTTAATGCTTATTATTTTTTTGATTGAAAACCGATAAAAGATATTTGTGTTTGTGAGAATGGCACAACGTCTTTCGTGATTTTTCTTTGGGAAAATTTTGCGTGAAAATTGTATTTACTCGGTTCTGTTAAATGCTTACTAACTGTTGACAAATAATTTTAATTTTTTAATTGCAATTTTATACTCGAAACTTTTTCATGTTCGCAATAATTTAGTTTTCATTAAATAATAAATAAAAACAGCTGTAATGAACAACGCCTTCTTTGAAGTTCTTATATTACCTTGAACTGACCACAATAATATTTTTATCTGTGTGTGGTGCGTATCATTTTTTTTTTGTGGGTTGTATTAATTATAATATTAATGTACAGGATGATATTTTATTTCACCCATCAATTTATTGTGTTTACTAATTTTTAAAGAAATTACTGCATTTTGGATAACGAAAATTTAATTTAATTTATAAATTATAAAGATAATAAAATATAAGTGCAAAGTATAAGAAATACCTAGGTAAAGGTAGAAAATAACTATAACAGAAATAGGTATTATAATTCCTTCATATTAATTTTAAACATGTTATACTGATCAATTTATTAGTTTATTATTTTATTTATTTATTTAAATCAATCACGTTTAAGAATGTTTGACTTTATTTTCCAACGAAACCGTTATTTAATTTGTTTCAGATTAAGTATACATAATAATTTGTGTACGGTGAGAAAGTTACCGAGAAACATTGGTTAAAGTTTTTAAAATGTACCCGACTCTTAAGGTAGGCATCGAAATAGTCACATTACTTTCTATTATACACCTTGGTATTAAAGTGCTATTTTTTAATATCGATAGCGGAGATTTTGAAAAATCCGTTAATGCAAACTCTAAAAATAAAATTGATTTTATCCTTAGAAAGGTTACTTTACTTCCTAATTTTTGGAAGCTATCGTGTATAAGTAAAAGAAAATGTAGAGAGCTTTAAAAAAATAAAATAGAAATTTAATTGGTTTATTAAGCAACGTATTTAATTTTGTTGGTCATTGGCGACTGCTCTCATCAAGATCAGAGATTTTTGATGACATCAATTTGTTATTTGACATTGTTGGACTTGTTTTTCTTGGGCTACATGAAATATAAGGTTTACGACAATAATAAATAAAGGTTGCAGGCTGAAAGTGCCAGAGCAGCCAACGTTTAAGCGCATCAGTTATTTTCATAATAATGTATGAGTTTTCTCGTACATTAAAATTTAACCTATATAGGCCTAGGCCTTTCTAGGCTATGCGCATTTTAGGAAACACTTTGACTCTATTTTGCAAGTGAAATATTCTGAATTTTAATGCTGAAAGTTTGCGTTTAGTTATTGTAAACTTCTAAGATTTTAGGTTTTGCTGGAGTCTGCCAGCCCGTCTATGTATTTGGGCACAAAAAATAACACATAATGTTATCTACATAATATTTTAATAAACATAATTAAGACGTAGGTGTAAGTGCAGGAAGGTTGCTTTTATAAGTTCATTTAATGGCATATAAACAATTTCTAATTGATGGGGAGCTGGGTTTAGTAGTATAATACTGTGATTCCATAGGATATGCCTAATTGAGGGGGTTAATGAAGCTAACTACTGCACTCATGTATTCTTTTATTACTGTTTTTTTCTATAAGGCCTACTAAAAATTATGTAAATATGATTTAGTATCTTATTCAACTTATTGGGTTTAAATAAAAGGATTACTTATTATAATTTATTATTACGAATGATTTCCTGTTATAATTAATGTTTTGGTCCAAAAAGCTAACATCTTGAGTTTTGCACAAAAGGCACAGGGGAGTTGAGGTGAAATTTAACTAATTTCACCCAGAAACACCTCTAAAGTTGTTAGTTAATTTATCACTTAACAACCTCCATGTAAATCTTATGGGAAATAAACTTAAAGAAACCAATGTTTTCACCCATATTGCTTACTGATTGTTGCTTCTCTACGTGAGACGTAGGTAATAGAGACGAAAATTTTGATTAAGTAATAATGACTAACTTCTATTATAATCGTAAAATGTCGGGAAGTAAATTTTCAAAATTAATCATCAACCTCAACTATAAAGAATAAATTTGAAATGAAAGAGCAAAGAAAACTTTTCTATTTCTGTAACTTTTTTATTTTATTTTTTATTTATTAAATATTTGAGTATTAAAAACTTACTGTTATTAATTTACAGGTTGAAGTAGGTGATGTGATCTTGAAAGTAAATGAAACGGATGTAAATAAATTTAGTACAAAAGAAGGTAAGCTTTTTTCATTTATTTTTAACGTACAACTATTTTCATGCAGACTTTTCTCACTTCTTTTGAACGCAATGTCGGACCTTCCAATTTCCTCTGCCAAAATATAATCTTCTTTTTGTATAAAAAAAATTAAATTAACTTAACGATTATTGTCCGTAATAATTTTTTGTTTAAATCTTTGATTGATTATGTAGTTTATTTTAACATCCATCTATTTCTTAATTATAGTTAGAAATCATTCTTCATTTAATCATTACTAGTGAATTAGTGCATGTGCACACTGCCGGCAAGTGAAACAAATAGACGCCAATCTTAAATAACAATCTACGAACAATGTTATCAATTGGTTTGTCATTTGCTTGGTATCGTATCGCATCGTCGCCAATGTGCACACGAACTTAAGGGTATTTCGATGAAATTAAAAATGTAATTTAGTTATTCTATTACTTGACCTGTAAGTAGCTACTAATCCTAACTTGAACATTATTTGCATTTTTAATGTATTAACAATATCATTTTCCTTCCAGTATTAAAATGTCTACGATTATCATCAGATCCAGTAACACTAAAAATAAGACGCGGTAAGATTTAAGTTATTAAAATTTCAAAACGATTTGAGAAAATGTTCTTAACGGTGGTTAAGTTTTTGGTGTAAAATTTATCAGTAGGCATTTCATTTTAATCTAGATCCGAAAGTCAAAGCTACTGTAAGAAAAAATTTATTACCTACGCCAAGCGGAGATTTGGAATTATCCGTTTTGCGCAGTAAAAGTGGACATACGCATACGGTATATAGTCATTCGAGGCCAGAGCCTGCTGTACATCAAACAAATATTAAAACAAATGGAACAAATCCAGAAGAAGAAGCTTTGCTGGCTGATCATTTTCAAGAAAATGAGAGATTACAATGGGAACCATTATCTTCGGATATTTACAAACCTAGAGGTCCGCCAAAATTTGAAGCATATATGATGACCGGGGAGCACATACTAAACATTTCTCGAACTCAACAAATTAACATTTTGCCGAAACAACAAAAGAAATTGGAAAGCCTTAGGTGAGAATTTTATTTGTCATAAACTTTTGTGCATGCATGGATTTTGTTTATTTTTTCAGACATCGTAACACAAATTTTCATATGAAGCATCATCACAATCACCAGCAACACAACTCTGTGCCCAATAGTCCAAACGAAATGGAAATGGGATTGAGGACACATAAATTAAATTCGAATTCAACAAATACATCTCCAATATGTGCCAATAAAAGAGATTCCAATTCATCAATTGGCGAATCTAATAAACCGTTAGCTTTCAATAGTAATAATTTTGTTCGCACCAGCCGGTCCGAAGATCAATTGCAAATGCAAAAAGATTCTAGTATGAATGCCATAGACATCGATATCGAAGACGATGTTACTAGTTCTTTAAATACATTACTCGATACTCGGCCTGACGTTGGTTCTAATTCTAGTTCCTCTAATAATGTGTGTTCATCTACTAAAAGTGATAGAATAGTATGGACATATAATGCCCCTGTAACAACTTCTTTTGAACAACACAAGACCTGCTGCCACACAATATCTAATGGTAGTAATTCATCTCGCAGTAATTCTTCACCTTCATCTCCTAGTCCACTCAGATCGAGATCTGGTTCGCCTGCATCACCAACTTCTGTGTCTTCCTCTGTAATGTCGAGTCATTCGGGATCGTATAGATTACCTTATACAATGACTAGCAGTTCTCATGTTGATAACAACGGACATTATCATAAGACAAATGGAGATTATAGTATATCCGAAGCAATTTCCAATATATCTAGTCCCGATTATAACGACGATAATAGTATCGGTATACGCGATTGTGTAATGGAAGTTAGTGATCATAGTGACAGTGATAGTACACTTTTAGTGTCCGAACCACGACAAAAACACGGAAATGTCGAAGGCGATCATAGAATTGTTATACAAGTTAAAGGAGCCGATAAGGATATAATTGCTTTGAAGGACAGAGGCAAATTCTTTCGTGATAGTGAATTATGTCAAAGATTTAAATCGGATTATATAGATCAGGTGAATAATAACTACTGTTTTTCTTTAAAAGTATTTTCGACATTTGTTAATTAGAGAAGTAAGTGGTTTGTATTAAACCACATCTTTTACATTAAAAAACTACACTTTTTGTGATCGTTAATGAGGTCATCAGAAAGTACTTTTTCAGATCGAAGCTAGAAATGAAGCTCTATTTTAATAAACAACTTGTTGAAAAATCGCGAGTTAATTTAGAAAAAATAAACATTGTTTTTAATATTCCAAATAGTTTAAGACATTAAAATAGAATTATCTAGCATTATAGGTAAATTTGCTTTCAGTTAAATTCACCGAACTTGATAATTTATGATGCCGATAAGAAGTTGCCAAAAAATCATATTCCAAAATAGAAATGTTAACGAGTTTAGGGCAATTAAAAGTTTTATTTCAAAGTTGTTTATTATTAAAACAAGACTTTTTGATAACAATGTAAATCTGAAGTAAAGAACTTTCTGATGATAATGAAAAATTATTATTAGATTATATTGTGATTCAATTTCCAAAAGATTGAGCAATTAGCGTATTGTGAGGAAATGTCCACTACTTGCCTGGCCCTAGGTGCTTTTCTGGTCTATAATTAGTCTGTTACAGAAACGAGAACAGTAAAATGTTAAAATGCATATATTCAGATACCTCCATTCTCAATAAGTGAGAAGCAATGGAAACAGAAACGATTTAACTTTTACCGCTGTGGTTTTCCTCATGCGCAAACTGTCAGAAGGCATGTTTTAAACATTTTAGTTTAGTGTTGCGTTCTATTTATTACAATTAAATTTAGTTTGACTTTAAGTTAGGTAAGATAAAAATCTTGGCTAATCTAAATTCAATTTGACAGATTTTAAATTAATTCTATAATTTTATAAAATTTGACATGTAAACTTAGTAATCAAAGTTAGGAACTAATGCCCATACCTATAGTTGATACTTCACCCGATCTCGTACTTGAGTCAGACGAAATCCACCAATCAAAATAAACAAATCCATAATTAAGTCATGTTCAAGTTTTGCTGGAGCCAATCATCGATTATAGTTACTGGCATTAGGTTGATCTCCAGTTACCTTAGATAATGCACGAAATAAGCATAAAATCTAACTTTCCCTTAAATGCCAAATTATAAATATAACGCATTTTTACCTAACTTCACTTCGACTTAGGTTAGATTATCTTAGATTAGAAATAGAACGCCAGCATAGATCCTAGCTACTGTTATGTTCTGGTTTTATTGAGAACCGACATTTCATTTTGTTCCTGCTCCCGTTTTTGTTTTCGTTACTGTTACAGACTAATTTATTGTGAACCTGCAATTCTTCCATATTATGTTGTTTTATTTTTAACTTACGAGTTTATTATATTAAGTACACATACTGCAAGTATTCAGATTACTTTTTGTTAATTTATTGCACTTGCCAATTATATAAAAAAATCTATAAAGTTAATCAATTGCAAATTTAAATTTGGAAGGCAACAATGGTTCTTCGTGTTAGTCACATACTTTCACATGCAATTAATATAGGCATGGAAAACCAGAAATACTTATATTATAATATTATATAGGTATATAAGTAATTCTACTTGTACTTGCAAAAACTTTTTTAAATTGAATTTTACTTTGAATGCTTAATGAATGCAATTTTATTTTAATCAGTTTCATTGAACAAGTAGTAAGCAGTAAAATTTATATATTGCATCAAGAGATTTTATTTATAGGAAAGCGGAAGTTCTAGAGATGATATGACGGAAGATGGAAATACGTTAAAAGAAACCATTAGGTCATCTTCTTCACCACCATCTTCAGAAGATGATAGTGATATTGAGAGCTTACATAGCTTTCATTATTCACCTAAAGCTGTCGACCTACCATCGGCCGTGCGCCTCGCTAAACGTTTGTATTGTCTTGACGGATTTAAAAAATCTGACGTGTCAAGGCACCTTAGTAAAAAGTTTGTATTAAGTAATTTATAATTCCTTAAAATATTTTAATGCTGTTTGAATTTTAGTAATGAATTTAGTAGAGCAGTAGCAGATGAATATTTAAAATATTTCGAATTTAACAAAGATACTTTAGATTTAGCTTTAAGAAAATTTCTTAAACAATTTTCTCTTGCCGGTGAAACGCAAGAGAGAGAAAGAGTTTTAGTTCATTTTTCGAAAAGATATTTAGACTGCAATCCTGGTACTTTTAATTCTCAAGGTAACTTTCAATATCTTGACATGAATGAAATGTTGGACTTATAATTGAAAATTACAGACGCAGTTCATACTTTAACTTGTGCAATTATGCTTCTTAATACGGATCTTCATGGCCAAAATATAACTCGTAAAATGACCTGTAATGAATTTATCGATAATTTAGCGGGATTAAACGAGTGCGAAAATTTTCCAAGGGAAATTCTCAAACAATTGTATCATGCAATTAAAAATCATCCTCTTGAATGGGCATTGTATGGATTTTTGATAAATTTAATAAGCCTGTTATTAAATTAGTACATAATATTATGATTTTCAGAGATGAAGAAATGGAAGGTAATGGACAAACGCAATCGAAAGATCCAAGTGTTTTAGGTGGAAATCCGTTCCTTGATATTCCTAATTCAATTAATACTGTCGAATATAAAAAGGGTTATGTTATGAGAAAGTGTTGTTACGATTCTAATGCCAAAAGAAGTGAGTATCTAGTATATTTTAAAATTATTACAAATTATTCTACAGTGGTTGAATTTCTTAAAATATTACCAACCTACTACTTAATCCATTATTTCTGTAACTTGCTTGAGTACACCTGTTGTGTGTACCCATTGGAGACATGGTTTGGTGTTTGTTTTCTACAATAATTATTACCTAAGTAAATGCTTTAAAAACTGTACTCAAACGAGTACAACAGGCGTTAATGGGTTATGGTTAGCTTTTACAATAGTCTGTTAAGTTTTATTTATCCGGGTTGTAACGTTATATGGATGTTTATTGGTTTATTGTTTATTGTGGATTGGTTTATAGCTATAGGTTATTTTAAACACATTAACTGAAGCATTTTAAAAATGCCTTCTAAAAAGAAAGTTCAAAATTCAGTTAAGGTGTAATTATTCAAATTTAGTAATAAGAATAGTTTTATTTACGATCAAATTTATATTAAAACGATGTGTTGTCGTAACAATGCTTGACTGTTTTGTTTTGGCAACTAGAAATAGTATATTATACATCATGGGACTAAGGTGCTGCTTTTCATACCGCGTGCAAAGGTTTTTCGCACACGGGATGAAAAGAACCTTAGTCCCAAGATGTATATACTATTTTTCACAATTTCGCTGAAAATGCTGAATTACATTGGTTAATAACTAAATTCGAGATTTTGAAATTGCAATAACTCGAAAACGGCGCTAGATATCGAAAAACTAAGCAAAAAATTTACCCTCTTTACAGTAACTCCCCAGCGATTTGTCGTAAGAAGCTATATGCAAAATTTCAGATCAATAGCGCGCAATAATGGCACGGGAAAAAAAGTATTACTTTAGTCCCGCAAAAGCGGGAGTAAAGTGAGCACTTTACTCCCGGAATTGTGAAAAAAAAATTTTTGATTTTACCATTTTTATAACACAAACTTTTTTTTTTTAAATAAATTTGTATTAAATTAAAAAAAAGATTATAACTGGGGATCAATGTTGGAATTTTTAATCTTTATTTTAATTTAACCGCTTACAGCATATCGTCGGCTTACAAGTCAAACACCCTAAGTCAAAAATGTTAGAATTGAGAAAATCCAGTTAGAAGTTTTTATTTATGTATGATTTGTGGGTTAGTGAAAAACTTAAAACTGTAATTTTAGTTTAACATGAAATTTCATGGCTTCAAGGATTTTATCAGTCAATAGAATGGAAGAAAATATTATAGGATAGTGTCAATAAGTCAAAAATGAAAAAAACTGACTTATGCCCGTACTAATAGTTAGGGATCAATCAGAGATTCAAGATGATCCTAGAATTTAGCAATGAGATTACTGGAATTTAGTCCTTATCGTAGCAACAGCTACTATTTCGAGAATTAATCTTGAATCTCGAATTGATCCGCGACTATTAGTATGGGCATTAGTGTGGTTTGCTTGTAAGGCGATGATATTATGCTTGTGTATGCACACACATAAATGTTAAGTGATTAATATAATAATGAAGGGATAATAATATTAAAAGGAAATGGAATTAATTGAAATAAATCTTTAAGTGAGGGTCGGCTAAAAGAAACTCTTTTTGGTGTGTGTTGAGATTTGAAATGCTTTTTAAGTATTTTTCAATTTCTTGGTAGTTAAAAAGTTTACTATACATGACAAAATATCAATTTTTGCAATATTAAACTGTTTAAATACTAAGCATGCTGAAATACAAAATAGCTGTTCCGAAGGCCTTTGCTGCATTTTTCTAGCTCCATTTCATAAGCGCAGTTGGAAAATGTTCTACTGTACACTTCGTGACCTGATATTGTACCTACACAAAGACGAAAATGGATTTAGGAAAAATCAAATGGGTGACAATTTTCATAATGCCATTCGAATTCATCATGCACTTGCAACCAAAGCTGCCGATTATACCAAAAAACAGTATGTGTTTCGTTTACAAACTGCAGATCAAGCTGAGTACTTATTTCAAACTAGGTAAGTACCATTAATTTTTTCAAAAAATACTTTAATAAGGCAGTTGGTTAATATAATTTATTTCAATCACTAATTTGAGAAACTCAACAAATCCTCATAATATTGTGATTTAATTTTACGAAATATCCGTCTTTAATGGCAAGACGCATCGTTTCCTTTATAAAATCGATAAATCCGTGCACTCTCCTGCAAGAACGCTAATATAAAGATATTATTTAATCGACACCTCCTACGTAAACTATCGTAACTCACAAAATCCCAATTTTTACTTTTTTGCAGAAATTGACTGTACTATATCTAATCTTAATGTTACCAAAGCGAAAGTTGCAAAAATTATACCGATTCTTTTTTAAATTGCAACAAAATACATTGACATTCCACTTAAGAGCATACACATTACAAACTTTAAAATGCTCTCCTGTAAAATTAAGATTTTGAAGATACGATAGTTTACGTAGGAGGTATCGTAATGTTAATGTTAAAAAATATTTAATAGGCATTAGCCTATTGCATTAACAACTGAAAATAATTGGAAAGTTATCTTTTATTATCTCAGAACTCTCTTTATGGAACTTGTCGGGTTTCTCAAATTAGTGATTAGATCAGTATACAGTCAAGTTTATTGAGTCAAAGTTCAGTTCCTGAAAAAATATAATTAATTTAATTTTACCAATGGAAATTATCCTTTACTGCTAAGAAGCTAATGTTAACTTGAACGGCTTGTTTATAAAGAAAAATTTAAGGTAACATTAAAATTTAAGCAAAGAATTAAAATTGAAGATTCTTGTTGGCCAATTTTACCTTAATTTTGTCCTTGATTAATTGTCCTTTAATACATTATTTAATACATTTAATAATAATAAAATTTAATACAAAATATTTAAAAAAATTTAGTGATTCAAAAGAACTTCAAGCATGGATAGATACAATTAATTTTGTATGTGCAAGTTTGTCTGCTCAACCTTTAGAAGCAGCTATAGGTTCGCAAAAAAAGTTTCAAAGGCCGCTGTTACCTTGCAGTCGAACAAAACTTGATTTGGTCAGTTTCAACTTTTGTCGATTAGTATTTGTATCAACTTGATAATTAAATTAAATTTTAGCGTGATCAGTTACATGACCACGAGGAGAGAGTAACGAGACTGGAAAACGAGCTAGACGATCACCACAAATTTCCTCCAGAGAGAGGAGCGAAGTCATTAATAATACAAAATTTTAAAGAGAAAGAAAATTATCTTAACTATGAGGTTAGCTACGTCTATTTTTGTTCTCTTATATATTACGGTGGTCAAAAATGTGAAATATCTTTATATAAATTGTTATAATATTTGCTGTTTTATTACAGTTGAAGCGGTATAAAACTTACACTTACATATTAAGGTCGCATTTATCTCAATTTCCCGATGTGGATGTGAGTTTAGCGGAAAATAGTATAGGCGAATTGGACGAAGCTAGTGGGATTGCGATTTTGGAAAGCTCATCTACCGGAGTTGTACCACCTCCTATACCAGATAGACGCTCATCGCCAGTTACAAATAGGTATAGTTACAGACAAGCTATTTATAATCGTGCTATGCTAAACGGAGGGGCTGATGTAGGCTGATAAAATTACTTTAAACATTTTCAGCTTGTGCGCTTTTTTTTTCAAATCAAACTTTTTTAAATGTGGCATTTATTGGGCGCAAAAATTATTAAAGTCAATTAATATATAGAAAGCATTTGGTTTGTGCACAAATCAAGTAAGTTTACGCGCTCAGTAAATGTGAAACTTTTTTGGGAACAAAGCAATATTAAACAAAAATTATTTAACATGTGAATATAATGGAAAAAAAGAAAAACTTAAAAATATTAATAAAACCAGCATGGGTTTTTATTTGGTTATGGTTATTTGTCTATTTTTTTTATTTTGAAAAGCTTTATTTTTAAACTTTGTAATGTTGGTTTGATGCCGTTTTTGATTGTTTTTTATTTAACGAACAGTGTTCATTTTATATGAGTTTCCGAGATCCACATTACATTTTTATAATACGCTGGTGATTGCCATCTTTAATGTTTTGTGCCAAATTAATGAAAACGATAATAGTTTATTAAAAAAAAGTTTATACTTTTCAAAGTCATTTAAAATTCAGTTTAATTTATTTATTTATTAAATAAGGAATTCATCTTCGAAAAAGTATGTTTTATGTTTTTATTTTTATTAATTTTATTATAACTAGAGATGAGATTTTTAGGTTTTTACCTTTTTTTATTTTAGCTCCTATTTGTATGATATTAGTACCAAAATTTGTTTCGTGGAAAACTACGTTATATAAGTCATATTTGTTTTGACCTTTTTTGCCTTTTTTTTTCATTTTTATGACCTATTTTAACATTTTGAAAACTTTTTTTTAATTTGCAGTTGAAATTGAAAAAAAATTTAATTTAATTCAAATTAATTTAAAATTTAAATTGAAATTAAAACCATGTACCAACCTAAAAAAAAGCATCAAGTCCATGTATATAAGGACAAGCTTAAAAATGAAATTGTAAAATTGTGAAAAAAAGTTATCTTAATCTTAAATCAACATAATATTTATTCAAAATGTCTAAGCGTAAACTTAGTTTAACTTCGAAAATTAAAGGATGGATTATTGGAAAAAAAAAATATATAGTACAATGGACGATGACGGTTTGTTTTGTGAAGTTTGTTATTGGTACTTTTTTTAAACTTTTAATACCTAATTGGTGGGTTTAGTTACATAAAACCACTAAAACTTGACAATACCAATCTAAAATAGTATTTTTTTAGTACCTTTTTAGGTATCTTTTTTTGAATTTTTACAACCTAAAATGACTTTTTAGAACCTTTTTAGGTGCCTTTTTTTGAATTTTTACGACCTAAAAATCTCATCTCTAATTATAATATATATTTTACAAGTGTGGGCGCATAGAAAGTTACTAATAATAGATCATTTTCCAATTTATGATTATTATTATTATTTTTATTATTTCTTTTTTATATACAAACTTTTTCACCGTAGCTCAGTTTTTAGTTACCGATTGATTTCGTTTTTTTTTTTAAAGCATCCTTTTATTTACTTAATTTTAAAGTAATAGAGGTAAAACTTGACGTTATTTTTCAAATTTTATTTGTTTTAAATTTTTGTCACCGATGCTGCAATTAATTATTATCGTTGTATGTAATCATGGTAACACTATCTTTAACATAAATAGTGTACAATTTGAAGTATAATATTTAATAATTTGATGCATATCTAAAAATTAAATCCCGATACATAATGATTAAACTTTAGAAAAAGATTTAAATTAAAATTTTCAATGGTTGGGTTTTTCAATGTCAAGTATGGGGGTAATGTATTATATTAGGGCAAAGTAGAATTAAAATTGTGATTAGTTTATTGACTCGTGTTTCTTTATCGGTGCATTGAAAGACCAGTTCCAAGTTGTATTTTTTTAATGTAAAAATATTAATAAAAATCTGTAGTGTTCATATTTTAATTTTAGTGATTATTTTACATAAATATAATATAAATTACATAATATACTATCTTTCCTCTATAATATTACTATAAATAGTAAAAAGATGATAGAGAAGGTAATATGAACTTGTGTTTTATATATTTTATTGTTTGAGATTGTCAATTTTATTGCTTAAATTGCTTTATTGGTATATTTAATTTGTTGACGAATGCTTATCACGTTTAAAGATTTATCATATTTTATGTACATAAATATTAAATTATGCAATCCATGTTGCATTACTTATCTACCTTTCATAATAAATGTACAAAGTATACAATACTTTGTATGTAATTGCAATTTTCAAATACAATAAATAAGTTTGGTATTGTCTTTAAAACTGAATACATTCCGATAGTTAATTTTTAGTAAAATTATGGACTACTCGATGCTAGACTTATTCGTTGTATAAGAATTTGGAAAATCAGATCTTGTTTGTATAGTAGTAGGGGCTGTGAGTATTATTATATAAAAATATTGTGAAAAGGTAATTTTAGAAAAAAAATTACCAATGCAATTTTACTTAACTAGACAAGTTATTATTGAAAGACTTTGGTGAAGATGCACCACGAGATTTTTGTCTTATTAAACAAAACTTGTAAGAACAATATATCTCTTGGTGCGTCTACACGTTTATGGTTACAGCATGTTATATTTAATAATATTTAAATTATTATTATTATGTTAAGACAAAAGATAATAAAAGATGTGAAACATTTTAAAAGAAACGTGATTATTTTAGGTATAATATTATCATTTTGGTTCAGTACACCTCTAAACGAGACAATTTAAGATGATAAAGTAAACTAGAGGTTTGTTTATTTTTGTAATTGTTTAGCACTATAACGTTTTATTATTTTCAATAACAACAAACAAAAATTTATGTAATCCAGCTTGGCTTTATATCTCGATCAAGTTTATTTAATTTAACAAAACTTAAACTGCCAATTTTCTGTAACATTATCTCAAATCTCTTTTGTCACATTGACTGCTCGCTCGTTGATCTTTTACAAGCTATAAATTGAAAAAATTACAAGTAAATGTAACATAGAAAATAACATTTTACTTGCTAACATATTTGTCCTTATTATCTCGTAATCCATAATTTATTATAAGAATAAATATAATTATGATGCTTGAAATATATAAGTTTTTTTTGTTGTAAATGTGCATTTGGGGTACAAGTACAAATACATACCATATCCTGTTCATTTAAAACAATCTAAATTTAATATTTCCTGAACCCAAACAGATATTAATATCAGAAGATATTGGCTTGTACTTGCACTATTTTTCAAAATTTGATAATATTTTAAATCGGCTTTCTCGCTCGCTTTTAAACACCCTAACGAAATCAATCTAAAGCAAATTGTACTCGAAAATCAATTAATTATTTTAATTTTACTGTAGCACATTAAGAGCACTCACAAAGACTTTTATTTTAAAATTATTATAAAGTTGAATGGCTGCTTGGGGCGTGAGGTTAATCCTTCTTAACAGTTCTTAGTTTGCTCTTCTAGTTTTTGAGATAATAAGAGTGAAAATTTATAAATCAAATGGTTTAATAAATTAATTGTTTAAGGAGCTAATCGTTACGAGATTTTAACCGACTTTTAACAGGTTTTATTTAAGGTACTTAAAACATCAAAACATTATTATACTAAACATCCTTCAGAAATAAAGAAAATTTACCAGGTGGTTATCGATGTAATTGTTGTTTTCTTTTCTTCAACTTAAGTGAGACTATATTAATAAATATAAGTTGGAAAGGTATTCTATTTGCATGATATACCAAATATTCAAGTTCTTAAATTAAAGATATGAAAAGAAAACATAATAAATATATACAGTAAGCGAAATTCGATTAGAACCACCCTTATCACAAAAGAATAATTCCGCATATACAGTGGCTCACAATATTATTCATACAGTCCTATAACATAGGACAGCAATACTTATTCAAAATTTTTTGTTGCAAATTTCATTCTCTTCATTTTTGTTTATATAAATTGTTTTATATGACAAAACACGCCTTCAAAACGTATAATTTACATTACTAACATAGGACTGTATGTGTAATATAATAAGTAGATAAGAAAATGATTATACATAGGTAAACACGTAATGGTGTTATTGCATTTGACGAAAAAAATTCCCGGTTTAAAATTATTCTTAGTTTTAAATGATACTTTGGTATATGAACAGCAGTAAGTTGTGTTATTACTGTGCGAAATTCTATTAGAGCTAGGTACATTATTTTTGATGAAAATTCAATATTATTTAAATTTATTTTTAATAAAGGTAAGAGCTGCTAACTGTCTTTGTATAAAACCAATAATATCAAATTTTTAATCAAAAGTAGCAAGATGGGACGTGGAAAAGGTTTATCAAATGAAGATATTGCCAAAATAAAAATATTGAGTGAAAGGGATACGATAAACCATCGTATGAATGCAGAAAATTATATTGAAGTCTTGGAAGATGATTTAGTGATGATTTAGATAGAAGAAATTATGCTTGATGACTGCTTTTTCCAATATGATAATGCTGATATTCACACTGCCGACATGTGAAAGATTGGTTTTCATCTAAGGAAATACCTACCATTGTTGACTTGGCCAGTAAGAAGATCTAAATCCAATAGAAACTTGCTCGCCAAGTTTACAGTGGTGGGAGGCAGTACAATACCTTAGTAGAACTAAAGGGTGCCATACGTGAAGCATGGAAGAAAATTTCAGGCGAGGTCTTACAAAATTTTATAAAGTCAATGTCAAATAGAATTTTTGAAGTAATACTTCAAAAAGGAGGGAGCACTAAGTATTACACTTAAAATTCTTTAATATTTAAAAAAAATTACACGATAAAACATAGTGGCACTATTGGAATTTCGCTTAAAAATTTTGAAATTTTTTAGATTTAAAATGTTTTGTAATCGTTATTAATAAATCATGTAACTTTTTAGAATTATCAATTATTATATAAATCTTTATTAACGCATTATCTTTTACAAATTCGTTTTAAACAAAATCTACCCCATAATACATGGGTGTCACTAATTGAATTTCGCTTACTGATAATGAAGTGTTTATTAAATGTAGTAATTAACACCTCGATCCGCCCGCCTCTTAATTAATTTTATCCTAAATGAACTTTCAAAAGTCTTTTATTAATGTTTTTCTTTAAATTGATTGTTTTTTGTTCCAAAAATATATTATTTGTTACTAATTTTATAGATAATTATAATTTGGAGAAAGAGATTATAATATTCATGAAAATTTGAATTTATGTTTTTATGTAGACTAATAGGTCTAAAAGGGGCGTTGAATTAATTTCTGGATTAATAAAACTAATCCAGTTTTAATGCTAGTTTGGTCCAATTATGGAACATATTCTGTTCTATAATAAAGCCATAAAAAAATTTACCGTCTTTATAATAAACACAAAGTCGATGATCTTCTGGGTGCGTAAATAAATAATTTGCTAATAGTATGGGAATTTTGTTAGCTGTACACATTTATTCATCTTCCCCCGTCTCTCACCTATTGATATTAATTATTGAATGTCGACTGTTCTTTAATCGATAAGCAAAGAAAAGTTTTAATTAAATCTAGATAATTTTCATCAAATTAAGAATTAAAAAAAATATACGACTATTATTTTCTTGACATTAAATTTGTAGTTTTAGGAATTTGATTTTTAGGAATTCATAAATACTTGCAAGAAACAAATACATCTATTAATTCTATATTGGTTACTATTGTGGTTTTTTCATTTCCTGGTATTTTTAAAATTTTACCTCTGAATGTTTTATTAACGTATTGTGTATTATAGTTTTGACTAATTAAGTAAAGTAAAATAAAACAAGTTTTGCTTGGCTTTCTTATCTTTTGCATGATTTAGGTGCTGTTGTTGTATGCATGCTACGAATAGAAATTCACACGATTGGAACACTTACACTTATTTGCCTGCTACCACGAAATCTTAAAATTTGCTTCGTCAAACGAGTTGCTACACTAATCAATCAGGCATGTTTCTTTTTGTTATTATTTATATTTTACAATAATTGTTTATATTATAATGTATTAATTAATATTATTGAAAAAATGAGTGGTGCTCTGAATCTAATGCGGTTTTGTTGCATGGATCGACGTAGGCAATCGACTGAAAAATTAATAAGCTGTCAAGGCATGGGAATTGGAAACGTTCAAGTTGTGTCTGAAAATTGGTAGCTAGTGTTATTGTGCAATAGTTAACTGTTGCATTATGTTAATAGAAACAAATGTAGGATGTAAGTTTTAGACATTTATTTGAATTTAGCGAAATTACCAAAGAATCTTTCGAGTCCAAATTAATTAAATGCTCAGCAGTTGCCGATTATATTTATTTGATAAATTTTAACAAATTTTAATATTCAACAAAGTTTATATATTTTATAATAAATAGAAGATATTTTTAAATAATAACATTTTTTATTGATGCTACTGCTGGACATTTATATGTACAACTGTATTGTTAGTAATTAAAAAAAAAATTTTTATACAATATTATTATTATAGTAGTAGATACTATAAAACTATTTATTTTATTTTTGTACATATTCAAATAATTATTGTTTTTAATTCGATAGCTTGTGTTTGCATTTCGATGAATGCATATTATGTAATGTATATAACTTATACATCAAAGTGCTTTTTAATTATGTAAAATTTTATTTTTATTTTCAATATATAAATTTGTATTATACCACTAAGCCATATTATTATTATTTATAAATAGTTTTACAGTTGCATCAAGTATTGCGTGCTACAGTATCAAACTTAACCTTTTCCTTCTGCAGCAACCATTTTGCTCTCTTTCAAAATTAGTTTGCATAGGATCAATAATTTTCCATGTTGTTGTCTACAGTCTTTTTATGAATCATTCACAAGAAGCAATTTAAAAATTAATCGATTTATTAATATCTAGAAAAATAGCAATGAAAAATGTAAATAACGGCATCTTTGGAGCAAAGCGTACATAAAACGAAACATTTTCTAACTACATAATATAGTAAATATTTTTAAATATAAGATATAAATATAAGAAAGGATATTTTAATAAACATATAAGCTTTTTGCACCAACAAAGCAAAATTAAAGTGTTAACTTGTCAAGTTGTAATATTAAGTATTATAATTATATTGATATTCTAATGCCCATAATAAATACTCCATCTTCAACTTGAGAACAGTTCTTGTCTTCTCTTAATTAACTAGCGACTATTCCCATTTAGGCATAGCTAGAATTGATTTTAGCTCTTTTAGCTAAAAGCAATTTAAATTTCTTGTTAAAAATATAATATTTATTGGAACAGATCTTTATCTAACTAATGACTAACTAGGCATAACTAGAAAGTGGTTGCTGTTTCATCCTTTATTTTTCGGTTGATTTTTGATTTATTGGTGTTAGCTTTGTTATATGAAATTTTACATTGCCATATGTAAAGGTTTACATAAACCCTGTAGCATGTCGATGGAAGGGTGGTCATTCAAAAAATTTCTAAATTGCCCTGCAGACGAAAATTTTAATTGATTACAAATAATAAACTTTTATTTTACATGTAAAATTTCAGGCGTTAACGAAGCCCAAAGAGATGGAGTTGAGATTCCGGTTGATAACCTGAAGCCTCACAAAAAGTAACAGTAAAGAAATCAAGTGAATTACGTGAATAAAGAAGGCTATGTATAAATCGAAAGGAAATAAAAATTAAAAATGTTTTTCAAATTTTCCACAAAAGCTCGATATTTCATTGGTCAGGTCAGGAGTATTGTATGCAACCCATTCTGCGTAGAGAAATTTATTTTAAGTTTTTCAATAACATTGGTTCTTATTAATATTGTAATAAGCAACAATAATGTGTCTTGTCGAAAAGGTAATGAGAATAAATAATTAAATTCAAGTTTATAGAAATTACAGGCTAATATGATATTATTATATTATAAAAAGTTCTAGGAACTTTCAAAAACGAATAAAAACACCAAATGAGAATCAATAATTTTGAATGAGTTTTTTTAGAAAAATTGAGAATGACTATAATTATGATAGTTAAATAGAAGAGCCCATTTGGATTTATAAAATTACGTCAAACAATTAAGGGAATTGCCTGCGACGAAAGTTATAAGCTCGTAAAGAAATTATTTAAATATCGGATAATCAAAGACAGTCGGTGTAGGAATTGATAAAATTGAATTTTATCTGCATTTTATTATCACTTGACATCGTTCATTTTGGTGCTCTTAATACTAATTTGGAGTCAAAGAACTTTAACAAATTTGTTACGGGTCAAAATTCAGTATAATGAATTAAATGAATGGAACAGTGAAAGAAGAACCAAAAGTTGAAAAATTCATCTGCAGGTAAAAGAGATTTTTGTTGTCGATTTCGTTTTCCTTTTCTTTATGTATTTGACATTATAAGCATTCATACATTAGGTAAGCCAAATATATACCAATGAATTTTTCACTCGGGTTGCAGGTTCGCTGAAAAACCAGTACAATGCAAAATTCTGCATTCAATTCTCCATTCCAATATAAATGCTAATAATAAATATGCTGCACGGTGTGGACTAATTTTTTGCAAATAATCACTCGGAAACTCCAGCATTATTCGATATACTCGATTAAGCCTTTTTATTTGTATTTCCTATGGTTGTGTTCATCGTGAATCTACACTGAGATAATTCTAGGTCACGAGTGGGAATGAAAATCTTGAGAGCTTTCTCTTGGATTTTTTTTCAGTTTTTGTAGATTATCTCATAATATTATATCAAGGCCATAGTATTATCATTTTCAACAGGTGTTAAGTTGTGTGATTTGTTAAATAAATTAAGGTGTACGTACTTGCTTTAACTTTAGCGTCTACAGTTTTTATCTTATCAAATAGGTAAGGTGAAAGTTGGAAAATATGTTTATATAACCTAAAATTTTTTATTAAAATAAAAATAATAATATCTCTTTTATAAACACCAGAATTTAAATAATTATGGAGAATTCAAAGCGAACCACAGGTAAATTTATTATTAAAAAAAGTATAAAAATATATTATAATATCCACTTTTATTTGTAGAACGGAGAGGCAGCTTTCTTATCATAACTTTGATTATAGTCATAATAATAGTTATAGTCATTGCTGGAATAATTATAGCCTTACTACTTAATTCTGAAGCAACCAAAATTGTATTATTTGTCCTTTTAATTTTGCTAATTTTACTTGCTTTGGGTTCTTGTTTGTTTATCGAGTTGCAAAGAAAACGTGCTATCAAAAAAAGAGATCGAAGTGCCCAAATATGGTTACAACATACGTTGGATGAACAAAGGCGCACCGGACGTACTAGCAGTTCGACTAGGACGCAAATTAATGATCATACCTCGTGGGCTTTAACTACCCCTTGGAAACAGGATATTTCCAAAATACATACTCGCGATTTTGATTCCAGTTTGCCACCACCATATTCGCCACCCAATTCTAATCATACCTGAAATTTTTATTTTCAAGGCATTATTATCAGTAATAATATGCTTAATATATTATAGTCTAGTCGTTAGGTACAATAAGTTAGTTGTACGGTTCCGAGCGAGGGTTCTACCGTTTCCGCAGTGAAATTTTTGCCCAAATGGTATAATCACAACAATTAGACTACCATGAGACTGATAATAGTTAAATATTATTACTAGAATCATATTGTATTTGCAAGACAATTAATGGCTTGAACATTTTCAAGCCTTATTTTTTTTTATGTATATTTCTTGTTGAACTTGCAGCTGGTATACGATTGTGATTTTTTGTTATGTTATTTAGTATCTTTTGTATATTATGTATGATATTGTAAATATAATCTCAATTGACGTTTTTAATTTGGTTCTATAGGAAACCACTATTATTCGCAAATTCTAGGTAATATATAAATAAGCAATAAAAAGACCATGCAATTTCTTTACGTTATTTTAAAAAAATGGAAAGGGTCTCTTTCAGCCCAGAAATTGGAGCCGATAATAAGTATTACTTTGAGGTAGTAAGTCTGTAGATGAAATATAATTAAAATAAAGAAATAAAATATTACGTAAGTAGGTACTATATTTTATTTCTGTTAAAATGTATAATATTCATTTGCTTAGTTGACTATGCATGCGGCTGTATATTGTTTGTATTTCTTTGCAGTTGTAATAAAACTCTTAGATAAGTTTTACGTTTCAAGATATGTTTCATGTGGCTGCATTGCACATAATATCGTCCAGATGCAACAGTAGATAATTAAGACTAAATTGAGTTTTGTTAACATTTTATTGAAATAAGAACTAATAATTATACCACTATTAAGCTCCTAAAAATACAGAAATATTAAATTCCACTAAAAGCAAAGTATCACGTAGGTATTCACATACACAAAAATACATATTCTATTATAGTTTGATTAACGCTGTTGCGATTGCTAAAAGTGAATGCCTTAAGAGTTAATATTGCTATTAAGATGAAAAAACATTAATTTTAATGTGTTATTGCACTTTGTGACTGGAGATATGTGTTTAATAAACAACGTTTTATTTTTGAAATTATCTTTTTTCAAATACATGAGCCTTAGTTAAGCACAAAAAGTCTTCTGCATCATCAAAATACAAAAACAGCTCAGTCGGCTGTAAATATTTTACAAGCCAAAAACATTGAAAATTTGGTGTCCATCACAAATAATTCCATTTTTGTAGGTAAAACTTGCACACACAATTGAGCAAGTCAAATTTTTAGCAGTTATATTATAAAGCAAAATTTACAAAAATGGAGCACTTTAAAAATGATTTAAAAAAGTGAAAAAGAATCTACAATATTATTATTGTACAAGTACTAATTGTTTGTTCCCTGCATGTCTGTGTATGTGCACATTAATTTATTCATTTATTTATTTATTTATTACAGATTACATGCAATTATTGTGCAAGCGTTTTAGGATCAAAAGATTTTTAACTTTATAACATCTCAAGTTATAAAATAATAATAATAATTCAAAATTTAGTTTTCAACACTTAACTATATTCGCACCTACCACAAACTCATCATAAATTGTACAATACAAAGGCACACCTATTACATCAAATTTAAAATATTATTTTTTGTATACATATCAATAATTCAAAATTACATTAATTTTGTATTTTTGGATGGATTTTTTAAAATACTTAAAATTTTGTTTACATTTATACCCATTATTTTTTTGTTTGTTTGGAAGAATTTTTATTACCAAAACAATACTAACAACTTTTTGCTTACGTTCAAAACAAGTCCCAATAAAAGTCTTTAAGTTTTGCCATCACCCTGTATGTAGTACGTGTACGACTAGTATTATTTTAAAATGTTGTTTTGTTTAGATTGTAATAATAAGCAGAGTCGACAGAGACTTAATTTAACTTAAAAATAAATGTCACCCTGTATATAAAAAATGAAAATGACTAGTTTGGTTTTAGTTTTGTAAAAAGGTGTTTGGCTCTAGTAAAAAATGTATCTTCTTACATGACTAGTGAAAGTTTGTTTGTCTTAAAATGCTTATACAGGGAGCAAGAGCAACCTAATTAAGATTTATTGAGACCGACTTCGATTTCCCTATTGGTATTCCAAAGAAATATAACAACCCATACACAACATCTAAACTTAAAAAAACAATCAAATTGAGCAAGGACATTCATAAAATGTACAAAAAAAAATAACCGATCAATAACTAACTAAGTAACTTACATTTTATAAGTGACTTAATTAACAACTTATTTAGAAAAAAGTAAATTTAAAGCTATAATTAACAGTAAAAAGCAATACCCTATTTTATTTATTTTTAAAATAACAATACACAACAAACCACAGCCACACTGAGATTATATAAAATAAAAAGTCGTCCACAGCTTGCAGATGCACACATAAACAGTCCTATCTAAATTTTTAACTTTTTTAATTTAATTTTTGTTATGAAAACACACAAGAGCAGTTAATAAGTCCTCGAACAAAATTGGTGTTTAAATTAGTGACGCTAACAGAGGTAGATTATAATAATAAAAATATTGACGCGTTTAGCAAAATTTATTTTTAACAAATGAGCAAGATTAGCCCCTAACCGTCTACCCTTATTAGTTAAATTTATTATTCAATAAAAGAAATTTTGTAAAATTTATTGGCGACAATATAAGCTATAGTACTGGCAACTAATGGCACTGCACAATATATTACCCATAAAAATTTGTAAAATTCCAATTAAAATGTTGTGTAACCACCAATTTGATTCCTTCGTTTTATTCAATCACTGTTATTGAAGTATTCTGATGCGTTTCCACGACATATCGGACACGTTCTGTTGGACTGAAAATTAAAAAATCGATGACCTACACAGTCAACTTAAACTAGTGAATTGTTTGAAAACGGTTTCGTTTGGGTAAGTTTCGCTATTTGGCAAGTGATTTTTTTTCACAATCCCTAATGAAGAAATTCAAGAAAAAATTTGTTATCCTAAAACTTTGATTTCCTATCGGTCGAAATGTGATGTAGGGGTAAACCCACTAAAAGTTGTTTGATTTTCTATAATGTAGTTTTTGCAAAAAAAATTGTTCTTTTTCCATAGAAATTTTATGAATAAAAGTGATAAGCGAAACCTCTTCAAGGTTCAATTTATACTTCTTTATCCAGAAATAATATATTTTTTCTTAAGAAACCAAAGCTTTAGTGGTTGTGAAAATATGTCGCCAAATCAAAATGTTAATTTACCTTAGTGAAACCATTTCTGACCAATTCCAATAAAATTACGTTTCTTTGGTTTCACTTACCCTCAACCACTTGTCGATACACTTTGCATGAAATTCGTGTGAACAAGGCAAAACACGAAGCAATTGACGAGCCTCGAAGTCGCACATACACACAACACAAGATGTCTGGTCTCCTTGATGAGTATCGGCATTAAACTTATAGCTGACTAATTGTTCAATTTCCAATTTCCCTAATCCCCTAGGTTTGGCTTCGCCCAAGCGTTCGGCCAAGTTGAGCAAAGCTTCATAATTTTCCGTTTCCGTCGAATCTGAGCTACTCAAATCGGTCTGATGACTGAAGGGCGACATCGGTGGATTGGAAAACATTGCTCTGTTGAAAGACAAACAAATTAGAAAGCGAGTTTAAGTGTTAAAAAAAAGAAACTTACAGGAAGTGCAACAGAAAACCAGAATACTGTGCAGTGGTAGGCATGAACGGTTCGTTTGGATGCCAACGTGTGCGTGGATGTGGTGGCAGTCTTGAGTTGCGATGCTGTCGAGCACGCATTTGCAGCAATTCTAGTTGGCTGCCGCGAGAATCTGTTGGCATGAAGAGAGATGCAGGTGATGACACCTGCAGTGGTGGCACATGTAAAGAGGAAGCAGCACGAATAGCATTTTGTGTACTCAAAAATTCCATTTCTAATGCATCTGGTCGTTGTGGCGGTAAGTGTTGGTGAGGATGAGGATGGGGGTGTGGATGTGGGAAGTGCTGATTTGATACCGGAGGTAACGCAGACGGCGTGTTAGGATAGCCAGGGTAGCCTTGATGTGGGGGCGGTAAACAATTTGGGTATTGTTGAGGCATGATTTGGTGGGAGGGGGGATAAATGTTATGTACATGGCAGGTATGCATATGTGGGGGCGCTCCAGGCGGTGCCGAACATAGCGATATATGAGGAGGTGTGTAACTCCACACCGCTTCATTATGAACTGGAATGGTAACGGGTACCTGAAAAGCAAAGCTTATCACAAATACGAGTTTAAAAAGTGAAACCTTACTTGATTAATGTCCATCAGCAGAGTTGATCTTGCCGCTGATTGATGAGGATGTGCATGTGCAGCCGGTGGTGGACTGGGAATGAACGGTTGATGATGTGGATGTTGAAAATCGTTCCTATTATCTCTGTATCGTGGACGACGCAATGGAGAGCTTCCCTGAACGTGGAAAGGCTAAAAAAAGCTTATTTTACAAGAGAGAAAAACAAACAAAATTTGTAATGTAAGAAATACGATTAGCAAATTATTTTTAAATATATATTGTAGAACGTAGGTACTATATCTTCGCTATTTTAAAAAACACTTGGTTTTATTTTATTTTTATTTGCATAACATTTAAACAAAATTTAAATTTACCTGTAAATGTGGAGTCGGGGGTCGATGTTGTCTAGGCGATCTACGTGGAGGAGACACAGGCTGAGTATTGAGATCAATGTGGTGTCCTGAACGTGATAGACGTCTACGTTTCCTCGAAGGACTTTCACTTTTTATACTTTCGTCGCTAGCTTGCCGGTAATATTGGGGTGAATGTTGTTGAAAATGAACTGGACTCACACGTACGTCTATAAAATTTTATGGTTCTTTCTAGACTAGCTTTACCTAGATTATTATTCAACTTAAAAAAGGAATAAATCTATTACAACACAATAATTGTTTCTAATTTAAAAATACGCAAAGAAATTTGAATTACAAATATTTGTTAATATGAATTCAAAACGGCGCTTTAGTTTTAAGAAATGGTTTTCTACGGTGTCAAAAATAGTTACTCAATCTAAATATTTTGTATTTCCTTTCACAAGTCAACCCAGATGAGATATTTTAATCTAATCAACTTAACGTTCCTAAACGAGACATCAGGTATACTATCACAATCAGTAATAAATGTTTTCGATATGGTGAGAAATAAGGCCTAATCAAAATATAATTATGAGGGTTTTCAAAAATCCCCTATGGCGTTTTTCGTGTGACTCTTTTCCTACAAATAATTTTTCTTGTAATTCAAAAAATAATTATTCCTTTTTTCTAGATTAAAAAACATCCAAGTTGAATGAAATTGAATGAAAACTTACCTCGCCCATGCCTACGTTGAGAACTTGAAAAATCCATGAGACTCCTTTGGATGCCATCCGCTTGTGATGAATTTAGTACGGGAGGCGAATTCTCACAAATATTAATATGTAAAGGCGGAGAAATGTGTCTTCTATCAATTAAACTCAAATTACCGTGATGTCTCCTATCGCCATTAACCTGATAGCCTTGATTCATTCTACGTTCCACAGGATTAGATATAGGCATATGCCTTCGCTCTTGATGACCTAATGTTGATAAAATAATGTAATACCAAGAAATGCAAATACGCAGGTCTCGATGCCATGCAAATTATGACAATGCATTTCATCAAAGATTTGTTCAAAACATATTGTATTAAAAAACGGTCTCACAACAAAACAGACCTGCGATTACATAAATCTTGAGCAAATAAATCGTTGTCAATTAAATCTAGCAAGTTTAGCAAAACCTTAACCCATTTAAATGCGCTCGTTTGACAAATGAATTGAATAATCAAAATAAAACTTACCAGAAGCTTCATTTGAAAAATGCATGTGATTATTTCTAACAGTTGGACTTAGTTGTGGTTTAGGAAAGCCGTGCACAAAATTATTGTTATCTTTTGAGCTGGATCCGTTATTCATAGGACATTCCCTGAAAATGTAACAATTGATACTGACCGACCGACCACCTAACCTGTTGGTTGACACTTTGACTTACCCTCTGTTGAAGTTGTTGTCGTAATCCCGCCCGTATTCCTTCTGATATCTGTTCGTCCATCTCTGATGAACGTGAGAATGGTTCGAGCGTGGAAGTGGATGGTGGTTATTTGAATGTCGGTTAAAGGAAGACGAATTTCTTCGACTTTGACCGCCGTGATTATTGGAATTCATTGTGGAAATTCCTAAAAATATTAGCGAGAAAAAAATTGTTGTTAATTAAAATGAGAAAATGTAATGGAACCTGTTATAAATAAAACATTCACGAGCGTATACGTAGGAACGTAAATTTTATATTTGTAGTACACTGCTATTGATCCAATGGTAATGCACATTCACAAAACAAAAACAACTATGTAAAGAATTTTCTTGTTCATAATCGAAAAATGTGACGCATCGCGTACTCAATAATAATAATTCGATACGTAATTAACTCGCACAAAATACTCCCAGATGGATAAAATTGCTTAAATCGAGCAACAACGCAACTTTTCCTTTTGATTATTGTGAAATCAACTTCATTCTCCACCTAGAACCTCTCACACCAAGACAAAAAGATTGCATCGAACGGTGAGGTCATTGGGTAGGAGGTTTTCAACACACCAATTCGAAAACGGTTGGCACCACTGGTACCCATGTTTTGAATTCAAACTCATTGTTTTTGTGCGTACTTCCTTATTATTTTATTCTTCCCATTTCCGTTAAGTCGAATTATTGTTATTCGTTATCGTATTTTAAATAATGATATTCATTTAAACTCCACAAATTTGTTCTTACTATACCGTACCAGTTAATATTGTTATCTGCTATTTATATAAACAAATCTCAGATTGCTAGTTTTGCCTGGCAGCCGACTTTACCTTCGGTTATTTTTAAATAAAATTGAACAATACGAGTTACTAATGTTGGTCTCGTGAAATAATAAACGAACGTGACGTATACTTACCAACAATTGAATAAATTATTGCAAATTGTTAATAAACAAATAAGTATTTACATATTACCTATGGTAAAGAGATCAATATTAGGTCAAGAAAAATTTTAGAATCGAAGGTGGTGTTTTTTGATAAAAACAAATAAAATATTTAATTCGACTATTTTTCACAAATTTCAGTCTACGCCAAATAAGTATAAAATTATAAAAATAACAGTAATAGCAGTAAATCAAAATTAAACGTTTTAATTTATCACCCCTATGGTGTTTTTTGACCCCAAAAAATGAAAGTTTGAATTTAGCTTATATTTTTGCGGTTTCTTATTCAAATTGATGAGAAAATTCGAATGGCGCAGTCAGATTTCCCCTAAGTATGATAGTTTTTATTTTATGTGGCTTTAAACGTAACACATTGGGGGTCAATTTGCCCTCTTGTTATTTCTCAATTTTCCACCGTTTTTATTGCTTGCGCGAGGTTCTGACGGCTGTTTCGTGCAGTAGGCAACCAAATACGTCGATTTAAGTAATAAAAAGACCACTAAATTTTTTTCGGATTTTTGAAAAAAAAAGAAGGTTAACCCCTTTGGTGTTTTTTGACCCCAAAAAATGAAAGTTTGAATTTAGCTTATATTTTTGCGGTTTCTTATTCAAATTGATGAGAAAATTCGAATGGCGCAGTCAGATTTCCCGTAAGTATGATAGTTTTTATTTTATGTGGCTTTAAACGTAACACATTGGGGGTCAATTTGCCCTCTTGTTATTTCTCAATTTTCCACCGTTTTTATTGCTTGCGCGAGGTTCTGACGGCTGTTTCGTGCAGTAGGCAACCAAATACGTCGATTTAAGTAATAAAAAGACCACTAAATTTTTTTCGGATTTTTGAAAAAAAAAGAAGGTTAACCCCTTTGGTGTTTTTTGACCCCAAAAAATGAAAGTTTGAATTTAGCTTATATTTTTGCGGTTTCTTATTCAAATTGATGAGAAAATTCGAATGGCGCAGTCAGATTTCCCCTAAGTATGATAGTTTTTATTTTATGTGGCTTTAAACGTAACACATTGGGGGTCAATTTGCCCTCTTGTTATTTCTCAATTTTCCACCGTTTTTATTGCTTGCGCGAGGTTCTGACGGCTGTTTCGTGCAGTAGGCAACCAAATACGTCGATTTAAGTAATAAAAAGACCACTAAATTTTTTTCGGATTTTTGAAAAAAAAAGAAGGTTAACCCCTTTGGTGTTTTTTGACCCCAAAAAATGAAAGTTTGAATTTAGCTTATATTTTTGCGGTTTCTTATTCAAATTGATGAGAAAATTCGAATGGCGCAGTCAGATTTCCCGTAAGTATGATAGTTTTTATTTTATGTGGCTTTAAACGTAACACATTGGGGGTCAATTTGCCCTCTTGTTATTTCTCAATTTTCCACCGTTTTTATTGCTTGCGCGAGGTTCTGACGGCTGTTTCGTGCAGTAGGCAACCAAATACGTCGATTTAAGTAATAAAAAGACCACTAAATTTTTTTCGGATTTTTGAAAAAAAAAGAAGGTTAACCCCTTTGGTGTTTTTTGACCCCAAAAAATGAAAGTTTGAATTTAGCTTATATTTTTGCGGTTTCTTATTCAAATTGATGAGAAAATTCGAATGGCGCAGTCAGATTTCGCGTACGTATGATAGTTTTTATTTTATGTGGCTTTAAACGTAACACATTGGGGGTCAATTTGCCCTCTTGTTATTTCTCAATTTTCGACCGTGTATATTGCTTGCGCGAGGTTCTGACGGCTGTTTCGTGCAGTAGGCAACCAAATACGTCGATTTAAGTAATAAAAAGACCACTAAATTTTTTTCGGATTTTTGAAAAAAAAAGAAGGTTAACCCCTTTGGTGTTTTTTGACCCCAAAAAATGAAAGTTTGAATTTAGCTTATATTTTTGCGGTTTCTTATTCAAATTGATGAGAAAATTCGAATGGCGCAGTCAGATTTCCCCTAAGTATGATAGTTTTTATTTTATGTGGCTTTAAACGTAACACATTGGGGGTCAATTTGCCCTCTTGTTATTTCTCAATTTTCCACCGTTTTTATTGCTTGCGCGAGGTTCTGACGGCTGTTTCGTGCAGTAGGCAACCAAATACGTCGATTTAAGTAATAAAAAGACCACTTAATTTTTTTCGGATTTTTGAAAAAAAAAGAAGGTTAACCCCTTTGGTGTTTTTTGACCCCAAAAAATGAAAGTTTGAATTTAGCTTATATTTTTGCGGTTTCTTATTCAAATTGATGAGAAAATTCGAATGGCGCAGTCAGATTTCCCGTAAGTATGATAGTTTTTATTTTATGTGGCTTTAAACGTAACACATTGGGGGTCAATTTGCCCTCTTGTTATTTCTCAATTTTCGACCGTGTTTATTGCTTGCGCGAGGTTCTGACGGCTGTTTCGTGCAGTAGGCAACCAAATACGTCGATTTAAGTAATAAAAAGACCACTAAATTTTTTTCGGATTTTTGAAAAAAAAAGAAGGTTAACCCCTTTGGTGTTTTTTGACCCCAAAAAATGAAAGTTTGAATTTAGCTTATATTTTTGCGGTTTCTTATTCAAATTGATGAGAAAATTCGAATGGCGCAGTCAGATTTCCCCTAAGTATGATAGTTTTTATTTTATGTGGCTTTAAACGTAACACATTGGGGGTCAATTTGCCCTCTTGTTATTTCTCAATTTTCCACCGTTTTTATTGCTTGCGCGAGGTTCTGACGGCTGTTTCGTGCAGTAGGCAACCAAATACTTCGATTTAAGTAATAAAAAAAAACACTAAATTTTTTTCGGATTTTTGAAAAAAAAAGAAGGTTAACCCCTTTGGTGTTTTTTGACCCCAAAAAATGAAAGTTTGAATTTAGCTTATATTTTTGCGGTTTCTTATTCAAATTGATGAGAAAATTCGAATGGCGCAGTCAGATTTCCCGTAAGTATGATAGTTTTTATTTTATGTGGCTTTAAACGTAACACATTGGGGGTCAATTTGCCCTCTTGTTATTTCTCAATTTTCCACCGTTTTTATTACTTGCGCGAGGTTCTGACGGCTGTTTCGTGCAGTAGGCAACCAAATACGTCGATTTAAGTAATAAAAAGACCACTATATTTTTTTCGGATTTTTGAAAAAAAAAGAAGGTTAACCCCTTTGGTGTTTTTTGACCCCAAAAAATAAAAGTTTGAATTTAGCTTATATTTTTGCGGTTTCTTAATCAAATTGATGAGAAAATTCGAATGGCGCAGTCAGATTTCCCCTAAGTATGATAGATTTTATTTTATTTGGCTTTAAACGTAACACATTGGGGGTCAATTTGCCCTCTAGTTATTTCTCAATTTTCCACCGTTTTTATTGCTTGCGCGAGGTTCTGACGGCTGTTTCGTGCAGTAGGCAACCAAATACGTCGATTTAAGTAATAAAAAGACCACTAAATTTTTTTCGGATTTTTGAAAAAAAAAGAAGGTTAACCCCTTTGGTGTTTTTTGACCCCAAAAAATGAAAGTTTGAATTTAGCTTATATTTTTGCGGTTTCTTATTCAAATTGATGAGAAAATTCGAATGACGCAGTCAGATTTCCCCTAAGTATGATAGATTTTATTTTATTTGGCTTTAAACGTAACACATTGGGGGTCAATTTGCCCTCTTGTTATTTCTCAATTTTCCACCGTTTTTATTGCTTGCGCGAGGTTCTGACGGCTGTTTCGTGCAGTAGGCAACCAAATACGTCGATTTAAGTAATAAAAAGACCACTAAATTTTTTTCGGATTTTTGAAAAAAAAAGGTTAACCCCTTTGGTGTTTTTTGACCCCAAAAAATGAAAGTTTGAATTTAGCTTATATTTTTGCGGTTTCTTATTCAAATTGATGAGAAAATTCGAATGGCGCAGTCAGATTTCCCGTAAGTATGATAGTTTTTATTTTATGTGGCTTTAAACGTAACACATTGGGGATCAATTTGCCCTCTTGTTATTTCTCAATTTTCCACCGTTTTTATTGCTTGCGCGAGGTTCTGACGGCTGTTTCGTGCAGTAGGCAACCAAATACGTCGATTTAAGTAATAAAAAGACCACTAAATTTTTTTCGGATTTTTGAAAAAAAAAGAAGGTTAACCCCTTTGGTGTTTTTTGAACCCAAAAAATGAAAGTTTGAATTTAGCTTATATTTTTGCGGTTTCTTATTCAAATTGATGAGAAAATTCGAATGGCGCAGTCAGATTTCCCGTAAGTATGATAGTTTTTATTTTATGTGGCTTTAAACGTAACACATTGGGGGTCAATTTGCCCTCTTGTTATTTCTCAATTTTCCACCGTTTTTATTGCTTGCGCGAGGTTCTGACGGCTGTTTCGTGCAGTAGGCAACCAAATACGTCGATTTAAGTAATAAAAAGACCACTAAATATTTTTCGGATTTTTGAAAAAAAAAGAAGGTTAACCCCTTTGGTGTTTTTTGACCCCAAAAAATGAAAGTTTGAATTTAGCTTATATTTTTGCGGTTTCTTATTCAAATTGATGAGAAAATTCGAATGGCGCAGTCAGATTTCCCCTAAGTATGATAGTTTTTATTTTATGTGGCTTTAAACGTAACACATTGGGGGTCAATTTGCCCTCTTGTTATTTCTCAATTTTCCACCGTTTTTATTGCTTGCGCGAGGTTCTGACGGCTGTTTCGTGCAGTAGGCAACCAAATACGTCGATTTAAGTAATAAAAAGACCACTAAATTTTTTTCGGATTTTTGAAAAAAAAAGAAGGTTAACCCCTTTGGTGTTTTTTGACCCCAAAAAATGAAAGTTTGAATTTAGCTTATATTTTTGCGGTTTCTTATTCAAATTGATGAGAAAATTCGAATGGCGCAGTCAGATTTCCCCTAAGTATGATAGTTTTTATTTTATGTGGCTTTAAACGTAACACATTGGGGGTCAATTTGCCCTCTTGTTATTTCTCAATTTTCCACCGTTTTTATTGCTTGCGCGAGGTTCTGACGGCTGTTTCGTGCAGTAGGCAACCAAATACGTCGATTTAAGTAATAAAAAGACCACTAAATTTTTTTCGGATTTTTGAAAAAAAAAGAAGGTTAACCCCTTTGGTGTTTTTTGACCCCAAAAAATGAAAGTTTGAATTTAGCTTATATTTTTGCGGTTTCTTATTCAAATTGATGAGAAAATTCGAATGGCGCAGTCAGATTTCCCGTAAGTATGATAGTTTTTATTTTATGTGGCTTTAAACGTAACACATTGGGGGTCAATTTGCCCTCTTGTTATTTCTCAATTTTCCACCGTTTTTATTGCTTGCGCGAGGTTCTGACGGCTGTTTCGTGCAGTAGGCAACCAAATACGTCGATTTAAGTAATAAAAAGACCACTAAATTTTTTTCGGATTTTTGAAAAAAAAGAAGGTTAACCCCTTTGGTGTTTTTTGACCGCAAAAAATGAAAGTTTGAATTTAGCTTATATTTTTGCGGTTTCTTATTCAAATTGATGAGAAAATTCGAATGGCGCAGTCAGATTTCCCCTAAGTATGATAGTTTTTATTTTATGTGGCTTTAAACGTAACACATTGGGGGTCAATTTGCCCTCTTGTGATTTCTCAATTTTCCACCGTTTTTATTGCTTGCGCGAGGTTCTGACGGCTGTTTCGTGCAGTAGGCAACCAAATACGTCGATTTAAGTAATAAAAAGACCACTAAATTTTTTTCGGATTTTTGAAAAAAAAAGAAGGTTAACCCCTTTGGTGTTTTTTGACCCCAAAAAATGAAAGTTTGAATTTAGCTTATATTTTTGCGGTTTCTTATTCAAATTGATGAGAAAATTCGAATGGCGCAGTCAGATTTCCCGTAAGTATGATAGTTTTTATTTTATGTGGCTTTAAACGTAACACATTGGGGGTCAATTTGCCCTCTTGTTATTTCTCAATTTTCCACCGTTTTTATTGCTTGCGCGAGGTTCTGACGGCTGTTTCGTGCAGTAGGCAACCAAATACGTCGATTTAAGTAATAAAAAGACCACTAAATTTTTTTCGGATTTTTGAAAAAAAAAGGTTAACCCCTTTGGTGTTTTTTGACCCCAAAAAATGAAAGTTTGAATTTAGCTTATATTTTTGCGGTTTCTTATTCAAATTGATGAGAAAATTCGAATGGCGCAGTCAGATTTCCCGTAAGTATGATAGTTTTTATTTTATGTGGCTTTAAACGTAACACATTGGGGATCAATTTGCCCTCTTGTTATTTCTCAATTTTCCACCGTTTTTATTGCTTGCGCGAGGTTCTGACGGCTGTTTCGTGCAGTAGGCAACCAAATACGTCGATTTAAGTAATAAAAAGACCACTAAATTTTTTTCGGATTTTTGAAAAAAAAAGAAGGTTAACCCCTTTGGTGTTTTTTGAACCCAAAAAATGAAAGTTTGAATTTAGCTTATATTTTTGCGGTTTCTTATTCAAATTGATGAGAAAATTCGAATGGCGCAGTCAGATTTCCCGTAAGTATGATAGTTTTTATTTTATGTGGCTTTAAACGTAACACATTGGGGGTCAATTTGCCCTCTTGTTATTTCTCAATTTTCCACCGTTTTTATTGCTTGCGCGAGGTTCTGACGGCTGTTTCGTGCAGTAGGCAACCAAATACGTCGATTTAAGTAATAAAAAGACCACTAAATATTTTTCGGATTTTTGAAAAAAAAAGAAGGTTAACCCCTTTGGTGTTTTTTGACCCCAAAAAATGAAAGTTTGAATTTAGCTTATATTTTTGCGGTTTCTTATTCAAATTGATGAGAAAATTCGAATGGCGCAGTCAGATTTCCCCTAAGTATGATAGTTTTTATTTTATGTGGCTTTAAACGTAACACATTGGGGGTCAATTTGCCCTCTTGTTATTTCTCAATTTTCCACCGTTTTTATTGCTTGCGCGAGGTTCTGACGGCTGTTTCGTGCAGTAGGCAACCAAATACGTCGATTTAAGTAATAAAAAGACCACTAAATTTTTTTCGGATTTTTGAAAAAAAAAGAAGGTTAACCCCTTTGGTGTTTTTTGACCCCAAAAAATGAAAGTTTGAATTTAGCTTATATTTTTGCGGTTTCTTATTCAAATTGATGAGAAAATTCGAATGGCGCAGTCAGATTTCCCCTAAGTATGATAGTTTTTATTTTATGTGGCTTTAAACGTAACACATTGGGGGTCAATTTGCCCTCTTGTTATTTCTCAATTTTCCACCGTTTTTATTGCTTGCGCGAGGTTCTGACGGCTGTTTCGTGCAGTAGGCAACCAAATACGTCGATTTAAGTAATAAAAAGACCACTAAATTTTTTTCGGATTTTTGAAAAAAAAAGAAGGTTAACCCCTTTGGTGTTTTTTGACCCCAAAAAATGAAAGTTTGAATTTAGCTTATATTTTTGCGGTTTCTTATTCAAATTGATGAGAAAATTCGAATGGCGCAGTCAGATTTCCCCTAAGTATGATAGTTTTTATTTTATGTGGCTTTAAACGTAACACATTGGGGGTCAATTTGCCCTCTTGTTATTTCTCAATTTTCCACCGTTTTTATTGCTTGCGCGAGGTTCTGACGGCTGTTTCGTGCAGTAGGCAACCAAATACGTCGATTTAAGTAATAAAAAGACCACTAAATTTTTTTCGGATTTTTGAAAAAAAAAGAAGGTTAACCCCTTTGGTGTTTTTTGACCCCAAAAAATGAAAGTTTGAATTTAGCTTATATTTTTGCGGTTTCTTATTCAAATTGATGAGAAAATTCGAATGGCGCAGTCAGATTTCCCGTAAGTATGATAGTTTTTATTTTATGTGGCTTTAAACGTAACACATTGGGGGTCAATTTGCCCTCTTGTTATTTCTCAATTTTCCACCGTTTTTATTGCTTGCGCGAGGTTCTGACGGCTGTTTCGTGCAGTAGGCAACCAAATACGTCGATTTAAGTAATAAAAAGACCACTAAATTTTTTTCGGATTTTTGAAAAAAAAGAAGGTTAACCCCTTTGGTGTTTTTTGACCGCAAAAAATGAAAGTTTGAATTTAGCTTATATTTTTGCGGTTTCTTATTCAAATTGATGAGAAAATTCGAATGGCGCAGTCAGATTTCCCCTAAGTATGATAGTTTTTATTTTATGTGGCTTTAAACGTAACACATTGGGGGTCAATTTGCCCTCTTGTGATTTCTCAATTTTCCACCGTTTTTATTGCTTGCGCGAGGTTCTGACGGCTGTTTCGTGCAGTAGGCAACCAAATACGTCGATTTAAGTAATAAAAAGACCACTAAATTTTTTTCGGATTTTTGAAAAAAAAAGAAGGTTAACCCCTTTGGTGTTTTTTGACCCCAAAAAATGAAAGTTTGAATTTAGCTTATATTTTTGCGGTTTCTTATTCAAATTGATGAGAAAATTCGAATGGCGCAGTCAGATTTCCCGTAAGTATGATAGTTTTTATTTTATGTGGCTTTAAACGTAACACATTGGGGGTCAATTTGCCCTCTTGTTATTTCTCAATTTTCCACCGTTTTTATTGCTTGCGCGAGGTTCTGACGGCTGTTTCGTGCAGTAGGCAACCAAATACGTCGATTTAAGTAATAAAAAGACCACTAAATTTTTTTCGGATTTTTGAAAAAAAAAGGTTAACCCCTTTGGTGTTTTTTGACCCCAAAAAATGAAAGTTTGAATTTAGCTTATATTTTTGCGGTTTCTTATTCAAATTGATGAGAAAATTCGAATGGCGCAGTCAGATTTCCCGTAAGTATGATAGTTTTTATTTTATGTGGCTTTAAACGTAACACATTGGGGATCAATTTGCCCTCTTGTTATTTCTCAATTTTCCACCGTTTTTATTGCTTGCGCGAGGTTCTGACGGCTGTTTCGTGCAGTAGGCAACCAAATACGTCGATTTAAGTAATAAAAAGACCACTAAATTTTTTTCGGATTTTTGAAAAAAAAAGAAGGTTAACCCCTTTGGTGTTTTTTGAACCCAAAAAATGAAAGTTTGAATTTAGCTTATATTTTTGCGGTTTCTTATTCAAATTGATGAGAAAATTCGAATGGCGCAGTCAGATTTCCCGTAAGTATGATAGTTTTTATTTTATGTGGCTTTAAACGTAACACATTGGGGGTCAATTTGCCCTCTTGTTATTTCTCAATTTTCCACCGTTTTTATTGCTTGCGCGAGGTTCTGACGGCTGTTTCGTGCAGTAGGCAACCAAATACGTCGATTTAAGTAATAAAAAGACCACTAAATATTTTTCGGATTTTTGAAAAAAAAAGAAGGTTAACCCCTTTGGTGTTTTTTGACCCCAAAAAATGAAAGTTTGAATTTAGCTTATATTTTTGCGGTTTCTTATTCAAATTGATGAGAAAATTCGAATGGCGCAGTCAGATTTCCCGTAAGTATGATAGTTTTTATTTTATGTGGCTTTAAACGTAACACATTGGGGGTCAATTTGCCCTCTTGTTATTTCTCAATTTTCCACCGTTTTTATTGCTTGCGCGAGGTTCTGACGGCTGTTTCGTGCAGTAGGCAACCAAATACGTCGATTTAAGTAATAAAAAGACCACTAAATTTTTTTCGGATTTTTGAAAAAAAAAGAAGGTTAACCCCTTTGGTGTTTTTTGACCCCAAAAAATGAAAGTTTGAATTTAGCTTATATTTTTGCGGTTTCTTATTCAAATTGATGAGAAAATTCGAATGGCGCAGTCAGATTTCCCGTAAGTATGATAGTTTTTATTTTATGTGGCTTTAAACGTAACACATTGGGGGTCAATTTGCCCTCTTGTTATTTCTCAATTTTCCACCGTTTTTATTGCTTGCGCGAGGTTCTGACGGCTGTTTCGTGCAGTAGGCAACCAAATACGTCGATTTAAGTAATAAAAAGACCACTAAATTTTTTTCGGATTTTTGAAAAAAAAAGAAGGTTAACCCCTTTGGTGTTTTTTGACCGCAAAAAATGAAAGTTTGAATTTAGCTTATATTTTTGCGGTTTCTTATTCAAATTGATGAGAAAATTCGAATGGCGCAGTCAGATTTCCCCTAAGTATGATAGTTTTTATTTTATGTGGCTTTAAACGTAACACATTGGGGGTCAATTTGCCCTCTTGTGATTTCTCAATTTTCCACCGTTTTTATTGCTTGCGCGAGGTTCTGACGGCTGTTTCGTGCAGTAGGCAACCAAATACGTCGATTTAAGTAATAAAAAGACCACTAAATTTTTTTCGGATTTTTGAAAAAAAAAGAAGGTTAACCCCTTTGGTGTTTTTTGACCCCAAAAAATGAAAGTTTGAATTTAGCTTATATTTTTGCGGTTTCTTATTCAAATTGATGAGAAAATTCGAATGGCGCAGTCAGATTTCCCGTAAGTATGATAGTTTTTATTTTATGTGGCTTTAAACGTAACACATTGGGGGTCAATTTGCCCTCTTGTTATTTCTCAATTTTCCACCGTTTTTATTGCTTGCGCGAGGTTCTGACGGCTGTTTCGTGCAGTAGGCAACCAAATACGTCGATTTAAGTAATAAAAAGACCACTAAATTTTTTTCGGATTTTTGAAAAAAAAAGAAGGTTAACCCCTTTGGTGTTTTTTGAACCCAAAAAATGAAAGTTTGAATTTAGCTTATATTTTTGCGGTTTCTTATTCAAATTGATGAGAAAATTCGAATGGCGCAGTCAGATTTCCCCTAAGTATGATAGTTTTTATTTTATGTGGCTTTAAACGTAACACATTGGGGGTCAATTTGCCCTCTTGTTATTTCTCAATTTTCCACCGTTTTTATTGCTTGCGCGAGGTTCTGACGGCTGTTTCGTGCAGTAGGCAACCAAATACGTCGATTTAAGTAATAAAAAGACCACTAAATTTTTTTCGGATTTTTGAAAAAAAAAGAAGGTTAACCCCTTTGGTGTTTTTTGACCCCAAAAAATGAAAGTTTGAATTTAGCTTATATTTTTGCGGTTTCTTATTCAAATTGATGAGAAAATTCGAATGGCGCAGTCAGATTTCCCGTAAGTATGATAGTTTTTATTTTATGTGGCTTTAAACGTAACACATTGGGGGTCAATTTGCCCTCTTGTTATTTCTCAATTTTCCACCGTTTTTATTGCTTGCGCGAGGTTCTGACGGCTGTTTCGTGCAGTAGGCAACCAAATACGTCGATTTAAGTAATAAAAAGACCACTAAATTTTTTTCGGATTTTTGAAAAAAAAAGAAGGTTAACCCCTTTGGTGTTTTTTGACCCCAAAAAATGAAAGTTTGAATTTAGCTTATATTTTTGCGGTTTCTTATTCAAATTGATGAGAAAATTCGAATGGCGCAGTCAGATTTCCCGTAAGTATGATAGTTTTTATTTTATGTGGCTTTAAACGTAACACATTGGGGGTCAATTTGCCCTCTTGTTATTTCTCAATTTTCCACCGTTTTTATTGCTTGCGCGAGGTTCTGACGGCTGTTTCGTGCAGTAGGCAACCAAATACGTCGATTTAAGTAATAAAAAGACCACTAAATTTTTTTCGGATTTTTGAAAAAAAAAGAAGGTTAACCCCTTTGGTGTTTTTTGACTCCAAAAAATGAAAGTTTGAATTTAGCTTATATTTTTGCGGTTTCTTATTCAAATTGATGAGAAAATTCGAATGGCGCAGTCAGATTTCCCGTAAGTATGATAGTTTTTATTTTATGTGGCTTTAAACGTAACACATTGGGGGTCAATTTGCCCTCTTGTTATTTCTCAATTTTCCACCGTTTTTATTGCTTGCGCGAGGTTCTGACGGCTGTTTCGTGCAGTAGGCAACCAAATACGTCGATTTAAGTAATAAAAAGACCACTAAATTTTTTTCGGATTTTTGAAAAAAAAAGAAGGTTAACCCCTTTGGTGTTTTTTGACCGCAAAAAATGAAAGTTTGAATTTAGCTTATATTTTTGCGGTTTCTTATTCAAATTGATGAGAAAATTCGAATGGCGCAGTCAGATTTCCCCTAAGTATGATAGTTTTTATTTTATGTGGCTTTAAACGTAACACATTGGGGGTCAATTTGCCCTCTTGTGATTTCTCAATTTTCCACCGTTTTTATTGCTTGCGCGAGGTTCTGACGGCTGTTTCGTGCAGTAGGCAACCAAATACGTCGATTTAAGTAATAAAAAGACCACTAAATTTTTTTCGGATTTTTGAAAAAAAAAGAAGGTTAACCCCTTTGGTGTTTTTTGACCCCAAAAAATGAAAGTTTGAATTTAGCTTATATTTTTGCGGTTTCTTATTCAAATTGATGAGAAAATTCGAATGGCGCAGTCAAATTTCCCGTAAGTATGATAGTTTTTATTTTATGTGGCTTTAAACGTAACACATTGGGGGTCAATTTGCCCTCTTGTTATTTCTCAATTTTCCACCGTTTTTATTGCTTGCGCGAGGTTCTGACGGCTGTTTCGTGCAGTAGGCAACCAAATACGTCGATTTAAGTAATAAAAAGACCACTAAATTTTTTTCGGATTTTTGAAAAAAAAAGAAGGTTAACCCCTTTGGTGTTTTTTGACCCCAAAAAATGAAAGTTTGAATTTAGCTTATATTTTTGCGGTTTCTTATTCAAATTGATGAGAAAATTCGAATGGCGCAGTCAGATTTCCCGTAAGTATGATAGTTTTTATTTTATGTGGCTTTAAACGTAACACATTGGGGGTCAATTTGCCCTCTTGTTATTTCTCAATTTTCCACCGTTTTTATTGCTTGCGCGAGGTTCTGACGGCTGTTTCGTGCAGTAGGCAACCAAATACGTCGATTTAAGTAATAAAAAGACCACTAAATTTTTTTCGGATTTTTGAAAAAAAAAGAAGGTTAACCCCTTTGGTGTTTTTTGAACCCAAAAAATGAAAGTTTGAATTTAGCTTATATTTTTGCGGTTTCTTATTCAAATTGATGAGAAAATTCGAATGGCGCAGTCAGATTTCCCCTAAGTATGATAGTTTTTATTTTATGTGGCTTTAAACGTAACACATTGGGGGTCAATTTGCCCTCTTGTGATTTCTCAATTTTCCACCGTTTTTATTGCTTGCGCGAGGTTCTGACGGCTGTTTCGTGCAGTAGGCAACCAAATACGTCGATTTAAGTAATAAAAAGACCACTAAATTTTTTTCGGATTTTTGAAAAAAAAAGAAGGTTAACCCCTTTGGTGTTTTTTGACCCCAAAAAATGAAAGTTTGAATTTAGCTTATATTTTTGCGGTTTCTTATTCAAATTGATGAGAAAATTCGAATGGCGCAGTCAGATTTCCCGTAAGTATGATAGTTTTTATTTTATGTGGCTTTAAACGTAACACATTGGGGGTCAATTTGCCCTCTTGTTATTTCTCAATTTTCCACCGTTTTTATTGCTTGCGCGAGGTTCTGACGGCTGTTTCGTGCAGTAGGCAACCAAATACGTCGATTTAAGTAATAAAAAGACCACTAAATTTTTTTCGGATTTTTGAAAAAAAAAGGTTAACCCCTTTGGTGTTTTTTGACCCCAAAAAATGAAAGTTTGAATTTAGCTTATATTTTTGCGGTTTCTTATTCAAATTGATGAGAAAATTCGAATGGCGCAGTCAGATTTCCCGTAAGTATGATAGTTTTTATTTTATGTGGCTTTAAACGTAACACATTGGGGATCAATTTGCCCTCTTGTTATTTCTCAATTTTCCACCGTTTTTATTGCTTGCGCGAGGTTCTGACGGCTGTTTCGTGCAGTAGGCAACCAAATACGTCGATTTAAGTAATAAAAAGACCACTAAATTTTTTTCGGATTTTTGAAAAAAAAAGAAGGTTAACCCCTTTGGTGTTTTTTGAACCCAAAAAATGAAAGTTTGAATTTAGCTTATATTTTTGCGGTTTCTTATTCAAATTGATGAGAAAATTCGAATGGCGCAGTCAGATTTCCCGTAAGTATGATAGTTTTTATTTTATGTGGCTTTAAACGTAACACATTGGGGGTCAATTTGCCCTCTTGTTATTTCTCAATTTTCCACCGTTTTTATTGCTTGCGCGAGGTTCTGACGGCTGTTTCGTGCAGTAGGCAACCAAATACGTCGATTTAAGTAATAAAAAGACCACTAAATATTTTTCGGATTTTTGAAAAAAAAAGAAGGTTAACCCCTTTGGTGTTTTTTGACCCCAAAAAATGAAAGTTTGAATTTAGCTTATATTTTTGCGGTTTCTTATTCAAATTGATGAGAAAATTCGAATGGCGCAGTCAGATTTCCCCTAAGTATGATAGTTTTTATTTTATGTGGCTTTAAACGTAACACATTGGGGGTCAATTTGCCCTCTTGTTATTTCTCAATTTTCCACCGTTTTTATTGCTTGCGCGAGGTTCTGACGGCTGTTTCGTGCAGTAGGCAACCAAATACGTCGATTTAAGTAATAAAAAGACCACTAAATTTTTTTCGGATTTTTGAAAAAAAAAGAAGGTTAACCCCTTTGGTGTTTTTTGACCCCAAAAAATGAAAGTTTGAATTTAGCTTATATTTTTGCGGTTTCTTATTCAAATTGATGAGAAAATTCGAATGGCGCAGTCAGATTTCCCGTAAGTATGATAGTTTTTATTTTATGTGGCTTTAAACGTAACACATTGGGGGTCAATTTGCCCTCTTGTTATTTCTCAATTTTCCACCGTTTTTATTGCTTGCGCGAGGTTCTGACGGCTGTTTCGTGCAGTAGGCAACCAAATACGTCGATTTAAGTAATAAAAAGACCACTAAATTTTTTTCGGATTTTTGAAAAAAAAAGAAGGTTAACCCCTTTGGTGTTTTTTGACCCCAAAAAATGAAAGTTTGAATTTAGCTTATATTTTTGCGGTTTCTTATTCAAATTGATGAGAAAATTCGAATGGCGCAGTCAGATTTCCCGTAAGTATGATAGTTTTTATTTTATGTGGCTTTAAACGTAACACATTGGGGGTCAATTTGCCCTCTTGTTATTTCTCAATTTTCCACCGTTTTTATTGCTTGCGCGAGGTTCTGACGGCTGTTTCGTGCAGTAGGCAACCAAATACGTCGATTTAAGTAATAAAAAGACCACTAAATTTTTTTCGGATTTTTGAAAAAAAAAGGTTAACCCCTTTGGTGTTTTTTGACCCCAAAAAATGAAAGTTTGAATTTAGCTTATATTTTTGCGGTTTCTTATTCAAATTGATGAGAAAATTCGAATGGCGCAGTCAGATTTCCCGTAAGTATGATAGTTTTTATTTTATGTGGCTTTAAACGTAACACATTGGGGATCAATTTGCCCTCTTGTTATTTCTCAATTTTCCACCGTTTTTATTGCTTGCGCGAGGTTCTGACGGCTGTTTCGTGCAGTAGGCAACCAAATACGTCGATTTAAGTAATAAAAAGACCACTAAATTTTTTTCGGATTTTTGAAAAAAAAAGAAGGTTAACCCCTTTGGTGTTTTTTGAACCCAAAAAATGAAAGTTTGAATTTAGCTTATATTTTTGCGGTTTCTTATTCAAATTGATGAGAAAATTCGAATGGCGCAGTCAGATTTCCCGTAAGTATGATAGTTTTTATTTTATGTGGCTTTAAACGTAACACATTGGGGGTCAATTTGCCCTCTTGTTATTTCTCAATTTTCCACCGTTTTTATTGCTTGCGCGAGGTTCTGACGGCTGTTTCGTGCAGTAGGCAACCAAATACGTCGATTTAAGTAATAAAAAGACCACTAAATATTTTTCGGATTTTTGAAAAAAAAAGAAGGTTAACCCCTTTGGTGTTTTTTGACCCCAAAAAATGAAAGTTTGAATTTAGCTTATATTTTTGCGGTTTCTTATTCAAATTGATGAGAAAATTCGAATGGCGCAGTCAGATTTCCCCTAAGTATGATAGTTTTTATTTTATGTGGCTTTAAACGTAACACATTGGGGGTCAATTTGCCCTCTTGTTATTTCTCAATTTTCCACCGTTTTTATTGCTTGCGCGAGGTTCTGACGGCTGTTTCGTGCAGTAGGCAACCAAATACGTCGATTTAAGTAATAAAAAGACCACTAAATTTTTTTCGGATTTTTGAAAAAAAAAGAAGGTTAACCCCTTTGGTGTTTTTTGACCCCAAAAAATGAAAGTTTGAATTTAGCTTATATTTTTGCGGTTTCTTATTCAAATTGATGAGAAAATTCGAATGGCGCAGTCAGATTTCCCGTAAGTATGATAGTTTTTATTTTATGTGGCTTTAAACGTAACACATTGGGGGTCAATTTGCCCTCTTGTTATTTCTCAATTTTCCACCGTTTTTATTGCTTGCGCGAGGTTCTGACGGCTGTTTCGTGCAGTAGGCAACCAAATACGTCGATTTAAGTAATAAAAAGACCACTAAATTTTTTTCGGATTTTTGAAAAAAAAAGAAGGTTAACCCCTTTGGTGTTTTTTGACCCCAAAAAATGAAAGTTTGAATTTAGCTTATATTTTTGCGGTTTCTTATTCAAATTGATGAGAAAATTCGAATGGCGCAGTCAGATTTCCCGTAAGTATGATAGTTTTTATTTTATGTGGCTTTAAACGTAACACATTGGGGGTCAATTTGCCCTCTTGTTATTTCTCAATTTTCCACCGTTTTTATTGCTTGCGCGAGGTTCTGACGGCTGTTTCGTGCAGTAGGCAACCAAATACGTCGATTTAAGTAATAAAAAGACCACTAAATTTTTTTCGGATTTTTGAAAAAAAAAGAAGGTTAACCCCTTTGGTGTTTTTTGACCGCAAAAAATGAAAGTTTGAATTTAGCTTATATTTTTGCGGTTTCTTATTCAAATTGATGAGAAAATTCGAATGGCGCAGTCAGATTTCCCCTAAGTATGATAGTTTTTATTTTATGTGGCTTTAAACGTAACACATTGGGGGTCAATTTGCCCTCTTGTGATTTCTCAATTTTCCACCGTTTTTATTGCTTGCGCGAGGTTCTGACGGCTGTTTCGTGCAGTAGGCAACCAAATACGTCGATTTAAGTAATAAAAAGACCACTAAATTTTTTTCGGATTTTTGAAAAAAAAAGAAGGTTAACCCCTTTGGTGTTTTTTGACCCCAAAAAATGAAAGTTTGAATTTAGCTTATATTTTTGCGGTTTCTTATTCAAATTGATGAGAAAATTCGAATGGCGCAGTCAGATTTCCCGTAAGTATGATAGTTTTTATTTTATGTGGCTTTAAACGTAACACATTGGGGGTCAATTTGCCCTCTTGTTATTTCTCAATTTTCCACCGTTTTTATTGCTTGCGCGAGGTTCTGACGGCTGTTTCGTGCAGTAGGCAACCAAATACGTCGATTTAAGTAATAAAAAGACCACTAAATTTTTTTCGGATTTTTGAAAAAAAAAGAAGGTTAACCCCTTTGGTGTTTTTTGAACCCAAAAAATGAAAGTTTGAATTTAGCTTATATTTTTGCGGTTTCTTATTCAAATTGATGAGAAAATTCGAATGGCGCAGTCAGATTTCCCGTAAGTATGATAGTTTTTATTTTATGTGGCTTTAAACGTAACACATTGGGGGTCAATTTGCCCTCTTGTTATTTCTCAATTTTCCACCGTTTTTATTGCTTGCGCGAGGTTCTGACGGCTGTTTCGTGCAGTAGGCAACCAAATACGTCGATTTAAGTAATAAAAAGACCACTAAATTTTTTTCGGATTTTTGAAAAAAAAAGAAGGTTAACCCCTTTGGTGTTTTTTGACCCCAAAAAATGAAAGTTTGAATTTAGCTTATATTTTTGCGGTTTCTTATTCAAATTGATGAGAAAATTCGAATGGCGCAGTCAGATTTCCCGTAAGTATGATAGTTTTTATTTTATGTGGCTTTAAACGTAACACATTGGGGGTCAATTTGCCCTCTTGTTATTTCTCAATTTTCCACCGTTTTTATTGCTTGCGCGAGGTTCTGACGGCTGTTTCGTGCAGTAGGCAACCAAATACGTCGATTTAAGTAATAAAAAGACCACTAAATTTTTTTCGGATTTTTGAAAAAAAAAGAAGGTTAACCCCTTTGGTGTTTTTTGACCCCAAAAAATGAAAGTTTGAATTTAGCTTATATTTTTGCGGTTTCTTATTCAAATTGATGAGAAAATTCGAATGGCGCAGTCAGATTTCCCGTAAGTATGATAGTTTTTATTTTATGTGGCTTTAAACGTAACACATTGGGGGTCAATTTGCCCTCTTGTTATTTCTCAATTTTCCACCGTTTTTATTGCTTGCGCGAGGTTCTGACGGCTGTTTCGTGCAGTAGGCAACCAAATACGTCGATTTAAGTAATAAAAAGACCACTAAATTTTTTTCGGATTTTTGAAAAAAAAAGAAGGTTAACCCCTTTGGTGTTTTTTGACTCCAAAAAATGAAAGTTTGAATTTAGCTTATATTTTTGCGGTTTCTTATTCAAATTGATGAGAAAATTCGAATGGCGCAGTCAGATTTCCCGTAAGTATGATAGTTTTTATTTTATGTGGCTTTAAACGTAACACATTGGGGGTCAATTTGCCCTCTTGTTATTTCTCAATTTTCCACCGTTTTTATTGCTTGCGCGAGGTTCTGACGGCTGTTTCGTGCAGTAGGCAACCAAATACGTCGATTTAAGTAATAAAAAGACCACTAAATTTTTTTCGGATTTTTGAAAAAAAAAGAAGGTTAACCCCTTTGGTGTTTTTTGACCGCAAAAAATGAAAGTTTGAATTTAGCTTATATTTTTGCGGTTTCTTATTCAAATTGATGAGAAAATTCGAATGGCGCAGTCAGATTTCCCCTAAGTATGATAGTTTTTATTTTATGTGGCTTTAAACGTAACACATTGGGGGTCAATTTGCCCTCTTGTGATTTCTCAATTTTCCACCGTTTTTATTGCTTGCGCGAGGTTCTGACGGCTGTTTCGTGCAGTAGGCAACCAAATACGTCGATTTAAGTAATAAAAAGACCACTAAATTTTTTTCGGATTTTTGAAAAAAAAAGAAGGTTAACCCCTTTGGTGTTTTTTGACCCCAAAAAATGAAAGTTTGAATTTAGCTTATATTTTTGCGGTTTCTTATTCAAATTGATGAGAAAATTCGAATGGCGCAGTCAAATTTCCCGTAAGTATGATAGTTTTTATTTTATGTGGCTTTAAACGTAACACATTGGGGGTCAATTTGCCCTCTTGTTATTTCTCAATTTTCCACCGTTTTTATTGCTTGCGCGAGGTTCTGACGGCTGTTTCGTGCAGTAGGCAACCAAATACGTCGATTTAAGTAATAAAAAGACCACTAAATTTTTTTCGGATTTTTGAAAAAAAAAGAAGGTTAACCCCTTTGGTGTTTTTTGACCCCAAAAAATGAAAGTTTGAATTTAGCTTATATTTTTGCGGTTTCTTATTCAAATTGATGAGAAAATTCGAATGGCGCAGTCAGATTTCCCGTAAGTATGATAGTTTTTATTTTATGTGGCTTTAAACGTAACACATTGGGGGTCAATTTGCCCTCTTGTTATTTCTCAATTTTCCACCGTTTTTATTGCTTGCGCGAGGTTCTGACGGCTGTTTCGTGCAGTAGGCAACCAAATACGTCGATTTAAGTAATAAAAAGACCACTAAATTTTTTTCGGATTTTTGAAAAAAAAAGAAGGTTAACCCCTTTGGTGTTTTTTGAACCCAAAAAATGAAAGTTTGAATTTAGCTTATATTTTTGCGGTTTCTTATTCAAATTGATGAGAAAATTCGAATGGCGCAGTCAGATTTCCCGTAAGTATGATAGTTTTTATTTTATGTGGCTTTAAACGTAACACATTGGGGGTCAATTTGCCCTCTTGTTATTTCTCAATTTTCCACAGTTTTTATTGCTTGCGCGAGGTTCTGACGGCTGTTTCGTGCAGTAGGCAACCAAATACGTCGATTTAAGTAATAAAAAGACAACTAAATTTTTTTCGGATTTTTGAAAAAAAAAGAAGGTTAACCCCTTTGGTGTTTTTTGACCCCAAAAAATGAAAGTTTGAATTTAGCTTATATTTTTGCGGTTTCTTATTCAAATTGATGAGAAAATTCGAATGGCGCAGTCAGATTTCCCGTAAGTATGATAGTTTTTATTTTATGTGGCTTTAAACGTAACACATTGGGGGTCAATTTGCCCTCTTGTTATTTCTCAATTTTCCACCGTTTTTATTGCTTGCGCGAGGTTCTGACGGCTGTTTCGTGCAGTAGGCAACCAAATACGTCGATTTAAGTAATAAAAAGACCACTAAATTTTTTTCGGATTTTTGAAAAAAAAAGAAGGTTAACCCCTTTGGTGTTTTTTGACTCCAAAAAATGAAAGTTTGAATTTAGCTTATATTTTTGCGGTTTCTTATTCAAATTGATGAGAAAATTCGAATGGCGCAGTCAGATTTCCCGTAAGTATGATAGTTTTTATTTTATGTGGCTTTAAACGTAACACATTGGGGGTCAATTTGCCCTCTTGTTATTTCTCAATTTTCCACCGTTTTTATTGCTTGCGCGAGGTTCTGACGGCTGTTTCGTGCAGTAGGCAACCAAATACGTCGATTTAAGTAATAAAAAGACCACTAAATTTTTTTCGGATTTTTGAAAAAAAAAGAAGGTTAACCCCTTTGGTGTTTTTTGACCCCAAAAAATGAAAGTTTGAATTTAGCTTATATTTTTGCGGTTTCTTATTCAAATTGATGAGAAAATTCGAATGGCGCAGTCAGATTTCCCCTAAGTATGATAGTTTTTATTTTATGTGGCTTTAAACGTAACACATTGGGGGTCAATTTGCCCTCTTGTTATTTCTCAATTTTCCACCGTTTTTATTGCTTGCGCGAGGTTCTGACGGCTGTTTCGTGCAGTAGGCAACCAAATACGTCGATTTAAGTAATAAAAAGACCACTAAATTTTTTTCGGATTTTTGAAAAAAAAAGAAGGTTAACCCCTTTGGTGTTTTTTGACCCCAAAAAATGAAAGTTTGAATTTAGCTTATATTTTTGCGGTTTCTTATTCAAATTGATGAGAAAATTCGAATGGCGCAGTCAGATTTCCCCTAAGTATGATAGTTTTTATTTTATGTGGCTTTAAACGTAACACATTGGGGGTCAATTTGCCCTCTTGTTATTTCTCAATTTTCCACCGTTTTTATTGCTTGCGCGAGGTTCTGACGGCTGTTTCGTGCAGTAGGCAACCAAATACGTCGATTTAAGTAATAAAAAGACCACTAAATTTTTTTCGGATTTTTGAAAAAAAAAGAAGGTTAACCCCTTTGGTGTTTTTTGACCCCAAAAAATGAAAGTTTGAATTTAGCTTATATTTTTGCGGTTTCTTATTCAAATTGATGAGAAAATTCGAATGGCGCAGTCAGATTTCCCCTAAGTATGATAGTTTTTATTTTATGTGGCTTTAAACGTAACACATTGGGGGTCAATTTGCCCTCTTGTTATTTCTCAATTTTCCACCGTTTTTATTGCTTGCGCGAGGTTCTGACGGCTGTTTCGTGCAGTAGGCAACCAAATACGTCGATTTAAGTAATAAAAAGACCACTAAATTTTTTTCGGATTTTTGAAAAAAAAAGAAGGTTAACCCCTTTGGTGTTTTTTGACCCCAAAAAATGAAAGTTTGAATTTAGCTTATATTTTTGCGGTTTCTTATTCAAATTGATGAGAAAATTCGAATGGCGCAGTCAGATTTCCCCTAAGTATGATAGTTTTTATTTTATGTGGCTTTAAACGTAACACATTGGGGGTCAATTTGCCCTCTTGTTATTTCTCAATTTTCCACCGTTTTTATTGCTTGCGCGAGGTTCTGACGGCTGTTTCGTGCAGTAGGCAACCAAATACGTCGATTTAAGTAATAAAAAGACCACTAAATTTTTTTCGGATTTTTGAAAAAAAAAGAAGGTTAACCCCTTTGGTGTTTTTTGACCCCAAAAAATGAAAGTTTGAATTTAGCTTATATTTTTGCGGTTTCTTATTCAAATTGATGAGAAAATTCGAATGGCGCAGTCAGATTTCCCCTAAGTATGATAGTTTTTATTTTATGTGGCTTTAAACGTAACACATTGGGGGTCAATTTGCCCTCTTGTTATTTCTCAATTTTCCACCGTTTTTATTGCTTGCGCGAGGTTCTGACGGCTGTTTCGTGCAGTAGGCAACCAAATACGTCGATTTAAGTAATAAAAAGACCACTAAATTTTTTTCGGATTTTTGAAAAAAAAAGAAGGTTAACCCCTTTGGTGTTTTTTGAACCCAAAAAATGAAAGTTTGAATTTAGCTTATATTTTTGCGGTTTCTTATTCAAATTGATGAGAAAATTCGAATGGCGCTGTCAGATTTCCCCTAAGTATGATAGTTTTTATTTTATGTGGCTTTAAACGTAACACATTGGGGGTCAATTTGCCCTCTTGTTATTTCTCAATTTTCCACCGTTTTTATTGCTTGCGCGAGGTTCTGACGGCTGTTTCGTGCAGTAGGCAACCAAATACGTCGATATAAGTAATAAAAAGACCACTAAATTTTTTTCGGATTTTTGAAAAAAAAAGAAGGTTAACCCCTTTGGTGTTTTTTGACCCCAAAAAATGAAAGTTTGAATTTAGCTTATATTTTTGCGGTTTCTTATTCAAATTGATGAGAAAATTCGAATGGCGCAGTCAGATTTCCCCTAAGTATGATAGTTTTTATTTTATGTGGCTTTAAACGTAACACATTGGGGGTCAATTTGCCCTCTTGTGATTTCTCAATTTTCCACCGTTTTTATTGCTTGCGCGAGGTTCTGACGGCTGTTTCGTGCAGTAGGCAACCAAATACGTCGATTTAAGTAATAAAAAGACCACTAAATTTTTTTCGGATTTTTGAAAAAAAAAGAAGGTTAACCCCTTTGGTGTTTTTTGACCCCAAAAAATGAAAGTTTGAATTTAGCTTATATTTTTGCGGTTTCTTATTCAAATTGATGAGAAAATTCGAATGGCGCAGTCAGATTTCCCGTAAGTATGATAGTTTTTATTTTATGTGGCTTTAAACGTAACACATTGGGGGTCAATTTGCCCTCTTGTTATTTCTCAATTTTCCACCGTTTTTATTGCTTGCGCGAGGTTCTGACGGCTGTTTCGTGCAGTAGGCAACCAAATACGTCGATTTAAGTAATAAAAAGACCACTAAATTTTTTTCGGATTTTTGAAAAAAAAAGAAGGTTAACCCCTTTGGTGTTTTTTGACCCCAAAAAATGAAAGTTTGAATTTAGCTTATATTTTTGCGGTTTCTTATTCAAATTGATGAGAAAATTCGAATGGCGCAGTCAGATTTCCCCTAAGTATGATAGTTTTTATTTTATGTGGCTTTAAACGTAACACATTGGGGGTCAATTTGCCCTCTTGTTATTTCTCAATTTTCCACCGTTTTTATTGCTTGCGCGAGGTTCTGACGGCTGTTTCGTGCAGTAGGCAACCAAATACGTCGATTTAAGTAATAAAAAGACCACTAAATTTTTTTCGGATTTTTGAAAAAAAAAGAAGGTTAACCCCTTTGGTGTTTTTTGAACCCAAAAAATGAAAGTTTGAATTTAGCTTATATTTTTGCGGTTTCTTATTCAAATTGATGAGAAAATTCGAATGGCGCTGTCAGATTTCCCCTAAGTATGATAGTTTTTATTTTATGTGGCTTTAAACGTAACACATTGGGGGTCAATTTGCCCTCTTGTGATTTCTCAATTTTCCACCGTTTTTATTGCTTGCGCGAGGTTCTGACGGCTGTTTCGTGCAGTAGGCAACCAAATACGTCGATTTAAGTAATAAAAAGACCACTAAATTTTTTTCGGATTTTTGAAAAAAAAAGAAGGTTAACCCCTTTGGTGTTTTTTGACCCCAAAAAACGAAAGTTTGAATTTAGCTTATATTTTTGCGGTTTCTTATTCAAATTGATGAGAAAATTCGAATGGCGCAGTCAGATTTCCCGTAAGTATGATAGTTTTTATTTTATGTGGCTTTAAACGTAACACATTGGGGGTCAATTTGCCCTCTTGTTATTTCTCAATTTTCCACCGTTTTTATTGCTTGCGCGAGGTTCTGACGGCTGTTTCGTGCAGTAGGCAACCAAATACGTCGATTTAAGTAATTAAAAAGGCCACTAAATATTTTTCGGACTTTTGAAAAAAAAAGAAGGTTAACCCCTTTGGTGTTTTTTGACCCCAAAAAATGAAAGTTTGAATTTAGCATATATTTTTGCGGTTTCTTATTCAAATTGATGAGAAAATTCGAATGGCGCAGTCAGATTTCCCCTAAGTATGATAGTTTTTATTTTATGTGGCTTTAAACGTAACACATTGGGGGTCAATTTGCCCTCTTGTTATTTCTCAATTTTCCACCGTTTTTATTGCTTGCGCGAGGTTCTGACGGCTGTTTCGTGCAGTAGGCAACCAAATACGTCGATTTAAGTAATTAAAAAGGCCACTAAATATTTTTCGGACTTTTGAAAAAAAAAGAAGGTTAACCCCTTTGGTGTTTTTTGACCCCAAAAAATGAAAGTTTGAATTTAGCATATATTTTTGCGGTTTCTTATTCAAATTGATGAGAAAATTCGAATGGCGCAGTCAGATTTCCCCTAAGTATGATAGTTTTTATTTTATGTGGCTTTAAACGTTACACATTGGGGGTCAATTTGCCCTCTTGTGATTTCTCAATTTTCCACCGTTTTTATTGCTTGCGCGAGGTTCTGACGGCTGTTTCGTGCAGTAGGCAACCAAATACGTCGATTTAAGTAATAAAAAGACCACTAAATTTTTTTCGGATTTTTGAAAAAAAAAGAAGGTTAACCCCTTTGGTGTTTTTTGACCCCAAAAAATGAAAGTTTGAATTTAGCTTATATTTTTGCGGTTTCTTATTCAAATTGATGAGAAAATTCGAATGGCGCAGTCAGATTTCCCCTAAGTATGATAGTTTTTATTTTATGTGGCTTTAAACGTAACACATTGGGGTCAATTTGCCCTCTTGTTATTTCTCAATTTTCCACCGTTTTTATTGCTTGCGCGAGGTTCTGACGGCTGTTTCGTGCAGTAGGCAACCAAATACGTCGATTTAAGTAATAAAAAGACCACTAAATTTTTTTCGGATTTTTGAAAAAAAAAGAAGGTTAACCCCTTTGGTGTTTTTTGACCCCAAAAAATGAAAGTTTGAATTTAGCTTATATTTTTGCGGTTTCTTATTCAAATTGATGAGAAAATTCGAATGGCGCAGTCAGATTTCCCGTAAGTATGATAGTTTTTATTTTATGTGGCTTTAAACGTAACACATTGGGGGTCAATTTGCCCTCTTGTGATTTCTCAATTTTCCACCGTTTTTATTGCTTGCGCGAGGTTCTGACGGCTGTTTCGTGCAGTAGGCAACCAAATACGTCGATTTAAGTAATAAAAAGACCACTAAATTTTTTTCGGATTTTTGAAAAAAAAAGAAGGTTAACCCCTTGGGTGTTTTTTGACCGCAAAAAATGAAAGTTTGAATTTAGCTTATATTTTTGCGGTTTCTTATTCAAATTGATGAGAAAATTCGAATGGCGCAGTCAGATTTCCCCTAAGTATGATAGTTTTTATTTTATGGGGCTTTAAACGTAACACATTGGGGGTCAATTTGCCCTCTTGTTATTTCTCAATTTTCCACCGTTTTTATTGCTTGCGCGAGGTTCTGACGGCTGTTTCGTGCAGTAGGCAACCAAATACGTCGATTTAAGTAATAAAAAGACCACTAAATTTTTTTCGGATTTTTGAAAAAAAAAGAAGGTTAACCCCTTTGGTGTTTTTTGACCCCAAAAAATGAAAGTTTGAATTTAGCTTATATTTTTGCGGTTTCTTATTCAAATTGATGAGAAAATTCGAATGGCGCAGTCAGATTTCCCCTAAGTATGATAGTTTTTATTTTATGGGGCTTTAAACGTAACACATTGGGGGTCAATTTGCCCTCTTGTTATTTCTCAATTTTCCACCGTTTTTATTGCTTGCGCGAGGTTCTGACGGCTGTTTCGTGCAGTAGGCAACCAAATACGTCGATTTAAGTAATAAAAAGACCACTAAATTTTTTTCGGATTTTTGAAAAAAAAAGAAGGTTAACCCCTTGGGTGTTTTTTGACCGCAAAAAATGAAAGTTTGAATTTAGCTTATATTTTTGCGGTTTCTTATTCAAATTGATGAGAAAATTCGAATGGCGCAGTCAGATTTCCCCTAAGTATGATAGTTTTTATTTTATGGGGCTTTAAACGTAACACATTGGGGGTCAATTTGCCCTCTTGTTATTTCTCAATTTTCCACCGTTTTTATTGCTTGCGCGAGGTTCTGACGGCTGTTTCGTGCAGTAGGCAACCAAATACGTCGATTTAAGTAATAAAAAGACCACTAAATTTTTTTCGGATTTTTGAAAAAAAAAGAAGGTTAACCCCTTTGGTGTTTTTTGACCCCAAAAAATGAAAGTTTGAATTTTGCTTATATTTTTGCGGTTTCTTATTCAAATTGATGAGAAAATTCGAATGGCGCAGTCAGATTTCCCCTAAGTATGATAGTTTTTATTTTATGTGGCTTTAAACGTAACACATTGGGGGTCAATTTGCCCTCTTGTTATTTCTCAATTTTCCACCGTTTTTATTGCTTGCGCGAGGTTCTGACGGCTGTTTCGTGCAGTAGGCAACCAAATACGTCGATTTAAGTAATAAAAAGACCACTAAATTTTTTTCGGATTTTTGAAAAAAAAAGAAGGTTAACCCCTTTGGTGTTTTTTGACCCCAAAAAATGAAAGTTTGAATTTAGCTTATATTTTTGCGGTTTCTTATTCAAATTGATGAGAAAATTCGAATGGCGCAGTCAGATTTCCCCTAAGTATGATAGTTTTTATTTTATGTGGCTTTAAACGTAACACATTGGGGGTCAATTTGCCCTCTTGTTATTTCTCAATTTTCCACCGTTTTTATTGCTTGCGCGAGGTTCTGACGGCTGTTTCGTGCAGTAGGCAACCAAATACGTCGATTTAAGTAATAAAAAGACCACTAAATTTTTTTCGGATTTTTGAAAAAAAAAGAAGGTTAACCCCTTTGGTGTTTTTTGACCCCAAAAAATGAAAGTTTGAATTTAGCTTATATTTTTGCGGTTTCTTATTCAAATTGATGAGAAAATTCGAATGGCGCAGTCAGATTTCCCGTAAGTATGATAGTTTTTATTTTATGTGGCTTTAAACGTAACACATTGGGGGTCAATTTGCCCTCTTGTGATTTCTCAATTTTCCACCGTTTTTATTGCTTGCGCGAGGTTCTGACGGCTGTTTCGTGCAGTAGGCAACCAAATACGTCGATTTAAGTAATAAAAAGACCACTAAATTTTTTTCGGATTTTTGAAAAAAAAAGAAGGTTAACCCCTTGGGTGTTTTTTGACCGCAAAAAATGAAAGTTTGAATTTAGCTTATATTTTTGCGGTTTCTTATTCAAATTGATGAGAAAATTCGAATGGCGCAGTCAGATTTCCCCTAAGTATGATAGTTTTTATTTTATGGGGCTTTAAACGTAACACATTGGGGGTCAATTTGCCCTCTTGTTATTTCTCAATTTTCCACCGTTTTTATTGCTTGCGCGAGGTTCTGACGGCTGTTTCGTGCAGTAGGCAACCAAATACGTCGATTTAAGTAATAAAAAGACCACTAAATTTTTTTCGGATTTTTGAAAAAAAAAGAAGGTTAACCCCTTTGGTGTTTTTTGACCCCAAAAAATGAAAGTTTGAATTTAGCTTATATTTTTGCGGTTTCTTATTCAAATTGATGAGAAAATTCGAATGGCGCAGTCAGATTTCCCCTAAGTATGATAGTTTTTATTTTATGTGGCTTTAAACGTAACACATTGGGGGTCAATTTGCCCTCTTGTTATTTCTCAATTTTCCACCGTTTTTATTGCTTGCGCGAGGTTCTGACGGCTGTTTCGTGCAGTAGGCAACCAAATACGTCGATTTAAGTAATAAAAAGACCACTAAATTTTTTTCGGATTTTTGAAAAAAAAAGAAGGTTAACCCCTTTGGTGTTTTTTGACCTCAAAAAATGAAAGTTTGAATTTATCTTATATTTTTGCGGTTTCTTATTCAAATTGATGAGAAAATTCGAATGGCGCAGTCAGATTTCCCCTAAGTATGATAGTTTTTATTTTATGTGGCTTTAAACGTAACACATTGGGGGTCAATTTGCCCTCTTGTGATTTCTCAATTTTCCACCGTTTTTATTGCTTGCGCGAGGTTCTGACGGCTGTTTCGTGCAGTAGGCAACCAAATACGTCGATTTAAGTAATAAAAAGACCACTAAATTTTTTTCGGATTTTTGAAAAAAAAAGAAGGTTAACCCCTTGGGTGTTTTTTGACCCCAAAAAATGAAAGTTTGAATTTAGCTTATATTTTTGCGGTTTCTTATTCAAATTGATGAGAAAATTCGAATGGCGCAGTCAGATTTCCCCTAAGTATGATAGTTTTTATTTTATGTGGCTTTAAACGTAACACATTGGGGGTCAATTTGCCCTCTTGTTATTTCTCAATTTTCCACCGTTTTTATTGCTTGCGCGAGGTTCTGACGGCTGTTTCGTGCAGTAGGCAACCAAATACGTCGATTTAAGTAATAAAAAGACCACTAAATTTTTTTCGGATTTTTGAAAAAAAAAGAAGGTTAACCCCTTTGGTGTTTTTTGACCTCAAAAAATGAAAGTTTGAATTTATCTTATATTTTTGCGGTTTCTTATTCAAATTGATGAGAAAATTCGAATGGCGCAGTCAGATTTCCCCTAAGTATGATAGTTTTTATTTTATGTGGCTTTAAACGTAACACATTGGGGGTCAATTTGCCCTCTTGTGATTTCTCAATTTTCCACCGTTTTTATTGCTTGCGCGAGGTTCTGACGGCTGTTTCGTGCAGTAGGCAACCAAATACGTCGATTTAAGTAATAAAAAGACCACTAAATATTTTTCGGACTTTTGAAAAAAAAAGAAGGTTAACCCCTTTGGTGTTTTTTGACCCCAAAAAATGAAAGTTTGAATTTAGCTTATATTTTTGCGGTTTCTTATTCAAATTGATGAGAAAATTCGAATGGCGCAGTCAGATTTCCCCTAAGTATGATAGTTTTTATTTTATGTGGCTTTAAACGTAACACATTGGGGGTCAATTTGCCCTCTTGTTATTTCTCAATTTTCCACCGTTTTTATTGCTTGCGCGAGGTTCTGACGGCTGTTTCGTGCAGTAGGCAACCAAATACGTCGATTTAAGTAATAAAAAGACCACTAAATTTTTTTCGGATTTTTGAAAAAAAAAGAAGGTTAACCCCTTTGGTGTTTTTTGACCCCAAAAAATGAAAGTTTGAATTTAGCTTATATTTTTGCGGTTTCTTATTCAAATTGATGAGAAAATTCGAATGGCGCAGTCAGATTTCCCCTAGGTATGATAGTTTTTATTTTATGAGGCTTTAAACGTAACATATTGGGGGTCAATTTGCCCTCTTGTTATTTCTCAATTTTCCACCGTTTTTATTGCTTGCGCGAGGTTCTGGCGGCTGTTTCGTGTAGTAGGCAACCAAATACGTCGATTTAAGTAATAAAAAGACCACTTAATTTTTTTCGGATTTTTGAAAAAAAAAGAAGGTTAACCCCTTTGGTGTTTTTTGACCCCAAAAAATGAAAGTTTGAATTTAGCTTATATTTTTGCGGTTTCTTATTCAAATTGATGAGAAAATTCGAATGGCGCAGTCAGATTTCCCGTAAGTATGATAGTTTTTATTTTATGTGGCTTTAAACGTAACACATTGGGGGTCAATTTGCCCTCTTGTGATTTCTCAATTTTCCACCGTTTTTATTGCTTGCGCGAGGTTCTGACGGCTGTTTCGTGCAGTAGGCAACCAAATACGTCGATTTAAGTAATAAAAAGACCACTAAATTTTTTTCGGATTTTTGAAAAAAAAAGAAGGTTAACCCCTTGGGTGTTTTTTGACCGCAAAAAATGAAAGTTTGAATTTAGCTTATATTTTTGCGGTTTCTTATTCAAATTGATGAGAAAATTCGAATGGCGCAGTCAGATTTCCCCTAAGTATGATAGTTTTTATTTTATGGGGCTTTAAACGTAACACATTGGGGGTCAATTTGCCCTCTTGTTATTTCTCAATTTTCCACCGTTTTTATTGCTTGCGCGAGGTTCTGACGGCTGTTTCGTGCAGTAGGCAACCAAATACGTCGATTTAAGTAATAAAAAGACCACTAAATTTTTTTCGGATTTTTGAAAAAAAAAGAAGGTTAACCCCTTTGGTGTTTTTTGACCCCAAAAAATGAAAGTTTGAATTTAGCTTATATTTTTGCGGTTTCTTATTCAAATTGATGAGAAAATTCGAATGGCGCAGTCAGATTTCCCCTAAGTATGATAGTTTTTATTTTATGTGGCTTTAAACGTAACACATTGGGGGTCAATTTGCCCTCTTGTTATTTCTCAATTTTCCACCGTTTTTATTGCTTGCGCGAGGTTCTGACGGCTGTTTCGTGCAGTAGGCAACCAAATACGTCGATTTAAGTAATAAAAAGACCACTAAATTTTTTTCGGATTTTTGAAAAAAAAAGAAGGTTAACCCCTTTGGTGTTTTTTGACCTCAAAAAATGAAAGTTTGAATTTATCTTATATTTTTGCGGTTTCTTATTCAAATTGATGAGAAAATTCGAATGGCGCAGTCAGATTTCCCCTAAGTATGATAGTTTTTATTTTATGTGGCTTTAAACGTAACACATTGGGGGTCAATTTGCCCTCTTGTGATTTCTCAATTTTCCACCGTTTTTATTGCTTGCGCGAGGTTCTGACGGCTGTTTCGTGCAGTAGGCAACCAAATACGTCGATTTAAGTAATAAAAAGACCACTAAATTTTTTTCGGATTTTTGAAAAAAAAAGAAGGTTAACCCCTTGGGTGTTTTTTGACCGCAAAAAATGAAAGTTTGAATTTAGCTTATATTTTTGCGGTTTCTTATTCAAATTGATGAGAAAATTCGAATGGCGCAGTCAGATTTCCCCTAAGTATGATAGTTTTTATTTTATGGGGCTTTAAACGTAACACATTGGGGGTCAATTTGCCCTCTTGTTATTTCTCAATTTTCCACCGTTTTTATTGCTTGCGCGAGGTTCTGACGGCTGTTTCGTGCAGTAGGCAACCAAATACGTCGATTTAAGTAATAAAAAGACCACTAAATTTTTTTCGGATTTTTGAAAAAAAAAGAAGGTTAACCCCTTTGGTGTTTTTTGACCTCAAAAAATGAAAGTTTGAATTTATCTTATATTTTTGCGGTTTCTTATTCAAATTGATGAGAAAATTCGAATGGCGCAGTCAGATTTCCCCTAAGTATGATAGTTTTTATTTTATGTGGCTTTAAACGTAACACATTGGGGGTCAATTTGCCCTCTTGTGATTTCTCAATTTTCCACCGTTTTTATTGCTTGCGCGAGGTTCTGACGGCTGTTTCGTGCAGTAGGCAACCAAATACGTCGATTTAAGTAATAAAAAGACCACTAAATATTTTTCGGACTTTTGAAAAAAAAAGAAGGTTAACCCCTTTGGTGTTTTTTGACCCCAAAAAATGAAAGTTTGAATTTAGCTTATATTTTTGCGGTTTCTTATTCAAATTGATGAGAAAATTCGAATGGCGCAGTCAGATTTCCCCTAAGTATGATAGTTTTTATTTTATGTGGCTTTAAACGTAACACATTGGGGGTCAATTTGCCCTCTTGTTATTTCTCAATTTTCCACCGTTTTTATTGCTTGCGCGAGGTTCTGACGGCTGTTTCGTGCAGTAGGCAACCAAATACGTCGATTTAAGTAATAAAAAGACCACTAAATTTTTTTCGGATTTTTGAAAAAAAAAGAAGGTTAACCCCTTTGGTGTTTTTTGACCCCAAAAAATGAAAGTTTGAATTTAGCTTATATTTTTGCGGTTTCTTATTCAAATTGATGAGAAAATTCGAATGGCGCAGTCAGATTTCCCCTAGGTATGATAGTTTTTATTTTATGAGGCTTTAAACGTAACATATTGGGGGTCAATTTGCCCTCTTGTTATTTCTCAATTTTCCACCGTTTTTATTGCTTGCGCGAGGTTCTGGCGGCTGTTTCGTGTAGTAGGCAACCAAATACGTCGATTTAAGTAATAAAAAGACCACTTAATTTTTTTCGGATTTTTGAAAAAAAAAGAAGGTTAACCCCTTTGGTGTTTTTTGACCCCAAAAAATGAAAGTTTGAATTTAGCTTATATTTTTGCGGTTTCTTATTCAAATTGATGAGAAAATTCGAATGGCGCAGTCAGATTTCCCCTAGGTATGATAGTTTTTATTTTATGAGGCTTTAAACGTAACATATTGGGGGTCAATTTGCCCTCTTGTTATTTCTCAATTTTCCACCGTTTTTATTGCTTGCGCGAGGTTCTGGCGGCTGTTTCGTGTAGTAGGCAACCAAATACGTCGATTTAAGTAATAAAAAGACCACTTAATTTTTTTCGGATTTTTGAAAAAAAAAGAAGGTTAACCCCTTTGGTGTTTTTTGACCCCAAAAAATGAAAGTTTGAATTTAGCTTATATTTTTGCGGTTTCTTATTCAAATTGATGAGAAAATTCGAATGGCGCAGTCAGATTTCCCCTAAGTATGATAGTTTTTATTTTATGTGGCTTTAAACGTAACACATTGGGGGTCAATTTGCCCTCTTGTTATTTCTCAATTTTCCACCGTTTTTATTGCTTGCGCGAGGTTCTGGCGGCTGTTTCGTGCAGTAGGCAACCAAATACGTACTTATTATACGTACTAATAAATACTTATTTGTCATTTTTAGACGGTTTAGGAATTAATCCTCATGGTATTTCTCAATTTTCCACCGTTTTGATAGCTTGCACAAGGTTCTCACTATGCATCAAAATACATCTTCACCTGTATTCTTGAAGTAGGTTAAAAATATTTAGCATGTATGCGAAATAATTTATTTTAAATTAGATTAAAATTGAATTTTAACGGCAAATATAGATAGTAAAACCGTAATGTGTAATAACCACTTTTACTTCCTAGATTTCTAGTTAGATGACACTATGAAAATGTTCCAAATATATATAGTTCAGTGTTTTACCATTAGATAACGCTATCATAAAAATATGGAGTAGAATAATAATATAAATTATAAGTATCTTCGTCCAATTTTTAGTTGTTATACCGTTTCAAACGGCTTACCTTATCTATTTCCATTGAAAATGAGGGACATTTATAGCAAGAAATACTATAGCTATAATAAAGTGACCGTAAAATATTCAAATTCGTAGCTCCGAGCTCTGGTAATTTTCATGAGCTAGTAAAAAAATAAAATATTGCGAAAACTAATTTATTATTACCTACATTATGAAAGCAATGATTTTGCTTGAACAAAAAACCCAGAAAAATAATTAAGAATTTAAAAAAATACAAAGCACAAAACAAATTTTTCATGTGTTATTCTGCGAAACCCAATTAGGCGAAAATGATCAACTTCGTGTAAAATAATAATCAAAAAGATATTTATTATCTCTTCATTTTAGTAGTATTCCAATTTATTCGCTTTAATCTTTCACCATAATATGGCTTCGTGGAGATATCAATTTTTTTTCGGCCTATCTAGTGGTCACTGTACAGCTCTTCTAAAGCTTACTTGTAAGAAAAAGTGTCTATTTTCCCTTCTGCCTTTCAGACAACACGCTATCACACCGTGAGCCGCAAAAATGGAATGCTATGTGTTTTGCAGGCAAAATGCGATTAATTGATGGAAATACTATGGTGGAACTAAAGCATCATCTGATTATTTTTCCAAAACAAAGATACAAGATAAGCAGTTCCATTTTTACACGAAAGGTTTCGTAACTTACCTCATTAAATTTTTTTTAAATTAGCATAAAAGTAAAATTAACATTCAAGGATTTCATAATATAGCAATTACAAAAATAATTATTTGAACGCTCTGTCCAAAATATTTATACATGTGTAATACTCGACGTAATGGAATTTTTGAGACCTTGACCATGAAAAGTGTTTACTTTTTATTTATAACTCTCGATAAGTATTAAATTCAAAACGGACGATTGTTATTTACCAAGTTATCAGGTTCATTTATAATAACAAAATAACTTGTTTACCACTTACCAATCATTTAAATATTTAAAAAAATAAATTGGCGACACGACGGATTAGATGGACATCGAAAAGATAATGATGTTCAGTTCTATGAGTTTGTTCTGCTTTTATATTTTGAATATAAAAAAAAAATATCTACGAAATGTTCAAAAACTTCAACAGTGCTATCTTATTCTATTTTACCTTATTTCTACCTTACGTATCTTCCCTTCTTCGGTTTTTTATAGTCCGCTCCTAAATAATTGACTTCTTTCTCTATGGGAAAGATTAAATCCGATTAGAGAATTGGGTGCAGTTTTGAATTTGTTGCTACGTAATTTACCAGGAGTCAAACCTAGTACTTTCAACAAGCAACAACCAAGTATTTTCGTGCAAAATATTTACGTTTTGCTTTTGATAAGCAAACTTTACATTTTGGAGATACATCGAAACATAGTGATATAATATTATAATCAAGTCAAAACAGATTCGATAATGAAATAAATCTCAATTCGGGTCTTCACCCCTAAATTCAAATTCAGTACAGAAATGGTGTGCTTCTAGTTTTTGTTTTAATTCTTTTTCTATTATTTCCAACTGTGTATGTGTGCATGTTTTACGCTGCACCACCGACTAAATTGTTTTTTTCTATCAAACCTGGACTTGAATATTTTCTGTTGTAGTAATTTCTTGAGACAGTGAAATTCAATAATTATTAATATAAACTCGATGCTATATCACACGGTGACTCCTTTTCACAAGATGCTTTGAACATAATATTATATTTGTGCAAAGACGAATTTCAAGTATATGCGATTGCTCACCAAGTTCTGTGCAAAAATGTCAACAATTTTTTGTGGCAAAACGTCACTATGTAATAATTCCTCCACATTTACCATCTCTTGATTATTTTACACAAATATTTTGATACCAGTCTGCCCCTAGCAAAAGAAAAAAATTAGTTCCTTACCACATCTTTGACCATCATCCTTTCTTTTAGAAAAATTTTCTTGCCAATCCTTTGAAAATGTATCTTTGATGTTGGTTGTGGAGTGGCTTCGTGGATCTGCTGGGCTCGTCGACGTCATCTTAAGAATTATTCTTGACCAACAGTTTGCAATTTGTTTGTTTAATAGAAACCCTCTTACGAAAATTTGATAGGGCAAAAGCCCTGGAATAGGAGAGGATGGAAGGATATTTATAGGAGGGAAACAAAGGAAGCTTGTGTTGGTGGGATAGGATTTTATTTTCAGGAAGGTATCACAGATTTTGAGGATGGATGATTGAATGTGACAATTTTTTACATAATATTGCTGGTTTGACAAATATCTTTTTTGATGTTGTGAACACTGAGATCTGACATGCTTAAAGCTAAACATAGAAGAATATAAATTGTATTAGAGATTCGTAACAAATTTCTTGTGCAAAATTTTGATTTTCCGGATCCAAATACAAATTGGCGACAACTGTTTTGTGCGCATATTGTGATGGTGTAAAAATCTCTAATACATGACAAACAAAAATAAAATTTAATTTTCAGTTTTTAACGTGAAAACTTTAATATTGCACATCTCGACATATTGTTTTCTTAGGCTCTTTTTTCTGGAAGACGTTTAATTCGTACACTGCCAGAATACAATATCGAAAGATGACAATTAATATGTAATGGTACAATGGTAGCAAATTTAAAAAATATTTGTAAAAATTAATTTGCAAAAAATCCATGCTACAGAAAACTTAAAATATAAATTCTTTTTAACACAAACCAAATATTTATATATGTATTCATTTCTCAAATGTAACTTTTACAAATTCCACTACAAATTTTGATTGTTTGAAGAAATAAATTTGTAAATATAAAAAGGTAAAAAAAAATTGTAAACTCTCTGGATTCGCGTACCACTGCAATGATCATCTTAAATCTAATAATTTTTTACAGTTAATCTCTCCTCATGATTTATACATTTTGTACTGCAATTAATAAAAATACACGACGTAATTGACCGTCGTATCTATTTTGTTACATTACGTTTAAGATGGTTTTTGTACTTGCAAAGTAGCAATTAAATTGTACCGGTTAAAAAAAATTCTTGGTGTTTAAAATTAGTACAACAAAAAAAAAAGATCAATTATAATAATAATAAAATTTCTTTTTTACTTCTGACGCCGACAATTCCAATATTCGCACTATTTTCAGTACTGGCAAATAAAAAAATAGCCAATGCAAATATTGGAGAGTGGTTAGAAAGAACGAGACCGAAATTTAAAATTTCTCCTTCGAATTTAAGTGCTAACTTGTGGACGATTTATGTAAATCATCGATAAAACTCAAATTTAACCTCTTACAATTTTTAACATTAAACAAAAATCACATTTAGAAAAGACTTAATTTTTAAAATTCTAACCTAAAAACGCAATAATTGCATATTATCACCGGTGCGGCTGAACAGGACAATTCGAATCACAAAAATCACAAATTTTCTTCGTCGTAATACAATTATGGATAGGAAAAAGAGGGAAATTGTCGTGTTCACTCGCCTAATTAAAAAAAATTTGCTTAAAATTAATTATCGTGTGTTCATGTTCACTCACAATAATAAAACGATATCAATTATGTCCTGTCATATTATTTGTTATGGCTTCGTTATTATTTTTTTTGTTATTCAAACGCAGTTCGAACATCAGGCCTGAACCTTGAGTAGCACTTGGAGTTGCGAGACGTCGATTTGATCTGACGTCTTGAAGAAAGCGCACGATGATGGTGACGGCGGCATCCAATGCAAGGGTGGTCTGGGTAACGCGGATGGCGAGGGTGTTTCGGACCACTTACAGCCAGCATAATGGCCTGCCAACAAACCCGGTGACGTACTAGGACTAGAACCGGTACTATCCAACGAAGGAGATAATCTATTATAGCTCAGTCTTTGAGATCCCTTGTGTTGAATCTCGATGGGTGATGACACCTTTTTCGCACCAGGTTTACTGTTGTAATAATAATTATTAACGGGACTCGCCTTGCGCGACGAGTCAGCGGTGTTACTCGTTTCGTGATTTTTTCTTGCCATGATCGATTGCACCACTAAATTCGTTAAGTAACACACAAAAATACTGCGGACAGACGGACAGTTTGAAACTTGGTAAGTTCTTTTTTATCCGCGTTAAAAATACTCTCCGTGTATGTATAAGAAAATGCTATTTTTAATAATTATACTTTTATTATCACAGCGTGTGAACACAGAATTTTGCGTTTAAAAACTTCCGATTGTGTACGGCGTAGTTAATATAACTTTCACAAAATGGACGCGACCAATCAACAAAACAAAGAAATACTAACCAGTCGTCGTCTATCACCATTCTACTTTTCGGGTAAAATTTGGCAAATTCGCTGTTGCTATACCAACTCGATGATATTATTATTGTCCCAACACAAGCAATAAAGGCCGACTAAACTCTTGGCTTTTGAACGCATAATTCTCACATCCATATTGTAATTATTAAAAAAAATAAAACACTCACGGACCTCTTCTCTACGTGTACGTCGCCCTACTTCACAATAACAACACAATTTCAACATCTGCGTCACCGCTTTGCGTCAATCGATTTCATCACCGCCAACCGATTTCACCCGCTGACCCCGTTAAGTTCCGATCACGTGACTACACGACGCACCTACAATAATTAATTTATTCCAAGTGGCATAAAATGAAAATGTCGACCGATTTCCTCTTAAATTAACGACAGATTCGTTCTAAAACGTCAAATTATTCGAAAAAAACAAACATAAACCTCGATTTGACCAAATTAAAGACTATTTTAATCGCGACACCTAGCGAAAATACAGGTACGACTACCCGCAGCTGCCGTCCCACCAATAGCAGCGCAACAACTTACGCGCATTAATTTAAAAATTTGAAATTCAAATTCTTCCCATAAGCGCGTTATCACTTTTTAAAATTTAGCCAACAAAATTTAACTAGGTACCCATTATTATTTTAATTTAAATTTTAAAGGTAGGGTAGGCCATTAAAAGAAACTGCAGCTACTTCAGCACAGACGCCGCTCCTAAAATTCATTGTGTGAGCTAGCTGGTTCGTGCATACCTTAAATAGAACGCTTTCCTGCGGGCCAAATCAGAAGTTCTCAACCTGTCATGTGACCTTTGTCACGTAATACGCAAATATACTGTACCATTATCTACCAATCTACCTATGTATAAAAAAAAAGAATTTTTTTTCACATGAACACATCATATTCTTCATTTTAACACTATTGCAATGATTTTAAGTGGATTTAATTTAATCAAAATTAATAAACACTTTGGATCTGCAATTATTTCTTTATGGAAATAATTATTAAAAATCATAGTTAACTCGTCTTCCGATTACCTACCATCTGTTACTTACGAAAGTAACTATACTGCAAGCTTCCATTAGGTATAAAAAATTAAACAATTGCTTACTTAACACAAACAATTAGTGCCCAGTCAGAATCATGTTAATGTTAACAAATGGGAGCTTTGGATTGGTAGATCGGCAGAAACGTGGCTTTTGATTGAAGCATTTGTTAACATTACGTCAACATGATTCTGACAGGACGTTATTCTCATTTTAGCTTTCTTTGCTGTCAACTACTTAGCCTTTGTACGTTTTATTAAGTTTATTATTTGTATTATACCAGAATAATAATACAAGTATTTGAAATACTTCCACAATCCACACTCTAATTTATCCCAGTCCATCTTCTAGTTTTCTTTGACATTAAAGGCAGTATAATAATGTAAGTACATTGTCAACTGTGAAACGTGAATTATATTTTTATCAAGTTTATTTGTATTATTATACGGGTTTACTTGAAATATTTCAACAATTCACACCTCAATTTGTTCCAGTCCATCTCCAAAAAGAAAAAATTAAAAGAAACAATACTAATTGAAGTGAGATTTATTAGAAATTTTATAACAAATACTGCAAATTAAATGGTAAGAATTGTTAAATATTAAAAAGCTAAATCAATAAGTTACATTGGACGTCCCATTCCTCGACCGCCCTGTGGCGCATCGCCACCCGACTTAATATTCTTAATAGTTTCATCGACCGAAAGAATCATGCAAGTCGCTTCTGCGGCAGCAGTCAAAGCATTAACTTTAACTACCGCAGGTTCCCAAACGCAGGCGGCGAAATTGTCGCTTATATCTTCATTTAAAATGTCAACTCCATACCAACAACTTCCTTGGGCGTGCTTTTGTCTCAATTTGTTCAAAATATTAGTTGCGTCAAAACCAGCATTGTCGCACAACTGCCTAGGAATCACTTCCAGTGCTTTAGCTATAGCACCGATAAGAAGTTGTTCCTTACCGGCAATGGTGCGGGAATGATCACGTAGCATACGTGACAATTCCATTTCGATTGCTCCACCTCCTGCAACCACAGAATCGTTTTTAATCGTACGCCTTACGATCATAATGGCATCGTGCAAGGAACGCTCAGTTTCTTCCAAAAATTGCTCTGCACCACCACGCAAAATCAGCGTGCACGTTTTCGCATTAGGACAACCCTTGAAAATGTTATATCTATCTCCACCAATCTGAATTTCTTCAAATTCGTCGCAATAACCCAAAACTGAATCTTTCAAATCGTGGGCTGTAGTGAGCACTGCACCACCGCAAGCTTTCAAGGTGCGCTTCAAATCTTCTTCGGGTACTCGGCCGGCACAAAACATATCCCTGCAAACAAAAATATAGATGAGGTTGATGTTTTCGTGCAAAAGAATTTTAAAATGTTAGTTGATTGAGCTTTTACTCCAGTCTACTTAATACTGTGTATCGCGGATGTTCATGGGAGGGCTCTCCAACAACAATCAATTTCTAAAATACACAGACATTATTATGAAGCAAAACACTTCGTACACCACATCTCCCTCACAACTTACTTGTGATGTAACTTATGATAAAATAAAAGAAAGACCCTTTCTGTTCAAAAAAGCACCCCTTTTTTATTTTTAAGCAGAAATTTTTGGCGACGCTTGGCATCAATACTTCAAATTTAGATATAACTAAAAGGTACTTTCTTTAGCTACGATTTCATAATCGAGATTAGTATTTGGATTAAGATTTTGTTAGCAAATGAAGTTTTTAATATATTATGTAAGCTTCTAGTACAACCTAAATAAGACAGTCCTAGTTATCCACATGCTAACTATGCTTGTATATGTTATACATCTGAAGTTACAAGTTTTAAATACTCAGTCGCTAAGCATCCCCAAATGCTTCCAAGACTTCAAGTTAATCTTTATTTGTTCCTAAACAATTAAAATACAATCCTCCAAAGAACATCAAACTGGCAATAAAAATTAATATCAAGTCCAAATGAAGATATTTAAATTTGGTCAAGTCAAAGAATTACAAGTAAAGCAGAACATAACCTACATGATTGATTGATTGAATGATTAATTACTTTAAATCGTCCTTATGGTTTTATTTTGTAGTTATATTTAAATTATTAAAGAAAAAAATATATAATTTGATTGTATTATTGAATTTAACTTGTTATTTCAAGTTTTATTGTTTATTTTCTCACAAGTTAAAATTTATATATTTAAATTATTAAAGTATCAATTGCAAATGGATTCTTACCTATCGGCAAAGTATTGAGTGGCGACGTCCCCAATTGGCAATTTGGAGAGAACAACTTGTGCCCCGGACTTGTGAATCTTTTCTAACTTTTCATACAAAATGTTCCACTCGGCGTCCACAATTTTTTGGTACTCTTTGACGTTATCGATGCGAATTTCCGCATTGGCCCTCTCGGCTTTAAGTTCCAACTCGATGTTTAAGAGTGCAATTTTGGACTTTTTGTAAGTTTTAGGCTGCATTTCAAAACCGGCATACGAAAACGTTTTTTTAAATGCTACACCTTCAACCAAAAGAGACTCTTCTAAAGCACCACCTGCCACTTTCTTAATGCCAATCATATTTAGGGGAAGAAGGTCATCCAACAACAAAACGGCATCAACTACCATCTTGGAAAAGAAATCTTTCTGTTGGTGGATTAACTTTGAACTGAGCGCAGTCGAAGCGCACTTTTCTAATAACGAACGAACTTCGGTGGCATTTGATTTACAGATTTTCACGGCTAGTTCGTTTATTTTATCCAAACATAACTGAAGTGATTTGCGAACGGCACGAATGATAACACGAGGATGAACGCCTTCTTCGACAAACGGTTTGATTTGTTTTAAAAACTCGCCAGCTAATAAAACGACGCTGGTGGTTCCATCACCAACTTCCGCATCCTGTGACTTGGCAATGTCAACCAAAGTTTTGGCCGCTGGATGAATGATGTCGAGTAACTTCATGATAGTGGCACCGTCGTTTGAGATTGTAGTTTTACCTGCATTATCCACAATGAGTTTGTCCATACCTCGAGGCCCCAAAGTGGTACGAACGCTGTCGACAACCGATTGACAAGCATTAATATTTGATATCAACTGCGGTTTCCCTTGCGAAGTATCCGTCCCTTCTTTTAAAAGGAGTATCTGTGGTTGCTGTGAAATAAAAGAAGGTTAAATCGTCATCCTTTGTGCACAACATAATTGTTTTTAAATATTAACCGAACATAAATGGGCTTTACATTAACACACTTACCATCATTTTTAAATAACTGATTTGTTAAAATGTATCGTATTTAATTTTAATTTAATGAATTTAAAAACACATGTACTTTCGGTAAGAAATTTGACAGCAAGCAATCACCGCACTCCCTGAATCACGTTGCCAGATGAAGTGCTGCCAATGTAATTTTTTGTTACTAAAAGTTGCTCGCCCGCGTATATAACGTCAAAATGTTAAATTTTGTTTTATCGCGAGCACTTGTCTGAAAAACGCAGTAATGAATAAATTAATAATAAATTTTTTTAGCATAGAGAACAGAAAGGTTGTCAGGTTGCACCAATATTTGAAAGTTGAACGCTCTGGTAACTGGTATAAAGATTAATCTTAATACCATGCTCTGGTATCGTAATAAAATGAGACCTGCAGTTTATGTTGTATGCATTGTTCACGAATAAAATATTTACTTTTTCTAATTCTCGTAACACCTTGTACATCACGATCTCGTTGTGGGGTTTATCCGATTTAGAGTTCATCGGTTGGTGGTACTGACAGCCGATACTGACATGAAGATGCAAAAAATGAGTAACGCTTGAATTTAAAAATACTCGACGCAACACTATTAATAATTAGAATATGTAAAAATTTTCGTGATGCCTCGATTTGCGTTAGTTTTACTGTTTGTGTCAACAATATTTAATTTTACTTCTTCGTTTGAGAAAGAGGTGACCGTGAACGTCGATCCCGGTATAGAGGATTGTTATTATCAGGAGGTTAAGAAAGGTGAAACTGTCGATTTCGAATATCAAGTGATCGACGGTGGGCATGGCGATTTGGACATAACTTTTCGACTGTTTCATCCAACCGGCAGAGTCCTCAACGCCGATTTCAAAAAGTCTGAAAATAATCACAGGTTTGAAGCTACATCCGATGGTGATTATAAGTTCTGTTTCGATAACACAATTAGTTCCTACAATAAGAAAACCATATTTTTTGAAATAATCGTAGAGAGAGACGACGACGAGTGGGGAAGCGAAGAGAATTTGAACAACGACTTGGCCGAGGAAGAAAGCTACGAGATCAAAGTTCAAGACATACAAGAGGTCATTTCAAAAGTGCACGGTCATTTATCGAAAGTGAGACATTTGCAAGATACGTTTAAGTCGTACGAAGCACGAGATAGGAATGTTGCAGAGGAAAACTTTCTCATTGTCAATTTTTTTTCCATAGTTCAATTCTCGGTTATGGTAACCGTAGGAGTGGTTCAAGTGCTGATGATTAGAAGTTTATTTCTAGATTCTTCCTCCAAAGGTTATAAGTTGTGGCAGGGACTGGAACGTGCACGTTCATATATATGGAAGCAATAATAATTTTTGTGTTATCGTTTTTATAAAAATTATAACTTCACCTAGTCATTACCAAAGGAAGTTACTGCCAAATTTGAAATACACGTTTTGATAAAAATAATTTGTTTTTTTTTTTCATAACAGCGGATCATTGGTTTAATTGCCTTTGAGTAGAAGGCAATTGTTTGAAATTTTTAGATTAATATTGTTTTAGAATACTAATATGGAAGGGGCCCCCAAAGAAACAAGATCCGCTACTTAATACACCTTCAGAAAAAAAAGTTTTTTGTTGTATCATTTATTTGTGGGTTGCGAAATTGAATAGATTATTTTTAGTTTGTACAAAATTACATTGTTAAATATTTCATTTTTAAACAATTGATGAGTGGGTAGGTATCACATCGGTGGAATATTTTTTTATACTTATCTCAAAAAACCTAAAATTTCAATAAACTGACGTGTGAAAAATTTATATAGATACCTACCTAGCATAAATACGAATTAATTAATTTAAAAGGTGACCTAATAATTCACGACACCCAAACATCCATAAGTACTTTAATTATTCTTCTATTATGATATTTTATTTTCGTATAGAAAATACCCCTAATAGAATATGCGTCATAATGTATCCAAACATCCCATGTAACTAATGCGATTGAATCAAGGTTTCGTTTGGATACAGTATGACGTCCCAAACAAATATGTATTTACGTTTAAGTCTAAAACTAGTTTTATGATAATAAAATAATATGTTTAGTAGCTAGAATGAGAACTACTGCTTCACTACAACTCCAGCGAGATGTTGGATCACCAAAAGGCTAAGGAAAGAAAACCTTGACGAAAAATCACCTGGACTAAACTAGTTAGTTGGAGAACTAGAAAAATGTAAAATAGATATCGAAGTAAAGAAAAAAGGTATAGAAATGGAATCAAAAAGTGCAAGAGATCACGAGAAGAAAGCAACTGAACGAGAACGATTGGAAAAATCAAGTACATAATATGTATATAATAAAGTAGACCGATGACATTTAATCTTGACCTACTTTAGATTACAGTGGTAATCGATTACAGTATACAGTGCCTTAAGTAAATAGCAGGCACCAGGTCAGATTTGACCTGTTGTCCAAGTTAACTTGAACTATCTAATGCCCGTACCTATAGTCGATACTTCGCTCGATCTCAGATTTGAGACAGACTTAAGTACGAAATCGACCAATCATAATAATCAATTTCGTACTTAAGTCGTGCTCAAGTTTTGCTGGAGCCAAGCATCGGTACGGGCATAAAGTAGCGGTTCCCAAACTCATACGACCATGGAACCTTTAACAAATAGTTTGTTTCTGGTGGAATTTCGACTCTTAATTCAATGTCAATATCTTAACATTGTTTGGCAAAAACAAAGATGTTTTTATGCGGAGACAAATTTGAAGCTTTTGTTAGTCCATCTGTATTAACCTTTTGTGTGTATTTATACTAGCATTATGTATTATTGATATTTTTTAATGTGGTTTGTTAGTTGTACGAAAAAATTCTTATATTTTAACAGACAAAAATTTTAATTAGTACATTTAATCTTATTGTTCGATCGTCATATTCGATGGTCATTTGCTTAATGTGGCACTAAATCATTAGAATGAGATTACTCAAAATAATTTCAAAATTATTTGAAATCATTGCTTAGCATATTTTTCGTTTTGCTAATATGATTGCATTAATTGGTCGATTGGTTTTCAAATTTGAAAACAAAATATTTTGAATGCTAACTTTACGGCCAACAGATTTTTAGCTCCTCTCATTCAAATCTTCCATGTTTTTAAAACGGGCGAATCCCACTAAACTGGAAACTTGAAATATTTTGTAAAAGGGCATAGCCCAATAAGAGGGTGCAAAGTCCCCCGTCTAGGATTTTGACTGGAACTAGGGCATTTGATTTGGTATCAAAAAAGACCAAGCCCCCCAAATTTTCAGCCCGCTAGGGCAACCCTAGCGTCTGCTACCGCCGAAAAAGCCATTTTTCACCATTTTTACGATAACTCTCGCTAGAAATAACATTTTCACACCCGGTTTTCGGCATTCAAAGGGTGATTTAATGAAGAAGACGTCTGAATTTTGCAGATTTTTTGGGCTCCATAACCCAAAAATGACCCCCATTTTAATATTTGGAACGTGATTTTCAGGACTTTATCTCCTCCCGGCACAAAATTAAAAAACGTTAATTTTTGGCATTTTTTATTACCTTTCAGATGGTGTATTGCGAAAAAAATTTTAAGTGGGACCCAAGGTCAAAAACATGTGAAATATGTGATTTTGCACATTTTTGGCCTATTTTCGACCGTTTTATTGATTCTCTTGTGGCGTTTTTGGGAACGTTGAGTTATCATGAGGTTCATGAGACATTTGAGCGCAAGTTCCAACCCCTCGGGAACGATTCTGCCCAAAAATGAAGCTCCAAAATCAAGTCAGCACCATAAAAACCCCTCAACTCCCACTCTCTGACCCCCATAATTTGTGCAAATAGACATCGAAATTTTTGGTGAATTCTGAGACGGTAAGGGTGAATCCACATGGCGCTTTACCGTCTGAGCAGTTGAGTTTGGCGGGCGAGTTGGAATGAATTGATCGCATTTGTACCTGACTTTTTAGACGATTGATTCATTTTAATGGGCAAAAGCCATGAAAAAGTCCATTTTACCACAATAATTTTTCCAATATGTTAAAATTGGAGGTTAGAAAGCTCAAGTAAACAATGGATTATTCATTTTAAGTTCAAATGAACTTGCCCGCCAATGCCAATCTCTCAACATCACTTATTGATCGTGTAAAATGAATTTTGTCACTGCACTTCCCTCCCAAAATGAATCGATTGTCCCAAATCCACAATTAAACACTATTAGAAGAAACATTTGGGAAATATGGGGTGAAAAAAGTCAGGTACAAATGCGATCTATTCATTTAAACTCGCCCGCTAAACTCAACTTCTCAGACGTTAAAACCCCATGTGGATTCACCCTAAGAATGCCATACGACTCGCGGTAAATCTCACATAATGTCTGCGAGCACTCAAGTTTGAAAACAGCTACAACAAACAACTGCAATCATTTATTATCTCTCCAATGGACGATATGAAGATAGAATTTTGAGACCAGCCGAGATCTTAACAAAATCATTCATGACCGATAATGTAGTGGCGTGCATCAACGACGATTCAGATGATGACGAGTGAGATTTTCTGGGACAATGAATAAAATTATGGAATTTGTAAATATAGAAGAAACTGTCTAATAAATAAAATCTGTTAAAAAACATACTGAGAAAATTATTTAGTTTGAGTATAGGTAAATGCCTAACCTCAAGCAAGTACGTCATAGGTCAAACAGGCCTTCTCGGGGGATTTCAGGGGCGCTCATGCAGTTTCCGGGGTCAGTTGTTTGATTTAATATTTGCAAGGGTTAAGACTGAAATCGAAATATGGGTTTTAAATGAAAAAAATTGTAATAAAAAATAGTGGGGGTCAGAGAGTGGTAATTGAGGGGTTTTTATGGTGCTGAATTGATTTTAGAGCTTCATTTTTGGGCAGAATCGTTCCCGAGGGGTTGGAACTTGGGCTCAAATGTCTCATGAACCTCATGATAACTCAACGTTCCCAAAAACGCCACAAGAGAATCAATAAAACGGTCGAAAATAGGCCAAAAATGTGCAAAATCGCATATTTCACATGTTTTTGACCTTGGGTCCCACTTAAAAAAATTTTCGCAATACACCATCTGAAAGGTAATAAAAAATGCCAAAAATTAACTTTTTTTAATTTTGTGCCGGGAGGAGATAATGTCCTGAAAATCACGTTCCAAATATTAAAATGGGTGTCATTTTTGTGTTATGGAGTCCAAAAAATCTGAAAAAGTTCAGACGTCTTCTTCATTAAATCACCCTTTGAATGCCGAAAACCGGGTGTGAAAATGTTATTTCTAGAGAGAGTTATCGTAAAAATGGTGAAAAGTGGCTTTTTCGGCGGTAGCAGACGCTAGGGTTGCCCTAGCGGGCTGAAAATTTCGGGGGCTTGGTCTTTTTTGATACCAAATCAAATGCCCTAGTTCTAGTCAAAATCCTAGACGGAGGACTTTGCACCATCTTATTGGGCTATGCCCTTTGCTCAATTGATTTCGTCGTTATACTAACAAAATTCCACCTCAAAAAATTAAAAAATATCATTATACTTACCAAACAAAAATTATTCTGTCTGTCTACTAAAAGACCACAAATCACAAAATAATCGAGCATTCACCGAAGTTAAATATTTTTAAAAGGTGTTGTGTCTTGGACAAATCAAACGCTAATACTGAAGATTCTTACATTATAAATAAAGGAATTGTGCAACGCACGATAAAGGACGAAAGCACTTGAATCGTGGTGCGGTTGAGTAACTCTTAGTAGTAAGTATTACAAGAAAATATAAATGCAAAATTTGATAAAATTGTTGATAAGGAGCGGACTCGAAAAAGACTAAATTAACAACCACCGTTTTGTGCTAATAAATAAGAAAATGAAAAGAGAATGAAAACATTGATATCGTTTCGATGTATTTCAATATTAAGACACAAATTTTTAATACAAATAGTGTCATATTTTGGTAGTATCATAATTTCACACTTAAATATAATATAATATATTTTTTCTTGCTAAAATTTTAGTTTAAAAACATCACACATAGATTGACAAACTTACTTAAATTCTATAGTTAAATAAAATATCTATTTGACGGCATACTTATTAACCCTACAGCTATTATTTAACACATTCAAAGTTTCCATATCACAATATCGTTCACATGAACAGCACCAATTTTCATTAATATTGAAAATCAATGAGCAATATCCAAAGCAAACTTCCAGCCCTTAAAAGTATTACTTAAAAAAAATTTGTGTGTAGGTAATATTGGATAATATTGATGAGACTTAATTAAAGTAACAAACTAAGTGTTGATTATGCTAAGTAAACGAAAATTATTGTCGCTTTACAAAATTACAAAAATTATTCGACTATTTTGTGTTTTTCTTTCTTATAATTGTACAATTAACACGGCAACGTATGCTTGCCATGCTCACAGCTGCAAATTATCAAAGTTTATACTAAAACAACTTTTTATCACAACCTCATAGTTAATAACAAAACAAAAAGTTAAACTTAAAAGTCTAATCAGTTACCTTCTATATATATATACAAACATTTTGAATTTCACCAAAAAGACTAAAACAAAAACCTTCGCTTCAAAAAGGTATTATTGCAGATCAATTATCACATAATTATTCAAATTTAATAATCGGACATTAAATTACACATTTATGTTAATATGTAATTGTTAATTAATTTTTACTCGCTATTATTTTTTATTTATTATGTTAACAATATTAGACACCAATAAAAACGGTCAACATTAAGACAGCTAAAAAAGATTCTTTTAGATAGTAAGTCTATGCCCCTCCTCGTTTTCAATACTATTCTAATATTATACAAGTTTGAACTGCATTCAACCCAACAATTTTACTACACCCTATACATAACATTTTTTAAAATGAGATCAAAATATTCAATTTTTATGCACCCACGACCGAATAGCGACAACTTTTTTGCACTCAATAACAAAGATTAATTTTTTATTTTGAGAAACTAAAAAATTAGTTTTCGTATTGCAAGGACCTAAGTTTTCGGCAGCGCATTTCGTACCTAATGATTGGTAATAATATAAATTTTGAGACAGATCGAGAAACATTTTCACATTGCTCCATAATATTAATACTGAAAATCTAAAATTTCCCTCCTCGGGAAATCCAAAAAAAATATCATGAATTTGAGAAGATAATTTATTTTTTTTGATTTGAAAATTTAATTTTTTAATATCCGAAAAATAAAATTCCCTTTCGAAATTCACTTTAACTATTGGCGAAAGTCTTGTTGTCAATTTCTACGTTTTCTTACAACGTTGACCTCTTTGATTCCATATTATAATAATTAAAACAAGGCGAGAATTTAAAATTACAAAATTAGCGTTTCCAAACTTTTCTTTTTAATACTGAAAAATGAAAGCCCCCTTGTAACCAACCCTGAGCAAATAAAAATTGAGTGTATAGGTAAAATCCAAAATGCGCCGACTTAAACTTGAAAAAATACATTTAATTTTTTAATTTTTCAAACTTTTAAATTTCACAATTCGCTGATCGACTAGACAAAAAAAACTAAAATTTACAAAAAATTTCTTTGGTTTTCATTTGGTCGCAAAATCGAAAACCGCATTTACGACGCTTCCCGAAAATTAAATTATCTTTGTTAGTGCAAAAAAGTTTCAATTCCGAGGTACCGTCATACAAATATCACACAATTTAGAAAAACAATTTAACAACAAATCACAAAATGCAATCCAAAACAAGATCAGCGAAAAATTTACATTCAATTTCTATGTTCAAATAGGAACATGTTTGATTTACATAATTTTTTTTATGTACACGGAGGCGACAAATAGAGGTCCGGCACATGCATATGGAAGGACTCAAAAACTCTTTAGGACAAACTTGATTAAAAAGACTTAAAGGCACATTTATAAAAATTAGCTTTAAAAAAAAGAAGAAAACTTTGCATGGTACAATATACAGGGTGCCGGAAGTATGTAACACCAATTTAGCATCCTATATATTCGATCGATATTAAACTTCTTATTATTATTAAAAATTAGTAAATGATTAACAGAACAGAAAAAAATTATAATAAATGTTTAACATCTCAGAAAATTCAGTAGGTACTTACATTTGATTGTGTTGAGCTTGCTGGGTTACCAGCGAACAATGTATTACTAAAACTGGCATTTTAAATATCCAGATTATTTTGTACATGTATAAAAAATAAACATCTGTATTTGTTGAGGCAGACGGGGATCGATGTTAAACATTTAATTTCTTTAAACAACAATAAACATCAAATGTACAGTTAGGTAGGTAACAATCTACACATAAAATATGAGGTACATCCATTTGGCACAATACAATATAGTAAAATTTTTATTTGTTAAAATATTTTCGATGTGAATAATTTACAACTGTTTTTGATTTTTGACAGGGTGATCTACAAACGCCACTTCAAAAGCTTATTTGGATCACTACGGTTCTTTTTATTAATCTTTACGCTCGGAGGAATCCCCGCAATCCACCGAACTGCATTTACTATAATATGGAAATTTTTGTATATTTGATAGATACAATTGTAAAGAAAAAGTTGACAAATTTTTGACAAGCCCGGGTTTGACTCGTAAAAAAAATGTTGACAATCTGGATGAACATCATCTTTTGCACATTTAATATTTAGAAATTGCATTCCATTTATTAATATGCAGTTCGGTGCTACAATCTCAATTGAGGTTACAACTTCCATTGACGGCGTAAGCCGGAAAAGGTAATGTGAAAATTAGCAGAGTGAAAACGTGAACAAAACACACGGACACAGAATATTCTCCTTGAACGCCACACGACGACCTTGAAAACCCAAATAGACGTAATAGAAAAGCTTGTTAAAATCAGTCACAAAAAAAAAGAGATCGAAGTTTATTCGAGCTAATAAACACCGTTCGTGGACCACCCTGAAGTTAACAAATCTCCAAACTTTTATTTACAAATCGATCCACTTTATTTATTATTAAAAAAACAATGACTACCCCGTGACTAGTAGGAAACACACACACTCAGTGCTGTAGTTGTATTGCTTGGTAACTTATGAACTAATGGAATTAGTTGAAAAATTACGAAGAAAACTTCGTTGGACTTCCATTTCAAATTCTAATACAAAATATTCGTTGAAAATTTGTCGGTGAGAAAAATAGTGCACGTAAAAACGGAAAAACCACGACGTTGCCTTCAACGGTGCGGGAAATCTCAGAAAATTTGGTAAGAAAATGATGCAAAACGTGATTATTTTTCTCACTCCTTTTTTTTTCGTAAATTCGAGTAACTTCGACTCCCGAAACCGTTTACTCTCAAAATTTACCAAAACCAAACACGCTTGAAACGGAAAACTTTTCTAAAAAAAAACTAGAAAATGAATTTTGATTACTTTTTGATAGACGCTCGAAAAAATTAACATTTGGGACGGAAAAACTCAAGAAGTAATAAAATTTGTAAATTAGTTCATACAATCGCGAAATTGGACTGTAAGGAACTACTTTTGTCAGCGAGGTGTATGTATGTGCGTGGTTAAGTGCTTAGAAAGATAATCTGCTCGTGCAAAACATTTGCCGCACATATCGCAATGGTAGGGTCTCTCACCGGTGTGAATGCGTAAGTGACGTGTAAGATCGCTTTTACCACCAAAAGCTCGTCCACAAAATAAGCAAACGAAAGGTCGTTCGCCGGTATGTTTTCGCACATGCAATTTCAAATTTTCTTTAGATCGCACGCATTTACCGCAAAACGGACAAGCAAACCTTCGTTCCCGTTGGTTCTCCATGGAATCGACCTGCAACAAACTTATCAAGTTCGTTTCTTGCGCCTTCTTGATCGTCTCGGAGACGCTCGCTCCGGGTGCCGACGAAACGGCGGAGTCTATGGTGTCGTCCTGTTCGATTTCGGCTTTTTCCACATCCGAAGAAACGCCTTCTCCCGTTTCGTCGCTCGAATTTTCCTTCTTAATGGTAACGGTTTCCATTTCGCTCTCTTCATTATTGATCGCCTCGTTTGAACTAGACACGTGATCGCTACTGTTTTCCATCGGAGAGTCTTTATCCGATTCGTCTTTATTTTCGTTAAGGGAGATGTCGGAACTTTTACCATGCAAACGCTCCAACGCGTGGTTCAGCCTATGCTTTTTGAACGACTTCAAATATCTAAACTGCATTCCGCAAACGTCGCAGGAAAACAATTTATCCGCCGGCAATCTGGCTCTGTGATTTTGTTCTCTGTGCTTAATGTAGGCCGAACGGTATCGATAACTTTGTCCGCATTGGTCGCAAATGAACGGTTTGTCGAGTGCACTCAGAGATCCCATGTGCTGGAGAGCAGTATGTTGTTCCAGCAACCAGACCGAAGGGAAAGCTGCCATACAAACCGAGCATCTGAACATTTCCTCGCTCAACAGCGAAGGGTGCATTAAACCCACCTCCAGAAGAGACGTAGCCAGTGACGGAAGAGGAAACGTAAACGGTGTCGAGGATCTACTACTGTGAGTACTGGAAGGCCTCTCCCCTCCTGGCGAATTAAAGCATCGCTCGACTTCTAAAGAATTCTGAAAACAAACAAAAAATTAGTAAAGGTAGAAAAATGATCAAGGGTGGGCCATATGCCCCCTGCGCGTTGCGTTGCTAAATACCTATAACATATTTTTCAATATTCTGCTTGTTTTGGATCAGCTTTGTGGGAAGATCGACAAGTCAAAAATGGTATGTATAAAAAAAAACGAAGAATATTGTACATAATTTTATTTGTCAAAAAATTGTTTTACAACTATGATATGCATCTTGTTCATTTTAACAATAAGCATTGCAGACATAATGGCAAACAAAGTTGGTACAGTTATATTTGGAATAAAATTTACAAATATTTTTTGTACAAATAAATATCTAAGATCAAAATTTTTATAACAATTGGAAAGAACTAAGCAAAACCACGTAAATATCTACATAGTAACATAGCCATGCTATTAGTATTCTAAAAAATTTCATTATCGGTACAATAATTTTATCTCCTACTGACATGGTTGTGTGTACGTGTGTGATGAGTATTAATACTACCGCAGTGTTACATCATAATGGTTTTAGATATTACAGGTTACAGGAACTTAAAAAAAAAGAAAACCAACTCCGTTTGGTGGCGACGGCAATACAAAATCCGTCCCACGGCTAACGAGAATTAGCTATTCAATGAGCCAGAGTAAATGAAATAAATATCAACAACGGAACCAATTACAACACCTGCAACTCGATAAACCATTTACGCCTACATAATCATGTAATTTTATTACACGCAATTTGTTTACAACAAAAACTTTTCCAAGATGTGTGACAATTGTCAAATTCAAAAATGGAGTTTTGTCAAAAATTACAGGAAACTGTAGTTCACACACTTCGGCCATTTTAAAAACGACCGCACAAATAAATTAAAAACACTGCAGTTTAAATTGCAATTTTACTACTTTTTTCTAGGTAGCACGACCTTACTATTCAATTCAATCAAAATTGAGGACAGTTTTGAAAAACAATTAATTAAGTCTTGCAAAAAATGCAAGCTTCGTCTTGTGTTCATTATTAATTTAACAATTAATTATCAGATAGGTAGTTGGCACTCAACAAGTTGTGTTTGTTTATTTAATAAATAATTTCCGGTTACTATTGTTTCTTAAAATCTATGTGGTATAAATCTGTAACAAATCATCTTATATAAAAGTTTTGGGCAAGAGCCAAATAATGTGTTACACACCTGACGAATATAAGACACTTTGGTACCTACCAACCCCCCCATATTCTAATGTTTTGGGTCACCCTATATTAAAAGCGAAAATAACCCAAGTTTTCGAGTTCCGCTATTCGTCCGTACAAGGATCTTTTTAAATTCCCAAGTAATTTTATTTGACATTTAAAAACTATTACCTAGTATGACTTGCGAATATTTTGCGATATAAAGTTTCTCAAACACATCAACAAATCTCAACATAAACCTTGAAGAAATGAAATTTTTAAGTTATTTTTTTTTTTTAATTTAGACCGAGTTTTCCGCCGTCAATTTCTCGGACGATGAAAAATTAAGCTTAAAGTAAAGATAAATGAAAAATAAAATAAATGAGAAACCATCAGACATAAAAAATTTATAAGCCATTATTTATTAGGCAGAATTGATTACGTAGGTTGGGTTCAGCCTGGTACCGCCAAAAAGTTTCCGTAACTATTTATAAATTTAATAAATAATTTAGTATTACCCATAGGATAAATCTGCCTTCTGTCAAAGTAACAACGCCTCTGGTATTTTTTAAACTTCCAGAATCGTGATCGCTAAAGCCCTCAATTTCGTGCCGTCTTTTGAACGGCAAACGGCTGATGAATGGGTTCGACGTAATAACATAAACAGAAAATAATAATAATAATCAAAAAATCAACATCGTTCATTTGAATATAATAGAAATCATAGAAGTTCGAATTCCATTTAAATTGTATAAAATGACGTTGGTGCAAACGGCCCGTAAGCAAAAGAAAGTGCCAGGGAAAAGACACTATAGCAGTCGAAACCAAGTTTTGGAAGATTTTAAAATATTATCCATAAAAATGATACAAAGGTTTAGTTACTCCTTATTTAGTTTAGCAATTAAAACTCATGCTGGTTTGGAAAAGACATCGAGCTTGTCCGCACAATTCTCATTATTAAATAAATAAAAAATATAATAATAGTATAGACCATTTGAAAGGGTTATTTTTTATAATTAATTTAATTTTTTCAATATAATTAATTTGAAGTATGGGTACGCTCAGTGGCGTGGGTATTTTCCTTACCATTCGCATCGTTTACTTCAAGATACTAATCATCCTAATTTTAAATTAAAATGTGGTTTAAAAATGTTACGCTTTATATACTAGGATTAGCAATTTTTTAAAGATATAAAACAGTAACTAAAATTTCCACGATATAATACTTTGGAGTTCTATTAGTGCCTGATCCCATAACCAGTAAGCTTTAGGGTTTGTAGCAGATAATAAATTTGTACTTCTGGATGTTGACCGCTATTATTATGTATAACAAACATAGATTTTTAAATTCCATCATCTCCAAAAGTAAGTTGTGTTAGATGTAATGCCGAGACTCACATTGGAGTCCTTCCCTCTGTTCTCTAAAATAAATTCACGATCTGTACACGAGACCTCCTAGACTGATGTGGTCGAGGAAATATTATAACGGTTTCTGGCTTTTCGAATGTTTCTTGTTTATTTAATGTTGGTCCAATCGGTGGCCATTGCCAAAAAATTCTCATACATTTTTATCCAAATAATGAAAAGGTGAGTAATAGAATAGAAAAATTCAATAGTGGAGAGTAACAAATTAAATAAATTGCAAGGTTAGAAGTGAAGCGTTTTTGATGACTTACACGAAGCCGATTAACGGATTACCGTTTTCGGCATGTCACTGCGCCCCCCCCCCCCGCACGCGCATAGCCTACTCGCTTTAGATAAGAAATTTCAATTACGATTCCGAACATAGCGCACGATTAAAATTGAATTATCATCTCTTTGTGCTTTTATTTTACAATTGCTAACAATTTATGTGGAGTTTTTTTTTTTATTTAAGCATTACTCACAATCTAAGCGATGGTCAACAATTCAATTGGGTTTACCAATCGTAATTTATAATGCATTTGTGATAATTAATTTAATAATTCATAATGACAAACCACGCGATATATTTATTTATAGTTAGATTTAAAAAAATATCAAACAAAAACAATCAAGTGTAATATAAAAGAAAATAGTCGATGTGTGAGTGTGATGGTGAGGCAAAATCCATCAATCAAATATGTAATTAATAAAACAATAATAAAATAATGAATTTATCAAATAATTATACATAGAATGATATCACTTCATTAAGACTAGCAATAAGTCGTGAGATTAATAAAGCGAAAAGAAAAAAAGAGGAAGAAAGAAAAAAAAAAAATGGGAAAGAAAAAGTTGAATAATTGAAATTGGCATAAAAAAAGCGTTTTTATTAATCGGTACCCTGTTTATTCGTCTAACTGTGTAACACATTATATAAATAACTGCAGCTACACCTATTTTATTGTAATAACAGTTCTATTGATATTGGAAGTGAGTGACCCTGAGCTACCATAATATACAAATGGGCATCTATTTACCAACTTAAATTATTATGTAACAGTTGATTAAATTGATAATTTGTCAAATAATAATAAAATAATTGTTGCAAAGACAATAATTGAAAAATTGCGAAAATTGATCATCAAATACAACAACAATAACCAATAATGAATATGCATTTCATCACAGACTATCACAGATTACATCTGCAATTTTTATTAATTATTTTATTATCGTGTTGCTCCTACTATAGGTATCTATACGATTTAATTTTATAAAATTGCTTTAAAGTTGGAAACCACCTCGTTTCTCTATTGTAATACATCAGTCGCTATCTCTCCAACAATCGTGCATTACCGAACTGCGATGTAATTCTTTTCTGAAAGGCAGTATCAGTACACTTGGAACACTAGCCAATAAAGAAAATATACAAAAAAATATCAAAATATCAAAAAATTCAAATAAATACTAAATCACAATAAGTACAATTTCGTTAAGTGAAATTAATAATGGTATAAAATCTCACTAACACTGCCTTCTTATCCTAAACATTTTAATTAGCACCATCAATAACAACATTATTAAATTTTTTATTAACACCGTTTTCGTACCATATACAACGTAAAAGCAGGCTTTAATTTTTAAATATTCCATCTTATTTTTTTTAGTCTTATTGATAGGCACTCCTGTTGCAATTTTTTATTTTCGACTCCTAACTTACATATTTTTGCCTTTGGTCAGGAGAATTTTTAACTATACCCTGTGTGGCCGACGACTTTGTCCGCCCGCCGCCCCCCCCCCCACGCGCACGCCACTGGATACAACAGCCACATTTAATTCCTAAAAAATCGCAAAATAAATATTCTACTTCTACGTTTACATAATAGTATATACAACAATATATATAATCTCTCTATTTAAGGTATGATAAATATACTCTCTCACATAGGAAACAAAACGTAGTTTGATGAAACTTATTGACTAAAAGTGCTTGATTGATATTATATATTACTATCTGTTATTATTGCTATGTATTTTCTATAATAAACAATCTTTTATAAACCTAAAGGAACATAGAATGTCGCAGTATTGCTTTAAGAGGATGGCACTGCACACACCGGTCGGTGGTCAGCATAAAAAAAAAAACAACAACGAATAATCTACCGACATAATTTGCATTACTTTAACGACAACGAAAAAAAAGAAGATGAATCGTTAGGGATTCGTGAAGCTACAAAAACGAAAAAAGAAAAACGCGGAGAGAGAACAAGCATCATGCAAAACTCAAAAAACAACAAAGACGAAAATGGTAAAAATACTTCCAGGACATATCCTACCTACATCCCTGCATAATAATACTGCCAGGACATTTTACATACCTAAGTTACATTATACTATTATGGAAAAAAATATCAATAAATAAAAAAAAGAAAACATAACATACTAGTAATAATATAATAGTAATAGAAAGCAAAATTTGCCGTTGGTGGAATGCTAGCTCATCTACATCCATGGAAGATCATCGTTACAAGATTTGACGATTTATTTACCTAAAATCCGGCAGCCCATGAATCCACGGCCACGCATCACAGCTTTCACCCCCAAATACACCTATAGTTAATTCTATCACAGCTCTTACAGTTGCCTTTTAAATAAGGTAGAAGTTTACGCCCATTTATGGTACTACTAAAAATTTCGATACTACTAAATTTTTGTTTTCACTTTTGGGCTGCCCGATTACTCTAATAAACGTGATTGCGTATTATAAAAATTTTGGTGAACAATATAGGCGTTATCTTATTATGTATAAATTAACTAATATAAGCTATGAAAGCGTCAGTCTAAGGAACTATGACACGGGCACTAGTGTGGGTTCTCCTCTTCCGTATCCAACGGACTTGGCGATAAAAACTTTCGCACGTACTTTGGAAAGTGAGTCTTCTCGTGAGCTTTCAATATAGTAGAACGAGAAAACGTCTTACCACACAACGAGCAACGGAATGGCCTCTCTCCGGTATGAACACGACAATGGTCCTTCATATGATGTCGCAATTTAAACGCTTTGCCACAAAACTCGCACTTAAACGGTCGATCTCCAGTATGTACAGGTAGATGAGCAATTAACGAACCCACTTCCGGAAACGATTTACCACAAAACTTACACAACACAACACCGCCACCATCACCGACGAGTTCTAAGTCCATAGGAGTGGGCGGCTGATCGGTGGGATCCGGTGGTTCCGGATGAGCGCTCGGACCTCTTCCGCTAAAGTGAGACTCCATGAGATGCAATGGTTCCGGTAAACCCAATCCCGCGTGTTGCAGTTGTTCACGATACTTAAGCGTTTCTAAGCTGTGCGATAATATGTGTCGGGTGAGCTTGCTCTGATGTGGAAACGACGCCCCACAGTACATGCAAGGGTATAGCCGCGGCGATCCCTCATCTCCACGATCCAATTCCTGCAACCAAACAAACTTACATCAACTTCTTGCCGTATCATTGTGGAACATCTGCCTACCCTGTAACACTACTACAAGAAGTTGACGCTCATTCGTTTGGCTGAAGAAGTGAGTGAGTGAGTGAGTGAGTGAGTGCGTGGAGGTCCGACATTGCTGCCCCTGCGTATCACCGAACTTACACATAGATACTAATTTTATCTGCACAAACAGCTTATTCCGATAAACGAAAAACAAAATGTCCTAAGCCAAAATGAATGTCAACTTCTTGACAGCACACTCGCAAAGTTTCGTATACACTTAACAACACATTAAACATTATTTTATTTAATATTAAGCGAGCATAATAATAATATATTATTAAATAACTAAATAAAACAATAAATATTAACTTCAACTTACCGAATCGTGAGGATGTCGAGAATAATCTGAACTGCTCTCGCCGGCATTTTTCTCGTCCGAACCGCCTCCCCAGTCCACTTCTTTTTTTAAACTCTGCATCAAAACATAAAAAAAATTAATATCAAATCATATTATAATATCCGTTCGAATAATCCAAGTTGCACTGTATTTTTATTTGTATTATTTAATAAAAAATATGCGCACGAGAAAAGCGCTATTGTTTGGTAATGACCCACTGGATCATGATACGAGATTACGTTAATTGCATGCAATTAACCGTTTCAATTATTAATAATTAAAATTATTAGTATTAAAAAAATATTTATAAAACAATGCAGCAATCGTTTTAATCGATATCTTATCTAAGTTAAATTTGCTAATTTAATTATAAATTTTTTTATAATTAAAAATTATTCTCGATCGCATTTTATTTTATCGGATTTCTTATACAAAAAAAACACAGAGGAACCCTGTGCGTAAACCGGCCGAAAGAATTGAGTCGTAGCCGAAAGCAAAGTTAAACAAAACAATATATCAATACCTTTTTTATAAAAATTGACACCGTATTTACATAAAAATTCGGCAAATTAATCGTTTAGTTGATTTGAATAATTGGCAAAAAACAAATTTCTTTTTTATTTGCATAAAAAACTCACCAAAATAGAGCAATTAATTAAACACATAAAAACAAATCAATTTACTGAGACTTTTACGAGGTCAATCGTAATAATTTGCACATACTATTTTTCTTCGAGCCATATCTTAATTTAAAAAATAAATGGTAAGTTTCCTTTTTGAAAACGCGTTTGGTAGGAAAACAGCGACACAATATTTTTAATCGGCTGCCCATTTAAGTCAGAACCGCAACCACCTTGCCTAGCCGACTCACTCGATCTCACGGAAATTTTTTAATTGGTCCTATGGCTTCTAGTGGAAAAGGTTCAACACCATTATGCACCAGTTGCTTTTCAGCTGAACTTATCAAATCTCCGTTTCCTCAAAATAAAAATAACATGGAACAACAGATACAAAAAGGTCTTTTTAGGCTGAATAGTGCAAGAAGAAACAAACACAAAAATAATAATTCTAATAGTGTGAATATAAACTGAGCGTTATTCCCTCTTTGGTCTTTGCCCTTTGCCATTAGTTCCAGTGAACCAGCATGATCATTAAGAAGTCAATCAATGGTCGAAAGGTTTTTTGGAATACTTTGTCATAAGGATATTAGTATCATAGGAAATAACTTCCAACAACATTTTGCTCCATATTGAGCTCTCAGCACTACTATTATTCTTATTGTGACTATCTGACATTTCTCTAAACGAAAATAACCTACGTATGGCGTGCATCCTATCCTATTGTTGATAATTTTTAATAGTAGAACTTCTTGGGCTTTATACAGGCTGGGGTATTCCATGCCGAATTCAGGGAAATCAATTACATATACATAAACAAGAGAAGCAAACATCTCACTAATTCGATTAGTTATGATCAAAAATAGACGAATGAATTAATTTTTTATTATGTAGTATCTATTTGATGGTTTATTTTTAAAGGAACGTTTTATATCACACGTAAACCGTGAAATCAAATGAGTCAATGGAAAATTTATTTATCAGACAAAACGACAAAAGCGAATCGAACGTGGAAAATATTTTGCAGATGATGAAACCAACTTAACTCATCAAACATTGCCTGCAGATAGTTTTCGATGCCAAGTTCAAAAAAACTTTTCAACAAAATTAAATTTTAAATTTAGAAATAGGGCGTTTACGGTCTAGATACAGTGATAGATTATTATCATCCAATGGTAAAGTTTAAAAATAGCACCGCCAGCAAGTGTCGGAAATATAACTAACAAAAAAATCGCCTGCGGTAGTACATAATATGTACTACTAAATCATGTAAGTAGATTTCCTTGATGAACCAGCGACGGTGCCAGCATTTTTAAAATGGGTGGGTACAAATTGGGCCCAATATATTTGGGGTGGGCAGGAGCACATAAAATTTATAAATAAACTCAAAAAAATACATTATTGAAATAAGCACCTAAAAAATTTGGGTGGGCACTTGGATGGGCACTCCAATCAACAGGGTGGGCAAGTGCCCACCCTGGCCCACCCCTGGCGCCGGGACTATGATGAACAGCCATTTGAAATGATACAGACTGGTGAAATTGATTGTTTTGTTTTTCTTGCACATAATAACAGAAGTAAGTAATATTGTATGATGTATTATACTACATGAATGATCCACGACTAAAAAATTACGAAAAACCTACAAGTTAACGTGAAATCCAAACCACGTTACAAATAATTTGCCAGCAACTGGGATGCGTACAGTCCGAAGCAAACTCCTCGTATACAGTTTGTATTACTGTAGTATACATATTTCAACATGTAAGTGATTCTATTTTATCGATTCCATCGATAGATGCCACTAGGAAATCATATTATTTTAATTTCAACAAAAAATGAATGAAATTAACATTTTCTTGTACACAAATGCAGAAAATGTAACGTAATTTTGGAGCCGATATTTGGTGATCTCAATGATAGTGTAGGAAAGACAACTAACAGAAGAGCAGAATTATTATGAAACTAGAAATTATTCGCGTGCAAGAAAGCAGTTATTTTTTTGTTGTTGAATAAATCCAAATAAAAAAAGAATTATAAACCAAATTATTAAAACAATTAAAAAAAAGTTGTATTAAGCAGTAATAATTAAAAATAAAATATTTACCAGAGGCACTTGTTGAACAGGTGGTAATCCGGAAGGGCCAGGTAGAGGTTCACTATTTAATGGCGAAGGCAGTCGGTTGCATATTGAAGAACCTGGTAAGGCAGAACAAGAAGTGATAGGATTGCTGTTGCTATGAATGCTCATATCACTGGGTCCACAATCTTCGGAGGGCGTTCCTGATCGTAAAGGTTCCCTCGACGTTGGCCTTTCCGGGGTTCGACATATTCGCGGGGGTGTTTGAGTGTGATCTTGTTCTTCTACTGGCCTTTTGTTGACCAATTCAGTCGGTTCGATTTGCTCAGATTCGGCATCTTGTTTGTAATCACGTGAAGATGGTCCTAAATTTGTCATTTCCGCAAGTCCTTTTATTTTTAAACTCTCTGCAGTCTTGAGGAGTGCTGATAATTGGCAATATTCTACGTTAACTTCTCCTTTATACATAAACTCTATGAGCGTGCGAAGTTCTGAAAATCGCACGTCCTTTAAAATTACTATAGGATGTCGGCTAGGATGATCTACGAAGAGAGTTTGAAAGTACGAAGAACAGGCAGAGAGCACCACTTTGTGGGCACGGATCGAGTGCCCTTCTGAACAAGCCAGTGTCACGTCCACGAGGCTTTCGTCCCGCAGTAGTTGACTGAAGACCCCCAGCAGGTTGCTCTGATGATTATTCCACCTTAGGCAATAGTGCTCACTTCCCATTTCTAAGCCAGGCCGCACTGAAACAATAATTACCATCTTAACTCTTGCGTACAATAAAACTGACCAATTAAAATATAAACAAGCCACCTATCATGCACGCAATTGTTAACATTTAAAACAGCAATAAGTTCGTTACACCTTAACACTAAACTCAAGAGTGACCTGTACTTGAGCAACACTTACATCGAGTTCAAAAATTACTGACAACTTAAGGCCTCTGTGCAATTAAAAAATCTTTCAAAAAACAGAAAGTGTTTCCTTCGTTTGTCAATTAAAAAAATCATTGAAGTAATTCTAAATTAATCTAATTATGCGAACCCATTAAAACTCTCAAAAACGACCTTCGCGAAAATACAAAAAAATAATATTACATAATTACATTTTTTTTTTCAAAAATTTATAACCAATAATTATAATTTATTAAATCAACTTGTGCTGGGTTACGCAATTTATTTAAAATTACATGTATGAATATGTATGTATGATAATCACAAACCGCGAAATCTTTAATTAAAACTTTGTAATTATAAGTAATTAACAAATACTATTAAAAAAATTGCAAAATTTTAGTAGATAACACTACAAGCTTAAGAAAAATTTTTGTTAACGCATTAATGTCTTCATTTGCATTAAGGTGTATTCGCACCTATAATTTAAATTACATTAAAGTGTATAATTTAAATAAACTGCGTTAATGTGAATTTCTTCGTGCTGGCCAAATGTAATTTATCACATTTGCAATAATTAAGACACCCACTTTCAGTCGAATCGAAATAACAGAGTCGAGTTTAAAAAAACCGCATGAGAGTTTTCCCATATATCGCCATTTTCTCAGTCCAAATATCTCTCTAGACGAACCAAGGCCTTCACTGTTCTTGGTTATAAATTTCAGAGTTTCGAAGGCACGCCCGAATAGAAAATTAACTCGAGATATTCTCATTAAAATCACATACCGAATGAACAATAAAATAATAACAATAAAGATAAAGTAATAAAACAGTAATAAAAAATAAATAAAAAACGGTTTTACTTCAGAATGTAGTCTCTCATGCATCAGACCCACAGCCAAAAATTTGGTTGTAAATAATTAAAATAAAAGAAATAAAAAAAATTGCAAATACTCTTGGTATTGGCGCAATGCAAGATAAGAGATTGTGACAATTTTTTTTTAGAAAATTATAAATAATAAAATTTAAATTAAATGCCTACGTAATTCGAACGATTTCGCTTCCATTATTAGTACTTACACACTAGTCTTCCTAGAAGAATTAATCATGGTCGCGTAAGTTAATTAAAAGAAATTGAGAAAACCGAGTATACAAATATTAGGTAAACAATAAAATTGTCAAGCTTTAGAGCCTAAGAATGCTGAAATCAGCAACTAAACCATTCTAATATTCAATTTAATTAGAACTTCATTTAATAATTATTTTTATTTAAAAAAATCTCGAAGCCAAGCACAAGTATTGCATTTGAGATAGTAAAAAAAAACATAAAATAAGAAAAGTTGAGATTGAAAATCAAAATAATTTTTTCACTTTTTTCCTGAATTTATTGTAGATTCAATTTATTATATATTATAAAGCCACCAGGAAAACTTGAGATAGGCCGGAAGACAGTCGGAGGACTTAGGACTTACACTGGGGTTTCAAGTCCAAATTAAACTTGATTTATATGCCACTTTCCGTATCCTGAAAATGTGTTGGTGTGTTTTTTTTTTTATTATAATTATAATAATTAAATTATTATAATAAAAAAAAAAGTATAATTAAATTATACTTATTTTTAAAAAATAAATTTAAAAAAAATTTCCCTATGAATTCATCCATCGGAAAGGTAAAAATTATGTGATATTATATGTACAATCAAACATATTATATCTATCTATTTTCTGCTCTCCTAATTATTTTTAAAACAAAAATGATCAGGCATAAAAATCGACTTAGTAAACTGTTTACTTTCTTCTGAAGCTATTAGTTCAGATATTATTTTAAAAAATTAAAAATTAGTAAAAATTAAACTTTTTTGAAAAACTTTTTTCATAATGAGAAAACTTTTTTACTTCGATTTACTTTTCTGAACCAATTGCGGGAGTATCTAACACAAAATTATACTACATAGTAGGTACTGTATATTATGATTTATGACATAACATACATGTGCATATCGCACATGTTGTATAACAGCAAAACATAATGGCGTAGCCAAAATCACATTTGTAGAGGCAAGGGGGTGGAAATTTCTGAAAACATAATTTATTCATGCATCATGCATATAAAAAAACCGCGTGTAATTTTTTTCTTGTAAATGGGCATGGTCTAACTAGATTAGACCAATTATTAAACAAAAAAATGGATAATTACTTACGAAATAAATTCTCTTAAAAATTAAAAATAATAATTTATTTATAGCGGGGCCATAGCCCCGGATGCCGATAGATATTTGACGCCACTTTTATGATAACACAAATTGTGATGCATTTAATATTATATAAAAAAATTATGTTATTTTTTTTGGTGCCATTGTTCTATTTGGTGACGTATAGATATTTGAAAAATATTTAAATATATGAGAACAATTTGATTGAAATTATGAAGTTTGAATAATTTGTTAATTCCTTTTCTAATAAAAATGCTGGGGGGGGGGGGGGAGGTCTCCAGTCCCATCGGTCAGGGATATTTTATAGAATCTTCGACTTCGAGTAACTAAAATATGAAATTTTAATATTACCAAAATAATAAATAAGACTACGCAAACGAATAACAATAAAAAAATATTCTAGTTCAATTTAGTGAGTTAATCAACTCGGTGGTTATTTTTATTTTCTTCGTCAAAAACTTTCGACATAATCTTGAATCTCACAAAATTTTACATGCGATAAAACTAACGCCAATAAAACAGTTACGATTTGCTCTATGCAATGCATATCATTTCCAAGCGGAATTTTTTGATTAGATTCAAATTTTTATGTTCTCCATAATTTGCAAATTAATTGCTCATAATTTAGAATTAGTTGAAAAGGAAAAAACCAAATTATATGCAGTCTCTGGTACGCGATATTGCATAAGGCAGCTGCACGAACGAAATTAAGGCAAATTTCAAATAATTATAGTGGGATTTTGTTCGTTCGATGTGGGGAAAACAAAATAAAATTTTTGGAAATGTGTAGATTAAAAAATTGTTATCGCGACTTGATAAAGAAACTTAAACCACGATGTAGACCAATTTTATATTATAAAAGTTATATTTTACGCAAATGCACAAACACAACTGCAACTGATAATAATAAGTTATCAAATTGTGTATTTCAGTAGCGCAGTTTTGTAATTACTCATATATCACACGTAGTACACATTAATTTAACACGCAATTTAATTTTTGTTAAACAATTACTATTTAGGAAAAATATTTTTTTATAAATCGGCAATTCATTTTGAAATTACAGCGATAAGAAAATTCAAATGTTGCAATTAAAACATTTTAATATCTTTTACTTGTAATTAATTAAAATTGTTATTGTAGAAAACAGAATTACATATTATATAGTATGGAAATTAATTAATTAGCAATTACACTACCTAATATTTTAATTATTATATATAGGTACATAAGTACCTATGTATTATCGAATTGTTTAATTCTTAAACTGTAAACTGTACATCAGATATAAGCGACACAGAATTGCAACATCGCATGAATATAAATAATTATTTAAAATATTTAGAGTACGGTCCTGTCTAGAAAAAAATTGTTAAAGCTTCAAAACGGCCGATTTCCACCATCAACGGTAAATTAAAAATTTCTTTGTTTTGTTTATTTGTAAGGTGCAATTAGGAAGAAATACTTTCATCAAACTTGGTTTTACAAAGTCGACCATTGTTATATGGTTCCGTCAAATTATTTAATAAACAATGAATCTATACCTACATATAACATTCACTTCCTGTAAAATACACAAATCCTGATATTGAAATGCAAATCTATAAACGATAATGTACAAGATAAAGTTCGTGTAATTATAAGAAATTAAGAAAAATAATTTATAAAATTAATAATAATAATAAATAAATAAAATATACGAAATTAATCACAACATTTATTTGAAAACCAACCTTTTGAATTTGTAATTTAAAGTTTTAAAATGCCGAAATATTGAAAAAAATATAAAACAGGTAATTTCTATAAAAAAGATCATTGCAATAAAAATACATTTGAGTTTCAAACGGTTTTAGCACGAAGCACGATGGAGATTCGAAACCAGAATGACCGCTCTGTTCCTTTATATTACAAGACAATATATTTATTTTTGAACAAATAAACATTAAGTAGCAACTAGCAATCAAACCCTGCCCTATTTCTCTGGGCTCTGCGACACAAGAAAAGGTCAATTTTGAATTAATATTTTATTGAGATATCTTAAAACAATTGATTCGAAAGAAATCGCAAAAGAAGCAGCTCAAATTTTGAAACTGAAAAAGTATACACAATAAGAAATTCAAACTCAAAAATCGGTACAGGTTTTTTGTATACTCATTTTAAAAACGGCTCAACAGTTAAATTAAAATTTTGAAGTTATATTTCCAACATTCTAATTACGAGCACCTTTCTGCAATCTTCTTTTTCTTTTTAATTTGTCTGAATCGAGTTTTTTCGAGGCTAGATTTGCTAGCCATTTTTTACGGTGGGAATATTAACAATTCATTAAGAATAACTGGTAGGAATAGTGAAAAATTATAATTTTGATTAAAATATTGAACATTAGTGATTTGCAGCTTTGGAAACAAGATCAACTTTCACCAGATCGACGGAAAAACGCATCGCGGCTTCAATTTCCTGTAACTCTGGACGATCACCTAATCAATATTGATAATTATGTAACAAATTTACCAAGGCCCAATAAACTTATATTGTAAAATAAAATACAAATATTATAATAAAATTATGGGTCTTTTGCAACTGATACGTCTAGCAACGCCAAAAATGTGCTAAAATTAAAATTTTTTTTAATACGGATAACAGTAGAAATTAATAAAAAATAACTAGTACACATTGTTTATTGGTATTTAAACTACATAAAAAAATTTATTCCACCTTATTTTTACAAAAATTACTATATATAAAAATTCATGTGATCCACAACACAACACTAAGAATAAAATAGTTGCTTCAGGGTTGGCATTATGCTCCAGTAAATGCTGATCGATCTGCAAAATTAAAAAATATTCTTGTAAAATAAAATTGTAGTTATAGTCTGTCGAGCCGGAATTTTAAATTTTGAAAAATTAAGCAATTTATGGCAGTTTAAAAAAAATATGCGTTTTACGTCATAAATTTTACACTTTAATTATTTTTATAAAATGTTTAAATCAAAATTTCAAAATTCCGGCTCGACAGACTATAACTACAACTTTATTTTACAAGATCTTTTTTTAATTTTGGAGATCGATCAACATTTACTGGAGATATGCCGACTGTGGAACAAGTTGGTGTTGTCGATCACCTGAATTTTTATATAATAATCTTTGTAACAATAAAGTGAAATAAATTTTTTTATATAGTTTAAATACCAATAAATAATGTGTACTATTTATTTTTATTAATTTCTATTGTTATCTCTACTAAAAAAAAATGTTTATTTTAGCGCATTTTTTGGCGCTGCTGAACGTAAGTATGTAAGGACTTAAATAAAATTGTAGCAATTACAAGCTACACTGTAAAAATTTTTTATGTCAATTTACATAGATAATCATTGGCAACTTTGTGACCTATGATAATCTATGTAAATATACATCAGTATGTAATTTTACATACCCAAGTAATATGTACTCATATGGGAACTGTAAAAATACTAGTTATATCATTGTGATTTCACAAAATTTTTGTAAATTTACAGAACAAAAATTAATTTTACATTATCTAAATCAGTAAATTTACATTGTGCTATTATTTTCACACAAATTTTTTAATTTTACAGGAACGTTACCGTAATTATTTATTTACATAGATTTTCAACGTAAATTTTACAATAAAAATCATTGTAATTTTCCATAAATTTTTAACAGTGTAGGTACATCCGAGAGTTATTAATATTAATTAACTTTCCATAAGACTAAAGTTAAAATTTTAAGAAACAAACGAACAAAAATCGTTAGAACTTCATGATAATATCAGATTATAAGTAATTGAACATCTGACTCGAAGATGAGAGCTATGAGTCCCATAGCCCACCCCTTATGACCGCGCCTACGTCGGATCGGGCTTTTATGGGACACAGGATCACATAAGTTTAAAGAGTTCACCTTATAAACAATAATATACATAATTTTGAAATGCACTCTCTTATATCGGGAATTAAATCAGAATTACTGAACCAATTTCAACTATCTAATCAATTTAGCTTGCGTTCCATTTTTCGGGTGCAGCTATACATGACTTCTACGCAGTCTTCATAATAAATTCTAGGAGATGGATTTTCCACAAGTTGATGTTGTCAAGTTAAGAAATTTTGCGGAATCGGTGATTCAAATTCAAAATTAAAAAGCTAGATAATAATAACAACTGTATGCTCCTAACCACCTCAATCGTTGATCATATTATGATCGGGACGGTCGGAAGCTGTTGTTTAATCTTAAAAAAAATAATTTTTTAAAACTTTTCCTTTAATCACAATTAATCCAGTTGTATGTATGGAGTACCCTTTAGGTGATTAGGTAATATAAAATTTGCTACCTTATACTGTAAGATCTGCGCCATTGTAGTCTTCATTTAAAAATGTAAATAAAACTTAGAAAAAACTTGTTCTCGTAATTAAATTTCTAGATTCCCTTAATATATCATCGAATTTTGAATGCCCTAAAACGCCCTTTTCAATGTATATTAATAGTAGTTTACGTTATCAGGGTGGAAAGTCGTACTACACTATCCAACTGTCCGAGTATAGGCTGAAGGTATATTATTAAAAATTTAAGTTATTTAAAAATCACGATTGCCAAGACCGCCGACAATTTTAATTATAACAATCGGGGTTTCTAATGCCATTTTACTTTTCCGCTCGTTGCTAAAGTCAGTTTCATATTACATTTCAATGGGCGCAAAAGTATTACTTTCCATACTGTCGATACGAACGGATAGTTATGCCTTTGATCATCTAAATCAGAGATCAATCTGAACAAAATTTTAAATTTTATTTCCCGTTATGTTTTTTTGAGTAAATCAAAATAGTTCTTGATTAAACAAATAAACACACGTACCTAAATTTTGGAAATACAAAAACGGATTTTTTAGCGGACTAATAAATTATAACAATTTATTGTAAAATATTATATTAAAATTAATCGCATTGTTTCTTCTATTTATGCATTGGAATATCAAATTAATTTTACGAGAGGCGATGCTTATAAAATGCAATGATCTTTTAAGATTGCTTGGATCGATAATAATTTTGGATCAATGTCCGTCGGACTGGGACTAATATTATATAACACTAAACGCACTATATTTGTATTGATGTTGAATTGAGAAAAATGTTCTGAAGCAATCGAAACCCATGATTATCAAACATAAATTAAATTAAGAAAAAAACTTTTGTTTTTTTTTTAATTTAAGTCGGCGTAAGTACAACCCCTATTAATTCAGGCCTGTCCGAAATATAATAATAATATTAAGTTAAAGCCCAGGATCGTAGTTCGAGCTTCTGTTTATTATTTATATAAACTTCAGAAAATTGTATTGGTCGTTAGTATTTTATCATTTGATCAATTTTATTATCTTGTGAAAATTAACGCATTCGATACCTCGATTGTTTTTTTGTGAAAATATTGTTCAAAAATATGTTCCTGAAGGCTTTTCGCTTAAAAAAATTGAAAAATGAAAGAACAGGAAATTTGGATCCGATTATTTTTTACATTTTGATAACCGCTGCCTGCAATCTCTCTTTTAGATCGAGCTTACTTATTTAAGTAGTTTCCGTCTTCAGGAAACCAATATCGCTTCCTCATGAAGCTGAAGAAATAGAAAAAACGAATTAAAAGTTAACGAAAAGTAACCAATGAGGAAATTTTATTGTTGTACACCAAAATTTCCAATTTTACGACTGTGGACTTGGCACGATCTGTTCTGCAACGCATAATTTAAACGCGGTGTAATCGTCCGACTACGCAGACGGAGCCTATAACAAAAAAAATAATGATTTAATATTGTTTTTGTTCTAATTTTATAAGGACCGATTCCGGGGCAGTGGAGCAATTCGGTTTAACGCTAATTTTGCGTTTCCTTTAACCCATCAACTACGGCTGTCGTCAATGGACGACGGTAGGAAATTTACGTGAGATCAGGCCGGCGTGAATAAGCGATTTGATGAATTTGAATGAACAGACACATTAGTAACTAAAGGGTTAAACAAAGTATAGAGTGAACAAAATGTGCGTGTTTCGCATAACATTGTGAATCTCTGCTACCTTAATTTACGGGTACCGAGGTAGACTTGATCCTGCAGTTGTCAAAAATGAGCAGACCAAAAATGAATATTATAATAATACCCGCACCAAATTATAACAAGGAAAATAATTATACGGTCAAAACGACTTCTGGGATAAATTAAAATATTCATTGAAAATTTCAATAATTAAATTCATATTTTAACGTACAAAAGTGCGTTGTCCTCGACTAGAACCAACTTTTCGTGCATTACAATTTGGTATTGCGTGTCGGATAATTAGTTTCGCAACATAGTTTTCTGATAAAATTTTGGTTACCTAATAATAATAAAAAAAAATTCTAGGGATTCACAAATAATTTTGCGGACTGCGTATTATAATAAGTGGTCGAAATAATGTATTCTTACGGGGTAGAATTCCTCCCGGCATTTTTATAGCGGATTATCTAATAGTACTGCTGGAAAAGTTGTACAAGTATTTGACGCAAAATTATCAATTTCAATTATTAAAAGGTTGCGTGCAAATAATGTCACTGTAGCACTGATAACCGCCACATTCAAATAAAATACGTTATACACTGTTTCCTAATGAGCGAATATATTATAATGGAAATTAAAATTGTCTAGATTAGGAGCACAATTTTTTAATTAGTTTCTTACGCGTCGCATTGTTTCACTTTTTTAATTGCATCGAGCCATGAGTAAATTAGGATTTAAAAAAATTGAATAAGAAGCCAAGTGTCGAGAGAAGCGACATGACACCATCGGAACGCATAGATGAACTAAATAGAAAGTTTGGGAGCCATCATAGAACCGAAACGATAAGATCTATTTGGTCGGTTCTGTGGTTACATCATAGCACGAAATGCAGCCCATAACGGATGCAAGTTTTAATTTTCCAACCAAGCCTAACCATTGGCCGATAACTCGTACGCTCTACGCCCATACGAAAATTAATTTTTTTTTTCTATGCGGTTCATCGGATAAATTTAATTTTTCTAGCGCGTCTTTTTGAAAAGAGAACCGGTAAATTTGAAATCGGGCGTTTAAGAACCCTCGAATATTTATACGGAACACCTGTTGATTCGCTTAAATTCGTCGACCGAATTTCGGGGTTAAAAAGTACAAGAGAAAAAGTCGAGTTTATATGTAAAAATTCTTCACGACTTTACGTTTACTTTTTGGTTTTGCAAAACATGTAATCACAAGCATGCAACGGTCCACTTATATAACAAATTTGAATAATCGAAAAAAAACTTGCGAGCCGTCCCGTTTGGAATCCGAAATATTTTTCACGATATAAATTTATTAAAAACGGCGACAAATCACATTAATTTAAGTTCGGATTTGGATATTATTTTTATTTCGAATAATATAGGTAAGTACTACACATCATGATTATATTATTTATATTATAAAAATTGCAACACTTACTTCTTATTTTTTTTGGGTCGCCAAAATGTGTGTGAATATTAATTAATGTTGTGTCTTAAGCGATTGGGCAAAACCAAAAAGGTTAAACAAAAATGAAGGAAGACAAAGCACCTTTCTGACATTGATTATGCAACGAGAAGGAAAGATCGCACGTTGGACGCACTCGGAATAAGAAAAAATATCGCGGCGGCAGCAGGAAGACGCAGTAACAGCACGCGTGATCGGTTACGTCGAAAATATTACAAAAACAAATATCTAATCACGAATTTGGCAAAATATAAAATTAGAGTAATACTTCACAGTTTGGTGTATTTGAAGTAATAGAGAAGGTTCAACGGTAATATCACTGAAATGGAACCAAGAACACCACACAGCCAAAACCATTTGTTTGGTCAAAAGTTGTTGCGTTTCGAAAGTTGCAGTTAACAAAGAGTGCGCGAACCCGGAACTACCGAAATTAGCTAATAACTAAGCCGTTCAAAATGGCGCAGTGGAACAAGTATTAGAAGTCACTATAATTTAATGAACACTCAAAACGGTCCAACAAATTTGCCATCGCCAGACACGCACAATGTCGTAGTAATAAAAATTCGAAGACCATGTGGGTGCGCTATCCGCATAAAATAATACCGTCGGGTCGCGAAGTGCCGTCCAAGTTTTTTTTTAGCACAGGGATGATTATAAATATTACCTTGCTACATGTAAGATAACGAAGTTGATAGCAGAACTCGACGAGGAATTGGGACCTAGAGGACCCGACCTTCTATGACGTTGTCGGCCAACTGTCTGATCGCAATGTCAGTAGCGAACTCGGGCCAGCTCGCAAACGCTCGCCCCCGCAGCCCCTCCATAGACGCTGCACACGCACCGACTGATATCACTCCCATCCAAAATTCGCGAGTTTTGCAAACCGCTGCCTTGCTAATTAGGCTCTACCCAGACATAAGTGCATATTCGAAAGAGGCACCGTGGGTTCGATTCGACCTCGAGTTCACTTCTTACGCAGCTTCCTAATCCTTACGTAACACACCAAAATTGCCTTTGATTCGCCAATTTAAATATTCGCAAGAAATAAACACACGTGTAAAGATGCTACTCGGGACACGCGAGCGACGACGGGGTTCCCCCTTTCGCTATAGCCAAATTCAAGTCTTCGCGCTACACTCCTAGCATCGTTAAAACTTTTTTTTTCTTCTTTTCTTTATACTATCTACATGTAATATTATAATCGACCTACGACGCAAAAAATCGCCAAAACTTCCAAAATAAAAAAATTTACCATTAGCATAATTATGAATAGCTCCAAAAAAATCTTCCATCAACAATACATCGTTATTAAACTTAATGATTTTGTAATGTATCCAACATAAATCCGGTTGTTTAATTATAATTAGTAAATATATCTTTATGGCAAAAAATTTAGAAACCAAAAAAATGATTATCAAGTAGATAATTCAAGGTTTAATCAAAACCACCGCAGTGGATTGGTGTGATCGCCGGTTGAGTTGCAGAGCGGAAAATCGAATCTCGGACTCGACGGAGTTTCTTAGCTCGATCTTCCGGTGTGCATCAACGCGTTGTGGATTTAATAATTGGTTCTATATTTATAGTTAAGTCTGGCCAATTGACAGAACGCCAAGGTTAAAAATGAGAAGAAAAAAAAAGGTTTATTCAAATGTTGCAGTTTTATTATTAGTGGCTACCTGCATTGCATGGTAGCGATTCTAGAAAACTTCAGGTAGATACATCCAGATAGAAACTATCCGCGATACGCATTTTAAATCATACCGAAATCTAGTTACATGCTCCCATGTTCCCATGTTTTCTAGTTTGTAACAGTTGGTATGATAATGATAACACAAAAGTGCCGTAACATAATTCGTAATTGAATAATATATAGTAATTATTACAGTATAACTTCACTAGTCTTGCTAATCCGAATAAACGTTAATTCCCTCACTCGAAAGTAACTCGGGTAGGTACTGCTAAATTTAATTAAAATTAAACGATCGGATAGGGGGGGCCGCAAAAAATTGAAAGAGTCCCCTGAACACGAAATGACGTTGAAGCAGCAAAAATAAATAAAACTAATTGGATACATAACAAAATCGTTAAGATTAATCAACATTCTCTAAATAATTTTTTTTAAAAAAGCCCAACATATAAAAAATAATCAAAATGTTACCCCGTGAAATGTCAAAACAATTATTTGATGTCAAACCGTCAAATCAAGTGATAACTAAAGCTATTATTATATTATAATACTTTAAATTTCTAAAAACATATAGTCGTTGATCCTGAGTTTCAAACGGTTTCAACCCTGAGGACTTTGGAGTATCATACATTTTTTAATCCACCACAATGCCATGTTGATATTTTGCCACGATACTCTCAGTTGTAGAACAACTAAAGGCCGATATATTGGAAAAATGGTCGCAGAGGTAATTAATTTCTTAATTTTTTCTCATTGACGGTAGCTCAAATTGAAAAAACTAATAAAATAAAAATTAAAGGATATAAAATTTTCTACCAGCTACTAGCTGTCCCAATGCATACTATCATCAAGTTTTCAAAAATGAAGCTAGTAGTGAAACCACTAATTACAAATCTGAAATTATAATAAATGAAATTTCAAAATATCAGTGCTTTTCGAAATTTTGGCTTTATTGGAAAAAACGGTTGGGAACCACTGCTTCAAATCAAGAAATATTTTGAATATAAAAAAATTTTGAAATTTTTCTTTTGGGAAAAAAAATTTGGATTTTTAACGCACTTTTAAATTTCTGTGTTACTGTGTGCTAATATTAACTTTTCGTTGTTTATAAATAAAAAAAGAATTTTGTAACTCTTGCAAAATTTTTGACATTTATTTTCATGGTTTAATCAAGTTTCAAACGACTATTTCAAAACTTGTAATAGAAATAAATTAATGTAGTTTGACTTATTTGAAAAATATTTTATTAAGCTTAACCTCATAACAAAATTTTGGTATTATTTGTTTAGAGATCTACGTTTGTAACAAATTTGAATAAAAATACAAATTCTTTTATAGAAAAACTGATTTTTTTTATTTTTTTCTATTATGATTCTGTTAGGTTACAGATTATTTTTAATACAAATAATATTATGCCATTTTATTTATATTTGTTATTTGTTTGGTTGACTAAAGCTTCAATAAAAAATTTCATGCCTTGTACGGAAAAATAAGCTTTTCACACAATATTCTACTATTGTTTGAAAAACAAAAATTCCAAAAAGTGATTCATAATTTTTTTTTACAATTTAAATAACTAAATATTTCTATTATCATATAGAAATCTACTTTTTTCAAAATAAATAGATATAACTTAACCAATTCTTGCCGAAGGAGATTAAGAGAAATTTTATATAGAAGGAATTTAAATTACTTTTCAACTTTGTATTGAATATATTTTGGTAGGAACCCTCCTTTTGGAGGTAATCGCGGAAAACATGACTTTTACATAATTGAGGCAAGAAAACATAAATCTTTAAAAAAATCATCTCAAAATAATACAACAAAATTTATCATTGAATTTTAAAATTTAATTAGTTTTCGGGGATTTTTTTCACAAATAAAGAACACTCATTAAACAACATGATAATAACCATTTGTGCAACATTTTTCCGGACAAGGCAGAAGATTCTTTATCGAAGTTTTAGCCAAGATAAAAGACTCCCTTGATATATTATAAAAAAATAATTAAAAATTACTAAAATCAAAATTAAAATTCAAAATTGTTTGTTTTTTATAAATTGTTAAAATGTAAATACCAATTATTATAATTGGTTATATAATATAAATCCAATATATATAATTGGAAATCGTTCAACGAAAGGTAGCCTGATTAAATTTTGACGATTTTTTGCCAAATATTATTAGGTAGGTTAATTTCTATGCATTTGGGATATTATTGTTTATATAATTACTTTTATACCGTTCATATTTTAATTTTATTAACATATTGTTTGACTTTATTTCAATGTTCCGTCTCAATTTGATGCAAGCAAATAAAGAAACATAACACAAATAAGTTCGTAATATAATATTATGTTTGTCTTTTTGTAAATTAATTTGTCAAGAATAATTGTCACTCGATTTAACTGGTATACTGTATACATATCAATAGAGCTCGGATTTATATGCACTAAAATACTTGAAAATATGCGCATCTATATGCACCGAATTTCCTTAAAATATGCACTAAAATTGATAAAAATAGATAAAATATGCATTGATATGCAAAACTAAAAATCTTCGAATTTTTCAATTTTTTTTTCAAATTTTCAATAAGTAGATACTACCTAGATTTATAAAATTTAATAATTTTAATAATAAGTCTTTCAACCTTTGGTGCATATTTGAGTAAATAATGCATATTTGTGCATATTTAGCTCACTTTAATAATAATTTAATAAATAATTTTTTGAATAAAAAATTAAATTGTTTAAAATTGAATAAAACAATTGTTTCGATTAGCAAAATTTAATAATAATTTTCTATTTTCTCTATTAAAATTGTTCAAAAATCACCAAAAGTGGCCCAAATATGCATTATTTACGTACTCAAATATGCACCAAATGTTGAAAATATGCAAAATATGCATTTTGACAAGCAGTTCTTCGGATTCGTTTTTACCTAATTTGTCCAGATTTCGGAGATTTCTGTTGATATATCAATATTAAAGAACATGCAAAAGCATAAAATCCAAGCTCTACATATCAATTAATTAAGTTGAATTTTTAAAATTTGACAGAATATTGGTCGCAAAACTCAAAATCCGTAATTCAACTCCGATACAGTTTATTCATATTTTCAACTAGTTTTGTGAACTAGTTTTTTTTGAAAAAAAATTTAGGTATCTCTCAAAGAGAGCCCCCGTCGTTAAGGGGTGTACATTTCGTTTGAAAGAATCAAGTCCTTAAATAATGGCGCTATACAGCGGCCGCCCAATTTAGTTTTTTTTTTCAAAAACAAACTAGGGTTTTCTTTCCAATTTTAGATGTTTTCCAATTTCATTTATTACAAAATGTATTGAAAAACGTAAAATAAAGTAACAACTTAACAAACATCTAATCTGTATTAGTTAGTAATTTTTTTAATCTAGAAAAATTAACAAACAATTTCGACTTCACCACAATTTTTAAAATCAAGTTTGTTCATCATTTATTCGGTGTGTCTTTTTTATCCGACCAACACTTGTTTTATATGTATAGGTACTTTGTATTATGTAATTTGTGACTTACACAATTTTCTACAACTTTCTTCTTGATCAGTGTTCCATACTGTAAAATTGAAAGGGCGATTATCAAAAATCTGATTTAATATAAGAGTTTTCTATGGTCATTCAATCACTTTAAACACTTTTCAAAACTAAAATGCACATTTCACAAACGTTGACGTTTTCGTCGTACTAGGACATCATCAAATTAAAAATTTTCAAAAGATTTGTATAAAGTAAATTTTGACGCTCAAACAGATTGATGTATGATTTTTAAACCAAGCTTGATTGGTTTGAATTTTAAGTTTGCACAAATTGTTGGAACATGATGTATAAATGCACCTTATACATATTACTGCAAAAAGGGAGGGAGTATGTTTGCAATTATTCAAGTTTGGGAAATTTTATTTGGTGAATTTTTAGTTAGAGAGATGGTAGTCATGAAAAGAGGAAGGACTTGGATGGGGGGGGGGAGGTATTTTTACGAATTATGGTAAATAATCGATTCAATATTTAACAAAGACTACTTATTATTGTTTAGGTCAAATTGATAATCAAATATTTGGACAAATAATTCAATCTATTGATTTTATCAATGCTTTCAAAATTTCTAACTTTTTACCATTTCTCTTGTTATGGCCGTAACTAATATATTGCTCGCGAATGTTGATTATCTGTCGATACATCAATTTAATCGTGCGTGTTTAGGAAAACTCTACCTGTATGTTCAATGTATTGTACGAACATTAGCAGGTACACTCGTACATACCAGAACTTACATTTTGTGAAATAATGTAAGTTCAGTTTAATTCTGAAAAATGAGTAGAACATTTTGGTGATTCTTTACATGAACCAAAAGCTCATTGTATTTAAACTACCCTTGTATATAATTTGTACATGAGCTTATTTTAAGCTATTAAATTAAAAAATTTTCATTGGGAAAATAAAAGAAAATTTGAAATTTTCTAAAAATTAATTTTAAATATGACTATTAAATGATTTTCACAGCTGCACTTTCTATTCTTATTTTAATGTACCTACATATTATTCGTCTTTCATAATAGTTATATAGACTTCCAGATTTGTGAAAATTTAGTTTCTAGATGAGCATAAAACCTAAAAAGCATTCTAGAAATTGCAATTTAATTGATAAATAACTTGGGAAACTAATTTCGACTTTTAAAATGTTAGTTTGGAGAGAAAGTAAGCATAAATCACGGTTTTGAAAACTGGAGAGAAGCCTGTTCTTAGATATAAAATGGTAATAAAGCTACATAATTTTTCAAAATTAATGAAAAGGTAATAAAATTTCAAATTATTTCCAGAACTTCTAGATTATATATAACGATTTACCTATTATACCTATAATATAAAATGATTTAATAATAATAATAATAATAATGATAATTACAAAAACTCTATTTTAAATACAGTAAATACAATTTGATGGGGTCTGCAAACTTAAAATCTATATTTTTTACTTTATTTAAAAAATTGAGAATTTAATCCAGTTCCATTTCAGAAATAGAAATTTTAATCTAAATTTCTGAGTTTAAATTATTACCAATAATTCGAATTTTGTTTCTCGGCTTAGCTCAGGTGGATAATAGCAATTCTTTTTCCACTAAAGTCTGAATTAAAATTTTAATAATTTCGTTCGATTATTGTTGTACCGTTTGAATTTGATGTTTTTTATTATTCTCTATTTTTAAAATTTTTTTTATAAATTCGCGGTTTAAAAAAAGCTCCACGGCGCTTTTTATTTAAATTTTCTTTGCGAGTTATATTTCTCGTCCAAGTTCTTATCTTATCACTTCGCCCATGACGGCTTATACAATTTTTATCGAAAAAAGCTGTTGTAGTAATCTTCAGTTTCCGCGTTGTCAAAAGTTAATTTCAGATTAAAATTCCAATTTATTTCGTAAAATTAATTTTTGAAAAAATTTGTTCGAAAAGTGTTAGAAAATTACCTCAATAGGTATGAAGTAGATATATTTAAAATATTCTTTAAATAACAAATACATAATATTTTTTTGCTATATCCTAATTTCGTTTAATTGCAAGTCCGGTTACGTCAGTGCCTATATCCTGATAATCCTATCGAATTTTGGAGTCTTGAATTCGATCTTTTAAATAATTATTTAGAAATAAAACAAATTAATTCAAATTCGAGAACCAATAAGGAACAACCAATAAAGAGAAACTATTTTGTATATACTACTTTTTAAATATTAAATAGATAAATCACAATTTTTAATAATGTAGGTCAGGGACGCGCTTAATACAGTCTATTCTTATCACCAGTGCACCTAGCAATAAAAATTGTCGCCTTCGTATAGTTAGGAATAAAAGCAGGAAAAATTCGTCTAAATTATATTTTAAAAAATTAAGGTTTAGTAAAAATCTATTTCACCTTGAAACTCGGCGCACGTTAACTATGTACCACCTATATGGCAAAATTACTTACATTAAGAGCACAGATGACCTTAAAATCGAAAAAGATATAAAATTATATTTTAAAATATTTTTAGCATAATTTTCTAATATTCATTTTAAAATTTTTATGCTGTGCAATAAAATACAAAGTTGGTTAAAAAGCTCCAAAAGCTTTCAAGGTAATAGTTTTCCTTTGTTGTCTCTATTGTGTTAAGTAACATCTAATTTTGGCCTTGATTGATGTGTTACTATAATAATTGCGTGTCCTATGGACATTTTGCGTAGGATTTGCATGAGAGAAGTTGATGAACTTGAACATCAAGCACAAATCCAAATTATTGAGCAAAAACCAAATCGGAGCGAAAAACATATTTTTGAATGAAGAGAGATAAATTTGAGACATATTAAAAAAAAGTTGAAACATTCGTTCCGCTCATTACACCAGACGTCGTTTTGCACTACCGGCTAGACGAGTTATTTGTTTACACACATTATATTTTGGACGATGCGTTCGAGGTTGTGACCCTCAAACGAGGTTTGCGTGCAGAACTGAAAAACTCATTATTGTTATCCGTAACCTATCTAGGCGGTCTGGTCTGGCTCATAATGGTATATGTAACGCTGCACAACCCTATACCAAAGTGTCGGTCATTCATTCCAACGCAATCTTTTTTTCATTAACCACCTCCGTTATACAGAGATCGCTAAAATTGTAATTATTCATAAGTGCCATTATTCAATATTCAAAATTCAATAATTTATTGTTTCCAAGAGTAACCCAAATAGGAAACGAAATACGAGACACCTTTCCTAATGGTCATAACGGATCGTTAAAAAATAATTACCCACTTGCATCTGATCGTATATTGATAATTTTTTTGTAAAGAACCGCCATCGCCCAGACAATAAAGTTTGGATTGATCACCTAAGCATATATTATAGGAGGGGTGACCACCAATCCAACCCTGGTATCTCCATCTAACGCGATTGCTATTTTCAAAAACTTGACAACTCAAAAAAACCGAATTCAAAAAGTGGTTTCCAATGCTTCTCGGTTGCATGTTGGAATAGAATGAAGATTCGTTGATAAATTCCAAAAGTGTGTTCATAAACAAACAAAAATATATTATCAAATCGATTAATTGCATTTTGATTACAAGTTGTTGCGTCTTGCGTGTCATTCAAGGTGAGTTAATATCGTAGAGGAAAAAGTTATAATATTGATGGAGAAAAACGTATTTCCTGCTAAGGCGATCGCCGACGATGCCCACACATCTCGTCACGAGAAGATTTGACTAAATTTTAGTCCAAACATTTTTGATTTCATTTAAAAATCGGTTTATCAAATTTATTAAAATTAAAGCATGTGATTAGCATTTGGTTATCAATCAGTGTCATTTATAGTCTTTTCCGAGTCTTAATTTTTTCGATAATATCGGCCGTTATTCGAAAGTTTGCATTAAGATTTTACAATAAATTGCGATGTTGATACAACATTTTTGATAACGCTATCTTAAAAAATTCTAAGGTTCACGACCACAATATGTATATACTTAATAAGATAAATGCAGATAAAATTGAGTGCTGTAATTACCAAAATTTTGTTTTTTGTGATTTAGGCTGAAATTTGTGAAGCATATAATGGTGTGTGTATACGTAAAAATTGAAAAAATAAACTTGGATTTCTATCAAAGGCAGGGACAGATTGAGGTTTAGATTTCAATACGAAAATAAATTTTAATCTTTGCGGTCAATTAAAAAATAATAATAAAGACCTCATAATGTATAAAAAGATTTTATATTGGTTTAACATTGCATTGGTTATTATACCTACTTCTAATACATAATTTTTTGACCTTTAAAATTGCCAGTCTGTTGCTGATCAAAACGCACGTGCCAAAACAGACAGAAAAAATGTATTATTGATATTATTATTATTATTATTATAAATTAAATTATTAAATATTTAAATTCTGCAAAAGCAAATTGTTCCATAGTCAAGTTTACTTCATCTTAATTTAAGTAAACAATTCGTGTCAAGAATTTGCAAAACTTTTATAAAACTATTTCAATAATAAAGTTTTTCAAAGAAAATTCATCAGAGAATATCAGTCAGCAGATTCTCAAATTCTTAACAATTATGCAAAAATTACGAGCAGGTGCAAAATTTTGTTGTAAAAAATAAAACAATGGTACGGTTACGAATTTTCACGTCCATCTTGAAAGTTTCCGTTCCAGATTTTATTTTATTTCATTGAGTATGCTTAGATTATAGCACAAAGTAACATTGGAAAATGTTATTGTTCAATGCGTGAGTCATAACATAAAAGTAGGTGTTGTGTAGGATTGAAATTTTATTAGCGAAAGATATTCATGGGAGCATAAGCTGCAAATGCAAGAAAATATTTGCTAAGAAAATAAATAATTAAACCAATTTAGGTTGTCTCAAAATTAAATTCTTCCCAGAATTATTTAGTTTGTATTAATATTTGCATCCATTCAATTTCAGCCAGCACAATCACTGTAACGAAGATGTCAGTATTAATAAAAAAATTAATCATTAATTTTAAATGTGTAAATAGGTACATAGAAAGTTTAGAAATTACAAAAGAATACAACATTTTTTTATTCTTCTTTAACTTGAAAATTTTCATTATTTATACAGTGGCTCCAGGAATTATTCGTACAAATAGTTCATTTTGAAATTAATTTTTTTGTCATATAAAAATCGATTTTATAGCAAAATGTTTCAGACGTATTTTGTTGAAAATTTCATTCCCTTCATTTTTGTTTCTATACATTTTTCAATTTTGTCGCGCCGTTTTTGAGTAACAGCAACTTTAAAAAAACTCGGTAAAAAATTTAATCAAATTAACATTGCTTTTATGGGAGTTTCATTAAATTTTTACCGAATATTTTTAAAATCGCTGTTACTCAGAAACAGTGCGGCAAAATAGAAAAATGTATGGACACAAAAATGAAAAGAATGAAATTTTCAACAACAAAATTTTTCTAGAAAAGCGATTTTTATGTGTCAAAAAAGGGTTTCAAAAAGCAATTCCTGGAACCAACCGCATATTATATTATTTGTAAAAATTTAATAGTTTGTTATAAAGATTTGTATTGTTAGTAAGATTTTTTTAAATTTTAATAAAAATATTAAAATTTAAAAAGAATTCAGCGATACGAGCTTATTTTTTAACTTTTCTAGTAATGCAAAGGAATTAAGCAGGTACCTACCTATCAATAAATGAGCATTTTGATTTGATGTTAATTTAACCTTTTAATGGAATCGTAAAAGTTTGGTGTAAATACATTAATAAACAAACAAAAATGGCGCTTGGAAGGGTTCCATCTAAATACATTTTTAATCAAGTTTCCTCGTCGACTTCATCGAGTGATGTTGTTGATAAATTTCAATTGCTGATAGGTATTTGTTAAATAAATAACCTAGCTCTGAGCCATCATTTTAATTTTTAAGTAATAGGTACCGTAAACTCGGGTTACTTTATCCCTTAATTATGTAACTTGGGCTCAGTCTGCGAAAGTTTTCGAATATAGTTAAAAAATTATACATTATATCTGATTAATAAATACATGAAACGCATATAATTTTTGTACGCGTCAAACTTTTATATCTACAAGAGTTTTTTATGTATTCCATTGTTGGTGTTTTTTTTTAGAAATGTTCTAAATTGAAAGACTCTTTTTTTACAAATAGTGATGTGATATAAAAAATTCTTCTATCAAAGAGAGTCCGTAAAAGCTTTTTCTAGGTGTCTGAACTTGATCTGCACTGATAATATAATAAATATTTTTGTAAATAATCATTGTATAACATCTTATCAATAAAACTTTTTAGGCGTATTCGTCTATGAATTCCTTAGATATTACTTATAGTTTGAAAGTTCATTATAATAGCTAAACTACAGATAAAATATCGTCAGTGCCAAAAGATCCCCTATAGGTAACTTTGTTCCCAATTTAGTTATTTATTTTTTTTAGTTATTAGTTATTATTAAATATTATTTATATATAATTTTTTCATTAAAAAAATATATATAAAAAAACAGCAAGATCCACATCTCCACCTTTGTATCGAAGGTGATGTTCACCTATGCTGTTTGTAGTACCTAATACTTGAAAATTTTCACGAGACGAAAAAGATTCAAAAATTGCTTCATCGAAGATACTAAATTATAATAAATTTTTCCTTTTGGCCAATACGAATTTCATGAGATTGAGATGAATCTTTCGGCAAGAATCGCGAATAGTATCAAAACATGTCAATTTTTGTTATTACTTATTATAGTTTGACGAGGATTTTGTTCTATATGTAGTTTCCTAGTATCTTACGTCTTTAATTATCAAGCTATATAGTATAGGTACGAGTATGTAAAAATATAACTGTGTGTACTTGTAAATTTAAACTTACATATTCCTCAACTACGCCATAATTTTATAAAAATGTATGTTGCTTTTTTAGATTATCAAGAGATGGATCATTTAATTTTTATATTTTGATGTTTAGAATTTTTTTACGAGAATAACGCATACCACGCAACTGAAATTAAATATAAAACCACAAACTTTGTTACGTCCCATTGAGTGCCCATTCTCAACTTCCTCTTATTAAAAATTTTTCGTCACAAAAAAAAACCTTTAAAAATGCAAAAAAATTAACTAATTTTCAAATTAATTAATGAATTATAATTACATGCATTATGCGCGTGTAGAAAATGAATTAGGTAGGTACTTATTTAAAACAATAAAAACATAAAATAAAATTATTATGTAATAAAATGCATATTTATAACATGCAAAAGAAATACAAATTTATAAAATTAAATCTTTTAAGTTAATTAACAAATTGGCATCAAAATAACGTTTTTGCACTATTGTATAAACCATGTACCCCCGATTCCGATTTAGTTTCTACCTTTTTATTAAATTAGATTTAATACAAGAAAATGAGAGCACAATAAAAACGGTCAATTTTCAAGTTGCCATCCCGCCCCCATTTAAAATAAAATTTGACAAAGAGAGAACATTTGAAAAAGGTGAAAGGGAAAATAATTGTGGGAGTGTCTTACGTGTAGTGGAGCGTCATTAAAAAATTTTGTTTAAAAAAACTGGCTTCAAAATTAAAAATGGCTACCAGAATTAATAAATTTTATATTTTATTTACAGAAAGATTAACACTTATTTTATGAGATGCAAAATTTAAGAAATATCTGAATTATTTAAATAAACAGTTATGGTCTGAAGAACCCCACATCATGTCTATGGTGTTTTTAGAGGGGGCACCGAGACGATGGCACTTCACACAAAACCGTTAGAAAAGTATTTTTTAAATACTATCCCGAGTTTTCAACAACTGAAAAATTTTTATTTTGAAGTTCATTATTGCATATTATCCCCCTCTCGAATTTTGAAAAAAGAGTCACCTCGTGCTAAATGTGGTGAATGTTATTTCTAATTATTCAATTGTATTAGATTTGACTAATTTTAAAATGTTAATTCCTATATAAAAAAAACCTAAATCTTAATAATTATCTCATAAATATAATAAATACCAAAAATTGTGTAAATAATAGATTGTAAGTAAGCATCTTCAAAATTTAATAAAATTTGAAACATTTTGCATTTTCAAGGATGTCAACTCGATCGTAAATAAATAATCCACGTATTCATGCAAATGATCAAATTTATAGGCATTAATGATAATTTTATCGACCAACTTTCTTGTGTTTTTTTTTATTTTGCATATTGATGTATCCACGTATCTATAAATTCGCAATGAATTTTAAAATTAATATACTTAATATAGTATTTTTTTATTTATCTATTTTGGATGTAATACCTATAACAAATATTTCTTCGAGTGGGTTCATTAATCGATTGGTATTGCTTAGGTAAAACCTGCCCATCAAGTGGGTAATAATATGTGGAAGCATGATTGGATAAAAGTTCGAAATTAAAGGTGTAATTATAATAATTGTGGGGATTGAGATAATTGCCGGTAAAAAGTTTTGATTCTTCCTGCAATCAACACTCAAAATTATTGCATATTGATTTTGAAAAGAAATTTTCAAAATTCGTCCTTCGAGTTCGATTCGATATGAAAACCTTTGACAACTCGATCAGACGCTCGGGCATCTATAATAATAGGCGAATTAGTGCCAAAATACCCGAAGGTATGATGATAAACTTGTTCACAAAATGCAATAGGTTACGGTAGTCGTTTTACAAGTCTTATTATGCTAGTCGACCAATACATTTTTAAAAATATGTTATACGGACGGTAAACATAATTTTACATCGCTTTGTATAATATTAATGGCATAACAACGAATAGAGAGTATCAAAGTATCATAATTTCTTAATGCAATCTTGAAACAAACAAGCGGACGTAACATTCTTGACATTTACAGTTGATTACGTAATTTCGATGGCGAGAGGGTGAGAACCTTGTAGACCTGTCCGACAGGAATATCTGCGTCCGCTACTGAACACTAAATGATATGAGGGACGCAAGAGCTTCGGTGCGAGTTTACTTATTTGCTATCCAATTGGGATACTAGCGAGAGAATGGGAAACAACTTCTCCAAGGGGAATTTATTAAGTTTAAGTGCACGCGATCATCACAATATTTCTTCCCATACATAAAATAAATATGATTTAGTGTCGTTATTTTCAATAAAACAGTGCGCACGAAATGAACATTTTATCTATACCATCATTTCTTCTTCCTAACAAACTCGACCTAATACAAATGCACCAGAAATACGAGGGTATTAATTTTGAAAGACGTATCAATTCCAATACATTATTCAGAGTAGAGTTTCGTGCTGTGGAGACGAGTTGCAGTCGGGTGAGTGCAGCTCGAGTTTTGGGGTGGTGGGCTGTTGGGGGTGCATTGCCACAGGCAGGGGCGCGAGACAGCGCGTGACGCAGCAAGGGGCGGCGGCAGCGGGTGGACTAGGCTAGACTAGTATTGATCTAGGCTACCTTCACCCACTAATTTCGTCGTCGGTGCAAGGGGCCAGCCGTGGCCAACCGCCCATCTTCACGTCTTACAATAATATATAGGTACTTCAAAGTTAGTCCATCCAATTTTTGCAAAAATATAATCTCCCTCTATATGTCGTTCCCAATAAGTCGCGATCTGTAGATGTTTTAAAAATGCAAGTAGAATTAAAAGTTTCGACATAAGTCTTTTGTGGGTGACGAAATATTAGCGAACGGTAATCTTAAAAGAACACCCCAACAAGCGAAAGCTTGTTTGGCATAAAGCAAAAACTTGTTAAATTAACTACGAAATGCAGTTTAAATTTATGGTCAAAGAGCAAAAAACAATTTGACTTTTAAATACTTAAAAAATGACATTTCGATTGCTAAAAAGGTTATTAATGCGAGATGCGTTTCGTAAATTTGAATCAAACGTTAATCGATCTTAAATTACGTTTAGTCATTTGAAAAATTTTATGTGTTTTGGGACATAAATTATAAGGAAAAATTGCTCGTAATTTAATTATGGTTTTATTATTCATCAATTTTGTTGTTCACTTGGCTAATTAAAAATTATTTTTTGATTTCATTTTTTAATTACAAATTGCAAAAAAGTTCATGAAGATGATATTGCTGTCTAAAACCCTTCTAGACCCTTTCCGTTCTATGCCCCCCTAACAAAGCTACCCTGTTTTTGTTGTTTGGTTTGGTGTTGTTTTGATTGTCTACCAAAGCTTCCCGTTCGTTAGTTTTGAACGCCATTGGACGATGTTGTTATAAAAATGATGACAAAAAATAGGCGCAATTTCGATGACAATAATGCCTTGACCACAAAAATAAACATGGGAAGAAATACATTAAAGAAATAACTAATTAGAAAACAAGGAAAAATACAAATAATAAGGTGATGAAATAATGCAAAAAAATATCGACCGGTAAGTGGCTCTCACACCAGCAAAAATCTCGCTGTCGTAATAATAAGAAAAATTTAACGAATTTGAAATAAATGTAACACTGATACATATACAACATACAAATTAAGATCTAAAATTAAAAGTTACAAATAACTTAAAAAATTAAGTAAAGTAAAGCATAATTTAACATTCTCGATTTGCTGGTTGCTAAAGAGGTAGCCGTTTCCTAAAATTGAAATTTTCAACACAAAACAAAAATTGCGATGATGTTAAATTAATTTTCTTACGTTAATTGGAAACATCCCACCACGCGATAAATCATTAATACTAATGGCGATCATCAAAGGTCGAAATTGCGGTGTTAGGCTCGCAGAAGTATAATTGAATCATAATTAATAAAATTAAATTTAAATTTCCCGTGTGTCATGTAAAGAAAAAAATAATAAAAACAAAATGCTTATGAATTTTTTAAACTACTTGGTGCAGGATTTATACGCAGCTTTAATGTATACAAAAATGATTACGGCAAAGTGGCAAAATTAAGGTTACCTACATTAATAAAATTCTATATTCAATTATTATTTTAAGTAATGTAACTCGATATTAACCAGAAAATCCAAAAAAGTTAGTTCTAAAAATGTTAATGCGCAAGGGGGTCTGGAGGGAGGGTATTCCTCAGTACTTCAGCACAATTGACTATCCCTCTTTGATTGTCTGGGATGTACTGCATCGGTATATAAATTATATATTTGTTCAAATAGAGTAAAAAGTTCTTGTTTAACAAAATCAATCACAGAAGCATGCAAAAAAATCTTCGATTCTTTCATACCCCCCAGTACCTCAATAATTATGTTAGAAAAAACATTTTTATATGCCGCTTTTGACTCCTTCTGCAATAGCTTCAAACATCTCTTCTTTTCCTTCTACATATTCTTTATCATTATTATTAATTTTTATAATCTGCTGCTGTTAAAAATGAATTTATATTGCTCTCAGATTATTATTAATTGTATTTTCGTAATCTTTAAAATTTTACTAGAATTTAATATTTTTCCAAGTTATATCCATGGTAATGCAGTTATCCCAGTTGTCAAAAGCCTCAAGAAAAAAACAGACAATTGCTGCTTATTGAATAATTTGCATTTTGAGTTTGATTAGCTTGTAAATTTTTAAATTAAAGTATGAAATGTTATTTTTACCGAGAGATTATTTTAATAAAATAATTATTAATATTCCTATTAGTCGTCATTGTAAAAACCCCATCAATGGTTTAAAACTCAGGTAAAAGTTCAAATTCAAATCGAAGAAGCGAAAAAATCTCGAAACTAGTAAATTATGATGAGATCGTCGTTTAATTGGCGAAGACTAGACGTGCCAAAAATTTCCAGTTATAAAAATGTTTTATGCGTTTGATTTGTATAATAAAATAATATAATGTGCAATGTACCGTTAGCTGTACTCCGTTATATTGTAATCAAAAATCTTTCCGTCGGTTTAATTGTTGTATATCTATACATTTTTGTAGAATAAAATTTAATTATTATTTTTTACATATTAAAATCTTACGCTCAATCCAAACAGAAATATTAAATGGAGGCTATAGAAATCTTACTTCATAATTATTCCAAATAATTTTTTTAAGCATTACAGTCTATTGTTATTTAGGCTGTTACAACTTTCATGTAGGTATACACCGTACCATCAGGGTTTCAGAAAATGAAATACGTTTGAAACTATTTAAATGAGAATATATTGAATTGAAGTTAATTAAATATATGATGGCACCATTTTGTACCGCGTATTTGATAGCCAATACAAATTAATTAGAAATAATAATGGTCCAATCGGAACAAAATGTTAAGCAGACAAAACGAAATGCGTTAGAATATGGATGTTCATGTCCAGAAGCATCTTTCTTCCAACATTGATTTAAATGAAGCTCATACATACTTTTCAGCCATTTTTTCCCCGATTTCGTTTTAGAACTTTTAGTGCATATTTTAGTGTTTTCTAAAAATTTTGACTTATATGAATATATAGTTATGTAAATAAACGTTAAAATAGATTTCTTATATTTTTAATTTTTTGAATAATTTTTAAATAATTTTTACTAAAACGTGATTATATTATGATTACTTATAATCTCAAGTCTTCTTTTAAAAAATAAGAAGTAAATCTGGAGATCAACCGCCAAATTTTTAAAAACACCAAACGTTTGATGTGGAATTGGAATCAAAAAGACACAATAAAACTGCCTTGACGAGAAAAGCAGGTATAAGTCTTCAACACAATAATAATTGTCAATGAACGCAATAATTGCTAGCTAGGGGCCTCATCGAACAAAAAAAAGTAAATCTGACTGTAAAATAAAAATAATAAATAAATCTAATAATATGTAGCTGGCAACAAAAGAAAAATATTATATTTTGAACTTACTAAACCTTTTTAAGCTTTAAAAAATTTATAAACGGGATAATTATCTGAAATATTGTTTATAATAAATTGTGTATGTGCTTGATTATGGTAGGTATATTATCCTATTGTGAAAATTCCAGATTATTTGAACTCAACTATATTATTTGGGAGAACGGTTACGGTCTGATGTTTATCTGTGTCGACTACTAAGCAGAGAACCCTGATTCGAATCCGAGTGGAGCAAGAATTGTATTCTAATGGCAAACCACCGAGATAATCTGCTTTGAAAACCTCTCATAAAATAAAGTAGTTGGCCAAAACCCAGGGTGGTTGTTGCGCTAAGATATAATATTATAGTTAGAATTTACTTTTCCATAAAAACATCAAAATGTTTTGCTAAAATTCACCTACAATTCTCCGAGTCGAACTCTTATCAAAACAGAATTGGGTGGAACTAAGCGCGCATCAAACAAACAATACAAATTTAGAAAAAAAATAGTCTCGTTTCGGATGTAATATTTGACAATCCAAATACGAGATTGGTTTAAAATAATTGATCTCGAAGGAAAACTAATCTTAAAACATTTGCTTATAGTATAGTTGAGCAAAAGTTTTGACTCACGAAGTTATAGTTGGTGCAAGAATGTGGTTTGCGTTACACCTTACACCCAAAATTTATTACACTTGGTCAGTTATGCATTTGAGTGCATAAATCACATTTAAATGGGTTCACCTGTTGACACACATCCGCAGTAATAATAATTGTCAATGCACTTTTGAGTAACAATAATTAGCACTTCAATGTCGCGGCCTTGTCATTGGCACTTAGCCATATTATTATAATGCAGTTCAACTTTTGCCTTGGCAGTTGGTTGGTGTAGCTCTATTTATAAATTAAACAATTGTGCGTAGATTATATTACATACTAATAAATAACATTTAAATGTTGTAATAATGAAAGGTTATATGTATTGTTAAATAAAAGCATGAATGAATTAACTAACTCTTAAACAATCACTCATTTGTAATTATGCAAACAAGTAATTGATTTATATAATATGGAAAAGATAATTGCCACAATGATGTACAATAATAATAAATTTTATTTATCGCTCATTTTATCTTTAACGATGCTGTTGCAATAGTTTTTGCACTCTCTTCGACTTGACACTTTATTATAATGGAATTAAAGGAAGTGCCACCGACTCGACTCGCCGAGAACGAATCACAATAAATTCTATAGGAAGTTGTCGAAAAAGATGATGTCCATCGAACATTTCGAGTTGCAGTTTTTCGTTCCTAACTCTCAAACCAACCCGATCATTTTTTATATCCAATTTTACGTCCTGAGAATTGTGTCACCTATAGGAACTATTATGTTTGTTATGAAGACAATAACCCTGATAATCTTTTCACACCGGCGAGTTAGCGGAGAAGAATTAATCACTTTTAATGACCCAAGGTTTTAACTTTATCTTGTAAAAGTAAAAGGTAACAAACATTATGTAGAGAATAAAGTGTAATAATTTATAATGGAAGTAATTTTGCTGATGTTTACAAGTAAATCGTTGTTATCGTACTTGCAAGGGAACATATAGTGCTTGAAATCAACTTGGGATTTTGTAAGGGATGTTGTACAGTAAACTAACGCCATGGCGTGCTAACCATCGTTTTCAAGAGAAGTAGAGCGGCAAGGGAAAGCTTTTGGGGTTGAAACTCCACCCTTCGTAGTGCCCGAGTAATTTTCCTCGTACGTATTGGTTTTCATTGGACACGCCTGTGCGTGGGGTTACTGTTTAGTGTGTTTTCTTATACTTAATTTTTGTGAGCATCAAAATAATGCACTTAAATCTCAAATGGCCAATTTTTCCAGAACACAATAATTATACTAGCCGACCCCGGTGAGCGCGTTATAAAATTTTCTGATATTATTGTCGAGATTGATGATTGTGTAATAATGGTGGGTGAACTAAAAACTCGGTGCTCTTTCACTTTGTTATTATTTATAGGAAGTTAACAAATGGCAAAGCTACCTACTGCTTACGCTAACGCAATATAATAAAATTGCATCTGTCAACTCGATCTATACAAATAAACGACGTTAAACAATGGTCTAATATAACTTGCATATTAAATAAATTATACAAATCGTTATTATTTAAAAAAACAAGCAAATATCAAGGCAAAAAGCTGCATAATAAACAGTAATAATTTATTTGAATTATTAGTATTAACCGATTATAACGCAATTATTGGTTAAAAATCGAGTGTTTGTATCGCACGAAGGTATAACAAAAGTAGATTACATATAATACAAAATGTTATGTTGTATAAAAAATTTAACCATCAACTAAACATGATGACCTGTGTAATCTGTGGCCCGCCAAAAAATTTTATGCCGCCCACTACCCTGGTGCACGGTATGCGCTCAAAAATCAACTATTACTTAAAATCAGACACTCGAGACTAGATTGGTACTGCAAGTAGATTTAAAATTTAGAAAGTGAGACTAAAAAATTATTTAAAAAACTTTTCTTATCTTTTTTCTCTTTTTGGAACATTTTTTTCTTATATAGAAGTAATTTGCAGAATAATCGTTTCCAGCCATCTACTCGTCCATCAGTTGCGTCTTTCCTATACGTTTGATCTAGTTTCAAACAACATCGACATTGTCTTGATCAGTTGCAATGTCTTGATATGAAAAGAAATTGAGACGAAATGTTCAGGCATAATTAAATGCTTAAATGAAGCCAAACTAATTAAAACTTCACACTAAGTGAATTAATAGCCAATTCGCTTATTACAATAGAATTTCTACCACCTTCAAGATTTCAATATGTTCGTTCAATAAATGGACGAGAGATAACGGTAAGATAGAACATTCGCTTACCGCAATATACTTATATAAGGTACTTACTACTAGGAAGATAATATAGGATACCCAATGTTTATATTTTAGAAAAGAATGGAACAAATAAAATCAAAAATTACCAAAATGTGCCAAAAAAATATAAGCTAAAATTTTTTATAAGTGAAAAGAATTAATTTTTCTAAAAACTAAAATAATCGATTGATACATGGTTTAAGTAGTGTAACTCGATATTAATCATATCAATATTTTAGAAAACCCAAAAATGCACTAAACACTTTTCAGAACTAAAATGTTTTTAAGTTAACACATCATGTAAAATATACTGTAAGTATAAATTCGCAAACGTTTTCACCATACTATTACTATGGCATTATCAGGCGATGAATCAGACGAAAAGTGTTTAGTGCATTTTTTGGGTTTTCTAAAATATTGATATGATAAAAACTAATAACTTCTACAGGCAACTAGTATTAATATTATTATATTAATATTATTAGCTCCATAAGCGAAAAGATAAAAGTGTTTATAATTATGTAGAAAAAAATATTGGGAGTTAATTTACATACATATTAAGCAAAATTTGAGATAAATAGCTTAAGTAGTAAACATTAGTATAAATAACGTGCCAATAGATTAAAATAATTTTAAATAAAACAAGAAAATAGTCTGTGTTTATAGGAATTATTGTAGAACAAATTAAATAATAAAACTTTTCCACAATTTTTTTTAAATACATATTTTGTTTTCGTCCTGAAAAGCTTTGGTCTAATACAAAAAATGATCCACAAGTTCCATTTTGCCTCCAGTATTGGTATAATCCAAAATATGTTAGTTCTGATAGATTTATTATAGTAAATGGGCCCGATCGAATAGATGATAATGAGGATGAGATCAGTAATAAAAAATAAAAAAGTACTACTGTATAGTATTCAATTGTTTGGGGCCAATAATTCTGCTGCATTTTCTTGTCGACTTTTCACCTTTCCTGGCCGACTTCAGATTTTTTGAAAAAAATCTCACTAAACTTCTCTTTGATTAAAAAGAAAATTATAAAAATTTTATTTTAAAAAGTTCTACTTGATTAAATTCAGAAGAAGTGTTGCCGTATGAAAATTGCAATTAATATCTACACTAAAAGAAATTTTAGCAAAATAAAAAATTTTTTAAACGGTGAACGTTCTAATTTTGTCATTATAGAAAAAGTGTGAGGTGGTGTGGTCGCTTTGATTGTATTTTTTTTTCTTATTTTATTTGAACAAAGAAATTACACCCATAAGTTTAATTGTTTTAAATTGTATTTAAATTACTTTCTAATTACTTTTAACAACAAAAATAGCCTAAAGTCTCGAAGTAAATTAAAATTGTGACAATGCAAAATGATTAAATTTTTATATCTTTTTTTTTAAGTAACCGGCAAGTCTTATTTGTATGTGCGAATCATCAATTTATAAAAATAAATAGAAAACTTATCGATATTTTAAGTTGACAATCAATTGGTAGCCTCGTTGTTCAATGAATTCACAACACAGGAAATTAGTTCGGCCGCTGTATTTTTAGATTTTTAACAGTCGATTTGCGTGACCCACTCATTTTTAAGCGGAAATGATACCGCCGATATTTGAATTTTTATCAAGCATTGAAAGAGAAGCAAATTTGTATTAATTTATTAATTTTATGTTAAAAAAAGTACCAATTTTCTTAATCACATCCACGTGATATTCAAAGTTGTTTTTCAATCGGACAAATAATATTTGGGTTTTTATGGTCCTATCAACAAAGTGAACTAAAAAACTTGTTTTTTAAATAAATTAGCTAGAAAATGCGACGTGGCCACCAGGCAGGCCTAGCAGACTAGATTTATCCTTGAGACGGTCAGTCCCAGCCGAAATGCGTGCATAATGAATAGTTGTTATGCGCCAGTGACCAAACACTTCGTCTCGTCCGAGTTAGAACGCAAAAAAATGCAAATAACGTTTGGGACGGTCAAGGTTTGTAAAAAGGTATGGCGGGAATTAAAATTATTAGACCTTTATCCGCCATAATTTAAATTTTCAAACAACATTTTATTTTGTATTTCTCTCCTTGCCCCCCATTCACCTTCAACATTCCCACCAGAAACTTCCTTATATTATATATAAAAAAAAAAATTAAATCGAAAAAAGAGTAGCTACCTTATTTTTCGAAAAATTCCAAATGTCCAAAGGAGCGAGCGCCAAATTCTAACTCAAAATTTTGAAAACACTCAACTGCCACTTTGCAATACTTGTGAACGACTGAGTCAATCAAATATAATTAAATAAACTTAATCGAAATTATACGAACGATGACTACTTTTGTATGTTCAATTTTTATAAAAAACCACAAGTTTTCTTTTACTTTTTTTATTACTTCCTCATATCGACGAATCGATTTTTGATTGGCCACAAATGCAGCTCGAAAACTTTCGATGAGTAGGTACATTATTGTGTATTCATTATACACAAATTATATTAAACTAAATTAAACAATTATTTTTTTCTGTGAATTTTAATTAATAATAATTTATAGATTGCATAATACGTATGCCCCAATTGGTTATCAATTTGAAATGTCGGTTTCAATGAAATTTATAGACAACTTAATAATTAATATTTAAAAATTTTAAAACTGGCTGCCGAATAACTACTATTCCCATGCAAAAAATAAAAACAAACTTAAGTTATGATAATTTAATTGCATTAATTTTTTAATTATCATTTAAATTGGTGATTAAATAATTTTGGTGGAAAGAAAGCACAGTTTTTACTTAAATGTTAAATAATCTATTTTTAAGTCATGGTTCAGGTTTTGATGGTCACCATTTTTAAAATTGGATGCACCGACCAGTTTTTCTAGCACAAGGAAACGCTTAAAAATCGAAAGACCATGTTTGCCTTTTGCAAAAAAGTTGTCTAAAATCATTCCTATTTTATATTTGTTTCTCGAGGTTTCGTAACAAATTACATTTTGAACTGACCTTGTTGATAATAAAAAGCTTTAAACAATTTTTTTTTGATTTCATGTTACAAAGGTAATTTTTTTTCCATGGGTACAACGGTAAATGGCACAAAGGTGCGCTTTAAAATAAGAACAATTTAGAAATAAATAAAAAACTGTGGGGTACCTGTGGGTTAAATTCAGACGTACATAAGTATGTATAGGTACATAGTACATATTTTTAACTTTATGTTTCTAAAAAGCAGAAGAAGTAGGGCCTAGAACTTTTCTACTAAATTAAGAGTAGAACTGCTTTAAGAGATATTTTGTAATGTCGTAAAACGGGAATTCTGGTAAGTTAATACTTACTTATAAATAAAATCTGGTAGTTTTTAGAAGTAATAGAAGCTTAAAAATTGAAGTCGAATTAATAAAATGTAATAAAAAACTCTCACTTCTAACTTGGAATGCAAACATTGAAAACCAGCTAAATTTCGGGGGGATTGGGTTTTCTAGTCGTAGTAGAACCATCTAGCAAGGTTTGCACCCTACTAGCAAGAACTACTGTTCAACAATTAACGTCATCAATAGTGCATCTTCTGCTCTTGGCACAATTGGCAATAACAGGATTAAGCTGAAGAAAAAGATTTAATAAAAAATAGATTAAAAGCTGGACGTGAAAATTTTTTAAGTCGTTCTCCTATTGATATTACAAGATTAATCCCCACTCGAAACTAATTTCTTATTTTTGTAGCCAGACAAAAATTTGTGTATTAAAACCTTGACGAATTCTCGTGAATTATTAATTAATTAATTTACGCAAAATATACCAATTTATTTTTCTGCATAACTTTTAAAAACATTTTTTTGTTGGCAATAAACTTAACCATTTTTTGTTCTTGTACGAAGTTGTAAACATTTGTCAACATAAATTTTAATTTTTTGATTGCAAGTGCTCGAACAAAGAAGGGATGAAAAATATAAGAAAATCTCGACTTTTGCTCCTGTTGGGTTTGCTCTAGTTTGTTATCGACTAAAACTGAAACAAGTCAAATTGCATATTGCGAAAATCAATTTGTATGGGAAGGGTTATCGAAATTAAATTCGGAAATTTGTATTGTGACCGGTAGAAATAGGTAAGTCAGTGGTGTCGAAGATGGGTGGAATTGTGATAGTAAGAAAAAAAATAAGATTGCATTTCACGCTCGAGCGGCGACGATCGACACTAATTACCGGTGCTGAATCTGAGTCTTGCTGCGTTTCGACGTTGGCAATACGGCCCCGTCACGCTCTGCACGCCTTTTATGATCTGCTTTGCAATACAACTCATCCTACCCACTCATCATAGTCTCATTTCAGATACAAAATATTTCTTTGTCCGTTTTTAATACCTTTCTAATAGACATCATGTACCGCTACTTTTGCACGGGTCACTGTTATATGAAAAACACATCTGTAGCAACAATCTAGCAATACAATTTCTAAAATACAAACAAACCTACATTATTCGCAAGACTAAAATTCGGTTCCTTTTTTGAAAAAATAATAATTAAAAAGCGCTTTATTATCCGACAAAAAAGTTCGTGCAGGTGCTCCAACTTCCTAATGGTTCCTACTGGAATTAAATTAATGAAAAGCCTTATAATTTACCTCAATTAAAATTTCAATTAAAATAAAAAAGAAGTTATCGTGAGATATCTAATCCAATACAGTAGCGGGGTAAGAACTTCGGAGGAACACTTGGTATATAGATTAGGTTACGCCGAATAGTTACGCCACTGACAATAGACCGATTATTATTGTTACCCTACGTTTCAAAAACCGTTAGAAATAAGTAACGATAAAATAATTTCAATTCGATTAATATCGAAAGTTATAATTAATGTAGAGAAAGGCCATATCAAGATTAATGTAAATTATATCCTTTATAGGAGATTTACATTCGTAATTTTTTATTTTAGAATTTTTAAATCTTGATCAAAACGACTTTATGCGTTTATATCTAATGTAAATAGAATTTTGGAAAATTAATTACTACGATTAACGTCTAAAGTCTATCTTTCATCTAATCGTGCTTTTATATCTTCGATATTTTATTCGCAATAAATCGATTAATTGCACTTTTAATTACAAAATAAATTGAAACAATGCATAAATTCCCAATTCAAAGTAAAAAATCCACCACAAGTAATTAAAAAATCAATTAAAAATTGAATATTTTGTTGATAAAAATTAAATTAAAATAAAAAATGTTTTTACTGGTTGTATGGGCAAGCATGTGGGACAAAGCTTTTCAATTTTATTGCGCTTTGTTAACAAACGCACTCCAAGTGAATGATATTTATGTAATTTGCTATTACAATAATTATTAATTGAATTAGTGTTATGCACTTTATGAATCATTACTATAATTAGGTGTAATAACAAAACACTTTGTATTTGCCTTTACACAATTTTTTACGATTGGATGAACCCGTTTATTTGTTTGCTCTGCCAGCGACACCCGAAGAGCAACAAAAATATGCAAAAACAAAAGTTAAAAAGAAAAAAAAACGGCGATTTCGAAAAATTGGGGCATCGCAAGTTTAAATCTAACATGCAAAGTTTTGCAAAACTACAGGTATAAAAATTCAAAAACTAATTACCCTTGTAATACGCCAAGTGTTTTTTCTACAAGAACTAATTATAAAATAATCAAGCCTACCTCAAAATATGGCTTAATTGTGAATAAACGACAAACGAACATCCAAAGGGTAGTATTTAACGTATTAAATTTCGACGAATGTTATTGTGTAAAAAATTGCAGAAATATTTAATTGGTGGGTTTGGTAATTTCGAACGCCATTTTCGTAACGTAAACGGCCGCTCCTTGGTCACCCTAAATATCTTCAGTAAATTTATTCATACCGTGGAGGGAGACTACTCTTATACGAAGGGGAAAAGCAAAATGAAGAAAGCCAGAATTATTTAAACATTTTAATTAAATTTTTTGTACAAAATAATAAGCGGGATCCAGTTTACTTTATTTAAATACTTTGAGAAAAAAAGAGTTCATCATCTATGATGAGTTTAAATAATAATAATAATTATGGCAAAAAAAAACTTTTTTGTGTGTAGTCACCGTCAAAAATTGAACAACTATTCAGCGGGACATCTTAAAGCCCCCCCCCCCTCTCGTGTCTGCAAATGGACGACGAGAGATTTCACCATGAACAAATAATTTAAAACGTCTGGTGAAAATTTTTTGAAGTGGAAATGTCATGGAACTTCTAATACAATCGTTCTAATTAAGTGGCTTTTTTTCCAATTTCAATGACATCATGACATGTGCAAACTTAAAATTGGAGCCGTACAGTGCATGCACCTAATTAACGAAATTGCGTGCACAAGTTTTTCAACTTCCTAAATTTCTAAAATACATTTCCAAGTTTTTCTAAAATTGATTTTTAAGTTCGAAGCGTTACGGTGCCACTTATCAAGCATCGGATTTCTTACAAACTTTTTTAAATTGCAACAAAGATGCGCCACTGGTCATTAATAATTTAAATTACTTTCGTCTAAAGCGAGGTGCACACGTAACGATGTATCTGAAAGGATAACTGTACTATACACAAACTTCGACAATTATTGTGCAGATATCTGAACAGTACAGATCTCTTAATCCAGACGTATAAGGTAAGGATACAACTGAATAAATCTCGGTTCAGACGTTTGTACAGTTACATCGTTAAGTCTAGACCGCGTTTTACCGCCTAGCCGAAAAATTAATTACCTATTTTTATCGTATTTTGCAACAACTTTTTCTTATTATCAATTCAAAACCGCGCTTTATCGTTTTCATTATCATTTAAATTTTGAAATAATTGGCCTGGCTAACGAATCGGCATTCATGTATTCCTATTGCTAAAACTTACCTTACTTGATAATTTTATGTTGTCAATCTGCCCCGAATTTGCAACGTTACCAGCCAGGAATCATTTTATGAATAAATCCACGAATGAGCTTCATGTTTGAAGTGTACTGAGAGACACGAGAGACTGAAAATAATTTTTTTATTGTTACTATGTATAGCGATACGTGTATAAATTATAAAATAATTAGTCACGGTTATCATTAAACGCATGAAAAAATAATGTCGGGTGTATGATATGAGCCAATTTACGTTTTTTTTCAATATGAAAGGAAGAATCAAAAAATTCTATTATTGAATTTATTTTATATTTATCAAGCAGAACTATTATATTTATGATTTTATTAAGTGGTGTAAATTTAAAAAATATAATATAACGAAACGCAATTATTGCTGTATTGTTAAAGCAATGAACTTGAACTATGATTATGATAACCAGCAGACGTTAAAAGTGGAGAAATTTTTCCAACAATTTAATGTAGCTTATATGCACATTTATCTTACGTAAATGTAAACTTAACATTAGTTAACATTTTATGAGGTAATCTATGAATAATTAAACTTTTGCTTATCTCGGAGGCAACAACAAATTCATTTACTGATAAATTATATTCGGGAAGGCATTCCGAGAAATACATTGGCCATAAAAACCAAAAAAAGTCCAATTTAATTAAATCATATTATTAATCAGTAAAAAGTCCTTTTTTGCGGTGACCACAAATTCAACGATAACAAATATGCCTTCTATAATAATAATAGTGAATTGTTTGATTTCTATACAAAAACATTTTTTATCCTTAAATTTGTGGCAGCCGCAAGTCGCATTTTATAACAAATACACCTTAATACGATGCCGAAAAGATCACATCAGATACATATATTTCGAATATACCGGCAAATGTGCACTTTTTCTGGTAAATGTGCACTTATTCCAGCAATTACGGTAAATGTAAATTGAAATGTAATATGCAAATCAAACTTATATAATTCTTTATTATTTGATATTGATTATAAATAGATATATTAATATCGTCTTCTTCTTGTAACTTCTAGTATACATTTATTATGGAAATGCAAAAAATGAAAACAAGGTCCCGAGAGCTGTAAATACTTACAAATAGTATGTATATTACACATATGTACATAAAAAAATTAATACGTTTTATGTGAATACCGAGTGATCTCTTGAATAATTATTATTATGCAGATAAATAAATTTCATAAAAAAATTTGTGAGCCTTGAAGTATGTAAAATCAGAAAAATTCCATTGCTCTCAACTTTCCATTATAAATAAGTAATAAAATTAAATTATTCCAATATTTGATATCATAATCAATCAATTAATCTTTTAATTTATTCGAAATATATAGCTATTCTTGCTTTCAGCAAAGACTTCACGATTCGTTACAGTTCTGGATCAATTTGTCTGCTTTTCTTTTACTTTACAACAACTGAAATCTACAGAGTGTTGATGTTTATTGAAGAACATAAGTTAGGAAATTTTGAGAAGTTCTAGAACGAATCAGAATTTGTGTTCTACAGCTCAAAAGCAAATCAGCGATGATGATAATAATCCACTGCTGATGTAGTTAACAATTGTCGATTAATATTATAATTAAATATAGTTGTGTTTTTAAATAATATTGAAAATCAAACGTCCAATGTTAATTAAAAAATTGTATTTTATATGTCTGCCTATAGAATAAATAGGTTCATTGAAGTATCAAAAGGTCCTTCTAAACAATTTACTTCATGTCGGTCCAAAAATGGTTAACAATAAGTATTAGATATTCCAACAAGATGATCCATACAATCATCGGGATCTATTTTGGCTCGTTTTCGTGACAATGACATTGAACTTTTAAAGTGACAATTGCTTTCTCTGGATTTAAATTCTATGGGGATAGCTTTCGCCGCTTGTTCACCGCGATAATAGGCAATGTGATAATAAAATTAGCTTAAGGTAGCAATAATCCAATATTCGGCACAAATCAGAACAGAAGAGTCCCGACAAACAAACGGCGCGGCGGTCATAATTCGAATTAAATATTTTGGAATATCTTATTGTACTCAATTATTTCTAAATTTTGTTACATCAATTTTTGTGAACTTTTAATTTTACTTATGCATTTTCACAAAGGAATAATTTTTATTTAATTACATAATATAATGTCCCTAAATCACCAACGGTGTTCAGTCTTACATATGAACATAGAGAGATATCAGGAAAAAATACATTGTGACCTGCCCTGAATTAACTCTTTAATGATTGCAATTTATTCAAAAAACTACTATTTACATCTGAGTTACCTTTGCAAACAATATTGCCTAGAAATTATAAAATATTTGGATCTGTTCAAATAACTTCGGTTACAATAGCAAGTAACCGTCAAATATATTCTGAAACCAATTTTGTTTAGGTGTACATCTAAACAAAATTGGCCCCAGAATCTAGCTTGCTATAGATCGGTACACGTTGTGTATAGTGTATAATCTATAGCAAGCTAGACTCTGAAACCAATTTTGTTTAGGTGTACTGGAGGGTGTTCCACACCTCCCAGACCCCCCGGTTTGTAAAAACTGAAAACTTGCATGTGTATATGTGCTGTGCGATTGATGTTATTTTTTGCTGAAATAAACAACAAAAATAGCAAATCGGGGGGTCTGGGGGGTGTGGAAAATTAACGGGGGTGTGGAACACCCTCCAGTACATCTAAACAAAATTGGTCCCAGAATCTAGCTTGTTATAGATCGGTACCCGTTGTGTATAGTGTATAATCTATAGCAAGCTATTAGTAAAACAATAATATTAAAAAATATAGTGGATGGCAGACCCCCTCCAACTAGAAATTAAAAAAAATAATTTAAATTATTTGACAAAATCTATTGCATAATTTTAAAAATATATAACGTCACGATCACTTGTAACACTTAATAATTAAATTTATGTAAATAATGTAATAAAGCGTATGCTAATGACCTCCACATAGCGGTATATTAATTTTAATCTAAGAAAATGTTCTGTAATATTTGAACTACTCTGTATATAACGTGTAGGCATTATTTGTTACCGTGGGTGTAAATTAAAATAATAAAAATAAAAAATTGTTCTGTTCTGGCCAAGCGAAAAATAGGAAGTGGAAAGTGTGAAAATTCTGCTTGAAGAAAATTCTAGACGAAAATGGATTTTCAGAATGGGAAATGTTTTAAAATGGATGTGTCCTTATTGCAATCATTCAAATCGCTATTTCGCAATCGTTTAATCTAAAATGGCTCCAACTTTAGAATGACCTTAATAAAATTAAGAAATTTTTTGCGTTGGGCAATTTTTCATAATAAAAATGAGAAAAAACAGCACAAAGTATTAGAAATGCACCGCTAGTAATAAACATTTTTGCCGAAAATCTTGTCGAGGTCAACATCTAATATTCATTATAAAAAATTTGCAAGGTAATAACCGGTTTTGTAAATTATTCAAAGTTATTGTGTGTAGTACCTAATGATAAGATGGTTCAGCGTTAGATGGTATTAAAAATGGTCTTAAATAATAATTAATAAGTAAAACTTACTTAAGAACAAAAAGTTTGTTAATCACAATCAACTTCACTAAACTAATCAAAAATTTCACTAAATGTATGCGTGTAGCTATTACCATTCAAACAGCCAACTGCGCAGTCTTTAGACCAGCAATTTTATTTTCCCGTAACGAATAGTGCTAATAAAAATTTAAAACTGCCAGAAAGAGATACCTACAAAAAGTTGACTCGTATTCTTTATTCGCGACTAGTTTTTCCATCACAGTTTTGGGCCTTAATCGGTTCCTGTTGGCCGATGATTATATAACGAAGGTCAACAGATCGTTCGCACACTTATTACTGCACTCACTGTGCTGATTGCTTCGCCGATGCGTTGACTCCGTTGTCTTCTTGATATTAAATATTTATTTTAGCAATAACTTTAAATGACCTTCAATTTTATAATACACGTCGTTACATAAAAAAAATTAAGTTGCTAAACCAAAAGCGAAACAAAAAAAGTCGACAGACGGTGAAAAAATTTCTGCTCGCCATCCTCCTCGCCTACGATCGGTAATTTATTTATATTATCCGAAAGTATTAAAATTATTTATTATTTCTTTTTTTACTAATTAATTAACCACTTTGTTGATTAATTAATAAGCGCATGCTTCAAGATTTAATGTGTTGTTGCTACTTTTGTTTTTCGTCTTGTTAAAATTATTATCAATTAGCATTATATGTAATTAACTATTTCGTAAGTTTCGAATCAACATTTATGCCTCGACTTGGCAAAGCAATATCTTGCGGTAATTTCAAAAATTTTATACCATTCTGCAAAACCGTTAGGCTACATTTGGGAAAAAATTTGGAATTATCTTTCCTCCTCCACTCTTTTTTTTTTTTAAAGAACGCACTCGCATGGAATTATTCTAACAGATATAAAATTGTTAAATAGGCAACACATTTATCACTACCAAAATAATTCTCTTGCAAAAATTAGCAAAATACCAAATATTGGTTATTTGGTGTTGTTTCGAGAAATAGCGGCTTAATTAATTTTGTAATGAACGATTTCTAATAATTGTTAGGCAAATTATGAAATTTGGAAAATTTCCAAGATGGAAGGGAAAAACAGTTGAATAATAATAAATAGTTAATTATTCAAAATAACAATTAATATTTTCACGAGCTTTCAGCGAAGGAAAAAGAAAATTCACATTTATAATGGACGAATTGAAAACTTCAGGTACAAAAATAATAAATCAATTCCGAAAAATTTAATGAGACTTACACGTTACACGAGAACTTGATGATTGTAAAAATAAGAGGTTTAAGAAGAAACAAGGGTTCCACTTCAACCAAAAGTCGAGATTGAGGAAACGAAGATTACAAATAACATTCAAAATTTATAAAACAAGATTTAAAAGCTGCGCTACAGAAAAGACTATAACCAAATGGAAGAAGAAAATTGGAAATAAAAGGAAAACCTGGATTTGCACGAACACATGGAATTCGAGTTTGAGAAAACGAATGTCAAAAACAATATTGAAAACTTGCAAACCAAAAATTAAAGAATGTGTTACACTAACGAATAAAAACAAAAAGAAGAAAATTGTAAAAAAGAGGAAAATTCGAATTGGAACTAATCCAAAATTCAAAGAGATGGAACAAAAAATACCTCCATATGGAAGAACATGTAAAATGAAGATTGGTCGAAGAAAACTTGTTAAGTGTAAGATAAAAAATCAGTTTATAGTATGAAAATTATTTCTTTGGTTTAATTTATACAATTAAATAATTTGATTGCTATTTGTTAAAATGTTTAAAACTTATTTTGGGTTGAATTTGATATTTGGGGAAATTTATTTAGATTGCTTTTTTTATTATTAATGATTTAACTAATTTTTAAATTGAATTTGATTTTGATTTTGTAGTAATACACCACAATTTGTTCAATTTTATTGTAAACCCTTGGTTGGACAATAAAATTTAGGGGGGTGATGTCGTGATATTAAGGTCGTAAGGGGGGTGCCTTAGAGAAAAATGTTAAATTTTATTTTTGTTTTTTTAAAATTTTGTAAAATTTGGTTTTGCCAAGGGTGAATTAAGCTGAGCGCCAGCTAGCGACTAAACCTGGCTTTCGCCGATTTGAAGCCGCACGAAGCGGACGGACCGGAGTTGGTCTCCGGTAAATTTGTAATTTTAATTGAGATTTTGATTGAAATATTTATTTGATTGAAAAATAAAAGTTACTAGTTTAACGTAAGTGATTTTGTTTTATTGGAATTATCTGGAAGTTTGGACAATTATTTGGATTTGTTTTTGATGAAGTTTAGATTGGAATTAGATTTGTCAATGATTAGAAATTAGATAAATTAAAAATATAAAATTCCAAAAATTGAAAATAATAATATTATAATTAAATAGGAAGAGCACCTCCAGAGAATGACAAACTCCGGGATACCCCTTTGGAAGTTATACAATTATACAAACCCCAAGGAAGCAGAGACGTGGGAAGATCGAAGAAGAGATATGCCAGAACAGGTAAAAGACCTAACCCATGACGGAATTGATGATGATGATTTTCATTAATATATTTTTTTGATGAATTAAATATATTTATTCGGATAACCCTTTTGCATTAGTTCAATGTTTAATGCTTCTATATGTGTATAACATAACATCTAACCAAGCTGGTAATATAATAACAGTCGATACAATGAAACTGTTAGTATTTTGCAAGCGTTAAAAAATCATCAAAATGTCGTTTGGATTATTGATGATAAATGTATCTTAAACAATATGTTTAATGTTTGCTTGCTAAAGCAAACCATAACGTAAACTTGGTTTTACACTAAGCTACTAATCTGATAGCTCTAACTATATTATCTTTGTATTATCTACAATATTATACAATTTAAGTGAGAAACATAACTAAAAAAAAAGAAGATACATATTGATATTTTATGATAAATACTGAATAAATTGAGGAACATAGTAACTATTATTATAAAACTTGAAGATCTAGTTTATGTACTCGGAATTGTAAAATAAATTATTTTAACCGAATAAAATGAACTGGAATATAGTAGGTACACCTCTGACAACACAAAACTTGAGGACTTCGTTTGTTTCGTAGACGAAAAGTTTTAGAATGCTATCTCTAATAGGTAATCCACTTCCTTAGGTAGATAAATAAATTTATGTGTCTATAGGAACTTAAATAGTAACTAATATTAGTTACTAATAGTGTTACTTAACACTTTTTTAATTGTATGTATCTTTTTAACTTCCGTAGGTTCCATTTGAAAGTAACAGAAATTATGTATGTATAATATTATGATTGAAACAAAGCGTTTGGATTTATAAAAAAGCAATGAAAACCAAGAGTAGATTAACAATCAATCTAAATATTGATCTACTATACTTGGGGCATCCCTTTTGTAATAAAATAGCATTTAATCCTTTAACCATCCCTTCGCAGCCAAAATGCGATTAGAAGCTTAATTAGCCATTCAAGAAATTGTCTATCTAAAAGCCTATCTCTTCTAGCCGGCTAGGATAGATATTCTAATCTATCCTTATCGTATTAAAGATAATTTTGCCTTGCTATTAAAATAACTATTTGTGCAACTAGTCATGAAAAATAAGTTTCTCTACCATTGCTTGAAAAAGTACGTTTCGATATTCATTTGAGTAAGGTAAAATAGGTTTATTCCGTACAGTGCGGAAAAGTAATTTTTCATGGACTAGTGTGTTTTGGAAACGCTTATGAAAAGCTTCGTTTTTCGTAAAATTGTCGCCTTTTATTACTACATAGTTGCGCAAATAGTTATTTCGGCACTAGAGCGATAAAAAAATCAATTTTTTCAGGTGATGTTAATATCCGCAAACGCGTAATTTATGACTTCGGTGATCACAATAGCCTACTTATTAAGATAATATATTCGACTGTTATCACTCAAAATCTAAACAATCGACCGTACTTCTTTTGGGATCACTTTGCAAAAGCACAATAATATTACCGGTTGTGAGAGCCAAAAAAAAACTTCAACAAATTTACGTTTAGAACTGATTACAATGTTAAAAAATAAGTTCACCATTATTAAACAACATTTTTAATGTTAGAAACTTTGAATAATCTGTTTCGGTTCTAAACAGAATTTTGTTAAATTTTGTTAATATACAGTGGCGTGGACTTCGAGCACTATTGAAGCCTCTTCCTATTCAATTGTTACAATCTTATTTTTGCACCTTCTTGATAAGTGATTGTGAAATGTAATGTAGTTTAAGTTCATTGCTGAACAATCTCAGTAATTCTGAACATTTTTTGTAAGTGTCTTGCGCTGTTAAAAGTTTAAATTCGTTTAAACTGTTCGGGCTTAAACAAGTTTACAACAAAACGACTAACAAAGTATAAATTATTAATATTAATAAGGTACTAGGTAAGCGTTAGAGAAAGATTACTCTCTTTAGAAAATGCTTAGTATCAGAGCAGGATTATCGAGTAAACTAGGTGCCTAAGTGCTATCTATCTTGCAAAGCCCCTGACAACCGTGCCGGTCGATATGAGTAAATACACAAAAAGATCAAGTGCAAAATGATGAACGATAGCACACAGACGTTTTCGTGAAAATCGTGTAACCCTAACAAATTTGAAAAAAGAATAAGAAAAGAGCTGTCAAACCCGAAAATCGTATTAGACGCCTGCGTACGCTAAATCATTCATCTTGAACGTACGAATAAGAGCCGAGTAAACTATATGAGCTGAAACAATTAATACATTACCGAAAAACATTCTTGAGATGCCAATAATAAATTTTTCAAAACGTATAGTAGTAAAACAAAAAAAATTTCCCATGGAACTTACAGAAAGATTACGATGATACTGAAGAATGAATGATCCGTGTTAAATTTATGTATATAATATAACCGTAATGTTAACGACGTTTTGCTATAGTTCCTTTCAGCAATCGATTACAATTATGAAAGAAAAGTATAGTATGTTACTGCCTCTTTTATGAAACTATAAAATTTTGTGTATTCGTTGGTTCAGTAATGAGCAATAAATCAGACTTCAAAGTGAAAATCTGAAATTTTAATATCGTTAAATTATTAGAAAATAGAAAATATTCTGGCCCAACTCTAATAACCGATATCATCAAGTGTAAACCAGTATTATTTTCGAATTATACATTGGTCATTCGGTTACCTTACATATGATATTCTTATAATTATCATATTTTGCTGAACCCCCCCCCCCCCACCGCCGGGTTATAATAATTATTTATGAACGTTTGTGCCTACAACTGTGGATGTATATGCATATTATAAGGTTTAATTATAACACTCATGTCTATAAATAAAATGAAGCAATTGCATAATGCGTGATTTAATTACCGGTAACTAGAAACTTGTGCAAATGCAGGTAAAAGTAAAGTTTTGTCTAAGAACAAGAATAAAACATATACATATCATGAAACAACTGATTACAAATTATTATCAAGAACCATATCGTTTTCGTTCGGAAATTTCAGGCTTGGTCGAGATGGTGAAAAGAATTCATGAAAAAAAGTTACAAGGACAATTACCCTAGTAAAACTCGTATAATTAATTTATTTACCTAGGTTAAGTCGACGGGTAATCGCACGAAATGCGTGTGCGTGTGGAAAACGCGTAGCATGCAATCTTCCTATTATAATTATTTTAATTTTTGCATTTCTATGTCGATGTGAAAGTCGAAAAATTATGTAATTTTTCTTTTCTCCTTTCCATTACGAGACCAGAAAGAGAAGACGATACATTATTTATTGAAAAGAACGTTAAAAGTTGACGCGATAAAACTATAAAAGTACCTGTGTACATATAACACGCATTCACGCATTTTGGTTTTTATATTGGATGTTTATTTATAGAGTAATAGCGTGATGTAATCACCATTAATCATAATTATAAAAATTTTCATTCCGAGAAAAATGAGCGGTTACATACCTTGCGGAAACTCGAAACAAAAGTAACCAGAGACACTTTGCCATTTTACGCTGTAAAATGTTATAAGGTGTGACTTGGGCAAATTAAAATGTATAAATGTGTGTAATTTTCAACAAAATTGTATAGGAAAATCATAGTAATTGCGGATAATTATAGTTTAAGTGAATTAATTTAATTTCTTTCAATTAAATTTTATCGCACTTGGTGTGCTCATTCAGGAAAATGTTTTGCATTCCTTAGTTTTCTTTTATTTTTCGAAATACTTGCCCACCCCCGCAGGCAATATGTGCATTTTCTCACCTGCAAAAACAACAATGGAATAGAAATATGAAAACTTTTGTCTAGAAAAAATAAACAAATATTTTAATTTTTCTAATCCAAATTTAATCCTGATGCCAAAACACACAGCTTTAAAAGTGGTGTGTGTAGTTACCCAGGGTGTATTTCCCGTTGGACTTTCTGTAATTACTGTTAGAATTGTTTCAATAATACAAGGGTACATCCTTAATTAATGTTTAAATTGTAAAGTGCTTAATGTTGTTTAATTATTGGAAATAATAAATTCAAGTACATACTATTTTTATAATGTAATAATTTCATTTTCAATAATTTAATGTTCATCGTGTAATAATAGTAATTTCATTTTATAGGACTTGTTGTTAGTCCTAATCAGTGTGTGTCTGGGTGTGGTGTAAAGTACCTACAGTTTAACGTGAGCTCCAAATCACGAAAAATACAGAAACCAAAAACTGTCAGCAAGAAAAAATCTAAGAATATATTTTTGTCTTGATATTGAAAACTTTGTGTGCTGTATTGTTTGGTTCCATATCACTCCTGAAGATGGAGCGAATATATCCTCCGAAACGTCGACTGACAAGTTTGTATTTGTTTGATTTGTACCTGTCCAAACAACCCGCCGTGATCCTTACTTTACATATTTTCACTTGGACGAGATTTGGTTTCCAATATTAGAAAAATGTTTAATTACATGATTTCTTTTCTGCTCCACATTATATTATGTATATACATATTATTATTTTATCTTTTACCGCAGTCCTGTGTATTGTGCAACTTAGGGCTCGCGGGCCGTATAAACTGAATATCAAGATCAATGAGCTACATAAAAAAAAATAATATAAAATAAAGCTCAAAATTTAAAAAATTTAAAATATACATAAATCATACTGTATGTGTATAGCTAGTACCTACTATATTATAGATTTGAGTGTTTTATATTAATTTATAACATGGAATTTTCATAACTACCAAAACTAGCTGAATGCATTTTACTCCATCCAAATATCGCGAAAATAATATCGTTCAAATCGATTGAACGGTAAAAAAAGTTTGAGAAACACTGCTGTATACTATACAAATATTCCGCTAAGGCCCTAGACATATCAATTATATTGACCCTTCGGGTTAAAAGGTTGTAGTTCGATCTGTTTTACGCTCGCAAAAATTGTCTCAAACCCATTTAATTATTTTTTTAGATTATTACCATCTCTTTGTTTACGTTTGGGGTGTAGAATTAGTTTTTATTATCTGAATCTTTAGTCGTCGTTAGTCTGTCACAAATACGGATATCTTATAAAGTTGGTAATTCCGTTTTATAGTATCGACCTCATGTTATCAGAATGCTCGATGCATCGCGACGCTCAGGGGAATCGTCATTCTGCGAGACTGCGGCGTCAAATGCTACCATTGAAAATGGAAAACTTGCGATTGCATTTGAGTGCACACGTTTTGAAATTTTACGTTTATTATTTAAATTTTCGAATTAGAAAATCGTTATTCAAAAATAATTTTAATTAAATTTAAAATCGTTATCGTTAATGATGCACTTGGTGCAGCAGTAACATTTGCATGCTTAGATTGTTGGAGATCCGATGTGCTGCAAGGTTCTGTTTTATCGCTCAGATCTCTACTTTATAACTTGATCTACTTTTATTATGTAAACTGTTAAATTTCAGTTTGGCGACCCACTTTTCTTCGACTTAAAACATTGATTACTAATTTACAATGAACTTAATGCATTTTATTTTTAATCCCTTATCGACATTTCCAGCGGATACCAACTAATAAATAAATTACGCGATAATGTGACGCATACAAAATTTTAAATAAATAGTGCTATCGGTATGCGAAAGGCCTACAAATAAAATTTATAAATAGATTAAATTAGTTACAACTGTTGGCAAACCACACCACATTTTATTTTTCCAAATCTTAATTAAATTAGAGAAAAACTAACCTGGCATTATTGGGTTACCTAAATTTGAAAGAAGAAAGGAAATAATACGACCGTGCCAAATTTTCCTAATACGACAAAATACGCACACACGAACGACTGTAACCGTGCTTAAATTTAAGAGAACTCGCGCTCTTCCATTTTTATTTTTGAAAATGTATATTGCCTAATAAGTAATTGTTTTCAAGTTTGCGATTTAGTACTTTCGCTACATAATTTAACCATTCGTAAATTTGTAGAAGAAAGCATTAGTTTGCTGAAAACACACTTAACTGAGTCGATTGTTTTGCCAGTCTATGAAACTGTCAGTTTCAACGCTAATGGAGATGTAAACTGTAACGGAGACGTTTTCTAAGCAAAAGGAAAATTTGTGTAAGATGAAGCTTCTTTATTAAAGCATTGAAGATAATACTTAATAATATGATTTCAATTCAGTTGTAGATATATTGCCAAAGTATTATAATAAATAAAGTTGAGTTTAGGCGAAAACGGTAATGGAAAGTTTTCCTAATTTTGATTTCTAAACCTAAAGCTGGTAATTTATTCAAGAAATAGAAACGGAACTTGTGGATCAGTAGATAAATTTTAAACTGTTAATAATAAATCCAGTTTTAAGAGTCCTCAAAGCTAGTTATAAACATACGCTTTACGTAACGAGCAAGCAAAACGAGTAGCGATTGCGACAAGTTATGCTAGTTTGCGAATTGGGCACCAAAAGTTCAGTTCCATAAATTCGCTATTAAAATTTCATTTTTGATTTGATAAAGGATACTTAAAATTAAAATAAAATTTTAATAAGATTTTGTTGATAAATAAGCGCACTTCGATCGACTATCACATTAAAATCTCGTTCTGTAAGCAAGATTGACTGCTATCGCAGTGGAGGTTTCTTATATGAGCTACATTTCGACGTGGAATTCAGTCCACGGTGCAGTCAAATTTAGACTCGAACACGAAATGTCATTATTTGTATTCTCGTCCGTTACTCATCAGCACACCAACTCTTTTAAGTAATTCGTTCATGCGAATTAAGCTTCAACCGGCATAAACGGCTGTGCACTGAAAAAGGTCCATTCCGACAACTTCGTAGTGTCAATAATGGGAGCAATTCAACCGAGTGCAGAATACAAGTGGTAAATAATCGGTTTCTACATTCTGGCTCTGCCGGTATTTAAATTTTTTCTCTGTTAACCTTAACCTTTTAAAGAAAGCATAAAGTAGGTGTGTGTACCTTAAAGAACATAAATTAATCCTAACATGAGAAGGTGTTAACAAAGTAATAAAACGTAAAATAAATTATTACATTTGTACGATTGTACATGTTATGTACATTAAAATTATGTGCCGACTACATCTTGTCCAAAAGTCGATCCATACATTTGCAAATTTCTAGCAAAATTTAAAAATTCATCGATTAAAAAAATTGATTGAAAATTCTAATTTACTTTGTTGTGGCAGAAAACAATAACGGTTTGAAATTCTTTATTTTTACGGCATGCGAATACAATGTGGAACGATAAGGGTGATAAGAAATCTTAAATTAAATTTTGTGAAATTAAACATATTAATGAAATGGGTCGTTGACCATTATATTGTAATATTATAAAAGTAACTCAAATGTAAATTAAAAAATTAATTTTATATACATATGCATAAAATGAGATTTGCATTTTGTTTTTATTGTATTAACTTGTTTTAAGATTTTCTATTTGCGACGTTGCGACAACTTTTTCTCCATCGATTTATACTGCAAGTGGGTTTTCCAAAGGTCACACCAAACGCAGCTTTTCGTTGCGCCGCTTAAAAAGCTCAAGTTCAAGTATACGCACAAATTTTAGACTTCCTAAAACCGGTCCTGTTTATTTTGCCGTTTGTTGTGTCAATTAAAAATTAAATACTGAAATAAATTTGTGGTAGTTAAATTTGGTGATTTTCATTTTAATGTTCTGCTCGTTTATTCGCAGTAAAGAGACGACTCAATACGTGACATCACGTGAGAAGTCAAGTCGATAAATGATAAATGTGTCTCCATTCAAATCATTTCAATATTTTCATCACAATGTATTTCAATGTTATCTGTGCCACACCAATAGCAACATACTTTTCCGACAGAAAAAGAAATAAAAACGTATCTGTTTGTGGTTTGCAATGTTACAGGATGTTCCGAAAAAAGTAGTAGTTTTCGCGATTTACATTAAGCGAACGCCATCACGCGGAAAAATATTAAGTTAATCTAATACGTATAGTTGGTATAGAACGTTTAGTTTATAAACAAAATGTTTGGATTCTTGTGAATTTCATAAAATAAATCAGAATTAAACTCAATACAACATCAAGTGTACGTAATGAAACCATGTTGTTGACATTTGGTAGCGCCACCAAAGGTAAGGTAAATCGCAAATGCTATATGTTATTATAAAAAATATTGAAAATTGAATACGGAAATACAGAAAAGATAATACTCGTAGTACCTATAGGTAGGAAGGTACATTATCTCTCAGGAACGTTAGGATCGTATCTAATTACCGCCCGGATTGTATTTTGTTAGACAATACGTTAAGCAACAAATTATCAGTTTACCATTTATGGAGTCGATACACGTGCGCAAATTCTGAAACAAAGCCACGATAATCCAAACACACACGTTATCAATTTATTACACATGCAATAATACTACGGCCAATTAGTAAAATTCACTTATTGCCGATCCTGTCCAACGTCATAAACACTGCCAAATGTTATCATCACAACTTGGTTAATTTGAAAAACAAAGCGATATCGTAGGTCTGGACGTTATCTAACAGAAGAATTAATAACAGAAGAATATACCCACTGCATATAGTAGTATGTAATGTAGAGGTACCTACGTATGTATGTTGTACTGGAATTTTTAATGAAGGTAATTCGTTCAATGGCACGCGATATTTTAAAACAACGAAATGACAGAACTCATGAAGGAGAAATAAAACGTAAGCTCGTGACTGTTTGCAATGAACATACCGTCACACTAACTTTAATTTAGAGGTGTATCGGTATATAGTATACGCTGCTAAAATACGATCTTTCTACACGCTGAATGGCTGAATTGAATTTCACATTACCGATCCTCACAATCAAGCCCGATACATATGACCGTTTTCCAATATAGTCGTGACACACATACGGAAGTCAATAAATTCAAAATTAACCCTTCATAAATCTGTCGATCGGATTTGATGATGAAAACGAGCAAAAAAGAGAAAAGCTTGCGACAGAAAAACCAGACGGCGAACTTGCGGGGGCCGACCTAGCCCAAGCCGAAATATTGTGAGGTGGCAGTGACCTCACACGCAATGCGAAGATGACGTCACGAGGACAATGACCAGACAACAATATCGATTAAACGTGAGTGTGCGTTTACCCCATTCCACCCCAATTCTATGTAGTTCGTAAGTTTAATTTCACAGTTGACTGTGGCGTCTCTTCCATTTTCTCTCTTCCCTTGCTTTCTTGCACGCTACTCTCACACTTGCATGCGTTGCACACCCGAGTTAATGAGAAGAAAGCTCATCACTTTCTTTGCGCAAAATGCATACCCCAAACTTGAGCTATTATTATCATCATCGACCAAATTTTTAACAAAATTTAAATTGAGTTAACAAAAAGGTTTGCATTTTAAATAACAAGCACAAACAGGTTTTATTAATATAACACGAATTTTAATAGTTAATGCAAGTTAGAATTGGAATGTTTTGTCTAAACTGGTTTCTATACATAAAAATAGCAAAACCTGCTTGAAATTTTTGCAAAAAAAAGTTTATATAATTTTATTGGGAACTTTTTATAAATTTGCTAATTAGCTATAAAAGGCCTTGAGGATTTGAAAGTTTCGATTTTAATTTAAACAAGAACGGATTTCATATGATTTTTAGAAAAATGAAGAATTTACATTTATATTAACATAATTGTAGGCAAACTTTAGCCTTTGGACGTTAATCAAATCTAGGCCCACACAATAACACACATAATAGGTACATGACCACTTTTTACGCAACGCAAATGCACGAAGAAAGTGAAGCAATTTATTTTTAATTAGAAGCAAAGCTTTATTCAAAATTACCTATGTAAGTCATATTCACCTTTGCAAAAGAGACATTAATTGTTTACACAAAAAAATGTTCAACTCTTCCACTTATTTGGGCCGATTGCTTCTTCGCACTAAATGAAAACTTATTGTGAAAACGAAAATAGAAACATAATAATAATATTATATAGTATATTATGTGAACGAAAACAATGTCAAAGTTACAATAAAAAAATTTCGCGACCTATGCAGAACCTTATTTTTGGAAACGCTTGAGGTGTTGCATAATGCGCTGGAGTACGGAGCCTATTACAAAATTTTTTTAAATTTTTTTGAAATATTGATTTGTACCTAGTTCGAAGTGAGCAGTGATCTTCAATCACTGTTCTAATGAATAAATCAAACTATCGAGAGCTTTCAAATTTGTCCTTGGATTATTTTTTGAAATTATTATATTTTCTTAAAAAATTATGGTAATAATGAGACGAAGTATATTTATTGGATAACTATCTATTTCGATAAAAATACGACATAATTTTACGGGCAGTTGGTGTTGTGTTGTGGTTCGTATTCCACGTTAAACTGTAGGTTATTGTTTATGTTTGGTCAGTAATTAATAATAACTGACGTGTGATTCGGTCTTGCAAAGTTCGTTGCATTGAACAATAATGTCTGCAAGAATAAGATGTTTTATGTTTGATTGCAATTGAAATTTTTGAAAAATATCTGTCTGAGCGCGGGCGAGAGCGTAGGTACTAAGCGCGTGGTACATTTACGAGACTCTAGTCTAGATCAAACGACTAAACCGATTTTAATAATGTTGCAATAATTAAAGACTTGGATCTAATCTGTTCTGATTCTAATGTTATTTTAATTTTTGAATATTCTACATACAAATATTTTTTAATTTTTCTGCCATCCTAGGAAGAAAAATTAATTACGTAGTTAAATTTATTATGAGTTTCTAACGTGCAAATCTAACAGACCCAGCAGAATTTTAATGCATTTTATGTAGAAGTGATTGAGAAGAATGCAGTCCACTTTGTCAGGCGAACGTGATCGGAAAGCATTATAACAGCCGAGATCAATGAAAACATCCATCAGCATCCCTTCCAGTGATGAAGCTTCAATATTTTACCAATTTTTTGCGCGATTAATCAATTGAGTCGTTAATTTAGTTGTTCTATCGTACATATTAATCAATTTGCTAAGTAACTTGTAATTTATTATAATATTTACATTTACAGTTGTGGAACGCTTGCTGATTAGCTGGTGTAGAAAAAAAGAAAAAATTTCCAAGGCGGAATAATTTTACAGAAATTAAATAATCGAAGAATTCCCATAACATCGCCGCCGTAAACGTAAAGGCAGATAATTATAATATCACTAAAAACCATCAGGTAATAAAATTACGAGTGTTATTTTGTAATTAAGAGGCTGAGCGAGTATGAGTTTAATTTTTTTAGTTTTAATAGAAGTTGATCTAACCAACCAATGAAAGCTTGCAATAATTTTCATTATTTTTCCAACAAATATAAGGGAAATGCGATAAGCGTTTACTAGGCACGGTTTTAAGTTGTAAATTAGCAAAGCTTTTTAATTAATTTTTAAAAATCAATATTTTCATTTCCTACGGTCATTTAAATTTCTCGTTGCTGCACACACATGGTACTTCCCTGTTTCATACTTTCCTTTAATTTTTATTTTCGAGAAAATACATTTTGCATTTAATAAAAACTCCAGCTCCAGTATTCAGTATTTCAAGTTAGCTGAAAAATTAATGTAAATAAACCCCCAGGGTCGCAAAGAATAATTTTAAACTTTGCTATTAAAATTATTCTTGTATTTGGTAATAAAACATAAATTTTAAATGTAATAATCACTAAAGCAAGTAGAAGGGATGTTGTAGTTACTCTATTTTTTTAAACCAATTTATACATAATTTACTTATATTATAAGTGCAAAAAAAAATTACTAAATTATACCGATAAAGAGAACTAATGGGCAGAAATCCTAAAATGTTGACCCATTTTGAACTATAATTTTAGTTCTATTATTTTTAAGTATTTTTAAAAAGCTAAAAAAAATTGAAAAGGTTAAAATATTCGCAATTTTTGTATCTTTAATTTTTTTACACAATTATTATTATAATAACAAATTTTAATATTAATTTCGCAATTTTATAACAAAAAATTATAGATACCGTAATCGATAAACTTTTTGTGTTATATTTCGCAAAATGAAAATTATCATAATTTAAATCAATGATGTTTTTATATACCTGCACGCTCCTTTGCACCCCCAAGGCAAAGAATTTATCTTTTTTTTTAGCACAGGGTGTGCACCTTCCAGCTAAGAAATTCAACCGAAATACATTCTAATTTCCAATTAAGGTATCGGGGAGAGGTGATTTCTCAAACTTTTATTATCGCAAATCTATGGTTGAGAATATAAAAAGATAGGTCAGTGATGGCGAGTTTTAGTTTTTCCTTAGGGTGCAAGAACTCCAAGATCCAAATTATAATTTGCGATTTAAATTTATTTTCCACTCAAATGTTAAGTCAAAGATCTATATCTATATCTGGAGTATCCCTGACTTACAACTATGGCTGGAAAATTAAACAAAAATAAATTGATCCTTGCGTTGACACTACAGTCATTGGCCGTTAAACAAATAATTTTCTGGTCTTATGATGATTATTAATTGGCCTTACGACTGTTTATTGATAATATTATGAGAGTGACAAATTGGTTGACACTGATTTGTTTCGTAATTGATACTAAAAGAACAAAATTTGATTAAAACTAAATTAATTTGATTGTTTACTTCATTATAATATCGACCAATGACGTAGCTTAATTTTCAACACGCGATTAGGAATTTCAGCAACTGTTTCGAAGTAGTGGCTTGGTGTGATCACTGTTTGAGTTTATCGAGCATTTTACTTCCCTCTTATTGTTACCTATGTTATTATTTAACTTTTGTGTTAAGTTTGTTAACAATTGTTAAAATTTGTTAACCCTTCGAAAATAGATCTGTGAATTTTCTAGACTATTTCCGCTGCAAAATGCTGTTGCAAAAGTACGGCAGTAATATTTTATGCAGTAGTGATATATTAAGGATATACGGCAGACCGGGCAACATCTAATCTTGTAGAAAGTCGTCTGGCGACGCCGATGCCGCTGAGTTGACCGTCAAATTTTTCATTTAAAATTGAATAGAATTTGAATTTATAAGAAAATTAACTGTGGCTTTGAAAATTATTCTATGTTTTTTTCCTGACATTTAGAGATTAATTAATTATTGAGATTTTATTAGTCTTCTTTTTCCAATAATAAACTGAATGCGTTAGTTTCTGTGTATTTTAATTTTCGAATTAAAAACTTCCATTTGATTAAAAGTTATTTCGACTTTTACGTTTATTATTTACCGACCGATTTTTATGTTGGTGAAAATATTTTTCCATATTTTCACGTTTTCGAAAAAGTAAGTTTATTACATTTTTAACCCAAGTCCTGGGGCAATTTGTAAGCGGCACAACAGGATACATTACTTTGCTAAGGCCATAACTCACAATGTGCATCTTTTACGTCCAAATAATTTTTGAATGCAAGCTAAATTTCGTTTTACGACAAAGATTGTGAAAATTTTGTTGGCCGACAAGGAAATCAAATTTAACACGTCTACCTTTCAACTTTGACCGTCGTTTGGCACACGAGCTTGACGTGCTTAGATGCACCTGCACGTGGGTAATAATTTAGAGCTTTTGTGTGCAATAATGAAAGCGATTTTCTATTTTGTGCTAAAACTGGAAATGCAGCAAACCTAATAATTAACAGTTTATTTTAAAAATTCTAAATTATTCTTTATCCTCGACGCCAATTCTAATTACTAGGAGATACAATCAATAAACGTGTGTGAATTGCTAGGAGCACAACATAGAAGTAATAATTGCGTTTTATTGAAATGATTCCGCATTTTTCAAGATGTAATCACGTATAATTAATTCAACAATTAATAATTACTTCGGAGTAATTTTTTTTTTACTTTATTTTTCTTTACGATGCTGTCATAAGTTTATTTTCTGTGAATAATTATATTCTTCAAATAATTGATTAACACGCGTTAACAAAGAGGTGACATCATGAAGATTCATAAAATAATACAGAAGCACTGAAAACGAGACGACTTTAGGCCGCCGACCTTACGCTGCTCTACGACGCCGGTCACTTTTTGTTTCTAAAGGTTAAGTTACATAAGAATCTAAAAACATGATTTCCAATAAATAGTACAACACAATTATTACACGCCGAAGTCGTTAATAATTTACATAACTGTTTAAAAAATTAAATATTATTGTGTATAATTACGTAGATAATTAGTACACAATTCTATAATAAATATTTTAAAGAATCGATTTAAATAATTTATCGGCAGAGCTTAAGGCTGATTCGAAAGAGTCGGTTTATCATCCATAAGTAAAAACGATCGGGAAGTTTTTATTTGATTGATGAAAATCTATATGTTGGGTATCTGGAAAAAAATAACTTTGAATTCTCGAGAGTTGGTGCAATATGTAGTAGAGCAATTTGACGTCTCTCACACTAAAGGTGTCATTAAATTGTAATTATCGTTGTAAGCACTGCAGCTCAAGGGTATAACTCTCACGACATAGCAAGGGAAAAAAGGTAACCGTCCAGTGGAAAATGCATAAAAATAGCGGTGACAAATGCTTGCATTCGATGAACATAACAACCCAATTGGCTATGGATGGTAGGTAACGTGCAGAAAATTACACAGAGTTGAAAAAAGATTTAATATTGCGATTATGCGATTACGAGCATTGTGAGTAATGCGTGTCTTGCGGTGCATCCTGTGGATAAATTAATGTCATTCGTGTTCATTATATCTTTTATTTCATTGCACAACGCCTAAATCATCAAGGTAAGATGAAAAACTTAATTACTATTGCACATGATATTTATAACACAGAAAATTTTCCAATTTATGTTATTCGTGTATTCGATACCAACACTACAATTCAACAAATAAGTACCACTTTGTTTATTTTATTTTTAATTTCCCATAAATATTTTAGCACCACAATCAATAAACCAAATAGGTATACTTTTATTTATAATCATAAATCATGATACCAATTTTTAATTCAACTTGTAATTTAAAAAACGCTCTCTCGAATTAAAGGAAAATGTGTGGAATTTCATCATTAAAATCACAATTAACTAATTTTTTAATTTTAATTACTTAATTAAAAAATAATCTAAAGAATTTTTGAATTTAAATTAATTTATCGCGACATTATTTTCTAAAACTCGACGATAAAAAGTTTATTGCAAATGAAAAGTGTGGGAAATTCAAAACGTGGCCGCACGTTATTATTATTATTAATAATTCTTACGATGTCGGAATAGAAAATTTCACTGCACTTAAGCTTGCATGCCTTTTTGTGCCCGTGGGTATTTTACTTCATCAGTCCTGCGTCTTTGATTATCCAGAGTGTAACTGATGTGTGTTTCCGCTATTTCTTTCGATTCCGCTAATTGTACGCTAAAATGCCGATATTTTTTGGGTCCCAAGGCTTCACGATAACACATAAGCTAAAGTGTAGTTCCTATACAGTTTTTAGGGGAGGAGTCTTTCTCTCCCTCAATTATTTCAAATGCATTTGCATGTCTTCGATAAATAAATTTTATTATTTTACTCTAAGTTGCAATATTTAAAAAAAAATTACAAATCAAGAGTTTAAATGCAGTATATATCGTAAGTCTCAATCAAAACTGTCTCTTATAAACTTATTCACTTAGGAATACAATTTGTAAATATAATATTATGTAACAACATTAATCAATTGTTCATTAGATATATTCAACAGTTTTTAAATAATTATTAAGCATAGTAGATAAATAATTTCTTGTGCTTTCTGTAAAATGATTTGTTTGTAACTTACGAGGAACAGCTTTTAGAGCTTCGAAATCTTAATTATATATGAAGTTATAACAGCAACATTCTAAAGGGACTAGGGGTTTCGATTTTTCTTTTTATTGATCATAATCGAAAACTTTTGTTCACAAATATACGTAGATCCAAATAGCCAAATACGCATTTCAATCCATTTGTCGCAATACTTTATACGCGTTTTTATCAACACAGCTGTAGAAGTTAAGTTACATGCATTAAATTTGTTACGTAAATTATCATCATTTTGCATATTAACAATTTAAGCTGCTTTGATTCAATTCTGGTGCATTTTCAGGCAAAATGGTGAAAGGATTGCTAAATATGTCCAATAACGGTTTAACTTTTTTTTAAATCTGAAGATCGTTTTTGAAAAACTTGTATAAAAATATCCAATTTTTCTACATAATTAATTTGCGATCTATCAACTTGCATTGAAAAGATAAAATATGAATTTCTGTTATTAATATTAATAATTATTGATGTAATTTATAATTATTTATATTATATCAGTTCATTTTTGACTTTTATTTTTCGCTATATCTAGATATTAATTTTCATAATATTCCCAATTTCATAATATTTCCTCAGATTTTCTACATCTTCTCCGATATCTTCAAATTTTTCGGGATTTTTTCTTCAGTTTTTTAAGATCTCCTTTCGATACAGATACAGTGACTTAGAAAAAACCTCTGTAAAAATTTTAATAAAATTATTTTTACAGAGATTTTTTTTAAGTCACTGTAGCTCGGAAACGGTACGACAAAATAGAAAAATATATATAAACAAAAATGAAGAGAATAAAATTTTCAACAAAAAATGTTTAATAAGCTTTGCTGTAAAAGCGATTTTTATATGAGAAAACATGTCTTCAAAAGGCACAATTTACATTGCTAGCATAGGAGTGTACGTTCAATTTTGTGTATGGAGGTACATACAAGAGACCTACATTTTTACGTCGGCTTCGATTTACAAACCACGAGAAATGTAATTTATTTCCAATTAGAGTGGTTTTCTCTAATTGTAAGCATATATTACACTTCGGTGGTTTGGCAGTAGCTTCCGAGTAGAGACGGTTAGAATAAAGTTCTTGTTCGCTCAGGATTGAACCGCATGCCGTCGAGTTATTTTAAAAATACAAAAATTGAAATGGATCGATCATTTAATCGTATTAAACTAGTATATATATAATTCATTTTAGATGTCACTCATAATAACATATTTCTGGAATTTCATTCAACAAACGTCGGAGTTGTCGTGGATTGAACGACAGAAGTTGGTTAGTGCATCAGTTTTCAAGAAAGTGTGTTTCGTTGTGTACAAACCACACGCGGTGTTAAGTTTACTGAAAATTTTGTATTATATTAATAATAATTACCGTTGTTGAACCGCAACGATAACAATGCACTCAGTCGACAGGGTCTTAAAGTTTGCACTATCTCGTGATATGCTGCTAAACCACACTATACTCGAGGCATTATAATTTAAATGCCGGGTACGTTACAGCGAAATTGGAATTGCATAAGCCCATACCACAGCGTTAACGAACCGAAAATAGTTTTGACATTTTGTACGGTAGTTTGTCTAATGAATAAGAATTCACCTTAATACTGCATTTCCTAATGCGAAACTTAATATTATTTTAACCAAATTTATTCATCGTTCTCATTTGAATTTTCAATAAATTAACATATTCCACTTTTAAAAAAAGTGTTTTTAAACATTAAAATTTGTTTAAATAAACTAAATGTTTACTAATTGACCCTTCAAAAGGAATAAAAGATACGCAATTTACTGGTTCGGATTTTTATCTTGTATGGCGTTTGGCCCGGACAAATATTAAGCTTCAAGGTGCAAAAAGGACAAATTAAACTACTTACGTGTCACATGCTGAAGTATTTGTGGAACCTGAAACCAAAAAGAGAACGTCAATCAGTTATTCCAAAAAAATTATTGATTTAGACATTTGGAGGTGTACTTGTTTATCGACTGTCTAGAGAATTAACGAAAAAAAAAAATAAGCAAACAACAAAACGTGCTATTAGTATTATAAATGTATACTAAAATATAATTATACCGGGTTAATGTAGGTCGATATAATTGATACAAAAACTTATTCAAGGTTGAAAGAACCTTTTAGTTGATCTATGGATACAAAACGTACATAATATATGTACTATATAGCAGTTGGTATCGCCGATCAGCATCTTTGTGTGAAAATGAGAATTTAAAATTCTAGTGAAATTTGAGAAAAAAAAATTAAAACGCTTTCTAACTATCCATTTTCTTTATGCAAGTCTGAAATGAAAACACAAAACAAAATACGGATAAAGTTAAAACAAAAATGACACGACCATAGAAGCTAGTGGAAAATGATGGTCCATGAATACAGATAGAGCCTTAGAGATATCCGAGGTTAGATGAAACTTTGCAGAGCTCTTGCACTATAAAAGGTTGTATTATAAAATCTTTGCAGACAGAAGCCAAAAATTTTAATACTATGTAGCTAGTAGGTAAATATTTTCTGGGTTCGATAAATTGGATTAAACAATAGAAAATTCCAAGACAAAGGAAAGAGAAGGACAACAGGAAATGCGTTTACTTGAAGGGTAGAATACGTAAATTTAGGTCAGAGGACGACCTACATCTGTGCAAAGGCGTCGATTTGCGCCGAGACGCATTGCGGGGGAAGATGTTTAAATGTGCAGTGGTGGGGTTGCGTCTGTTTCAGGAGACGGTTGTGCAACGATGCATTGGGAAGTAAGGGATAGACAAAACATCATCGATCGCTCCAAAAATATCACACGTTTCCACCTCGAGATGCGTTTTCCAAATTTTCCGACATTTATTTAAAAAACAAAGCAAACCGCCTTCTCTTGTTTTTCGACCAAATTAATTATATTTCGAATGATTGGGAAAACAAATCGTATTGTAATTATTAATTTGGGAAACATTAAGGAAGATTAGCAAACGTTGCGTAGTAAAATTGAGCGGCGCCGGTCTGCATTGTCCAGACATTGATCGATGTGCGTCTTGGGCGTCGCAGCTCACCGTCTACCAGAACCACCACACTGCATCCTTTGTTAAACCCCAAAAAACTTTGCCTGGCAGCTTCGACTTAATCATCGAATGCATTCACAAAGAAATTCAACCATTTGTTTTAACCAACATTAAAGTTACAAAAAATAGAAATCTTGCAAAATAAAAATTGTTAAACGAAATAAATTGATTACCACATTACAATAAAATTTAGGTAATTTATTACCCGGCTATGATTTCCGGTTTTGAAAAATTAAATTACGAACTAAAAAGTGGTTCAATTTAAGTGTATTTGGCCAATTAAAATTTTTAACGAACCTTTAGGTTGCAATTAAAAATTGGCCGAAGTTTTCGAAAAACGATGACAAATCGACTACAGTTTTCTGCTAAATTACACAAAAAGTAGTCAGTTTTTTTAGACAAATGGAGAGAACCGTATTATTTGAAAATTTATCGACCGTAACAATTTAAGTTGGAAAAAATCTCCGAGCAAGTTTCGTAAAATTTCGATTCAAATCCACTTCCACACTGTTTCTCTTGTAGAAGAATGTTGTGCGTATTTTTCCGAATAGAAAATAAACATCTAAAGGCACTTGATTTAAAGTTTTAATAGCAGAGTATTAGTTTGGTATTGATGACTGTGAATTATGTGAGAAGGGATCGATGAACGAGTTCTTTACGTCTCGAACATCGCTTGGCACGCAGAAAACTCGTGCATTCGACTTCGTGATTGAAAAATGTGCACACAACCATACAAATATTAAAAATAAAAAATTTTAAGTTAACGAGTTGTCAACTTACATTTTATGAAATACGATCAAGGGATTTTTGGAAAAAACTTTTCTTCCATTTGGAATGCAAACTCGAAGAACGTGACAGAACGCGTGATGGAGTAGATTACGAGGTTTCACGGTGACCTTTTCACAACAACGAAACTCTTTTACATTGTTTGTAAAATTTTAAATATTTTCAATTCGTGCTGAGGTCGAACAAAATATCTATCATGTATCTGGGGAGGGGGGAGGGGGGGGGGGGTTTAAAATAAATAATATTATGGGTACTACTATGTGGAGTAATAAAGTTTTAAAACGTTAAGTTTTGTGCAAAAAAACAAATCATTTTGTATGCTTCCATTTGTTGTGTGCAACTGAAACATGTTCTTGTCGTAAGTCAAAATGTACATAAAAGCGAGTTGAAAGCTGTTCGGATGTAATATGCACTTCGAAAATAAACAACTTGTACGTAAGGTAGCTTTTCAAAAGTCGTGTTTACCTAATATTAATGCTTTCACATCCACATTCAAACTAAAATTGTTAAAGATATATATCGAAAAAAAAAATAAATAAAAATAAATAAATAAAAATAATTAATAAGCGAAGCCACTCGTGGGTTAATTACACAATGCGAGTCATAAACTTGCATGTTGAAAACCCTTAAATTAATTATCGTGTTTAACTTTTCATATGCTCGAATTAAAAAAAAAAAAAGTTAGACAAGCACTTATACACTACTTATACCGCATGTGGTATACAGGGTGATCGAGAAACTATTTCGTTCACACCCATCCCTAAAATATCTTCGTAATATCTCAATTTAATGGACTTTTTTTTTAAAGAAAAGAGTGAAAATACACCACTTGCTGTAATAATACCATATCATTACGACTAAAGACGTTTAATATGGTAAGCATCAACACACCTTGAGCTATCAAGTGCCGCTTTACGGGTATTTTTTTACCGTTTAAAGAGATGCTGTTAATAATGTGTAATTGGGAAAATTACACTTATCGTAAATATAAAAAGTCGGATAATATCCCCAAGTTAAGCTCTCGACTTTCAAGACGGTCGATTTTATTATCGACACGATTGTTTACATTCAGTACCGTACCGATCCATTTTGAAGTCTCCAATTTAAAGTTAAAATTAATTAAACTACTATTTAAGACACCCAGACACCCCCCCCCCCGGTTTCAGAGACCGAAAGCTTTTGTGCAGATTTATGAATAAAAGAAAACAATATACATATATGGTGTCCCTCTAATACCAGAAAAATTAAATTTAGAATAAAAATAAAATTAAATAAATCTAACCTAATCATCAGAAGCTAATATATACTAATTGGAAGGAAATTAAAACAAGGACAGCCTTCGAAAGCAAAGAAGGCCTTAAAGCAATAGTTTTTTTACATTCTATAAATATAAATAATATTTTATAACTTTTTTTTTAATACAGTAGAACCCCTCTATAACGAGAGTTCAAGGGACCAGCCTACTTACTCGTTATAAGCAGATTTTCGCAATAAACACGTCAGTTTATAAATCGTTATAACCGGACTCGTTATAGAGGAGTTCTACTGTATTATCTAACGATAAAATGGGGTATAAACACAAAGAATATTCTTAGTGATGTCACAGCTTTCCATGTAAAACTAAATTATTTCGTACTTACAAATAGTTTCAGGTCAAGCCTAGTACAAAAGCTAGTACCTACTAATATAATTTTAACATAAAAATAACACGAATGCATTAACAGCACAGAAAACTCGTTAGTTGCGAGGTAGTCTATTTATCAACTGATCTACTGGGTGTTTTGATAGTAAATCATTAATACAAAAATAAAAAAGATTAAAGATAATAATTAAATTGTATTTTAATAAGTCCAAAAGGGGAAAGTCTGGTGTACGAATAATAAAATCAATAATGATCCAAAATTTTTGTTCAGGTCTTGATCGTAAAACCATTTCCATTTACAAAACTCTCTTCTTCAGTATCTTGCGTGTTTGCTGCAGGACACTCGGCCTCCCTCCCCGGTAGAAAGATTACAGCATTTAGATCCCACAATTGTTTAAAACGAATTGCAGAAATTGCGTATCACCCTGTTTAATCATCATCTCGGGGGGAATTGGTTTGAATTCAACGTTAAACATTAGATCCCCTATGAAAACACTTGAAACACACTTCACAGATAGGAGGAAGGAGAAAAGATTTTCGAGAACCATTACTCACAAACTTCGAAACGGTTTACTTTGTTTGCATAAAACAATCTTTGAAATTAAATCCAGTCTTAAATTATTTGAAAAAAATTAACTTTTTAGTCTTGCTGGGTTTGTTAGTGCAACTATGATAGATTGAATGAAAAACCAGTGGCGTAACTAGGTCATGCAATCGATACGGTGCATCGGAGTCCACGCTTGATTTGTAATTTTTTATTAAATGGTATATCCTCCCTCTCCCATTTAGTGCAAAGAACGAACTAAATAATATAAAATCGTCATTAGAAAGTTTTCAAATCCGATTAATTTTATAATCAGAGTAAGTTGTAACTGTCAATAAAATTTTATTCTGAAACGTAATTCTAAGTTCTTTGAAAGGTTTTAAATGTATAAAAGCACCCATTTACTTAAAACTAAAAAAGTCATTTTCATTTAATGACCGATTTGCAATAAAAACCTATTTACGAACAGTTCATTATCCGGAGGTAAAATAATTTTTATTGCAAATTAATAACTTATCTTAATAATAATAATTAACTAAACTATAGGTGGCGGTTGCATTATTATTATTTTATTAATAATACATGTAAATTTCCAAAAATGTAATACTAAATAGGTTAATTTGAAATTCTTTTGTTAAATTAAGACAAAGTAATAATATGCCGATATGAAGCGAGGTATATAAAATCGGCAAAGAATCGGGCGAGTATTTTACAATTTAAAAATAAGAAGCGTAAATAATCCGATTAATTATCAAAGTATTAATTGGGCGAGATAGGTAAAAGCCATTGTTTTCTCATTGTGCCCGTACTGCGATTGGAGTTTTTTAGTCATCATCAAGTAATAGCAACTTACACATCAGATAATGCAAGTAGAGCGAGAAGACTAAAGAACAATAATCAGCAAAGCTCGTGCATCGTTTGGATGCTGCACTTGAGGTCGTGCATATCCAATTATTTAAAAATGTTCTAACATGAAACGAAACGCATTCTTCTTGAGCTTCTTATAACCATTCGAGTCGATCGTCAAATAATATTAAAAGAAAACCCGTGATTGATTATTGTGCGAGGGAGTTTTTTTTAGATCGGATTCAGGTCAAACAGGTTGTAAATTTAAGGAAGTTACGATGCAAAAAGATAACATGAAAACTTAATTTGAAAATATCTCTAAGCATTGCAATAAAATGAAATGATGCGTTCATTCTTGATCCAATCGCGTAGACTCGATTCGAAATTGTCCCACCTTTCTCATGGCAAGCGATTTCTCTATCTTACCAACGCTAGTAGTCTCGTTGCATTTCCGACTTCAACGTATCACATTATTGCCCCTGTCCTAATAATTTCGAGGGTTGCTAAGCTCGATCCCTTCTCAAACCTAATCCCTACTTCGGATGCAGTCCAATCACCATCACTTGCAGAAATGCCCTTTAGCGACTAGATATTCGTCGGGCTAGCGGTTACGGTTGATGGCACTTGCTAGTTAAGGTGCCGGAATAATGTCTGCCTTCAGCTTCAGAGGATAAATTGCATCAATAGAGTAGATGCAGTGGTTGCATCGTTAACCCTAAAGGATATCGCTCAAATAACTTGAAGCACAAAATTAAATTACTCTAGCTTTGACCCTAATTACTTTCGTGCTTTCGTGTACTAAAAACTTTAGCCAAAGAAAAACTTCTTGCAAATGATCTAATTACATGTTCGACGCATACTTAATAAACTATAAGCTGCAGGTGGTAAATGCACCTTAACAACTGATACAATGTCTAACTGACGAGCAAATTATATCTTCAAGTATTTCTGGAATTTGAATTTGCCTCATATTACCATCAGCATCTCGACGAAAATCGTGGTAGTTGCAAAATTTCCAATAGTTTACATGCTTGCCAGCACAAGTTCCGCACTAAATTGGCTTAAACAATTTATCCATTTGGCGCTGACGCTGTCGGCGCGGAGCGACTGCACCAATCCGTCGACGTTATTGTTTTTATTTAATAAAAAAAAATGGAAATCCAATTAATAATTATTCGAGTGTATTAACTAATAAGATAAGGCGTTGATTATTAAGCACACATGACGTGTCGGAATGCGTCGATAATCATATTAATGTGCACTTATATGTCACCCATTTTATCGAAGTTATTGAAGGCGGCCATTCGTCTGTGACTTGTAAAACAAAGGCGTGCTTAATTTTAACAAAAGATAGTTTCACCTCAATATTAGTTAATTAATTATCATTCACAACGTTGAAATATTAATTCGTGCGCATATGTAATTTATTTTCTGTTTGCTTGCGTATAGTACGGTTGTAGTTCATAAAAGCTGCTCCACAAATACATATGTATAGTAATGTACGTATGCGATTCCAGGTTTTAGTATCGGGCTTTCTGCAATTTCATTAATTGAACAAGCGTTGCTTAATTGAATCCCAAAGTTGTAAATTTAATGTGAGATTGCGTTTATGATTCCTCGCCGTCCATATGTTTGTCAATAATGTGCCGATTGATATTAGTTTCGAGTTGTTACTTCGTCGAACGTTAACATTATAATGCAACTTACTGTATAATATAATTTAAATTCCATTTTAAATATAATTTTACTACCGTACCAGAGAGCATACCAGTCTTATTTGCAATTAGAAAATGTTTACACAAATTTAATTAGAGAAGTTGTAAAGGTGCATTTTAATGTCAATATTAAATTATATGGATTATCAAAGCATTCTATTTATTTTGGTTTAGCTATGTAGCTGACCACATCTTCTAAAACCAAAACAACAGCCCGTGTAACAATTATTGTCAACAATCTAATCAAAGAATAGAATATCGAGATTTAAATTATTGTGTGTAATTAATTTTTGTATTTAGAGCTTCTTTTACATCGAAACTTTTCGAGCCAACACGTAAACGAAGGGAAAAGACTTCCCTTGGCTTGATCCTTTAACACTTGGGGCATTTACAATTTTGGGCAATAGCTCTACCACTCAAATTTCAAAATCAATAAAAATTTAACTTGTGTGTTTTGATTTTCAATAAACTAAGAAAATCAATTATTTTGAAATTTTTTTATCTATTTTACTTCTTTCAAGTTTTATTTAACTTTCTAAATACGCAAACGTCGCAGCATAAAAATATATAAAAAAGTAAAGACAAAACTGACTCTTATAAAAATAAAAGAAAATTTTTCTTCAATTCAATAACAAAATGATATAATTAAACATAAAAACATTAAATAAAGATTAGCAGCTGAACTCAAATATTATATTAGACATCTATTTTAGATTTTTTTTTGTTTTTATTCTCTTTTGTTTGTAAATATTGTTTACATTAGAAATAAAGGCTCCTAATAAAGCTCATTAATATTATGTTAAATAGATTTGATATCAACAATATTATAAATAAGTAAAAATTAATAACTAATACACTAATGATAATTTAATTAAAATATCGTTTTATTTCAAACATATCAGGTAAGAATTGGGTCCGCCGCACAGTGGCCCAATTTTTCAAAATTTTATTTCAGGTGGATACCTCTAAAAATCTAATATGGATTATGGAAAGGAATGTGTAAATAGCATTTTTCTACTGATGTTTGAAAAAGTAGAATTTTTCGATATTCGTTTGATTAAAGTACGTGTGGAAAAGTAATGTTTCCCCACTAGTACGTTTTACTTTTCAATACACATGCGCTTTTAAGCTCAAACCCCAGAAATGATTACAAATATATTAACGGCGCCTACCTGTTACAGTTATCCCAAACAAAAATAATTTGCAAACCAATACTCTGTTTGTTATTCAAACAATAGTAGATAAAATATTGTGTGAAACACGTACGAAAAGTTTATTTTTCAGTACTTGTTGTCAGGGCCGGATTTACCGGTAGGCATAACAGGCGATCGCCTGCGGCGTCAAAATATAAAAGGCGCAATCCGCCAGGCATTTCCGCGTTTATGTTCAACAATCATAAAATATATTAACATTAAGTTATTTATTTATTTGTCGTTTATTTTAATTTTTGAAGTGTAGTCACCTACCTACCTAAATTGTAGTTAATCTAAGTAAATACGATACGCGCCTGAAGTTATTACATTACAAAAAAACAATCCTCGCAATAATTTTGAAGTATTTATTACATCAATTAGAGTAAAGTTTATATCAAATTTAGTTCAAATTTAGTAAAATTTACTTCAAAATTGGTGTGAGGCTGATTTGAACTTCAATTGAAGTAAAAATTACCTCAATTTTTTCTCTGTGTACACATCCTCGCAATAATTTTGTAGTAAAATTTACATAAAATTTAGTAAATTTTACTTCAAATTTAGTAAAATTTACTTCAAAATTGGTGTGAGGCTGATTTGCACTTTAATTATAGTAAAAATTACTTCAATTTTTTCTCTGTGTAGCCTGGGGCGCTAGACTAGCTAAATCCGGCCCTGCTTGTTCTACAAATTATTAGGTATTTCATTTTTGATTCCACAAGTAAATAGCAGCTTTTCAGCTCTTTTGCCCCACTGTGCGCCGGCGCTCAATGCAATTTTTATTAAATTACAAGTATAGTAATATGTGTAAGAAAATATGTATGTCCGTGAATCGGAAGGAAATCGTTTGCCAGCCAAATCTGCTCAGTAAATAAGAGGCCCAAAGTTTGAAACAGAAAGCGACCTGTCCCACAGTAAAAACGAATTTTTATTAAAACTATTATCAAAATATTGATAAAAATAATGATCGTTGAACAGGCCATAAGAAACCTCTGAATCAATTAATCATAATTGGAATTTTAAAGAAAAGCTTAAAAACTACCATCGAGAGAAATGACCAATGTAGATATTTTCGGATTTTATTCATAATCAGAAGTAATTATGTACTATGTATATCATTACTTTTTAATATTATAATAAAAAATTAGGTGACACTTTTATTAGTATTATTGATTGATAAGTGGGTATAATATGGCATTTTTTCCTACCTATAGCTACCGATTAGTAAAATTAGGTAAAGAGATAAAATCGTAGAATAAAAACAAAGAATATTAAAAATTTTTAAATTATAGATTTAAAAATAAAGAGATACTAATGATTTAAAAAAATTTAATAATACAAAGGAATTTGAAAGCATTTCAACTGCAACAAATACAATCACCATTTATATAACATCAATAATGCATTAAACATCCAATCAAAGGTATATCACAGAATTGCTAATTCAATTTTTGTGCTATTTGTCAAATATCCGTTCCCGAGTATTGAAATAAATTTCCTTCTGAGGAAACTTAAATCGGAAGTGGGTGATTTGAGAACCGCTGAAATTTTTTAACTCACAAAATTCATCACATAAATCGGTTTTTTTTATTAAAAAAAAAATTATTATGTCTATTTGAACATCCAAAAATAGCATCAGACTCGTTAGAGGTGAGTATATCTATCTCTAAAATCGGACAATAAAAATACATCATTTCTATCAAAAAATTGAAACCTTGTAAAAGTTTCCAGTCCAGACCATAAAAATAACAAAACATTAAAAAAACTGACCTAGCTTAAAATTTAACCAGTTGAGACTTCAAAGTTACATCATTCCATTTTACTAATGTAAAATTGCATGGAAATATTATAAATTTCGTTTCAATTTGTTTGGAAAACCTCAAGCCTCTTTATTAAAACAAACATTCTTAAATGAACAGTAGTTCTTTTTTTAAATTAAAATTTAGAAAAACAGTGACAAGGTAAAGATATATTATTTAATTTTTGGCTGTAGAAAGGAGCCTCCTTATAGAGAAACGCATTGGAAAGTTTCAACAGTCATTAATTTAAAATTATTAGAAAAAAGATTAAATTAAAATTAAAAAAATATTGATGAAACCCTTGGGGGCACCAAACTAACGCAAATACTTTTGTGCATTTTTGATTTCTAAATACAAGAATTAAATTTGGAAGTTGATCGGTTGCGTATTTTATAGACGATAAAAAATTTGAATGTAAATCGTGTTTAGGCATACAACCATTAAAAAATACTTCACACACTATAAATAAGTAATAATAAATATTGATTTTTAATCAATCGACCGAATTGGAAAAAATTATTGGTATTGTTTCAAGTAATCTGGAAGAGAATAAGCAATTGCGTGTAAAATTTTAAGCATTGTTTGTTCAAATTGCAAAAAATCTTATTATAAGCCGATTAAAACTGCGTAAATCTTTCGAAATTAATTATAAAGAAGAAGAGGGAAAATTTATACAGCAATGATGTGTGTGCTCCAATGTCACGCTCAACACGATCGTGAACCACAATCATAAATCAAATGGTTCACGACTACCGGACAACGTGCATATGCATAACTACTACGTACCTGTTGAAAAACAATCACTCAACCACATCTATAGATAACAAGCTCACTTATTATTTATTTTAGATGTTTATAAGATAAAATTATTTTTAAAGACGTTGAACAAAATGTTAGGTTTGGTACGGATATCGAATTTCAAATCTCCCACCACTTGAAAAAAAAACTATCCTCGATGTTCAGGTTGATCAAATAATGCTACTGCTCGTGAATCTTCCTCATATTATTTTCTAGAATTTACTATTTTTGTATTGGAAGTTCTCTTCTTGTCCGACTTACCATCATCGAATTGGTTGTATAAATTGCAAAAATTTGTACGAACAAAAAACAAATATTTAGAAATCTAAGTACCCTAAGTATTTCCAAAAACCGGACAACCACCTCAATCACCGACTATCAGGTTAAGCCGGCCGGAGAGAGAAAATAATTATGTTTCTTGTACTTCAACATTATCAGCATTAACATTTGGTTCAAGAACTGGATACCAAAATCAACTTGGAAGAAAAATTTACTAACCCTTCCTTGGAATAGAAAAATCTGTGATAGCCTAGAAATATTTTAACATACATAAAATCGACAGACAAATAAAGAAAGAGGTCAAAACATGCAGTAAACAATATTGAAAAGTGCGAAGTGATATGTGAAAAGTAATTAGTATACTTATTAATAAATTTTTAGAAAGTGTTTTAATATTATCGAGTTGTTCAGGTAATTAATCATTAAGATTTAACTGGTATTAAGGTGGCAATTCAGTCATTATCAATTATTATGGAATAACTTGTGACAGCACAAGACAATGAAGTAAATATTTATATTATATCATAAAATAAAGAAAAAGTTTACTTTATAATTATTATACGAATAGGTGAAAATTAATTAAATTACTGAATTAAAATTAATTAAATGAATTAAAATATTATGGTAAGCAAAATAGTCTTGTTGGATCTCTAAAAAACTATACTAAATTTCCAAAAGTTGTGATAAAAATATAATTAGGATTTTTCTTTGACATTGTCGTCTTCGTCTTTTGAAAAATGTAAATTTTTCATTATTTAATTTTTTTTTTATTTAAAGAAACAAACAATGAAAGTAATAAATAAAAAATAAAAAGAAACCGATATTTCCAATCACAGTGGATCGAGGTTGAAACAAACAAAATTCGATGTTTGGAAAGTTTCTAAACAGTTTTTCAAGTGTGTAGATTTTACTAAATTGTACCTTTTCATCTTTGTTATGTATTTGTACAATACTTGCATTTCCATTGTTATAATAGTACTATTATTTGCAATACAACTAGCAAAAAGAAAAACGGCATTTTCTTCCAAGGTAGTTTCAGAAAATTCAACCGACATTATCGTGAAAGCTCTATTTAAAATTTAAAATTATAATTTATTGTTTTTTAACAAAAATACCTAAATGATTTTTCCATTTTCCACGATGTAGTAACTTGGAGTAAATAATGCATCGGGCGATGATGCATTGAAATTTAAATAAAAATGAAAAGTTTGATATTGTAAAAATATTAAACAAACGTAATTGGTTTTGTTTTTAGATATCTCGTATTTAATTTCAATTTTATGTTTGCAACAATGTATTTCATCCCCCGTCGGTATGCAAATTGTATATCGATAGATTGTATTGAAAAAGATTTGAGAGTTTTCGCAAAGCAAATCCATATTTCCGATGATAATAACCCAGTTTTGTTATTTTATAAAGATGTATATAAACTTCTCTCTCATCGGTTATACCCTACATGATGTCTGCTGCATTTAGAATTTATCTGTAACAACTGACCATTCCTTAAGCGCCTGTAAATCAGTGTTGAGATGAGGTAATAACAATGTCGGACCAGCGCCGCCAAACGATCCTGCCGACTTGTTCAATGTCCTGCTATGAATTCCATTTATTCGCAAAGTTAAATCAGTGCATTACCGTGACAAGAATTCATTTCAAAACAAATCAAGTTAATTTATCCGATATACAGCAGGATAGCCAAACGAGGCGACGTTGTGTGTGATTTCCCGATATTAGAAACGCACCCAAAACTCGAAAGGAATTTAGAAAAAATGGTAAAGTATAGTTCTACACATCGGTATTTATATTGTGGTTAAAGGAAATGCAGCTGCAGATGTACTCCAGTTGACTTTCATTATTTATTCCCTGATATTTATAAGCCTTCATTGAGGTCACTGCCAAATGCCTTTCATTCCGTTCGCTCCCACGACGCACAATATATGTAATTCATCGCTTTTATGTAAATTAACCATAAAATAATGCATCGACAATGACATAATTAAAACGTTACCAACTTCTTTTATTTACGCTCCACGTTGACGTATAAATTTCGCCGTGATTGTCCCTTTCATTAATAAATCCTTTAGTCCTCGATGTTATTTCATTTTATTGCCGACGCATATCGGATTCGAAAATTAGGGAAATTAATCGGTTTTATTTATGGTAGGATCGAATTTATTGCAACAAACTTCTTCGAGTCTTTGTTTCGGCGTTATCGGGAAACAATTTCTAAATCAAAATCTTTTCTGCACCCAATATTTAACCCAACGAGGGTACGGTGCGATTGTCACGTGACAAACGATTTGTTGCTTAGCCGATTTCACGGTTTGATTGAGTGTATAATTGAATTATAATTGGTTTGTGGAACAATTAACCGTAAAAATATTAATACAAATTAGTCATCAATTTATATCAAGTATAAAAATGGCATCGTCTTAAAATATTCTTTTTATGCCCACAGCCTCTTATCACGCAGATTGAATTGTAATGAACAACACTTTATTGTTTGATAATAACTTGAATTTCATAGGGTATAGTATACGGTTCGTTCGACAATTTCGTGAAGAGTAGGCATACACATATAATATATATTTATACCCATTATACCATAATACATACGTGTAGGAGTATAGTCATCAGTCGTATAACTGGTAATTCTTCGGCGTCCTTCTTTTGGTCATCGCGCATCGGTGACAAATCTTTCTTTCTATTTCGATTTGTTTTTTTAAAAATTTAATTGAAGTTCCTTCGAACCATTATAAAATTTTAATTTGTTATTTCAGGTGTGACGATTGTTGTGTTTGAGACGAAATGGAAAATGGTTGTTGGATCTCTGTGTTAACCAAGTTGATAAACACGAATAATTGGCAAGGCAGGTAATAAGCATTAAGAATAAAATTGTTAATTGTAAAATATTTTGATAAATGGTAAAGTAATAAACATGTAAGGTTTAGAAGATGAGCCTTTATTAATAGTTCACCGTTATTAACTTATTACCTATACATTTATTGATTTACTTAATGGTTAAACCATGTAGGTAATATTCATAGCATGCAACGTTGTATTACATAGATCAAGAATTAATCTTCAATAAGTTATTGCTTCAATTAATATCTGCGTATGCCTCTTACAACGTGACCAAGCATACATTTTTGTTTCAATAAATCACCCTACAGGAACGAATTTGTGTGTATTTACCAGCCATTTACCATAATCGTACATTTTAACAGTTTTCAATTAAAATGGTTGCATTTTTGTCCAACGAGCTATACGACGCTCTTTTCTCCATAATATAACCATGCATCGATAAACCGGCCTTTTCGCCAGGAATTCCTCCAATTATGCAATATATAATTTCCGAGTTAATGGGACACTTAGATGATAATTAAATATAAAAAATAAAAGTTATTTCGGGCTATATAATTTACTCAATTTAAGCATAGCTAACGTAAATGGTGTTCTCTTGTACTTTATATACACCATGTACGAGTTGTGGATAATGATACTCCTCACCTGTCATCTGGAAAACCATTGAAGCGTGCAAGAGGTCTGATTTACCGTACCTTAAACACAGATTTTGCATTTAAAATTGCTAAACCGTTAGCAAAGTATACAAGTTTTTTTTACCATATTTTAATAAATCCTTAGAATAATAATGTTGCACTATGCAGATTTTATTAAGCATCCAAACAAATTTTAAATACAATAATAAATTTTTTTATACTAATAGGTAATAATCAAAAACGAAATTTGCATTGCTTGGCCATAATAAAATTAAAATACTTGTTTCGATTCGAAAGGTTCGTCATTCGATAATGCATCTTGAGATTTTTTTGAATTTTTGTAATAGGTAACATATTGATAAATGTTCAATAAATTCAAAACTAAAATATATTCGATTTTTGGCATTTAAATTTCCAAATGCCAAATTTCACTTCCACATTCCGCCCACTTTGAATAAACTTAAGTTTTTTTTACTTATTACCTATTAGCACAGCTATTAATAATAGTTTAGAATATCTTGAAGGGCAGTTCGGCTAACGCCAGATATAAAGTTTCGTTATGAAAATGAAGTCATTTGATGTTTATGTGAAAAGCCAGTTTTGAAACGACGAACTCTCGTTTTAATGAGACCACGCACTGCTTGTCTTACACTGAATTAATTTAACATACATGTATAGTACTTACATGTGTTATTTATGTGAACATGCAAACACAATATAAAATGTCTTTGTCAAATGAAAATTAACTTGTTTTGTGTTTATATGGTCGCATTTACGTATGTTTCTTATTGAAATTTTTAAATAATTTGCATTACAGGAATACAAAAAGAGATGAGTCGAAGAAGCGAAACGATCCAAGTTCTAGTGCGACCAGCTCATGCAGCTCGTCCGTAACTGATTTGTGATTGCCATTGGTTATATGTTTCTCCATCGAGATTAATATAGAAATAAATAAATGCGTATTTAAAATAATTCGATGCATGTTATCTCTTGATTTACTTTTAAATTATTACGATTAGTTCCGTGTCTCAAAGGGGAATTTAATTGCTATATTGCGAATTGCAGTTTTAGTACGAATGTTCGGGTAGTTTGTTACTTATTATAAATCATTGTATTTCATCTACCATATCAAATGTTTAATTAATCGGCTTAAAAGTTTTATTCTTATTTAATGAATTTTGTTGATGGAAATGGAAGTATGATGATATTATAATTGATTTTGTTTCCGTGTGTGGCGCCAGAATAAAATGGTTATACAAATTAAGTATTGTTTTTGTATTGCTCGGCTTAATTGTTGCTTTATCATTTTGTTGTTGTAAAAATAATAAAACCAGTTACAAACTGAAGAGAATTAAATTCCAATAGGTTCGGCCGATGTATAACTTTCCCGGCAGGCAAATTTTGATTTTAGGTGTATGACCGATTGAAGATTACCGATAGACCCCCGTAAAACCAGCAAGGAGTAAACTACAGAACAAAAACTTGTACACCAATTTTTGCAATTCCTTGACAGTTTCCTTGCAATTCCTGCAATTAACCCCTCACAATTCCTAGATTATTGTACACCAAAATTTAAATAAATAAAGAATTTAAAAAAATAAAAAGAATACCGGGTATTCCATACAATAACTACTAGAATTCAAAAAAAGTAAAAAGTGTCCGATTTAAAATTCTGAAGGTTTATGTACATGCTGTGCTGTGATTTGATTTTATTAAATAGCATTTCTCTTTCAAAACAAATAAATATTCTTTATGCATGGTTCTTAATACCATATTGAATTCACTATTTCGCGAGTAGACTGTATTTAATTTTATTAAATGTGTACATACTATATATTTATAATTTTATGCTAATCACGAAATAACCAGGTAAATCAAAGAAATTGAATATGTATAGACTAGCGATTAATAACTCTTATTTCTCCGCTGATAGTTTGATTAACTTAATTTTTTACTTTAATTAACAATTTAATTACTTCGCCAAGTTTTAAAATTAGTTTTAATTTTTATAAACAATAAATTATTGTAACAAGGTACTAAGCTTGTTTTGACTTCAAAAATTGATTTTAAAAAGGAATTTAGAATTTAGCACAATAATACTAAGTGTATTGAGTTTCATCAAAATACATCAATAAATTGATGAAATGAAAAATTCTTCTTTGTGGGTTCTAGAAAAATAAAAGATGGCAATAGTATATTACTTTCAAAGACTCGAATTTTTTTTGGTAAACAGTTAAATTGAAAGGAGAACTAGTATTACTAGTATTTTATAGGAATAGGAAAAAAGACCGAAACTTTCAATTCAAAATGAATAAGTGATATGGAAGATTTAGAAAACAGTAAACACTTAATTTTTATACTTTTTTTGGCATTTTTTTTGGCTGCCGAAAATTCGTTTAAATAAAATAGCATATCGTTTATCCTAAGGTAGTTTAGATCTCAACCATCGTGGAATCTTCTACAAACTGATGTTGCAATTAGCTCTCGAACTGTGAGTTAAATCTCAAAGTTAGCGTGTATAGTAACATAATATAATCAACTTGATTGCTTTTATTAGATGCGTTTGAAGAATGCTTGATATTTAAATAATTAACAAAAAGTCTGCTTGCCAATAATCACAAAATAAAAATGTAACATAGTCGTTTTGTGGTGCAATGTGACCTCTAAGAAAGCGCATAAAATATGTATGTTCGTGGGTACATGCAATTGTCCTGTTACAATATTTACATTTGCACCAGTCCGTGCTGTCTTCTACGTGCTTTAAATGTTTTTAAAAACCTAGAATATCTCTCACATCCAGCTGTTTTCAATAATTTTGTATATTTGCACCTGAAAGAATTTTTTAACAATTCCACTTTTTATACCTTTCGTATAAATAAGTCAGTTTCGAGCACGAGATATTCCAGCCCAGTACTACCTAAATATTTCAAATTTAAACCGACCTCGCGTTGGAGCATCAGCGAGAAAAATTTTGGAGCTTCCTTCTTTTGGTCATCTAGTAGTTAGTTACTAAATAAAAATACTAGATAAGCTATTGGATGAACTAACTAGGAAAGTTCAGCTCGTAAAGCAAAGTAAAAGAAGTGAAACAAAAGCTTGGTAATTGAGTACTTGTAAACCCTGAATAAGTTGAGAGCGAATTCAAGTTGATTTAATAACTTGGTCGAGATAAAGAACAAACAGAATAATAAGAAAGACGTTTGCTTGTATTGATGTTGTATACAATTGCAGTTGACATAAATGCAATGGTTGTGTAGTAAACACGTCTGTTAACTTCTCATTAGCATCACTTTGATTGGACGAAATATTCCATTAAATATACTATGTATGTCCGTGAAGCTCTTGAAGGTTTCGAGTTTACTTGTACAATTACAAAATAATACGTACGGCTTCTATTTATACATTCACATTATTACATACAATAACATTTCTATGTTTACGTGAAACCCTATAATTTCTGAGTGTACCAAATAACGTTGCATTTACTACGTACAGCAATTAAATTTCAGCAACCATCCATACCTAGTTAAATTTATTATCGATTTGATTGAAAGCCATTAAACATTTTACGTAACATTTACAGTTTCTCTAAAGCTTTTTCAATATTTATTATTAAAATTAAAAATTAAAATAAAATTTAGCGCATTACGTATTAGGTATATTATGATGGTAATGACGGTCGTTATTTGTAATTCGACTTTAATTAATTATTAATCGATTAGTCCGACGTAAAAGCTTATACAAAGAATTTAAATAATTTTTTGTTATAGTGTTTCACACATTATCGCACAAATTGAAAATAACCTTTAAAACGCTTTACTGTGGCTAATTTTTGCAAAACACTTAAATTACAAGTTCAGGTATGTGAAACGTAACTCCTATTTAAATTATTATTTGTTCAACTTGGGTAGCAATCAAATCTTTTTTTAAAAATGCAGCAATTAATCACTTGTGTTGTAAACTACATTTAAAATGCAACTGAAATATTACACACGTAATTACGTGGTAATTATAATTCATATACATATATAAAACATCTACTGAAATTCATCTTCTTAGCAGATTAATACAAGAAATTGTAATTATTGCAATTGTTTAGTAATTGCTGTACTTGAAAACAAATCATTTTTAATGATGGCAACTTTTTGAATTAATATAATTATACGTATCAACTCAATTATTTTACTTTTAAATTTACACACAGCGGCATTACAACTTAAATTAATCATTTTTAATAATTGGCCATATATAAATATACGATAATGTTATTAATTTTAACGTTTAACGACAAATTTTAAAAACTCACCAATTAGGCCACGGATTTTGTCTTATCTGAAACATTAAAAACATATTTAATTTATAAAGTACTATTATTAATCAGAAGATTAAGTTTTTAATTATTTTTAAGTAAGAAAAACCATCTTTTGTAGTCTCGTTAAGTTTTAATAAGGAAAGTTTAAATTGTGTCGAATTTTTTAACGTTGATGAAAGGAAATGCGATTTCGAACTAATTTGTATTGGATAAACCAGAAAATCGAGAGAAACAAGTAACGGTTTTCCAAAACACATTTTTTTGAAATTATTTCTTTGGTGCCTAATTTTGAATAATGTTTTATAAAAATAGTTTTGTTAATACAAGGACATTTAAAAAGAAGAAAAATATTTCAAAGCGAGTTAACCTGTTAATCCCGAAAATTGATTAATTATTATCAACTTGCAATTAGAAATTGGCTTTATGTCTCGAAAAATGTTCAACATCTGCGTTTTTTTAATATTTTATAAAAATTATGTCATTCTCATATTTTTCTGGCGAGGAGAACCAAGAAAATTGGGAAGGACTACAACTACAAATAGTAGAAATAATCAAATGCATAAGCTAAAACCGGCTAAAACAAAAAAATTTCTATACCTACATATAGTATACCTATAATTATATATTGTTTATTTGTGGATAAGCAACATTGTAGATAAGCTGTACAAGTTATAAGTAGATACCTACTATAATCAGCATGAATTCCAACAGCTTATTATTACACATTTAGAATCTGTCACAACTTGTGACAATATTCCGATATGCATCAACTCGAGATAAATCATAAACTAGCAAAGACCCAATTGCGAGATTTTACTTCTCTCACTGACTGAACTACATAATTTAGTCAACGTGTGGATTTTTGAAAAATTTTTGTCAAAGAATAATTTATTATTTGAGTGTTTATTATTTCTTTGTCGAAAAAACAACTTTTGAACTTTTTTCTAACTCTAAGTAGAAACCCTACATCCTTCGTTTATTTTCAATGGATCCTAGGAGTAAGTAATAATTTACTCCTTTCGCCCATCAATTCCACTTGCCCTAGTTACGGACATCAAACTTCAAATAAACGGCTCAATAACGCCAGAGGGAATTATACATCCTCTGTGAATTCGCGCTTACTTGTGAAAAGGCCAAATTACATAGTATACATCATGTTTTAGCTACTTTTAAAAAATATATAATTTTTTTATCTGTTTCGGATAGGTAATCTTATGTTTTACTTATTTCCGGTTAACGTCATAAGTTAGTAGCATTTTAGTTTAACATACCAAAATAATAATTTATTTCATCTCTTGCGATGCAATATGCCTACGCAAATACACTTTTGTATAATAAATCAAGTAGATAGATTATTATCTCTCAAGTTTTATTATAAACATCCATCACGTAATATGTAAATTCATCTCACTCTAAAAAAAGTTTGACGTCGTTTAAAAGTCATTAGTAACTATAGCCTCATCAGAGGTTTTTGCTGCTACAACAAATTTTAAGACCACAACAAAGTTTTTTATGTTCGAACAAATTTTTTTTTTCCAAACAAAAAAAACTTTGTTGTGGCAGCATAAAATTTGTTGTTGCAACAAAACAACTCTGTTGAGGCTATAGCTACTAACAACTTTGTTACGACGACAAATCTTTTTTCAGAGTGCTACTATGCATATACTTTTAATCTTTTCTTGTTAAATATATACCGTTTTATACAAATTAATTTAATTTCATCAATTTTTCAGGAATCGATACACCTCAGAATCGAATAAGCTGAAAAAAAATATTTTGAAAATATTCCAAGTCAAGCACAAATTAATATGACATGCAGAGCAGGCCAAATTTACGAGAAAGGAAGTCAACATATCTAAAAAAAATTTTTCAACACATCGCTCGCTAATGGGCTTAAAGTTTTTTAAAATACATTTCTCAAAGGTTCTGCACAAAAGAGCGTTTAAGCGCGGACATTATAGAAGTTCTAAATAAAACTTAAAACTTCTCTTGAAGATTTTCTTTATCAATTCCGGTTTGAAAGCTTAAAATTCAATTAAGTTCACGTAAACTGTAAACTTTATTACTTATTCTTATCAGACACGCTTTGAAGTTTATAAAGAATAATTCAAATTATGCTAAACAACACGTACGTTGATTACCACATGTCGTCGTATTAGTGCATTTGCAAATTTTTTGCGTCAAAAGTGCAATGGCCGGCACACTTTTTGCGAAAATTGATGCAAATATTAGCTCCAGATGCAAACTAAATTTGTGTGTAAAACATTTAGAGAACTAATTTGAAACTAATTTAAAGTGCAAATTAGACCTAATGGAGAATAAAGCGATCGTAATTCATGATGAGAGCGCGATGCAGTTTTTGCTACTGAAAATCTATAAAATGGAACAAGTTAAATATACCCGCTGGTGCATATCGTTGTTATAATATTATTTATGTATGGTGTCGGTGTGTTGCCATTCCGATAACCATCTGCGGATCTGTTGTGAGGTTGTCCGGTTGTTTTGTTGGAATAATTCGTGATCACGATAAGCAGTAGTTGCCGATATCTCGTATGAATAATGGCAATACTAAACGATCTTACCTACTCCATCCACGATAAAAAGGAAAGCTCCAAATCAATCTCGTCGAAAGAAAAACTGCCTGCGCAATCATGTATGGATACAATAATTTTATTATGTGCCGAGGGAGAAACTCAAAACTTAAGAAACTCAAGTTTCGAGTAAAACAGACAGAACGAAAGGAAATTGTTGGTATCTCACGTTACACTCGCAGCCTTAATAAAACTGTCAATTAAATACAAGTACGTGTTTAAAAGTAAGTGGTCCTGTAGTCTCTCCTCCTTTACAAAACTTATAGAACGTGCTCGAGTAATTTTCATTTATCCCCAGCAGGAACAATGTCGATTAATGGAAGATACCAGACTAAAAGCATAGCTATTTGCATAGGAAAGTGATTATTCAGTCGGTCTTGTTAACAACTTGTTGTGCAATACCTTCATTATTATTATTATTAATAATAATAACAACCATTTGCTAACTTTATGGTTTACCATGCACTCGTTTAAAACATCGCAACCATAAAATAATAGCAATGCCGAATTATTTTGCCACAAAAACGGTTCCGACATGATTAAAAGTAAAAATTTTATTATTCTACAAGTCGACTATCTTAATTAATTCGCTACGAATTGGTCGTAAAAGCGAGACATGCTAAAAGCTCTCTCGGTTCGCCGTATAAAGCTCAACTACTATTATTCGAGCTGCATCAAGGGCGCCGTAAACTTCGTTTTAGGATCGCTAGTCCTCCTAGTCACGTAGTAATCCTGGATTATCCTGCAGGCTGTCGTGCGTCTGGCAGGCCGACGGTGACCTGCGATGACCTCGGAGGTAAGACGCACCACCCCGCACCGCGACGCGCACCCCCGCGTAATGCGGTCCTTAAACTCGTAACCCGGTAGACGGCGGCCCAACAGGAGGCCGTTCACCCATACGTTTGCACGCGCTGTCAACCGCAGAAAAACGAAAACATGAAGATAGTTAAGAAAGGAATCGCGTCAAAGAATGGTAATTATCGTCGACTCAAACTGAAGAGTCTCGACTACACTTTCCCCCATTCTATTCAAATTACTTAATGCATATTTAAGCCGGTTAAACGGGAAGCATTTTCTAGTCTAGGGTACAAGAATTTAAAAAAGAATAGCAAAGTATTGCACCACTACCCCATTAAAGCGCTTTCCCAGACCATTAGTATTTAATTATTACTTTTTCAGTTTAATGCGCACCGAAAAGTTTCCGATGTGAAGGGCAACACCAAAAATTTAGACGCAGACTAAAGACGCGTGCACCAAGGCTGGAATTATTGATGTTACATTCTCCCCTGCCTGCAGTGTACCCCAGACAGACCCGAACCTCCCAGAATAGTAAAACGTCAACTTTGCGAAGACCGCTTTTTATCAAATCCAACTTTAACCATTAATTACATTTCTTTAACTGAGGAGCTTTCGGATATGTGGCTTTCGAGATCGCAGTGACCACCTCCAACCGCAAGACTCAGTATTCCATGCTGTTTCAGTTGAAACCATAATTAAATTTTAGTTTCTTGCAGGATAAGTTCAAGCATTCGCCGTAAACAATTTCCTGCTAGCTTCCTTTATGTTTTAAACTTTATCAAGGATATCTTTGATTTTTTATCGAATTATCCTGGCGTCAAAAGTCAAGATAATGTTAAAACAATTTCGACGTAAAAAGAAAAACGCAATAACACAATTGGAAAATCCGCAAAAATAAAAGTTAAATTTTATCGACTAATATTTTGAGGCAGACGCGTCGTAGTAGTGTGAGGTGGTTTAACCACCTTAACCCACACCACCTAACGTCTGGGACGCACCAGACGGGCCTATCGACCGATCCCGGACCTGCCTCACACGGCCCCACTGCACCCGCATCGACCAAAAGCTCTACGCACATCCGGAAGACGCCGCTACACTAGGAGTGCGCCACTACGCCAATGTTTAGGAAATGCACCGCAAGCTTTTTGTGTTCTAGAGTCCGTGTCAACCTATACTACAGAATTTTTTCGACTCTTACGCTCATTATTGGCCATCCGAAAAAACTACATAATATACAATTTATTGAATATTTATCAAGCTTCAAACGTCTTTCGTGTGATATCAACATTAAAAAGACATTTGTATATTAAATTTATGAGATATGAACTGTAAATCCCAATGGTGCACCAACACACACTCACACTACACACCCTATCAATATACTTGCAGCTTCATAAATAACTGAAGATTTACTGAGCTATAAAATATTACGTTTGAAAAGCAACTTGGTTTAAATTTTTATATAACGTTAGTTCGAGAAATTAAAAGTGAGGACTCCATTTAATCAAAATTAAAAACTTACTCTTTTCAAGTTTTCAGCAGATAATGAAAAATGTAAAACTTACTTTTATTGTGTCGAAAAAGCATTGATTTACATTTATTATTGTTGTTATGAATTCCTATCTGACAAGCAATTATTTCTTTTAAACAAATAAATTTATATACTGACGCAGAAGCAGAATCACAATCTATACGTTTCCTAATAGGTGCCCAATGTAAAATTGAAAAAGCAAAACGAAAACCGAAATTATTAAGCTACAGGTTCAAATATGAAAACAACAAATCTATATTAAAAATTTGGTTCTTTTTGTAACAACTAAGAATTCAATTCAAATTCAAACTTCAAAAGTATAGCATTTTGCAATCCTCTTTCGGTCAATACCGAAGTGAGTTTTCACTTGAGTCTTGAGTGAACTCCACCCAAATAAGAAACTCGAGTTATTTTGAAAAAAACAAGATCGTTTATGTACCTACTCTGTTGAGCATCACACATCAGAAACATCAGGTAATATAAATGATATCATTTTCACTACATTGAATCTGCACTAGACTTTTTTACGTTTTTTACATTTAGTCGTAAATATTGCAAAATATATTGTAAAAATATTACAAAAGTTTCAAATTTATGAATGTTATGATCGTTTATTTAGTTAAAATATAATATTTGCAAAAGGTAAATATTAAACAAAATTATTGCCGTGGTTGTGATTCCATTTTACATACACATCTTAATATCAAGAATTTTGAAAAAAATAACAACAGAATAATCAATTATTATTACCATAACGTAATCTGAAAGGTAGAGAAGTCAGAGAAATTTGGGTTTCCAAAAGTGTGGTCATAAATTTGAAAAAATTATTTGTACTGAGTTTGGATTTCACGTTAAGTTGTTGATCTTTACTTAGTATGTTTAGTTAATAAGTAGCCACTTCTGAAAGGCTTCTTCTGAAACCAAATGTTTGGTGGATTTATTCTAAATATAAAATAGTTTTCCGTAAATTATATTATCTCAAATTAGATGGCACTACTCTTTTTCCTTCCACTGATTGATATTGTAATGCTACTATTTATATCAATGTTTGAAACGAAAGATTGAAAGAAATTAATGTAGGAATTACAAAGAAATTGTCAAGGAATTGCAGAAATTGAAACCAAAAAAGAGGAATTAGTTTATATGATTCTGGTCTGCGGTTTACTCTTCGGTAATAAAAGGTGTCCCAACAAGAGCGGAAAATTTAAATTTAATTAAATTTTTATTACCGAAATATTGATTTAAGCATAAAGTAGAAATAATATTATAAGAATTATTTATGGAACAATACATGTGGTAAATGCTCTTCTTGGATTTTCTGACACACTTACGTTCTTTAAACAAAATTTTCAATCACTGTTTGACGTTAATTGTGGCTAGATTTAAAATATAGGTACACTGTCTGATTGCCTCCTTCAAGGCTTGAGTGGCGACGAGCTTGATGACGTAAACTTTTGATTTCAAAAAACTCCAGAGAAAAAAGTCCGAAATTTTATTCCACAAAAAATATATAGTGAGCCTATATGAAAGAAAAGCGACATCAAGGTTCCGTATTTTCAATTTTATATTACGGAAACTAGAAATCTTAATAATTGATAAACTGATAGATAGACAAACCAGATATGATTATTTAAAAATAAAAGAATTGACGCTGCGTCAACTTCCAATCCATCAACCTGTATTGTAGCATAATAATGCGTTGAAAAATTAATAAATTTAATAAGAATAACTTTTTTAAATAGCGTCATAAATAATGTACTGTACCCAAAGCTTTGTGAAAGAAAATTGAATTTTTTCTTGCAACCTTAGTTCTCATTTTTTAAGAAAAGATTGACTTAACTATTTCTTTAGCTAAAATGAAACTTAAAGAATATTATATAGATAAGGCCATAATTTATTTTAACCCAGTTCTGAGGTTAGACCGCAGACTTCACGAGCGGCCATCTTAATTTGAAATTTTCATAATAATGACAATTATTAAGGCTCATTTTATGATTATACTACATTATACCTACACATTTTATTTACTAACCTATTTTTATTATTTGATAAATTAACTGATCGGGGACTTTATTTTTAATAAAAACAGAATTGCAATACATAATAATGATTTATTTACAACAAAACACAGTTCACCGCAATCATCTCTCCCATAAATTGTTTGATAAAGCATTTGAACATAGCGTCTGGTTTCAAGATACCGCGATTTTCGTCCCACTTGGAATTGAAAGGATAATTTAACACTCCTACCTGATATTAAAACTCACCGCAAGAACTCAAAAACCTAGTATACGAGAGTGCTAAATTTTTGGAAAAAAAGCTAAGAGTCCGCATGTTGAGCTATCCAGCACTAGCTCAACTTGGATTTTCAAAAAGGACTAATATGATGATGGTTCATGGTGCTTTAATTAACACATGTTTGCATTAACTTGACACATTTTATTTTTTAATTAATATGCAAATGGTGTGATAATTACAAAACATGAGTTGTTTCGTTATAATTGCAACAGAAACATTTTTAACAAGTGTTGAATAGAATTCCACGAAAACTACCTTACATGTTTAATGGTATGTAGGTGGTACGCAATGCATTGCATCTGCATGCATTTGTCTTGTCGTTGAGATTAAAATAGATTTGCTTCACCGTTTGTTATGTAACGGTTACCTCTTACTTCCAAGGGCCTTTCTAAAATAGGTTTTTCTTTCCGAAAGGCAATGGTATGCTCTTTTGGCGTGAGAAACTAAAGGAACCGTGGTCCGTTTGCCCCTTGGGGTTTTTAAACTTAAAAAGTGGCAGCTATGAAAAAATTACTTTCGGATAACCCTGTACATAAGGTTAACCATTGTTATTCCAAAACTTTAATTGAACTGCAAATGCAATAAAAAACGTATTTGGCCATTATATCGTTGGATTCCGATAAAACAGTAGTTGCATTTGGGATAATCGATAAATTAAAATTAAAAATTTGTTACCCTTTATACACCCAACACATTGGCTATTCTACTAACATAGTAACACTGGTCAAGATGGATGATAATATACAAAACTAAAATTTACTTACAGAACCGTGATATCATAAATAAGCTTCAATAATAACGGCGTCGGTGAGTATCTATACGGATGTATAACTTGGTCTACTTTATGACCTTACACGGCGACGCTAGTGCAGTATTCGGCGTCTCGACGCTGTCTGATCTGAACCAAATACGTGCAAAGCTTTCAAAATGCAACCTATTACGTTTTCTGAATTAACAAATTTTTGTCTTTTACTTGTTCTCGGTTTTCAAATTTTATTTTAAACTTTCAAATTGTGGAAATTTTAATTGCACGCGAGAAAATTATTGTGGCCACAACGCATTAAAAACGACAGTTAACGAGTTGCAGGCGTTTGTGTGGGTTACTTTCCTATCACTCGTCAGACGTTGTGATATAAGAACTCTCGTACTTTGTATTTCATTACTTTGTATTTGTCGTCGTGTTTGCTTAACGACGACATTATTTCATTTCCACAAAGGAAATGTATTATTTTCAAATTCACCCACAGGGAAGAGCAAATCGCGTGAGAAGATAATTCGCCTACCCCCTCCCCCTACCCCCTCTCGCGCCTAATACTTAATTTTGCTTTTAAAAATATGATGTGAAAAACAATTAACGCTCTCTGACCGAAAAGAATAAAAATATTTAACTTCTGTAGCAAAATTGCAACTCAACTGTACCTTCAGAATTATCGAAGCTTGAAAACGCATAGTTTTTTGAGTAGAGCTACTAGACAAAAACTTTTTATTTGACCAATCAAGTTTATTGTTAAAACTAAATGCAACGTAGAATTTTCTCGTGTGTATTTTTTCAATTTTACGGTTAAATAACCAAAATTTTGCTGATGTCATATTTGCAACAATAATTGCACTCTGCACTATTAGACAACTTTGTGAAAAACATTCAGTGCACTTGCAGGTTTTTTTTAAAAAAAAGTTTATTGTTAGGATAAACTTTTATCAATTTGTGCTATCGCCGTTTAAGCATGATACCCAGTATGATGATAACTTCCATGTTACAATGCATTCCATTTTTATTATATTTTTTTTGGTTTCGCTTCACTCAAACCGATTTAGCTTGAACATTACAAAAAAGTGCATTTTGAACCACTCGGTTAGAAAATTATAAAAATATGCACCGATGTAAAAATTTGCCATCAACTTCTTCATTTATTCTAATCAGGTGATTATTATTCTCAAAAACCTGTTAGTGTATGTTTCAGTTTTTAAATTAGCAATGGCTATTTTACTGATGATGAAGATTGGAGATGAACAAATGGTGGAGGAATTCATCTAACATGAATTCTTAAAGCACGAGCGATTTAATCTCGAGCAGATAGTGCCATATTAATATGAAGCAAAATTTAAAAACTTTTGATAAATATCGCACAAGCCTTCTTAACAATAGAAAAAGTTGAATCATGATAAAATGTTTAATGTCGTCGTCGTCTCTCCTGCATGTTCCTATTCAGAAGTTCCAGCTTGGCCAAAAAAATTGAAATATTAAATGATAAAGTTTCTGTAATAAAATAAGAAGCTCGAGATTTTTGGTGGATCTGTGTGTGCCATACATGTGTACCTATATGGAATATTATGTAAATTATATGTTATATGTAAATAACAAAGAGTTTATTGTTTTTTTAGTGTATACTATGTTGGTTGTTATAATAAAGAACTGCAAAAGAAGTAAATAATGTGATTCAGTGGCAGCGGTGCATTCTTGAGCAGTCGTGCTGCGTGCACCAGTCCAGGGCCACCCGCTGTGCTCGGCCGCCCCGTAGATAAACATCTACGGTTACTACAATGCACCACAGCTCCGGTGTCACCACATACCCGGAAATTGATTCAAGAAAAAAATATACTAGCAGAGTTGAAAGGTAAGAATTTTCACATAACCTATTACGCAAAGCTCGAAGCAACTTTTTTCCGCAAAAGAGTTTTCATATCATAAATATATGTATTAACAATCCGTACTTTACTTACCTCTTTGGAAATATTTTCTTTCTCTTCTTCATGTTGCTCTTCAATCTCCTTTTCATTTGGTCTGCAACAAAAAGAAAAATTTCAAATAACTTTACACGTTCAGCTTAACGTGGAATCCAAACCACGATACAAATAGTTTTGGGACAATTGAATCTATCTGTACAGATTAAGACTTCAAAAAGCTGAAACTAGCAATAACGGAATTCAGATTGCATTGCAAAATGATAACTGATGAGTGATGGATGTAAAACCGTAATTGTAATATTACAAATATTAATGCATTTTGAAAAACAAATTTTAGGTTTTAATAAATAACAAGAAAATAAGAAGTAGCATAACAGAGCTTAGAATTTTTATATTTTGACTTCTCCAGCTTTAAATTAAGCAAAGGAAGATAATCTATAATGGATTTAGAATATTGGTAATCAACTGAACTCGTGAAGTGCCTGATCTTTAATTTATGAAAAAAAACGTCAAGCAATATATTGCTGTGTTTTTTTTATCGGAATTATCTTTGCATTATACATTGATAATTTTGGAAAACTTGCCTTTATTTAATTTTTGTTTTAATTTTCCGCGATATGTTTAAAAGTTGGCAGTTTTAAGAAATTACAAAATTTATATAAACTTAGTCTCATTTGCACAAACTCTTTTTTAATTTATCAAATTACAGTTGAAGTTGATATATTAATAAATTGATTTTTAATATTAAGTTTAAGTTTAGTGTAATTTGTCGTATTTAGCCACTTTATTACTGGGAGTAGGAAGTCCCGATTTAGCAAACCCCTGCTAAAGTCAACATACAAAAATTAAGTAAAGTCAAGTTTTCCAAAATTATCAATGTATGATCAGGAACGTTTTTAGGCTTCAAGGCTCCTTAGGCTAAAAATCAGTCGGCGCCCCCGGCTGTGTGAATCGATTACCTAGGTTTATTTACTAAAATACGAAATATTTTTAATTAGTTTTCAAACATATGGTATTTTTTATTGCGGGATTTTTAAACTTAAAATTTCTGGGGCCTCTTAGTATTTGGCGCATTAGGGTGTAGCCTTTTTAGCCTATAGGGTAAAACGTCCCTGTGTATGATGCAAAGATAAGCCCGCCTACGGCACCGACTGTATAAAATGCAAAAGTGACCGCATTGCTGTATTGCAATGAGATTTTCGACCTAGTAAATCTACGAAATCCATAAAGTAATTTTACCATAATCTCATCAATTATTGACATTTTTGTAATAGAACGCTGGTCGAGAAAAATTAGTCCAATACGATTTTCCTAGCAAGTGATTAATTATACACAATGCAACTTATCGTACCTAATGAAGAAAAGACTTGCATCAGCATAACTTACCTAAAGAAGTCATAAATCAAATTAATGACGTTTGTTGTAAATTGATTCGTGTTGTATTGGTACACAGCTAAACTAATTTATCATACTATTTTCCATAAAAATGTCGTACGTCTAGAAATCAGAGGTGTACTAACTAGCAGCTACAAAGAAGTCGGGAAATCCTACATAACAGGAAATTTTGAAGGTGAATATTTAATATTCTAAAATATGGCTTGTTGGGTACCGCATGTGAAACGTAGAGCGATAAAGCTCATATGCATTAAAAATAAATGAAAACTAAAATAATCTTACATCCTGTCAGTAGCCACTTTACAACACCGAGGATGTGACATAATGGATTAATCCTATTAGAGCTCCTTTGTTATTTCCTTACATTATAAACGGGTTTTACTAAAAGTAAATTCATCGTCAGGTTATTTATTCAAAAATTAAGTTTGCATAATGTGAAAATAGAATTATAAACTATCACAAATTATAAGCAAGCATGTACAAGTAAATATTAAAATTTGGTAAAAAAAACTGAGTTTATATAGTTGGAAGGAAATGCTACAATTTTACATAAAACGTGTCGAAACCTGTCTACAAAATTGTAGTATTTACTTTTCTGCCGCCGCGCCGCGCCGACATCAGGAAAAGCTATACTTTAATAGTTATTAATTATATAAGGGAATTATATAGCCTCTAATCCACGAGAAAAAATGAGCACTCGAGGCGCAGCCAAGAGTCACATTATTTCGAGAGTTTTTTTTTTCGACACCATGGCCAAAAAAGGCCAAAAACCACAAATAAAAATTCTGGTTTTGAGAAACGTCAGATTTGACAAATTTATTTTGATCAAGAATATCAAGCAATATAGTATTATGAATTATAATTCACTAGTGTATTAAGAGGCCTCTAATCCACGGCAAACAGACGTATTAAACCTTAATAATATATAGTGGTCGTGGATAAAAATTTTAAAAACCACTACTACTACTCTATAATATTCAGAGTCGGCCCCCTTGCTCAATTACGATTCAGTTTATTAACAAAATGCATTTTTCGTTTTGACTTTCGGGATAAATCCGCGAGACCAAATTATAAAAGCTTAACGTTTAATCCAAACTACGTCACAAATCACAACGACAATATATTAGGTTGTCAAATATCTTCCTTCCGCCTTTTTGCTCTTTATTCAATGCTTTATAAAAAGTGTTACAGTGATCGGATTTAGTTCAAATATGCGCCGTTTTGTTCGATAATCTGTTTCCATCTAGACGGCAACTTCATAATACCCCCCTCGTAGAAGCCCCCTCCTTATTTGCGAAGAACTCGGACAGCCACTTTTCACAAGCCTCTTTTGAGTTCAACTGTACACCACCAAGGGCGTTTGCCATGGACAGGAACAGGTGGTAATCACTTGGCGCCATGTCCGGGCTATATGGTGGATGCGATAAAACCTCCCATCCGAGCTCCCGTATTTTCTGACGAGTCATCAACGAAGTGTGTGGTCTGGCGTTGTCCTGGTGGAACACTACACCCTTCCTGTTGGCCAATTCTGGACGCTTCTGGTCGATCGCCTGCTTCAAGCGGTCCAGTTGTTCGCAGTAGATGGTAGAATTAAGCGTCTGGCCATATGGGAGCAGCTCATAGTGGATGATTCCCTTCCAATCCCACCAAACACACAGCAAAGCCTTCCTGGCCGTCAATCCCGGCTTGGCCACTGTTTGGGACGATTCACCGGCCTTCGACCACGACTGTTTCCGCTTGATATTGTCGTATGGGATCCATTTTTCGTCGCCAGTTACCATCCGCTTCAAAAATGGGTCGAGTTCGTTCCGTTTCAGCAGCATATCGCAGGCGTTGATTCGGTCCAGAAGGTTTTTTTGCGTCAAATCATGCGGCACCCAAACATCAAGCTTTTTTGTATCCACCTTTCTGCAGATGGTTTAAAATGGTTTGGTGACTAACTCCCATCTTCTGGGCGATGTCACGAGATGCCACATGCCGGTCTAACACGACGATTTCCATGATTTGATCGGTATTCGTCGTCACAGGTCTTCCGCCGGCTGGCTTATCCATGGTGTCGTTTTCACCGGCTCCGAATCGTCGAAACCATTCCTCCGCGGTTCGAAGTGATAGAGTACCATTCCCCAAAACATCATTAATCTCACGGAACGTTTCTCTAGCGGATTTGCCTTTAACGAAGGAAAACTTTAAAATAGTGCAAATTTCGGAGTTAGTGAACTCCATGTTTACACGTCTACAACTGTTGAACGCAATATCCAAACTAATCATGCATAGCGTCGTTTTGTAGGTTATGTCAAGACCTGTCAAATGATGTATAGTATTGCCAGATATGAGCTCTGTAGCGCTTTGTACATAGCCGCGAAATTCAAAAGACAAAAAGGCGGAAGGAAGATATTTGACAACCTAATATATGTATTTTACTAGTAATAATGGGCGTCGAACTTATAAAGAAACTTAAGAGAGCATTAAATTTCTCTGCTTAAATTTTAATGCTACCTTAAATTTCTTTACTAAAACAAAAGGGGGTGATAGGAATATCGGCTAAACTCACGCTAATTATATTTATTAAAAAATATACAAACGACACTGTTTCGAAGGGATTAACCGCTTCTTCTTCAAGTTCACATAAGATACCTTTTGGGATACATCAAATTTTCTTATGTAGAAAACTGGCCGAATACCAACCGTATTCAAACATACAGAGGGGCTCGAAAAAACAAAAGGTTATAAACGGACAAACAATCAACCAATCCTATGGAATCTGGAGTAACAGTGGTGAGCTGATATCCTAGAGTTCCAGATATACAAAAAGTTATAAGTAGAACTATGGTACACATCATCAAATTAAGTATTCGCAATTTACACGCCGCGATAAGATTCATCATGAACATAAGAAGATTATCTTTTCAGAGTTGGCTCATATATTACCGTACACAGAATTCAGCACATTACAAGATCAAATTCTGACCGACGTTCACCATCAACATTGTTTACACCGCGATTCCCTACGAAAAAAGTTATGTAAGACTTCCTTACATAATAGATCGAACCCAATCAACATACCTAAGTTCAAATTCAACGATCGAGTAGTTAATATGTCTTCCACAACATTGAATAATGATCACATTGAATTGTTGAGTAAAGGTTTAAAATATTCTCCCAATATCCTAGTCTCTAAAAAAGATCTGGAAATATTGGGAGTTTGCACTGAACTCAACATTTCAAAATCAGAAGATGTAGAAAGTAGAAAACAAGAAAAATTCGAAGAAAGATTTAAATATCATTAAATCACTCAAAAAGTTATGCGAGAATGAAGATCTGGTCATTTGTAAAGCAGACAAACAAAATACCGTAACAATTTTGGATGGACAACATTATAGAACTAAATTAAATAATTTGATTGCTGACTTTACCTTGTTCGAAGAAATACCGGGGGACCCAACCGATAAATTGAACAAGAGATATATGATATAACCAGACGAACAAATACCATAATTCCAGAGCAGGTTCGGTTTAAGGTACGCAGCATGAACCCTCGATCTCCTATTCTATATGGATTACCAAAAATTCATAAAGCAGATATACCGTTACGCCCAGTTGTGTCATGTATTAACTCCCCGACTTATTTTTTATGTAAACATACGAGGGGCGTTTCACTGATGGCAATACTGTACAAATTGTTGGTAATATGATGGAAATAAGAAGCAATAGATAGTAAATAAACGGCAATTGTGGTAATAAGTGGCAATAAGTGGCAATGCAGAGCAATAAGTGCGCAATACTGAGTAATAAAACGGCAATAAGTAGCATTAACTTTTTTAATTTGTTTTTAGGTAAGTGAAGAAATCGGAGATAAAAGGAGGGGGCGGCTACTCGACATCACCGATTTCGTCCGGATTTATAGTGTATAGAGGGCTTGACTAGAATTGAAACTGAGACAAGTTGTAGCTCCAGATGGCCAAGCGTTTAGAAATTAAATTTTTTTTATTAATTAGTTTATTTTTATTGTGTATTTTTAATAATATTTAAATTTTATCGAAATAGGTAACAACAGCCGAATTAGGTTACGTTTTTTTTTATTTTTTTTTTTGTGTTCAATTGTCCACGGGTTCACTTGTCCGTGTGTTCACTTGTCCGTGTGTTCACTTGTCAGTGGGGTCACTTGTCATGTGTTCACTTGTCGTGCGTTCACTTGTCGTAGGTTCACTTGTCATGTGGTCACCTATCATAGAATCAAAACTGATTCTAACTTCCAATTGATATTGAGAAGTCGTCAAATGAAAATGAGAAAGCGTCAAATGAAGATGAGAAAACGTCAATTGTAATACGGAAAGCATATTAATTTTTAATATACTTTTTTTAAAAGCAATATTTTAATTTTATTTATTTATTGGTATTATATTGGTTATATATGGATTTTATTAATTATCCGATGTAATAAAATAACCGGATTTGTTTAAAGAATTAAAATTAGTATTTTGAAAAGTTTTTTTTGTAATTTACTTACAGTTTTGCTGTATTTCGTTGCAGAATTGATGCTTTCTCATCTTCATATGACGCTTTCTCATTTTCATTTGACGACTTCTCAATATCAATTGGAAAATATTAATAAATTACAATTGAGGTTTTTGAAAATGTTAATGTTATGTTTATGAAAATGTTATGTTTGTTTTCAACCAATAAGAAACGTGCCAATATATCACAACTAAATTACTACAACAATAAAAATGAGTGATTTATAGTATGCGAGAATGGGGAAATGAAGAAGCAGTAAAAGGTAACAATAGATAACAAAAAATAAATGATTTAATGAGATATATTGCGTTCAAATAAAACTACAGGATGAGACCAAGTTATGTGCATTCCTCCTACAAAGCCATGTTTCCTGATAGACAATGCAGGTGTGTAACATAGTTAACACCCCCACGTTTGAACATCTTAGATCAAAAAATGTAAATTTGCGTACATACATTTTCATAAATTACACTGCACGAACGCTTCCAAATCTAGACAGATTCGAAACTGGACTGGGCGTTCGGAAGTATACGTTCTAACAACATAAACCGTTGTTGGCCTGCCGCATAGCATTACGAAAAACCAGATGGCTTTTCAATAGCCGACTTCAGTTGAAGTATAATAATGAAGAGAAATAAAATAACGAAGATTACTGATCTCATTAACTATAAGAATCATGAATGTCAGGTGGTGGCGATACTTTATGTCAGTTACCTGTTGTAGATGAGAGCAGATGACTTCCACGAGGTGTCAACCAAGAACGTGCGCTCGCTTATTACTTGCGTGATCTCTGCAATGCTTTCTATAAATAATCCTTTACGGTTTTTGCTTAACAATTCCTTCTTCTTTTCCAACATGTGTCATCCTGCAGTTGTAAAACAAACGTGAGGTATGGTGCAGCATTAACTAGCAAACAAATCTATCATTGTGTATATAGAAGTGGTTGTTGGAAAAACGGATGACTTGATGTGATGTGTGGGCCATTAGCATAGGGCGTGCGGTCGCGACCTACCCCACAGCCCACGTGTGAGATGCACACCACGATATTTCTACAACTCCTACACAACAATAGAAGTGAAGGCATATTCAACTAACTACTGGTTTGTTAAACCAAGCGAGAACAAACGAAACCATCAGTCACACACATCTTTCTCGACGTTAATTTAATGTTCACTTAAAAGTCAAGAAATAAACGCGGCAAGAGAAAAATTATGCGACTCTTGAGATAATTCGTCATGTCAAAACTTGGCCGCGGTCTCGACTTTTCAATCATACTGTATACATTGAAAATAGGTACACCATGAGTTAACTGTTTAACCACAATTTAAAGTCTTTGTTCTGTCAGGTCGATTAAATTCACAATTGAAAAAATTTCTTACAAGAAATTACAATCCTACAGAAGTTGTTTTATAAATTTGTTATCACCCCGTATATTTTGCTCTGTCTATTAAATACGTAAAGAAGTAAACGTTGGCAGGCAGTTTAAATTCTTGAATCGTATAACCAACCACTTATTTTATTTGTGTCAAATTTATCTTCGCAATTCGAAAGGTTAATGATGCTACCGCGGCATAACTTCTGAATTTTTTTAAATAAAGTAAAAAAACGAATTGGAAATTTTATTAAGAGTTTCTTTAAATTTTTATAAATGCAAGAGAATAAATAAGTGGTGGATACAAAAATTTAAAAAGAACATGAAAAATTAGCTTGCAAAGTTTGATTCTAGGGAGAAATTTTCTAATTAATGATTTTTCACTACAATTTGGCTTCATCCTGTACATTAGAAAATTTACAACAATCACGCATCTTGCGCCATCTCGTCAAACACTGGCAACTAAAGTGACGTTTCCCATATTTACATTTTAAATTATTTAATAAAACCGATTAATATTACATTTAAATAAATAAAGAGTGAACTTTGTCGACTCGAGTATATTAAACATTAATATAGGGATATAGTTTTAGAAGTTTCAGGTAATCTAATTTTTTAGGTTAAGTTTGGTCGACTACATTTACAATTTTTAGCTAAAAATGGGTACTTGGAAGTTGGAGGTCTTGAGAATGGGAATCTACATGGCATTTCCTGTTGCATTGTTCCATTATTTTAATCAACCTGAATATTTTGAAGAATGGGTTACGAAAACTCGACGTGAAATTTATCCCCCCGATGATACACCCCGGATTTTGGAGTTCAAAAAAGCTCTGAAAGATTTACAGAAGGAACAAGACGACAAACTATTTGCAGCATTAGAAAAATAAGCATTTGATTGTGATAATTTGTTGTAGTAAGTAACAAATTTCTTGTAAATAAATGTATCGTTTGGTTTCATAAAAAATTATTGGAGTCAATTAATTATTATACCCACAAATTTGTAACCCTTGGTTCTAAAGTTTTTGATTATTTCAAGAATACTACTACAATTAATCTCCGGTAATGTTCGAATCAACTAATAGATTTATTTGTCTTTACAGAAAACAACTTTTGATATAATATTGATTTAGAAACACTTGATCAAGTTGAAAAAGCTCTCAACAGATTGTGTCTTACTAAATTGGAAAGTACAATAATTTGATTTAGCACAATAACAATTATTACAATAAATAATTTATGGCAGATTTTTGTAAACAATAAAGAGGACTTGTAAATGTATTTCGTATAACATAATTAAGAACTGTTATTTGATAAAATAATTTCTCTACAGAATTTTTCTTCAACAAAAAACCTATGCTTACTTTTCATGCCAAAGCATTGCAGAAAAAGTCTAAATTTTTGCTTTGAAGACCAAGAATCTCATGCATAGTAGCATCACTAAACTGGGCCAATTGTACCATCTTCAATACAGCCACCCCCCAGTACTGACAATCAGATGAATTCATTCCAATAATTGAAAGATGAAAGCAAAGTGAAGATGTTTCCTTTTGTTAAGATCCTGAGGGAAAAAAAACTAATGGAATAGAGTAATTTATAATGACTATTAGATAACCAATGTAAATATAAGGCTATGCATATTTTATGATTTTAACAAAATGAAGTACCTCAACCTCTGATCTTGGCCATGTTAAACCAAAAGTTCCCCAGCATGGATTCTTTTACTGATGCTAGAGCTGGGCAATGACAAAGCAAGTGCTTTTATTCCTTCTCTTGCTTGCTTACAGATCAGATTTCTATAATTTGTATCTACCTATAAATATATAGACAGCCTTTGGGAAATTTTAATTTAAATAAAAGTAACCTTAAGAGCCGTCGCAGACTGCAGACTTTCTATCGGCCGATAGCCTTGTCGGTTTCTTCTCGACCAATCATATAGCCCATAAAACTTTTTATCAGCCGATATCGAATCGTTATAATTTGCGCACTTGCATACATCTTCATACTGATTAAGAAACCGACCAAACTATCGGTCGATAGAAAGTCTGCAGTCTGCGAGGGGTCTAAAAGATTACTGAAATTGTTTTAGTAAATTAAAATTTAAAAGTTTTAAATAGAATTTTTTAAAACCCAAGCATCGCAAGATTACACATGGATATATTGCCAGTCGAGTGATTTAATTGAATGTATGGAGATTGATGACATAAATGTGAAGGTTGTACGAGAACAGTCTTTTAAGCATTAATTTCCTAAAGCCATAGGCTGAGTATAAAATATATAAAAATAATTCGTTTCTGTTTCTTTTATTGACATGATCTTCTTTAGTTATATCAGCTTTTGAATACATGATAAATACAACATTAAAGATTATTACTTTTTATACATCCTATAAGTCGATGCATTTTATGAATAAATAAAAGTTAAAAGTTGAAAAATATCAACAAGACATAGATAAGAAATAGGTAGAAATTTGTGGGTCCATATTAATGAGATTTAAATAAATTTTTTCAAATAACAGGAAGGGTTGGGTAGTAGAAGTCTGTCTTTCATTACAGGTTTAATTGTAAGGTAGATTTCAAATTGTGTGGATTCTTGTTTGTGTTTGGAAAGGTTATTGCTTTGACGTGTAACAGTTATCCAGTGTTTTTAAAATTTTTCCATATAGGACATAATGTCCTAATTTTAAAACATCCTGTATCTCGTTAACAAGGGCTCCTAGAGACTTCATCAAAAAAACAACAAATTTAAATCTAGTGTACAAAATTTCAATTTTATGCCTATAAAAACGAAAATTCATAAGCGAAAGGGTAAACTTGGTGGCTAACAAAAAATTCTCCACAGCTTCTTGATAAAATTTATTTATTTTCAACTTTTAATAAAATTTTAATCTAAATAAATAATACGTTTATATTTTTGGCGTTAATACTGTGCTGTTGTTTAAATAAATCACTAAAATTTGTTTGATGTGCGCATATTTTTGTACTAAACTTATTCCTCTTTTTTATTGTCCATCTCCATAGGTCGCTCTATATTAAACAGTATAGAGGTCATTACCGAAAGAATTAAGGGGCCCATAACCAGTGCTTGGAATGCCGGGTGTCCATATAAATCACAAGATATTCCCAATAATATTGGGGCCAGAATTGAAACAAACTTGGCTAAAACATCGTCAACATTTTCAATATCGTGGTCGCATGTAGATCTTAAAGCAAACATATCTTTCCAACTGTTTGTAATGAAACTGTGTGCGAAAATCATTGGTATAAAAGCAAGCAAATAATAATCATAGGATGGTGCAAAACAAAGTCCAAAAAAGCCCAAAGTTGCACTAAACAACGTAAATACTAAAAAATTTGAATTAAAATTTTCACTAAACTTATTTTTTAAAAACGCAAACGAAATTTGCGATAAAAAAGCTAAAATGCTTTGGTACGCGTAAGTGTAACCAACAATCGTGGAAGATACATGATAATTCACTTTAAGCAGCATGGAAAACTTGATAAAAAATAAAGTACTACTTGTATGATACAAAATTTTCAAAATAACAGGATCCCATTGTTCGGCAATGTTTAAATTTTTTAAAATTTTGAAACTTTGCAAGTCTTCCTTTAATTTGAAAAGGAGGCCAGTTCGGTCTTTTTTGTTTTCTTTGATGGAGGGTAACTTAAAAGAGTTAACTAAAAATAAAATTAAAAAGTTGTTTATCGATTAACTACTTAGGTGCAGAAAAACTCACGGAAGCCGAAGAGAAGTGCCAGGGATGATAACAAAGCGATGTAATAAAATCCACCCTTGGATTCGTAGACTGTTCCACCAACAATTGGTCCGATAATAAAACCAGCGACCGATACACAGTTCATAACATTTAGGACGGATTCATATCTTTCTGGATCATTAAATTCGGATGCTAATGATTTACACAGGGTTTGAATTTGATTGGTGGAAGCTAAAAAAAAGTGGTTTTGAAAGTTACTATCTTGGAAAGGTAACATGATGATACTTTGAAATCTGATGATCAAAGTATACCCATGTTGAACAGATCAGTATTGTAATGTTTGTTTAGTGCAAAACCAGTTTTACTTTTATCATATGAATCAGAATTCGCGTAGTTCGGTGTTTTCTAAAATTAAACTTGGTTATCTGTAATGGCATTGTAAGGCCACCTAAAAATAAAGTCCTTGAGGGGTTTCCTAATATCCGCGATAAATTTGAGAGATCTTCCTAATCTCAATGAGCAATATAATATGCACGAGCGATTTATTCCTTAGAAACACCTCAATTGTTATTGTATAAAAGTCAAAAAACAAAGTTAAATAGGAAGTAATTTATATTTTATGTAATTCATTTCCAGAAAATTGCTGATATTATTTACGTATGTATTATCTCATCAAAAAAATTTTACCAACAAAAATTAACAGAGTGTAATAAAACGAAACCTGATAATGCACTTGTATAATGGAAAATGATAACTATGATGTCGAAAATGAACATTGCAACATTGGTGACCATTTTATGATTAAAATACTCACCACAAATTAACCTAAAGATACCCACAACCAGGCAAGAGGTGGTTAAGCCTAAAAGTAAAGCAATAACACAATTTAGTAACAGTGTTCCTAAGAGGGTGACTTTTGTGCCATACTTTTGTCTCAATGTGCGCTAAAACACAACAATTAAATGAATTTCCTAACATAAAGTAGTACAATTTACTTACAATAACCGAACGGGAAACAAACTGAAAAATAAAATACAGTGAAGACAGAATTCCTAAAATAGTGTGATTTCCTCCAAGAGTAAAAATGTGGGTAGATAAGACTGGAATAAATAAACCCTGCGATAAAGAGTCCTAAAACAATTTTTTTTAAATGCTAAACAGTTTTTCGATTTGTAAAAACGTACCAGAAAACAAATTGAATACAATTTTGTATTTAAAAGGTCCATTGCGTTAGAAAGCGGTTATACAACTATTGAAGACAATATCATTGCAAGAGTTTATGCTTAATAGGTATATTTCTTGAACTGTGACAGAATAAATTATTGATTAAAGACACATTTGATTTTTACTTAATAAATAAAAAAGAATTAAGATTACTTTGCATAAAATTGTTTCAAATAAAATATAAATTCAAAAACTAAAATAAAAAGTTTATTTAAAATTGATTCTAAATATATTACAGAAACCCTTCTTGTTCGTTTTTTTTATATATGAACTTAAAATAGAGTTTAGTAGAATAATTTATTATATTATAGTATAATTTTATAATGGCAGGGAAATGATTTTTGGTGTCGAGTTGTGCACCAGCATAAAACTTTACTTCTTAAGAAAAAAAAAAAAAAAGGACACTCATCGTTATACCTACTCATATCTGGTAAAAATGTAAAAGAAATCTTTCTCAAATTCTGTCTAAAGGTAGGCACACATTGCGGTTTTGTTCGACAGATTTGTTAGAGGCACAAGTGTGTTTGAACAGAAACGAGGCAAAACTGAAGTGTGGCAGGAAGTCTGTCATTGTTGCTCGACAACAAGTCTGACGGAGATAATCAAATTCAGCTTGATAGTCAGTTTGATTTGTTCGACGAACTTGTAAATTGCAATAATTCTGAAGTGTTTAGGGTAAACGTTTTTTAAAAACGACGGTTTTCTGCACTGCACACAAATTAAGGGTTTCATAAAGACTTCTGTCTTGATTACACCGTTGAACAAGACTGCAGTCTGTGTCCAACTAACAGCTGGCGTTCTTGTTCGAACAGACTTGTTCGTCGAACAAATCTGTCTAACAAAACCGCAATGTATGCCTACCTTTACATTCTCAGATCTGAAAATCTAACCGAGATATATATCTGTAAAAAGGAATTCCATTTGTGAGTTATAAAGAAAATGTTTTTCTCTGTTCATTTTTGTGTGTATACCCAATTAACAAAAATACCAATAGCTGAGGTGTTCTAAACGTCGAGAAAAATTGAAAACTTTTTTTGAGAATTAATTGGAATTCGTTAATAATATCTAAATTTTGCTATTATAACAGGCGGTGTTAGTGTGCTTCTACAATCTCTAAACAAAAAGTTCAAGTTGAATTTCTGAGAATACTAAATGCCCAAATTAAATGATAGGTAATCATGTTGACTTTGGCCTTGGATAATTACAGTAACGGAAGCGACAATTAAATAAAGAATTATGATTGATTAAGGTTTCTACCTATACGAAATATTCCAAGTCATAGAGCTAATAAGAGCTTCCATACTTTATCATACTCTGGTTTTCTTATGATGCATCCTAATGGGAAGCGATTTATTTAAATATAAAAGAATTTTTTCCGATTGGTGATTTGCATACCTAGTATGTACTTTCAAAATTACTAATCATAGCAACCCAAAAATGCTCCGGCTGACCCACTTTAATGAATAAAGTCAAGTACGAGGTCGTTTCTGCTACCTTGACAAACTCAAAAACAACATTTTTACCTAATGATAACAAAATACAACCAAGTGTACTATAATTGCTATCTCTAATCAATGAACACGTAGTAAAGGAGTGATAATATAAAAGTGATAAATGCATGAATATTTGTAATACAATAGTTTATTTCTAATAAATTTATAAAAACGTCAACAATTATTATAATTAACTATCTTTTTTGCTAACTTTGACGACATTTTTTCGTAACTTGTAACATAAAAATGTTGCCAAAGAAGTAGGCACAATTGCGGATATAAGAATCGCATTTTCGCCAAACAAATCTCCCACAATTCCCGAAGTAATAGGAGAAACAAATCTAGAAACTGACATTATACTGGTCGAAACACCAGAAAGTGAACCCCGTTCATTTCCAGTCGATTTGTTCAGCATAATTTCCAGCGTTAAAATTCTTAAGATAGCACTGGAAAGTCCTAAAGGTACGATGAGCAATATAAAAAAAGCCACATTTGATGTTAAATATAAACCTAGAAATGAAACCGCGAGAAGTATGAAGGAATGAAATAAAATTTGTAAAGAGTTTGTGTCATTTTTATAGAAAGTTCTGTTAACAAAACCGAGAGAAAAGGCAGATAAAGATCCTATAATACTTAAAAGTGATATGGAATATCCCACGTACTTTTGGCTCAAATTGTACTTTTCCTTAATAAATAAAGATTGCTGTGAAAAATAAATTGAGATAGCAACACCAAATAAGAAGCGGAGAGTCAAGCAGTCCCAATAAACAGACCAATCGATACCGAGCAGGTCGTTCACCGATTTCCGTAATTCACTGCCCATCGCTTTTAAGAAAGGTTGATTTCTTGTTTGTCTCACTTGGGGTTTATTTGGGATGATGGAGAAGATAACTGAAAATTTTCAGTTTTACTTTCATGTTTTCAGATACGATGCCACCAATATTATGATTATAGCTACAGAGGGACAACTATTTAGTATCAAAAGTGATCATTTTAGTAAAACCATAAATAAAGAATAAAGTAGTTAATTTCAAGGTTAAACACGAGGGCTAAAAGAACAGATATTTGCTTTGTGCTTTACTGCTGCTTAATAATAAGAAATTTCTGCAGTGTAAGAAGAAAAAATATATATCAAGTCTTATTAGTAATACTAAAGCTAGTTCTTAAAGATTGATTCAAACTTTGACTCTAAATCGTGACTTGGCTAATACAGCGGAAAATATATAAGCAGCCGAGTAGGCATATTTTATGATTCCACTTGAATAGTTTTGTGTAAAATGATTTATTGACACACTAATTGCCTCTATGGCTATAACATTGACGGAATGGCAACCTTAAAATGGTTTAGTACAAACCTGCATTGATAATGAAGAGAAATGAAACCAAATTGCAAACATAGAAAAAACCATTTGGTACTTCCGAAAGGTAACCACCTATTACGGGTCCTATCACGAAACCTATGGAACTTATGGCTGCAGATCGACCGTAAACTTCAGCATGACGAGATTTCGGTACAAAATCACTAACGTTTGCTCTACATAACACTTGTGTATGCTTAAAAACACCTAAAAACGAAATAATTAGGTAAATTAACTGCAAGGTTAACGGTACACACCTAAAATGATCCTCAAAACGTAAATAACACCGACATTGGAACTACAACCAATTAAAAAGTAACAGAAACTCGATATTAACACGGTGACAATAGAAACAAATTTCCTTCCCCTAGTATCACTCCAACTACCCTAAAAACAAAAATTAATAGAAATAAAGTCAACTTAAAGTGAGCTTTTCGAAACTCACAACTAAGGGACCGGAAATAACTTGAAGACCGGAATAGGTCGACCCAAAGATGCCAACGATGACATGCGAAGTACCCAACTCACGAAGACGAGGATACAACAAAGGAAAGACTAATCCAACCCCTAAAAGATCCTAAAGAGAAGTTAAAATGTAAACACTGTCACATCAATACCTACAATAAAAGCAACAATAATAAGTAAATTCTCGCGATGCATATTTGTTGTAAAAATCATTTTGGAGGTTATATCATTTCATTATTAAAAATGTGGTCAAATTAAAATACTGATAACGCACCTTAAAATACAATATTATCACTAATCATTTTTTTTAAGTGCACAATTGACTGTTACCATCTGATACAGAGATTAAAATCGCGGCCGTAGAATAAAATAAATACGGAACGTCTGACCACAAAGTTCCAAACGCTCGCACATCATTCGCTAGTCAACAAGTTACCGCACTCTTCTAACATTTCAAAAATGTCGTACGGTATTTTCAACGTATTCAAAAATTTAACTCGCAAATTCGCAACTCCGTTTGCCGACGATCTGGTGAAGGCCTTAGAAGGCAGTTTCGAAGCGCAATTTCGTAAAGTAAGTTTTTTAAAATTTAGTTTTTTGAAAATTATTAATTAACGAACTTTTTTCAGGTTCACATTATAAGTTGCGAAGAAGGAAAATGTTTGAGCGAAATGACGGTGGATTTCGAACATACCAATTTGATAGGTACCATGCATGGTGGTTTCTCTGCGTCTTTGGTCGACACAATGACTTCCTTAGCACTTTATTCTCATCCAAAAAATAAAGGTTTACCTAGCGTATCGATCAGTTTAAATGTGAAGTAAGTAATTTTATTTTTTAAACGGGAGCCGATAAAATAAAATGTCTTTTGTTTAGTTATTTGAAAGCCGCCAAATTAGGAGACGAAGTTTTGATTGATTCTCAAATTGTGAAACTTGGAAAATCTATGGCTTACTTACAATGTTCAATCAAAAATAAGGAAACTGATGAAATCTTAGTTACGGGAACCCATACAAAATACATCTTATTCAACGAATAAAATATAAATAATTAAATAAAATTATAATATTATAAAGCCTATATACGTGTTAAGGGGAAAATGACCTGACTGTGCGTTCTTCACTTATTTTTCAGTGAGGTTCGTTAGTTTTCCTCGCCATTTTTTTAGTGTAATTTATTTTAAGTTTATGTATAGATTTATATGTGTATAATACTTTTTTATTTAAAACAAATATATATTTATTAATTACTTATAGTTACTTTACTTTTTTAATTGTTACCAAAAACCTTTATAATTATTACGAAATATGTATACTGTGGACTCACTCCACCCACATATCAGTTTGAATTATTTCCATGTGAGTAGCGGACTTGATTGTTAATAAAAAAAAGATAAAATCAAGATAATGAATAAAGGAGTACCTTTATTATTAATTTTTCACTAATTAATTAAGTTATATAAAATTGCAATTTCCTAAAGCAGTTTCTACGTATTATGCTTAGGTGACGCCTTTCTGCTTATATTTTTATGTTTTTACAAAAAAATTTATTTTATAAAAATGAGAAGAACATAAGAAAAGTAAAATTTGCTAAAAGAAAATAATACTACGTGTATTATAATAATATTTTACAAAATATTTAAATAAATATTTAAAAGATTAAGTTCTATACAACCTTAAACTATACAATTATAATGAGTGATGCCATTTAATAAAGGAAAAAAGGAATCACCCAATCAAAACATTATTTCTTTCTGTTTATTATTGTAACTTGTAAATAAAATTATAATTTTCATAATACGATAAAGTAATTTGCTTTTAAATAGTAATAACAAAATTTTATTTACGATTAAAACAGCGGCGGTTCTTTGTTTTCATTTGTAAAATTGAAGAACTATTCATTATATTTAAACATACTACTATAATAATATAATATATCATAATATATCCCCCGATCCTACGTTTAGTCATCATGTTTTGTCTAGACTTGGAATTTTATAGGTATTCAAAAATCAAAAAATGTTTTAACGCGCCTATACAATTATTACATTTCGAAATATTCAATGCACTGCCTATACCTTGAAAGGAAGAAGAAGAAGAAATATTCAATAAACATAAAAGAGGAAACCACTTTTGAACACCGTGTACTTATCTATTTGGTGGAAAAAAAATTGGTGGAAAAATAAACTATTATTATTTTGATAAAAATCCTAGCAAAAATATGACGTTACATCAATAGATTGATTAAAATTTTAATAAAATAAATGATGAAAATATTGACTGTGGGAACTGTGAACAGGCAATAAGAATTATTGATACACACAAAATCCAAATAAGTATTTGGATATTTTTCCCGTAAATGCTGTTACCCGAAAGTTGATTTTATGTTTTCTTTATTGTTCAATTTTTACTCTTCCGGAAGATTATATTATTGTCCGAATTCCTAAATATGTACAAAGTACCCGATTATAGGAAAACAACATGAGAAATTAATTTATTTAAATTCCTGCTTCACATTTTACGCATAAGGAACAAAAATGTAACAAGTTAAAGAAATTTCTTTTCTGAGTCAGAAGATATCCAACACTTCATATTTTGCTCTTTAGTTATTGTTAAAAACTCAATAATAAAATGAAAATATTGCGATTTTAAGAATTATTTACTTAAGTACCTATAGACTTGTTTGAATATCGTTGCCATTGTTGTCTTGCATAGTTTGATGGTGAAATACAAACAAAGCTACCTAAGTACTAAATAATATTTAAAAGCGTTATAATATGTTTTCATTTCATTATTTAGTTTTTAACAACAATTAAAGAACAAAATATCACGTGTTGGGTGTCCTTATATGCGGAAAAGAAATATCTTTAAGTTGGTATACTATGTATTTTCATTTTTATTCTTTATAATGGGAAAAAGAAATTAAATAAAAATCAATTTCCCATGTTATTTCCCTATGATCGGGTGTAAGGTCGGTCACCTGGTACCTATCTATTCAAAAAATGATTTATTTTACTTAAGGCTTTTTACATTAATTTTTGAAAGAAGAATAAGTTTCATAAGTATAATATGTATTTATTATAAAATATTTAGATGCATCGGTCGAAGAAATGGCGTCAATATCAATAAAGGCACGTGTCAAAGTTAGCTCCAAACAAATTAAAGTAAGATAAATAAAAAATTAGATTAAATAAAAATTCCAATAAAAAAGTTAGTCTAATTAATTCGAAAGATAATAATCATTGGATTCAATCACCTTATAGGTTTGTGTTACCGAGAAATCTCGTGATCAGCAAAAACTAAAATTTACTGGTCAAAACTTGTTTTACAGGTATTTTTTTAATTACACTTGCAGAAATAAAGCTACGAAATTATACAGTATCACCGATTTCGGCTTTTATTTTCCATCATCAGGCACATTTTCAAAATGCTAAAAAATTAAAAACAATCCATTCGATTTAATAAGTCCTTAAATTAAACAATGCTGCTTTTTTAGTGAGAATTTTACAATAAATATTGAAATTTCTGATTATTATTCGTTTACTTTTTTGTAACAATAAAACTCGAAATAAAGCTCGAAACTAACATAAATTTTACATTTTCATAGTAACCCATAATATAAGCATTAGCTTATTCAAAAGATGAGATCTTAAGACAGGGGTGAACGTCGGGCCTGAAATGAATTTTTTAAATGAAATAATTTTTTTTTGTACCTATACATTTTCTTTAATATTGTTAAACGAAACTTAATATTTTTAGACTATAGCAACCTAAGATAGCGACAGCAATATTGTATACTTAATATATTTGGCAATTTAGAGCAAAGAGAGTGTCTAATAGATAATATACGATTTACAATAGAAATTTACCTAATTAAATAATTATTATCTAAAAAAAAGTTTTCCAAACTTTTCAATACATTCGTAAGTTGTCACGTTCTATAGAGATGATAACATAATTATAATATCTCCAAATGTCGAGCAATATACATACAAGCATCATTTTTAATGATTGTAAAGATATTGTGAACTTAATGAATGATCGTACTTATGCAAAATTTTATTATCTCTTTTGTAGTCTGAAACGAAGTTGCGTAAAATGTACTTATACCGGAAAAAAGTTTCTTTATGATATCTAGAGTTTAACTATTCAATAGTTTTATCCATTTGGAAAAATATAAATTATTATCGGTAACAAAGCATGAGGGTAGCCAACATGATAGCCAACGTTCGTTAGTGGATACGGCACCTTAAGAAGAAGAACAAAGCATAATAGCATATTACGAGCCGAGGTGAAAAATGCTTTATTACAGCCGAGTGCTAAGATAAATAACAATAGAACCATGAAAGCACTAAAATTAATACCTAACAGCTAATACTAACTATAAAATAGCTTTCCGAATAGTTGGTATAGGTGAAAGTAAATAGTAAACTGTTTCCCAACTTATTAAAATTCAGGAACAAGTCTATTACAAACCAATTATGAAAAATAGTACATTTTTACTTCATTCGTGTCTCCCTTGATGTTGACGACCCTGTATTTTATGTCTACAATGCCCGTACGAAGTGTTATCACCCTTTTATGGGGTTTACAATTCAGCATGAGTTTTAGCGTTGACCGTATACCAAGTTGGTACTTCATCAGTACTGTAACAATGAACACGCATCAACCAGTACTGTCTCTTTTTTTCGCATTTATCAATTTTTAACCTTGATCAAAACCAGTTTTAAGTACAAAGTCACAAATTAATTAGAAATTTTCTGATAATAAAACGGATTTGAGGGGTCGCACCGGCAATAGATACTTGACCATGAAAAGTACTCAGACTTCTGAGTAGTTAGGAAGCGACAGATTTTTTCGGAATAATAATTAAACGATTTAAATGCAAAATTATTTAATGACGTAGTAGATTAGTATCTAATGTATTGCATCGATTACAGCAATATTTTTACAAGTGACTTTCGACATTAGAACAATTATTACTCAAATGACAAGAGAAAAACACTCAACGTTTACTTCCTATGGTGAAATTGCGATAGGAGATAGCAACCAATCCGCGTTACTGAGCACTTCTGAGCATAAAAATATCTTTATATTTCATCATGTAAAATATAAAAATGACGCAATCAAAAGTTCTGTATGTTTTGAATTTTTTTAAAACCTGAAGAGAATCTTTGAACTCCATTCCAAATCGGTCAGCTCAATCGAAAGAATTAAACAATGACTTAACCAAAGATCATATCGAGTATAGAATCTAAAAATCATATTTCCATAGTTATACTGGAATAGAGCAAAACATTTTTTTCAATTTATCAGTAGATAGTCTAGTACATTTTTGTAAAAATAAATACTTATTTACATAAAAAGTCAGGAAAATAACAAATTACTGACGAGGAGCAATGTTGAAATACTCGGTACCTACTTTGTGCTGAGTATTTTAAAGCTCATAGTAAAAGTGAGACATTAATATTAAATTTTTCCGAAAATCGTAAAAAACATTTTTAAAATGAACAAAAATCAAGTTTGTGAATTTGTTGAATCCATGGTTACAAACAATACAATTACTAATTATTACCGGACTAGTCAGGGAAATTCAATTTCCCTAAGCGTATATAAGCAGGGAAATGTTGTTTCGAAGACGATTTCCGGAAAAAATACTTACATATCTACTTCGTTGTTATTTACTAAATTTTGTATCCGGGAGCTTTTTGATATTTTTAATATTTTAAGAATTTTGTTATTGATATTATTTTCATTCAAAAACGATAACATTTTATGTAAGACATTTTATATCCTGTCAAGATTTTTATCTATTCATTGATGATGATATGATACTACTTGCCTGATATTATAATATCTGCCACAAAAATTAATATATTTATATCAATTTAAAGCAATTCGATAAGATTTTGGTACTTATTAGAATACCTACATACTTAATTTAATATTACAATTTTTTTATTGAATTGCCTATATCTTGATATTGACGTAAAACATAATCGCTCGAAAGATAACACTGATAATATTTATTAACTAGTTTTTGTCAAGATGAAGCAATTTTAACTAAAATGCAGAAAATAAAAAATTTCCATTAGTTTATAGGAAAATATTTAAAAAAGCGTCGTAGGAAATTCTCTAATATTATTAAAGATTATCCTGTAAATTGGGAGTAAAACACCAAGTTAATTTATTTCTTTCATAATATGCCCTATTTTATACTAATTTGTCTTCGTCAGCATAATCGTTAATGAATTACAGAATGAAGAAGGACAGCAAATAAGTAACAAATCAAAATCAAAATTAAAAATTTTGGATGAATTTGCAATTTACCATAACTACCAAAAGTTCGGCGCGGGAAAACGGGTGAATTTGCATGACTAAACCTCTTCATTTAAAAATAGTATATCTTCACTTTAAAAAAATCGTAGAATGATTTTGAAAAATGGATTTTAAAGCCAAGTAGTAGTACTATGCAATGCACTTCTGTAAAATTGAAACAAAAAAATGAGGTTCTCTTAAAAAAATTCGTGAAAATGGTTAAAATAGCCATGTTTTGACCATTTAAACTACAATTTCAAAAAAACCTGGGTTATTTCAGGTTTCTTTTCAGCGCAAAAAATTCTATTAATCGCCCCTGTCCCTTCTTGAAGCTAAAAAAAATTCAATTTTGTAACACTGTGTAATTAGCTTTAATTATCACTTCGATCTTTAATATTATGTATTTCAGTTAACAAATTATAAACAAACAATCATTATGGTTGCTTTTATAATTGAGGGGCTCAGAAGCCAAGGGGTCCAAGTACTAAAACGAAACTATGGAGATATTTGAATTCAAAGTAATTTTATTCGTATAGTTTTAATGGAGTAGTACAACTTCTCGCTGACAAATGTCAGCATTAGCACTTATTTTATGCTTGGATTTCTTTGACACTGAGTAAATGCGTATATGTCTAGTTTTAATTTTTACACTTAACTCGATTTTGAAAAAAAGTCGACTTAGACCCCTTGGCTTCTGAGCCCCTCAATTACAAAACGTTTTTCTTTACACATTTTTAAATGACATTTACATTTTCTAGACAAATTAACTTTGCCCTCTCTATTGACGGGAAATATCCCACCGTTAAGACTCAAGTGAAACTTTAACTTAAATTTTTATTCTAATTTTTCCTATACGGCGTTTACTTTTCAAATAGGTAATAAAATGATGACAATATACATTTCGAGTTGGTACAATTTAAAATTTAAATAATAAAAAATTAATAAACAAGAAAATTTTTTTACACAAAATACTGGTCCACATAACTTTCTCTCGGGGGAACTACGGAATAATAGAATTAAAAAAATTTTCATACTACTTATAGTAAAGAAAGCCGGTGGTCCAATATAATTATCATGGAGTAATGGGGCCAGATATCCAGACAAATTAAAAAAAATTGAACTTGAAAATTCCTTGAAATTGAAAAATCTATAAGTAATCTATCCACAAAAATAATCGCACAATCTGTTTATTGACTAATTTCGGCGATAACTGTCGCCATGTTCACAATTAGAAACAAAATTTTAAAAATTATTAAAATTATAAATATATAATTACCACTACATAGGGCATTAAAACAAACTTATCAATTATACAAAACAAAATATGTTTTTTTTTGCAATCCAATACTTAAAAAAACTAATAATTAGTCAATAATTAGGGCATGCAATTATCTAAGTTATTGATTGGCCAATTATTCATAATCTAAGTTGCACAAAAAGAAATGTTTTTAACAAAACCCACATGTTTTTATCAACCCCGTTTTTTTGTAAGTACTTTGTATATCTATAGATTTCTTCTGAAAAGAAATATTTCAGTAAATGGTAAATAAAAAAAATAAGTAAATAAATTAGTTTTTAAATATTACATCCATCGTAAATTAAAAAGTCAAGTAAAGTCCTAAAGTTTACATTAATAAAATTATCGCGAAGTGATAATTACGATAATCAAAACTGCAATATAGTTTAATTATTACAATAATCCTATGCAAAATTGTAAATTAAAATCTCTATTAAATTGGTCGTGAAAAATCTGTATTGTTTCACTACTGAGAACAAAAATGAAGATAATCAAAGTGAATAGCGGTTTCTTGAACGCGCAAGTCTAATTAGAGCTAACTATTTCTTAATTATTGAACGAGAAACTCAAATATATTTAGAACTCTTTCACTCTACTATATAGATTATATAGAGTTCGTATATCAGAGCTCGTGTAACCATATTATAAGTTCCCAACACCTTTATTAAATTCAGCGCTCCAGCAAAACGCTACAATAGCAGAGAGCAAAGAGCGTCATCTATGTAATTTATTTTTATCTACATACAAAGAAAACAATAATAAATATAATATCGAGTGTAGAAATCGCTAATTTTCTATATTATAATATAGAAAATTATGAAGTAGAAATCATGGACTTAAAAGCTTCCTACCCAGGGCCTATTTTACCATTAGGCACAATAGGCACGTGCCTAGGGCCCAATGGCCAGAGGGGCCCGAAAATAGAGAACATAAAATCGTAAAATAAAAATCAAATACAGATAAAATAACCCAAAAATTGGGCCTTCAATGCTATTAGTTACATTTGAATATAAGGGGCCCGAAAATTTGCTGGAGCCTAGGGCCCAACTTAGTTAAAAATAGGCCTTGTTCCTACCTAAAAGCTTATAATTTTCGATCTTTTAAGCAAATAACGAAAAAAATAACACTAGGGCATCTTTAAAGCTACTTTATGTAGCTTTTACCATGAGCCCTCCCCTTGGGAAGACATTTAACAAAACTATTTAAAAATTATTTAGTATAAAATGAACAAGACCGATATTTGTTTTACACATAGGTATCTATAAATCTATATTAAATAAATTAATAAAATATAAAAGTAATCAAAGAATGGAAATAAATATCCATATTTTCACTTATTCTGCAAATTGCTTTCATTGTGCCAAATAAAACAAATAAAGAAAATTACCTAGCTTGACTGTTTAGACGTAGGCAATGGAATAAAATCATTGCTGCAAAATTTGAGTTGAGAGATTGTCATAGAGTTTGTGACTAATCGAATAAACTTGTGTTTATTTTTCAGAGACTCAACAATGTCTAATATTTTGGGAGATAGCTACAAAAAATTTGTAGCTTTTTTTAGCTCTTGACTTCTTGTTTTCAAATGTTTTCCTCGCGAACACTGTCGTCAATCAATTAATTTTTGAGAGGGTGGAGAAACAAATTGGGATTTTGTCATAGGTGTAATAAAATAACTTTAGCAGAAATAAATTTTGAACAAAATTTAAAAGACAAGTTGGATAATTTAAATTAAGAGAAATGGGAGTGTGAAAACATGTGCAAACAATTAAGAAAGCACACTATAAAGGCTAAAATTGTTTGGTAGCCTTCTGCAATCCAAATTTTGAAACAATATACTTCTATTATTGTATTAACTCAAAATTAAAAATTTTTACAAGATTTTTGAAAGATTTCTTCAAATTTCCTTTTGGAATCTGTCATCTATTGTAAATGTATGCCAATTTGCTTTATCTACAAATGGCCGCCAGTTGACATTGGGGCTTTACTTCTGTTATATTGCATGTATTAGGAGTTGCGTATCTGATAATATCTAGCCTTTAGATAACTAACCCGTGTGTAAATGTGAAACCTGTCATACATCAGTCATATTAGTGAAATGTATTACTGATTTGCCTTTCCTACAAATGGCCGCCAGGCTTCACTTCTATTACATTGGATGTATTGGGAGTTGCGTATCTAGCCTTCCATATTAACATCTATGTTTATATATAATCCAGACCTTTCTTCTTTTATATAAACATTTTTAACTCATTGAAAATGAGTCAAATTAAAAGACTCGAAACGTCGTACAAATAAAATTGTTTAAAAGACCTATAACTCAACGATTCTTTATCTTATTATTATAAACGTTTTTGTTCATAATATTTTATTTAAAACTATTTTATCATAAACAAATTTTTAGTTCAATACAGAAAAAGATTAATTTCTGATATTCAACAATTACACAGAAATTAAGGTTAGGTTAATTTTTGAAATCATAATTCCCTAGCGCGCTTTGCTCTCATTGATGGTTACCTAGCTTCATTCTGATTGGAGAGATCATTCCTGCTATTATGTCCTCGTGAGTCACATTTTTATTATATTTTCGCCCATTGAAGTTTTAGGGCAACTTTCTTATCTATGTTGTAGGGTCTGCTTTAACCTAACTTATTTGACATTTACAAATTGGACTTTAATTCAAATTTAAGACAATGGCCCCCATAAAGGTCGATACTAATTATGTGATAAACTACTGTGATTACCATGGAGGATATTTTAACGCCCTCAAAGAGGTAATTACAATATTGTTCGTCTGCACAACCTATGTCATTCAAAATTTATTTTAAAGGTAAAAATTGTTAAAGTGGAAAATGGGACCTGCTTAGCGGAGCTAACAATTAAAGATGAACACTTGAATTCTGGCAAAACAATTCACGGTGGCTTGATTGCCTCCATTGTTGATAATTTTAATTGCATTGCATTGTTTTCGCATAAAAGTTGTGCTGCTCTTCCTAATGTTACGGTAGACATACACGTCATGTAAGATTAAACATTTTCTTAGGTGCATTTCTAAAAGGTTTTTTTAATCCATCAGATACATTAAAGCTGCCAAAGCAGGCGAAACCATTGCTATTCGTTCACGAGTAGTAAAAGCAGGAAAAACTTTGGGGTTCGTGCAGTGTGAAATAACAAATAAAGACACCGGTGAATTAATATCAACAGGAAACAGCAATTTGGTTATTTTACGTCCTAAATTATAATTTGAAAAATGGGGATCCAAGGTTTCACTTAAAATCTTTTTTGTTTTTTACGTTGAATTTTGCGACCTTAGAAAAATTCCGTTTAGCATGTCTGAAATACATCACAAAATGACAAAGAATTCTTATAATGTTTTTATAAATTTTATATAGCACTATAAATTTAGTACAAATACTTTTTAATAAAATTGAAAAGTAATTCTTTTTTTTTATATATTATATTACCCAATTAAATTTTTGAATATTATGATAAGTAGAAGATAAATTATTGTTGTTGTTATCGACTTTTTTAAGTGTACTTTAGGACGATCACAACATTTTTATATCATTAACTGTAATATTTTATAAATGGAAGACATGAAAGGAAATGGAGACCGTTTTGCTGAATACGTGAAGAGGCACGGAGGATTTTTCAATATATTTAAAGAGGTGGATCTATTACAAAAACCTGAATACAACTTGCAGAATTTTTATTCATTTTAGATAAAGACTATACTATTGAAAGATGGCAATTATTTGGGAGAATTAAAAATTTCAGAAGAGCACGTCAACGAGGCTAAAATATTACATGGAGGGTTAATTTCTGCTCTAATTGATAATTTTAATTGTGCTGCTCTACGTACTCACAAAGATTGTCTTGGATTATCAAACGTCACCATTACTATGCATATTTCGTAAGTAAAATTGAATTATTTGAGCTTTTAACAATATTGAATATTTAAAATTTAATTTTTAGATATTTAAAAGCAGCAAAGTTAAACGACGTCATTGTTATTGACTCTCGTACTATAAAATCGGGACGAACTTTGGGGCATGTACAATGTGAAATACGAAATAGAAGTTCGAATGAAATTTTAAGTAAAGGAGAATCTTCAATAGTTATAGTTCGTTCCAAATTATAACTAATTTCTCATTGTGGGCTGGTCGAGACGATCCTGGATTTTGAAAATTAATTTTTGATATTATATATCTATTATCTCTAACTATATTTGTTTTATTGTTATAACTTGGTTGTAGGCTAGAAGTTAGAATGCTAGATTGCTCTGTCTCAGTCGTGGGTTCGAGTTTTGACAAAGTACACCTCTATAGCACTATAGCTATATTTCGACCGTGCCTCTCTCACAATGCCCATGACGCCTGGTGCAGCGCTTCTCTCTATTGTTATAATTTATTTTTTACATAAATTTAATATACTTGAATATTTTGATGGATAAACTAAAGAAAGCCATCAGAAAAATTAACCTTATTATGAATTACTCTGTATAAATTGGTGTAAAAATAATTGGATAAAATAAGAATGTATACATTTTAACCAGAAGATTCAAATATTGAGCAAGGTCAAATAAAAGTACAAATTCCACGATTATAAGATTTTTTTAAATATTTTTACAGTTTTTACTTGTACATGATTTAAGAAATTTTTAAATAGATATTAAAAATGGCTCGTGTATTAAAGTTACAAGGAGTCCGTGATATGTTAAAAAAGGCCGGTGGCTTTTTTAATGTAATGAAAGAGGTAAATTTAGTTTATCTTGAGTAACAGAAATACCTACAGTATTTAATTTTTAGGCAAACATTGTGAAAGCCGAGCATGGTACTTTGGTAGGAGAGCTTACGGTAGGAAAAGACCACGTTAATCAGTTCGGAACTTTACATGGTGGTTTATCTGCAACTTTAATCGATACCTTTACTTGCTGTGCAATATTAACCCACGAGAAAGGTGCAGGTGACTACGGAAGTTCTGTTGAACTTCATATTAGGTATGTTTTATCAACCCTGTTGTGATTTTTTATCTGAAATTGAATTTGTAGATATTTTAAAAGTGCCAAGATCGGTGATGAATTAATTATCACTGCCGAGACAGATCGCGCAGGTAACTACTTGTCATACTTGAAATGTGATATAAAAAATAAAAATACTGGTGATTTGATTGCTAAAGGAACTCAAACGGTATTCATGGTAAGACCAAATAAACCTACGGTTTAATTTGATTTTCAAGTTCATTGTGCAAAGTTTTTAATTCTTTTAAGAAAATGCCGATGTAATGGGTATAAATTTAATAAAATTCTTAAATACGATTTTGTTTGGCTAATTTAAGAGTTATTACTACAATTTATTAGAATAATTACAGTTAACACGTTATCATTCAGTTATTATTGTCAAAAACCCTGAGTCTCAATGTGATATTATTTGTGTCGTTGATGGAAAATATCGCACTTGAAAATCATATTTTCCAGGAACTACAAAATATTAAAGAATTGGTTCAGAAATATTTCTTACTATTATTATTAAACATTCTTGAAAGTTATTAATCCAATGATTTGTGGACTAAAGATTTAAGAACAGAAACGATTTTCTCAAATTTCTCATGATTTCCTCAGATTTTCCCAGGGATCGTTCCCTTGGCTTTAAGTTATTTATTTATCACATAAAAGGTTTATTTTTTGTATGTTGTAATATTGTAATTACTAATTAGTTTTCAACCTTACACCTACCCGTTTTTGTAACTACTCTACATTAATTCATTTTAGTTATATAGTAAATATGAATTAAATTATTGAAAATTTAATAGAAATTATTATTCTTAAGATAAATAGGTCTTTTCCTGTCGGTGTTCTTTTTCTATTTATTCTATAGGACCGAGCATAATTCGGAGTTATTTGAACTGCAGTTTAAAGGAAATCGCAGTTGCATGCTCTAAGGTATTTCAGGCAAATCTGCAAATCCGTTATTAAACGCTATTTTAATATGTTTTTTTATTTTAACTTGTTTACTTAATTCGATCAATATATTTTTATCTTACGATTTGTTTAGAAAACACAGCATTACTTGTTTCTTAAAAACAATCTAATAATGGACCAAGGTTTATAATATTATACATCCGACTATTTTTACAAATATATTTTTTAAATAAAAACTGTTTGACTTTAATTTTTGCTCGAAAATGGCTAGAAGAGTTTTTAATGCCATACATTTGAAAGAAATTTTAAGCAAATGTGGATTTTACCCCGTAATGGACAAAGTAAGTGGATTATTTTTATTATTTTCAATAATAAATAAAAAAAAGATCAAAAATTTGCTTGTTCTAAAACTGCTTCCGGTGAGATTACCATTGTCTGAAATTTTTTTGAAATTTATTTTTAGGTGGAAATTGTGAAAGCAAATAATGGCCAAGTGTTAGGAGAACTTAAAATTGAAAAAGAACACACTGACATTTATGGAAAATTAAATGTAGGGTTTTCAAGTATTTTAATCGATACGTTTACTTCTTCTACACTTCTCACTCTCGACCAAATTGGAAAGAATAAATTCGCTTCGGTAGACATGAATATCAAGTAAATACTTTAAATTATCCGTGCAGGCTAATGAAGTCTTAAATTGAATAAAAATTTTAGTACCATAAACCCTGCTGTAGTTGGTGACAAATTGATCATCGATGCTAAGACAAACATAATTAATAAAAATTTTGTGTACACAAATTGTGAAATAAGACACAAAATAACTGGAAAAATAATATCTAAAGGTTCTCACACTCTATATATTCTTTCTTAGGAGCTAATGAAGTTTGTCCAGATGGGAACAAAATTAAAATTTAAAAATGTAATTAATAAAATTATGATAACATTTTCTTGTTTTTTTTTGAATAATGAGTTATTGTACAAGGGGGGGTCTAGCGGTCTTAGAATTTATTTCAAATATAATCGATTCCCTCTTTGACCAATGAAAAATAAGTGAGAGTTTCATACGAAATTAACTAAGCACCCCAAGATTAGGAGCCATGCTATTCTGCACAGCTTTATTAAATTTATTTAGTATTAATGTAAAATAATATAAGGTTATGGCCTTCCCTCGGGGACCAAATACCTTAGGACGGTCCTGACATCATAAATTGCATAATATCAAAACAAAAATGTACATAAAAAGTACCGAAGATAAAAAGAGGTTATAAAGGTGTTAGGTCAACCGTATTTCCTAATATCATCAAATATTTTGTCATTATGTGTTTGAAAATGACCGCAGAAGTTATATCCAACTTTATAAAGGAATCCAAAGGGTTCAGTCGAGTGTTGAAGAAGGTTAATTTTGTATTTTGACGTTTAATAGAATTGGGTTCAAGTTTATTTTAGGTCAAAATCATTACAGTCGGTGATGGGAATTGTTTGGCGGAATTAAAAATAACCGAAGATGACTGCAACGCTTATGGATCTTTACATGGCGGATTATCGGCCACTTTGGTCGATATAATGACGACTTGTGCATTAGTGACCCACAAGAACTGTGGAATTGAAGTTCAAAATGTGTCGGTTGATATGCACCTCAGGTAAAACATAACTAAACCTTTTTATAAAATTCTTTTTAATTATTATTATATTTTAGTTATATGAAGGCGGCCGGAATTGGAGAAGAAATCCTAATAAATTCACAAACTTTAAGAGTAGGCAAGACTTTAGCTAATTTGACCTGCGAAATTAAAAATAAAGCAACCGGAGATTTGTTGGTAACGGGGACTCACACCAAGTTTTTATTGAGACCAAAGTGTTAGAATAACGATAGTTTATTTGTCTTTTGGTTTTAATTTTAGGAAACCCTAACCTCACACTAGAACTGTCAGAGCGGCGCTTTTAACTAATAAAATTAAATGTTACTTTAAGCTTAGAATTTTTTAATAAATTTTAACGTATTCCTTATTATTTTTTACGTTGAAAAATGTAAAACAAAAATGGTGGATAAAAAAGAAAAGTTTACAAAAATGTAAAAATTTGAAGGTCATGCTTCAGATCGGTTCACAACGAACTCGCAGTTTGGATGGTTCAAAATAAAAATTGAAAATTTTTTTTTTAAGTTTCAATAATAATAATTTATTGAAAGATTTTATAATGTGACGTGAAACTATAATGTTTTACGAACAAGCCAGTTTAATCTTGTAAGGAAGTGAGCATGAAGCTGATGAAGTTGTATTGCTTGTTGCAAAGTTAAGATTTAAATGTGTAGGAGGCATTAGAAATTGCAAAGCCTAGAGATAAATCACGAACGGACACGGTAGTGAAACCGACTACGCCGACACAATAGAACCATCAGGACCTGGGGCACATCTGATTCTGAACTGTGTTTAATTACCCCATAATAACATACCGGAACGCAACTCTTATATATTGTAACAACATTTTTATCATAGTTATTTTGTTATACTGATAGATTTGTGTTAAAAAATTAATATAATTGATAGTAACTGCCTGGAAAGTACTTGAATTATGCTTTCTATGGAGGTGATTATTTCTATAGAAACTCAATCGACGTTAAAAGAATTTTGCTTACAAAAAAAATATATTACAAATTAAAATATAGTAAACAGTTGCATTCACTCTACTGGCGGACTTTTCTGCAATTCAATAAATCAGGATTTAGTAAAATGTCAAGTCTGAAATAATTGGAACGTAACTTCTTTTGTGTTCAAACACACGCGCACGTGTACGAAGTCTTAGCAGAAAGGATGTAGATACCATATTCATTAATTGGCCGATCAATTAATTTCATTGGATCCGAGTCGTTTGAAAGCAGAATTATTTTTTAGTTACCCACCACGAAAACAGTTTGAGAACATCCCGCCGATTCAAAAATTAAAGAATAAGTTCACCTTGTCGCAACTAGATGGCAAGTCCGTGAGCATTTTATTTTAAATTTCAATTTTAGTCCAGTCAGTATGTACATTTGAAATTGCATTAATTATAAGAAGCATTTTTTTTTCTCCAATCGATAGGGGGGGTTATTGGTAGTCTAAAACAAAAAACTCGGGAAAATCGCCATGTTGCTTTTTCCGGCATCTTGAATTTAAGGGTTGATTTTTGTTTATTAAATAACTCGATTATTTTCAACTTTACGGTAAAAATGCTAAGTACCAAACTTGTTGGAAATTTAATTTCCCATACTTTTTGTCATTTGCTGATTTTCCGTACGATCGATATTTTTGTATCTACAGGCAACGAAGTGGGAATGAAAGTAGATAATTGCATTATCTCCTTTTGTTGTCAACTGGGAAATGAAACAAAATGGTATAAAAATCAAGGATGTAAAATAAGGGCAGTTGAAAATAATCCAGTTATTAATAATAATAATATTAAACAAAAATCAACCCTTAAATTCAAGATGGCGGAAAAACTACTTCGTCGCCTGTAGATACCAAAATATCGATCGTACGGAAAATGAGGTTATGACAAAAAGTATGAGAAATTAAATTTCCAACAAGTTTGGTTCTTAGCATTTTTACCGTCAAGTTGAAAATAATCGAGTTATTTAATAAATAAACAAAAATCAACCCATAAATTCAAGATGGCGGAAAAAGCAACATGGCGATTTTCCCGAATTTTTTGTTTTAGACTACCAATGACCCCCCTATCGATTGGCTAAAGAAAATTGCTTCTTATAATTAATGCAATTTCCGGACTGGACTATTTCCTAATCGAGTAACTTTAATTTCACAATATTCAATTTTGTGAAGAAAAATTGATTAATTATGTAAAAAATTTAAATATAATGTATTGTTTAATTAAGAGTTTGTAGGCCAATTACAGACAAATCACAAATAATGTATTTGCTCGGAATAAAATATGTTATTTTTTCGTGAAAATCTAAAATTCTAAATAATCGATATACAGGGGCGCTGAATGAGTTAGCCGAACATAGGAAATTAACATGTAAAAACTTGTTTATGCAATTTCCTGCTTTCCTAATAAATTATTTTAGAGAAAAAATGAAAGACACAAAAATGATAAAAGCATTAGAGTTTTAGATTTCATCTAGCTTTTACTTCATAATCAAAATCAAAAAATGCTTTTGAAATTGTTAAAATTGTCATTTATCACTTATCAGACTGGCCACGTAATAAAAATGGAATGTAATAATTTTTATTTTCAAAAATAATTACCTTGGAAATTTACATGGCCACTCTGACAAATAAAACTTTTAAAAATTTGAAAAGCTGTTTTGACTTTTTAAGCAAAAGCTAGATGAAATCTAATGCTCATATCATTCGTAGTTTATACTTCTGCATTATTTTTATGTCTTTCATTTTTTCTTAAAAATAATTAAGGAAGCAGGAATTTCCATAAATAGGTTTTTAAATGTTAATTTATTTATTTTTATTCGTAATTTGACGACATTGTTAAGAAATTTTATTATGACGTTCGTTAAATTTTAAATATAAGTAGAGAACTATTTATTGCCAAATGCCAAATAAAATTTTTATAATTATGGAATATATTTTTTTATAAATATTAAATATTATATTTCCTATCGGTGAACGGAAAGCAATCACATTACAATGATTTATTAGTAGGGTCCGGATTTATAGGCACTAAAAACTTTGCAAATATGCTCTAAAAACCTCAAAATAAACACTTAAATATGCGCTAAAATTTTTATTATGCCTAAAAATGCTGGATTGTAATTGGTGCAGATATTTTTGTTAAAAGTTTAGTTGGTATTGAATTGTGGCTGCAGCGAGAGTACATCCTTACACTCTGAAAAAAGATTTGTTGTCGTAACAAAATCATTAGTTACCTTTGTTGTGGAAGCATAAAATTTGCTGTAGCAGCGAAAATTTCTATTGAGGCTATAGCTACTAATGACTTTCTTACGGCGACAAATCTTTTTTCAGAGTGTAGACATAAAATAATATATAAATTTGAAAATTGTGCCCAAATTTTCTTGAACTTTAAAATAAAATTCAATAGATATTCAGAAATAATAATAAGTAATAGTAGTATAAGAAGAAGAATAGTAATAAGAAGTAATAGTTTTGAAATAAAACCTTTTGAGAATGAGGCTTATATAATCTATGGGTTATCAATTTGAAAATGTCAATCAACGCTACCGAGCCTACATAATTTAAAAATTAAAATAATAATAGTATAATGCAGAGAATTACAAATATTTACGTAATACAGAATTTTCACTGCTCTGGAAAATCTGGAATTGTCGGGGAAATTAAGATTTTTCTTAATTTTGTCATGGAATTTCTCATTTTTAGTGCAAGTCAAGGAAATTAAATTTTGAGCCAGGGAAAACAATTTGAATTTTAAAATTTAGACGTTTTTTACATTTTTGTTTTCCGATTTATCGAAATGTCAGGAAAAACCTGAAAAAGTCAGGAAATTTGAATTAGAAAATTCAGTGGGAACCCTCTGTAACGGTAAAAAATTTAAAACATACATTTCAAACCTCTTTTTTCAAACCGTTGCAAAAACCCAAAAATTTATTATTTAATTTACTAAATATGCAAAATATATGCCAACATAAGCAAATAAGCATTTATAGGCAATAAACAGCCAAATATGCATTTAAACTCAAAATATACATTTATAGGCAAAACAAAAATTGCATAAAATGACTCAGAAAGACGTAAAACATGTTTTTTAAAAATTTAAAAATTTTCACGTGCCTGTAAGCAAAAAAAACATGCAAACGCCTAAAAATCCGATCCCTATTTATTAGGTATAACCAAAGAGTATGTATATATAGAGGGACAGCTCTTATGGGAATACTTGTCACAAGTATTTCTTGATGGCTCTGCTACGCCATCTAGTGGAGGGGATTATCTCTACGTCTTAATTTTTGGTCCTCTATATACAGGGTGCTGAATGAGTTAGCTGAACATTGGAAATTAACATGTCAAAACTTATTTTTGCAAAAATACCTCCCTGTATATAAAGGATCAGCCATAAATTAAAAATTAAAACGTAGAGATCACACCGTTTACTAGATGGCGTAGCAGAGCCATTAACAAAAACTTGTGACAAATATTTGTTAATGACTGTCCCTCTATATATACATACTCTTTGGTATAACATATTTAAGTTTTTTATGAAAACTTCCTGTTGTTTATATTTATTGATTATTTAGAATATACTACTAGGTAAGGCGGCCTATTGGTCGCCCCGAAAAGGCCTACTTTTGGATTGAGATAAAGAAGAAGCTCAGCATTAATTAATAAGTTTAATTTTATCCCACCAGATTTGACCAACGTCCGTTATCAAAAAGGAGATAGATTGATCTGTAACTTTTGTAAAAAAACAGTTTGATTCGTCTAGCCTATTATGTAAGACTCACGTTGATTGATCTTCCTCGTGGACCTATACAATTACGATTGCTTCATCCGTATTTCTAGTTAACGATTAATTCAAAGTCTCTAAAGAAATGTTGTTGATGGGAAAACTGAAAACCATCCATTCTTTTTCCAAAACCGTTAATTTAAATCAAATATTACTTGTCACATTAAAATTAAAAGAGCGGTTACGTCAAATTCAATTACAGTAATGGAATCCATAAAATATATAATTTATCATGTATTTAATATCGAGTTAATGATAAATTGTACTGTTTGAATACTTTTCATACTTTAATATGACAAGCTGCATCAGCCACGGAGCTGACCATCGCCATATACGATAAAACTTATCGCTTCTGTTTAGTACAGATCGACTTTCTATGTAAATAAGATGAGCAAAATTAAATTTTTTACTTAAAATGTCTCTCTTTGAAGTAATCAACTTTCTCGTAATCGGATTTAAATTAATAATTTTATTTCTCCCCTTCTCGGTGGCGCCCGAGTTTATCTAACAACATATCCTTATCCACCTTTGTAAACACTTAAATGCACATATAAAATAAGAAATTAAATTGTGTGTACGGGTTACTTTGTATGTTTTACCCGTGTATTAATAAATATTTTATTTAAATTTATTATATTAATGTGCAAATTACAAGCTATTCAATAAAAGCATAAAATTACTTTATCTGTTCGAAAATCTAAACGTTTTATTAATGATTGCCTATCTAGCGGGGATGCAATTTTATATCAAATATCAGAAGCTTTAAATATTTTCGCTAACTGTTAATAAATTCTTGTCCAACCACACCTACCAGTTATCATCATCATTAATTATATGCTTAACGATTTTTGAAAATGTTGAAAAATTTTACAGGAAAGCGTGAGATTCAACTAGATAATAAAAATTCATGCTTTACCTTAGTCCTTAGTCTTTCAGTCTTCGTTTTTGATCTGAAACAATAAAAAAATATTTTAAAATTTTACGAATCAATATAACTAGAGCGGTAAGCCCACCCTCTGCGCCCCCATATTATCTGAAAGATTATTTAAACTTCCCATGATGCATAAAAAATAAGTACATCGTACAGAATGTGAAACTTGACTAATCCTTACACCAACACAAGCAGCCATTATTTAATTAATTTTTTTTTATTAATCAAAAAATGAAAGTGAGTTAGAGTGTAGGCAATATTAATTTTTTAAATTCATTCCGACACCCTAATTGATTTCTTGACGTTAATTAGGCATCGGGCAATTTCGTGAGCCGCAAGGTAATTAAAATTAAAAACGCCAAACACACAGCAACGATTCATAAAAAGCCAACAGGATAATTTTTGTCGAGGAAAAAAATAAGTGTCGCTGTAATAATAATTATTATTACTATTATTGAATAAAAGTAAAGGTCGTAAATATCAAGTTAATCAACTAATACGTGTCTTTTTATTGACAACACCGTAATATATCTGTATTGAGTAATTTTTAAATAATTCACATCACGTCCTTTATGATGGCATTTCAATTGAAATTATGTAAACAGGACACACGGACTCGCCATTTCTGGTTTTAGCGCCTGCAAATTAATCATCTGGAACTAATACCTTTAATTGACTCACAATCGGTATTATTGTTGTAAAATTTTCGAGACCCCCTTCTTTTTATATTTTTTTGGAAATTCACATCATAAGAAGTATAATACAATACGAGAGTCTCTTTTGGCCAACCGTCCGTGAAAGCGACGTAAATCAATTTTAAAGCAATTAAGACTTAATTACAAAACCGTATTGCTAAAAATAAATGGTGTGGTCACATAACGTGCAAAAAAATATAAAATCGCATTTATGTTAATTTGAACAAGCAAGTGTCGGTAATAAATAAAATTGTAACCGAAAAGTTGTGTTGAGATGCAATTATCAAGACCAAGAAAAATAAATTGCGTGTATTTAAATTGTTAATGATTCGAGTAGCAATTTATTTTATTTTTGGTTTATGTTGGGAATAAAATTTACAAACATCTGCATATTAGGTTTATCCTGGTGTTAATTATTATTGTAAAAAGGAAATAATTTAAACAAACATTGAGATTGAAAGTAGTAAACATTTAACTGCCAATTGGAGTTGTCATGATAAAATCTATAAAAGCATTCTTCAACTAATAATCGCAAATATGTTTGATTGCACTAGAAATTGAATTGCAAAATTAAATTGCAGTGTTGATGTAATAATGCATGCGAATGTGTATATTCTTAGGATTAGTGATTAATGCACTCGATTGCATGATTCGTCGCTACGAAGGTTTTCTTTCAGCAAAAAATTGTTAATTGGAAAATTTAGATTTTAATTTAAATGAGAAAAGCTTTAAAAACCGTTTCGTAATTCTTTCAAATTTTAACAAAATGAATTTCTAGTTTGATTTACGCACCACCAGATGAAACGCTGAAAGATTGCTAATTACCGGAAAATTTTCAGGCGTCAGGCAATTCAACGTTCGACACAATTTTCTTTTATTTTTGCGATTTTTGCGATAAGTAATAAGTACAAAAGTATTTTCGTAAATTTTCAAGTCGAAAACAACTTTGAGACTTTTCAGTTGCCATATTAATAAATTGTAATAATTTTCAAAGTAATTACATTTTTAAACCAATTAAAATTGCTAAAATTTATTAAAGTTTCTTTCAAATCCTAAGAGAAAATCCTCAAAATTTGAGGTAGGTTGACCTGAACGACGCGACGTCTACGTTTCCATCACCCTATATACACAATAATTATTATAGTCATTACAAATCTAACAATCATCTAAAAAATTTCGAGAAGTTCAAATTAAAAAAAATTCGAATTTTAAAAGGTTCGAGTATCCGGCATCCGGTGTATGCAAGTTGAAACTTGCAGAAAACCCAGAAATAATTAGAAATATTGGAGCAACTGAACGTTTAATTTTTAATTTCCATTTTAAGCAATAAGTAATAGGGAAATTATTCTAAATGTTCGTTGTACATAGTAATAATAATATAATTTGTTGTACCTTTCTTGTTGTGACGCAGCAACGCCTTCTAGATTGATCCAAAATGCACCGCTCACTTCGAATTACATCACAAAACACGAAAAGTTAACAATCACGATGATCGCAATTAAAATTGTAATTCTGTTATAAGTAAAATTAGTAATTAATTCAGTTTTAATAGAATTACAATTTCCACCCGCACAAACACACCCGAAATTACACACGGCACTTGTAACGCGTCAAAAACAAAACAAAAGAAGCACGATCGGCACTAACACGTCATCCGAAACAAATAGCCAACTGCTTAAATTTTATACGCAATAAATAATACTGTATATTTTTTAAAAACTTGAATTTTCTGAATTACAAGAATTGACCACATTTCCACAATACCGAATTGCAATTTTTCCAAGTTTAGAGTTTATGTTTATTTAAAAGAATTACAATTTCTACCCGCAAACACAACCGAAACTACACACGGCACTTGTAACGCGTCAAAAATGAAACAAAAGAATCCCGATCGGCACTAATCACGTCATCAGAGACAAATAAACGACTGCTTTAATAAATAATAACGTGTAATATTTTTAAAAAAATTAAATTTTCTGAATTATAAAGATCGACCACATTACTATATGGACCGAACTACAATTTTTATTTTATAGTATATGGTGAATTAATTATTATATTATAATATTATTATTTTTATGACATTAGACATTTAGGCATTTAGAAAACGTATGCAGATCACGTGACCTTTAGGAATGGAAAACTGGGATGATGGAACGCAAAATGAACTTTTCGAAGACCTGTGCGCAAAAATGGGTGATTTTTATAATTTATCCTGGACAACCTTACGGTACAGGACGATTTTTTGACGACCAACGGAATTAGTATTTTAAATGATTCTAGCGAAGGTTAGAAAGAATTTTCACGAAGGTTTTCTTAAAATTCAAATAATAGTTAAATTATTGAGAGATTTTCTAAATCCAAAGTATTTCCCTTTCCCTTTTAATGGCTACAGGTGTTAATAATAATCATTAAATTTACCTTATAATTAGCATCAAGCATTTCAAGCTCTCGCTTCTACTATTGGTTTTGAATGACAGTTGAAACGTTTAATTACAAATTTATCTTAATGTATTACAATGGAATGCTTGTGTGGTCGTTTATTATTAATTATCTATTTAGTGAAAAATAATAGAGTCAAGTAAATTTCTCTACTCCCCCAATAATTTATTATCTCTATTATAACACAACATACTAATAGTTGAGCAACGAAATTAGGTTGCATACATATATTTTGTCCCGTTTCTCTCTCGAATATTTTGTAGTACACAAATCGTTAGCTGGTTACATAAAACATAATTAAATTAAATTTTGTTATAATGAAGTCAACAAGAAAGCCATAAATAAAATAAGACTTTCTCACTTTTCTTGGTAATGTAAATGCATAAATATTATTTGTATAGTTTTAGCTCATTAATTTCATAGAGGTACGTAGGTACATATTTACAAAGCTTTATAACCAATAAGTAGAGTTATTGGTAATATTTGTGCTGTTATAATTTATTATTTAAAATGCAGCCACAGCATTCAACCGTAACATTAAACGCAGTCAAATCAGGCTTTGCAAAAGATCTTTGCTGCTGCTATTGTGTTTTCAATTGTTCTCATTATTATTATTAATATAAAATTAGATCTAGCAAAATGAATTGGTATTTGTTCGGTTGGTAGTTTAGTAGAAAGCATAATTCAATAACTATGTCTAAGTAAAAGGACTAAGCCGTATTTATGGATATCTGTACAGGAAATGATTTAAATGCACCCCAGGGAAGATAATAAATGATAATTTAATGTTAATTATTTATGAATTGCAAGAATAAAACTATTCAAGCAATACGTTCAAATTTGACAATTAGGGAGTCCGCTATCCGCTACACCGACCCCCTCGGTTTGCACAATAAAATTTTTACCTTTATGTAACTTCAGCGTTAGATTCGTGAACACGATAGGTATCGAATTTCAATAATTTGTAACTCGAGGAAATAACATTTCACTTGTATTAGTCTTGGTAAAAAATTGTATTAGTGTTAATGATCTTTGGGATCAGTGAAAGCCTTTTAATTCTTGTGATATACATTGATCCTCATATACGAACGCCGTTTTTTAAATTGTGAAACGGAAATGTAATGAAATTACTTAAAGGTCTTCACTTTCTTTAATTGTTCAATTGTATAATTCACAATGCTTCAATTAATAAAAGGTTATTGATACCAACTAATAGGGCAAACTGAAAATAACATAATATCCAGTTTCGACTTGGAAACTAGTCCTTCCTTCTAGTTTCCTTCTCTATTCAGGATCCTGAAATTATGTTGTGACAATTAAACATTGTCTGAAATAAGCCTTTCAGTTACAGGCCAACCTATGAATATAAATTGCTGGGGGTCTTTTATATTTTATAGCAGTATTAAAATTTTTTATTGTTAAACTGGCGTTTAATCTTGGAATATTTTGTATATCGACATCTCGATCAGTTTCCTTTTTTTTTAAATGACCATAATGTCGAATAAGAATAAAACTTAGAGAAAGCACTCAGTTAAACGTTCACAGACCGGGGGGTATGGGGGGTATGGAATGCCCTTCAGGTAAATACTGTAATGGATGTAATAGAAGTTAAATCGATTTGAACGAAAGCATTCTTAATGAATTTGAAAATTAGATGGTAGATATTTAAATAATTTATTTTCTAAGAACCCCTTTAAGGGTCGTCTAGCTTCGGAGACCTTTGTTTTCCGAACACCCCATATTGTTACGTCACTGATTATGTAATTATATATTTTCACCTTTCTCATTTCTTTGACACCTTAACATTTAATTAAAAATGTTTGTCATAGTTGATTATTTTTTTCAATGCAGGCATTACATTAAATAATAATCATTACTCCCATCTGATGAGCTTTAATAAAAGCGCAACACACATTATTATGTCATGGGTCGAATCCATAATTAACAATTTTCGTAAAATTGTCTTAATTAAAAATTTATAAAAATTAGGAACTTCTTCAGTTCCAGTAGCTTCGTATTTTAAAGCTATTAAATTTCGATGAGATTCGAACCCAAGATTTCCTCTCGAATTTCAATAAGCCGCTACCGTGGTCTGTGGTCAGCCTTTCTTGAAGATTTTGATAATTTTAAAAGAAAACCAGTTTGTCATAATTTAAACAGCCCGAAAAATGTAATCTCTGCTTCCCTTGGTCGTCGCTAATGAGTCGATCAAAGCATTGCATCACTGCAACGACATTTTATTTTATTTCCACTTTTACAACTTAATTGCCGTACAATTAGTATAAATTTTAGTTTTATAAAAACACTTGCACTTAAAGTAACGAAGAAGTTGATTAACTAACCCAGATATTTAAATGAAGATAAAACTAATGACGGTTTTATGGAGATGTTCATTAATTTTTTATCTCGTTTATCTGAAAATACAAGGGTTGGTTTCGAAGCAATTTGTATTTAAAAAAATTAGTCGTGATACATTATTGTGTGAACCTTATAGAAAGTAGCCTATAATTTTTAATTAGACAGGGTGTTTTATCTGTTGGAATTCTTGTGTGACATAATCAATCTTTTGTTTCAGTGTTGACTTGTCGATGGAAAATTTGAATAATTTAAAAATTTATTATTAGAAAAAAAAAATTATCTTTTGATGATTTTCTACGGATTTCTTTTGTACGGATCATTACTCAAAAATTTTTAAACGACCGCGACGTCATGCATTCTATGTAAAAAGTGTACCTACTTACTTCGGTTTTTGGATTCGGTTTGAAGATTTTGCACTTTGCATCTAGAAAGCTTAATTTTGGTCTTATGAATAGACAAGAAGGGTCAAATGAATTTGTTACGGGTCGCGCATTAAAGCATTCGATGGATAAAACGCAACCCATCCATCTTATTTATTGAAAGTTGGTTTTGGAAGAATTTTTTTCTTATCGTGGCCGTTGTTTCTAACAAACACCTGCCTTTAAGAGGTTGTAGGTTGGAAGTTTAATTGAGGAATTTGGTGTACACTATATCAGTCATCCTGTTTTGCTAATATGCAGTTAATTTTGCATAGGTAGCGTGTGGATGCTTTTTTTTATTATTTAAGAACCAGTTTGTTCTTAAGAATTTGCAAAAGTCATTGACACTCACTATTTTTAGAAAATGAATCGAAAAATTACTTATTGCGTCGTTGACAAGCGTAATTTTTTATTTCATACAAATCGACGAGTAAAAGCTCGAAAGCTCCTCCTCGCGGAATTTTCTCGCAGCCCATTTTTTCGATTGTGCATTAATTAAGCAAAACTTAACACAATAAGCGATATTAGCGGCAATTTCTTTTTTAGAAAAAAAATGAGGTTGAGTCTGGACATAATGAAGAAAAAATAAGTACAATAATTTTACGCTCTAGAGTTGGTGAAAAAAATCATGACATACAAATTTTGTTAAGTATTCCAACTTTTGCAAATAATGCCGTTAGATACGTATAATTTGATTGATTGTGCGATGACTATTAAATTATCAATTATAGCAACAAAATGTAAGTAAGACGTTTAAACAAAGACTTTATTTATATCTCAATTGGTTAATTGAAATATTTACTATCAATATTTTGTTTGATGATGGTGAATTGTGAATACTTTATGAGAGTTAATTAAAATTGACACACTTAAGTGTGCTTTATAGTCAAAATAACGAAAAATAAATCAAAAATTACTTTTATTTCCTTCTGAACACAATAATTTATTTCACTCGTAATTGTGAGCACCCTGTAGTTTTTTAATAAATTATTTTCAAAAACCCGTGGGTGAGCGAATTTATCTGATTTTACCAACAAAAACTTTTAATTGATCTTGATGTGTATACATACGTAGTATATCAATGGCCGGTTCATCGTGGTATTTTCACAGGAGGGAGAAATATAAAAATCTTTAAATTTTCAAACTCATCTAATTTTTAAAAGAATCAAAATTCACCTATAATAATTATCGAGAGGTCTATTTTTGACGATTTATTTGTACTGTCGCATAAGTTTTTATTGCACAAAAACTGTTCGAGAACCAAGCGCGCGGGAAGTTTTCTAGGGACAACGAACACGCATGTAGACAACTCGAACAAATCGTCGAGTATATAATATGCCTTGCTTTGAGGTTTATTTGTTCAGACAAATTAATAGTATTAAATAGGTAATGTTAATTTAAAATATTACATTCATAAAAAGGAGATTAATTAAAATGCCACTGTCATTATTATTTGCTATTTATATCTTATAGAAGTATCGAACTGAGTGCTCTTACATTCTCTTACAAACATCAAGAAATATGGTTTGGATATTTTTGAAATATCTGTTCTTTACAAGATAGGGATTTGTAACACCGAATCATGATTAATAATTAATAAATGAAAATTAATTGAAAGATTCTTAAGTTCAGCTGAGCACAGCTGTTTTTTCTCAAAATCTTTCACCTAATGCTAAACAGGGTATATGATGTTATAGCTTTCGTACTGTCCTAGCTAGATGCTTCTCCAGAGATGTTAAAAAGCAAAAGTTTAATTTATTACATCATTAATGTTATTTATTTTTATATTATATTGTAATAATATTTTGAATAGCCATCTATCACTTTGAAAAGTACGCAAAACATTTGTTTCAACTTTTCATGTAATATAAATTTTCTTTGTCTGAGTCCATAACAGGCAGATACATACTAGGTAAACAAGAGTAATTCCCATTTAGAGATTGCAGGAAACCATAGTTTAATTTATTAAATAAGAAAATCAGCCAGAGCTTTCGATTTCGCATGATAAAATTTCCCGATACGGCACTAATCATCGGAGAAGTCATCAAATAGAAGCCCACGTTTGAAATGAAAGTATTTAAAAATCTTGTGTTGAACGATCTCAAGTTGTTTTGATAGTGCAGTGATCAAACACACGACACATCCTCGAGCTCAAGTACAAAGAAAGAGTAAAGTGACTTTAACGTCAAGTGTGTATGTGATAGTTGATTTTTATTATTATAAACTAAAAATTATTATAGTTAAAAGACAGAAATCAATTGATCTACTATGGATACACGATCAAATAAATAAAGTGTTTTTTACGTTTTGTTTTGTTTTAAGAAAGGCGCACGATCACGCGGCCTCAAAGACAAACCGCCACTGGTATAACAAAATATTGCCATAAAAATTATGACGATGAATGTACTATAACAATGAACGTTAGTCGATTACAACGCATGTTAAATGCAATCGTCTTGGTTTTCTGCAAGACGTGTTGGCATGCAATGCACCCTTTCTTTTTGTATTTTTATACTTCATTAGTTTAAGAAGTTTGTTGATGGAGCTTAAAATTCCCAAATTGGTATTGTCATTTTTAATCGATTTATTGGTGTGCGCGAGGCCCAAAACCGGTATCTCTTCATTTTGCGGTTGTTCCTTTATCAGTTTTCTAATTTATGTTCTCTTTAGCAAGAAAATCTTGGAAACTATTCCGAGCAAATAAAATTATTGCCACTTGGCGCATTTGTGTGTTTATGATTTCCACTAACGTGGCTAAAATGTAACTTGCAGTGTAAATCTTCTTTGAAGCTTGTAAAATTGCACTGACATGCGGATAAAATGGCGCCCGACCATATTACGCGAGATTTCAAGGTTTCAACTCACAATATTTAACAGTAAACACGTAAAAGAATAAAATCTTACATGGCAGTATTACATAGTACACTCGTATGAACAATGTCCAATGTGTTTATTCAATGAAATTGCAAAAAGGAAAAAATGTTAAGCACTCTTTTTGAAAACCATTGATGGACAAACATTGGAAGCCTCTTTTGCCTGATGGAGTGTCTTGCATTAGCGGAAAATACCCAAATCTGGAGCACAAAACCTACGTAGTACAGGAAAAACTAACAATTGATGACACATAAAATATATGCGCATTCTAGAGAACAATAGTTTTACTTATCTAATCGTTCACAGTTACGTAGTGTACAACAGGAAAAGTGTCTCCTAAGGATTTTTGTTATAATAAATTGCCCTTATTGGAAAGCAGTCCAAGGTCCAATGTTCTTCTTTTTTTGTATGGAATGAAATTAACCTAAATTTTCCGTTTCTGACATCCTTCCAACAGAATTAAGGAACTGAAAGTGATACCTACTACTGCCCATGTTATTATGATTGATCTTCTTCGGGTTTGGCCAAATTCGACTTTTTTTCGTCAAATTTCTTTTTCTCAACCAGATGCCACATTATCAGGTTTATCCCACCCACCATGGTGTGTGCGTGTGTGTCGAACTAGTATTTCTTTAATGAGGTCCGAATTAATTTTTTTCAACATGCAAATATTTTCAACAACGGAAATGCAATTTTTACTTAACATCGTTGGATACTACACTAGACGATAATTATTTAAAAAATCCTGACTCCGGAGACTGTGCAACAGGTGGGGGCTCCGTGAAGGAAGGTAGAATGAGTAGAATCAACGCGATTGAATTTTACCAGTCTTCATTCGAACGTCGTTTGAGGTGTTCTGCAAATCGAGCTTTTAGCAATTTTGCCGGTTAATTTTTATAAACATTCTGGTGTGCCTTTAAGCTGATTTTGAAAAAACAAGCTTTCGAAAAGAAATTTTTTAATTGACATGTCGGTGCCAAAACGCGCGTAAATTTTGCCCTTTCTTAAATAAAAGTGCGCAAATTTTCATAAAAACATTTTTTTAAATGTTACATTGTTGTTAGTTTTTCCTCAATTATTGTATGAACCCGAGTTTTCGATGAAAATGACAAACGTCAACAAGATTAGAGTGGTGGTTTTAGGATCCTCACGTGTGGGAAAATCCGGTAAGTTTCGAATCGAAATGAAAAACGGTTTATTCTTACTAAAATTAAACATTAAAAGTTTTCCTTGACCTAGACAACCACGTAAGTTGTGTAAGGTCAAAACGTTGTCCTTGTCCGATTTTAGTTGTATAATATTTGGTTTATTGTTTATTTGTTTAAATTGTAATTGAGTTAATTTTATGCGTGCAAAAATGGATTTTAAAATTGCAGTAACATAAATTAAACGTTCGCCATGCCATACATCAAAACAATAGCCAATAAGTTGCGATTCGTCTTGGTCAAGTTAAATGACCCTTCGATAAACGATTTTTAAATTATTATTTTTGTATCACTAAATCTGAGGACAAGAAATAATATGCATTTCCGAACCGATATTATTATAATATCGACGACAAAATATAAAAATGGAATAATAAATTATTAATGTAATATGTAAATAATACAAAGTTAAAATGTAAAATATGATTTGTTTATTGATTTCACTATTACATAGAAGTTATAAATTGAAAGTTTAATTTATTGCTTTTCTTCTTGTGGTAATCCATTAAATTATTTAACCGTTTTACCATTGTTGGGTACGAATTTTTTAACTGGTATGCATACATAGTAGCATAAAAGCTCTTCCATTTTCGTCTCGACGCTTATTATTTTGTTTCACTTTCAAAAGCTTTAATTATAAAAAGTAACAACATTCTTAGAATAAAAACATCAATTTACTTTAATAATTACACGGCTTCAGTTGTTGCTAAGTAAAATTAAATTTTATTCCGTAGCTAATTAGCTAAAAGCTTAAAAGCTTCCTTCAGCAATTTAGTAATTAACATCATAATAATTCTTATAAGGTAAATAAAATGTTTTAACATTAAAAATACAAGAAGTAATAAATATCATCTTTAAAGTTTTAATTTGGTCGAATGATTTAAATGGCAGCTGACAATTTTAATAAATCGTGATAACATAACATTGCACTTATTACATTCATTTTCAAAATTGCTTTCAATTTAACTTTTCATTAATATTCTAGTTTACTCTTGTCACGATTTAAATGGAACACTATTTTTACTTGTTTTGCTAACAATTACAATATCCAAATGAAAATATGGGTTATCGACACTTTATTTATTTTTATTAAACTTTTCTTTGATATTTGTATTTTTGGTTTCTCGAAATTTGGCGTAGTTGTATATTACCGATGATAATGCAATAATATAAAACTTTAAAAATATACTTAGACTTAGACATCATGCATTTATCTTATAATTATCTTATGTTATCTTATGTACTTTCTCGGGATTTATCATTTATATTTTAATAATTATCTAAGAAATTTTATAAAACTGAAAGGTGGACAAGAAGAAATAAAAAGGCAATGCTTTCATTAAATAAGACAAAAAAATATTATTTTTCAGACGAACACAAATAGCTATTTGAAAAAAGGATATTTACAAAATTTTTAAAAATTAAAGTAAACTTAATAAAATTCAAACTAAATAATAAAATTTCGACTGTGTAAAACTTGCGAATCAAATTAAATTTTATAATTAGGTACTTACTTATGTATCATACATAAGTATTTAATTGCATTATTAATTTATACATTACGATACATTATTAAATAAGTAGAGGAAGTATCAGTCAGAATGTTATGGTTCGTTACCAAAAGTGAATCTATCTTGATTGACGTCTTCTTATCTAATTTAGATTAATTAAAATTATTGCTATAGAAATATTTTAATTGCACTAAAAACTAATCAATCTCAACATTGTCATTTGGGTTATTATTATAATAATTAAACTAATGTTGGTAACTTTAAATGAACAAATTAAACCAAATTGTAATGTTCGCAGTTTTTGACTGAAAACTGAAGAAAACACTTTTCAATTATTTAAATTTTTACCTTCAAATGCCTACAGCACCGAAACTATAAATTTTGTAATGTTAATTTTTTGGTGATTTTTTAAAGAGGGCGAAATTATCTAAAATATAGATTCTTACTTTTATTACCTATATATTTTTAAAGTTATATATTTTCAGTAGTTTTGAAAATATCTCATCTGTTAAATTAATAATCAAAAATTTTTATTTTGAATAAAAAATTTAAACTTTTTATAAGTTTCAATTTTTTAAACAGATGTATTTGTTTTGAAAGAAAAAATTTTTTTATTTGAAAATATCAATCGCAGAACAAACACATAAGTTTTCAATTTTGGAAACCGGAGGGTCTGGGAGGTATGGAATACCTTACAGTACCCCAGTAGTAATTGTATTCAAAAGATAAATTCTTATAATGGTAGATCATTTTCCACTTGACTGAAAACTGAACTGAAAGAGTAACTTAAAATTATTTTACTGTAATAAATAATTACTTTACGGTAAATTACTGGGATAGTATTTCTATTATTTTGTTAATTTTTTTTTATTTACTAGACCAAAGTTGCAGCTCGTTAAATTTACTATCCGGAATAAAGTGTACCTACCTAAACTTTTTTGTAAAACATTTAAATATTTAAAAGATAAAGAGTTTAGAAAAAATTAAACTTCTTACTTTTTAGACAGATACTGAACATTTTATTTTCTTCGTTAGGCGTCAGAAAAAAGTAATTGTCAAATTGTCTCGTATTACAATTTATTGCTTTCATTGATTACGATAGTAATATTTTAATTAGAAATAATTTCTTTTACAAGTTTTGTTATTTAAAATGCAATTGCATTGGTCACTAATTGTATTTATTAAGTTTGTATATTCGCGTTTTGCAGTTTCTTCCTTTGGATTCATGATCCATAAAACTGTGTCGTATTCATTTACTAGTTATACATTGAAATCCCTGTACGAACACATGAATATTAAGTTACACGAAGAATTTCAATTGGTTTATTAGCTTTTTAAAACTGAATTAAACTGTCGCACAGGAAAGTTGAAAATGAGACTTCATTGTGATAAATTTAATCAATGATTAATTTGTTACTAATTAAAACCGTAATAACAATTTATTTTTGTTCTGATTACTCACTAGAACTGCATGCATATATGGAAAATAAAATATAAAGCTTTGTCGTTTACATGATTTTCCCAGTCTGATCTGGGTAACCGCATTTTCTAATAAACACTCGAATTAAAAATGATTTTTAATAGATACGAAAATTGAATAATAATTTAAGTTTAGATGATTTTAAACACAGTAACTTGTTATTAAACAATAGTAACTATATATTTTTTGGCGTTTGGAAAGTTTTTCTGCAATAAATTTTCACCACTCGTCTTTATTTTGCGAGTGCTTTAAAATTCGCTATTCACATACTTAGTAATTATTTCAAAAATTTCTAAACGTAATGAAGTGCTTAAAATTGGTTTAATATTCGCTTTATTGACAAATTACATCTGTCAATAGATTACAAAAGGATTTAGTGTTTACAACATTTAATTTCTTTTTTATTGTACAAGTTTGAGGTCATTCAATCTAGAGGTTATATTGGAGCTCAATATTAATTTGTGTTTTATAAAAATTAGCAATTCACTTTTTATTGTGCATACCTTCCGTTCTTGATTAACGACCTTATTGTTTGCCAATACCAGCTTAACAAATCAATCTTTTTATGTTGTAGGAAATTATATGTATTAAAATTTTTTCAATGGTTATTCAATTGGTTGATTGGCTGGGTTTTTGATACGGTAATTTATCGAGAGCTCTACTTAAGAAAATTATAGTTAGTTATGGTACTTATCGTAATATTTTAACTGTAAAGTTTTGTTATCCTTGCACAAAAGAAAAATTCGAAACGGGTGGTTTATCATTTGGCGACGATCGACGCGAAACTTCCAAGTGATACTCGATTTTTAACGGTTCTATATAATATAATAATAATAATTATTATTTATGTATCAATCAGTATCACATAAAAAAAGGTGATCGAATCGAGCTCGTTCGTTCACCTTAAGGTTTGGACTTGGTGAATTTTTCATTATCAAGGTTCGTGCGATGCATGTTGAAAACGAGCACCCCAAGTGTTTGTTGCCACAATTTTTAACAAGAAATATTTAAAATGAGAAATTATAGCCCGCCAGCTTTACTTTCCTGTTGTTTAAACATTTCCATCTTATATATTTATGTGTAGGAGGGCAAGTTCAATGCCTACAATATTTACCTACTTTACTCTCGGCTCGCAACAACTAAATTGCCGTGAAAGTAATTCAATTAAAAGTATCCCCGTTTTACATCCGACTAATTAGTGTCAATTAATTTAAGATTCTTATTGAAATGCTTCAATCACAAGGCTGCAGTCTTCGATCCGGATAAAATTTTACATCGACAATATTTCCGGATAAGCTTGTGGGTACCTAACCATCTATCTATACCAAGCACTCGGATTTATTTCAATAGATAGCGTTTAAAATCACGACGACGTGACTTGCATTTTTCTAAATAAAAATAATATCGTGGACGAGTTTTCTATTGAAGATCAAACACTGTTTGGTCGCTGCGGTTGGTCATATTTATTGACTCTAATATATCCATATTTAAAGTGAAATAGCACGATTATAAATTATCCACTTTTTTCTGTTTGCCTTTAAACATCAGATAAGCTTCGTTCTAGTTGCATTGTAACTTAAATGCACTGAATTTGCATTTGAACAGTAAAATGGCTAAAGCATTTATCATCATCATCTATACCTATACTAAAGAATCTCTCAACTTTGATCGCAAATAATTGGAACCGAAGATGCACTACTTCGATAAATACGTGGTTTTTCGATAATAATGACTTTCATTTTATAATCTAACTAAAATTTAAATAACTTCCACATTTTTTATAATTAACATATTTTAATTAATAACAAGTGTGAACATCATAATTTAACCACCTATTCCGACAGGTCGAGAAAACTGCATTTTCAGACACCTGGAGTTATTTGACATTTTGTTAAAAACGTGTTCTTCTCTACACAAATTTTAGCTTCATTAAACGCGAGAAGAAAATTCTTAAAACAGCGACAAATTTACATCGAGCGCTAATATTTCGACAATAACATAATTAATTTGTTTTTATTTAATAAGTGCTTAATATGAATAATTGCCAGCAACCGGCTACAACATATTAGCTTCTTTTTTTCTTATAAACTAAACGAATTACTTATGCAATAATTTTAAGCTATAATTTTCCCATATTTATGTAGGAAAGTGCGTGACAAGAATATATTTACTACTGGTAATAAATATAAAAGTAACATCACTAAGATTAAAGGACCAAGATAAAACAAGTCTTTAGAAAACGTTTTGTAAAAAATTTTTATTTACACTTCGTAATAGTTATTACTTGCTTTACTATATTATGTATGTACTTATTAATGTTGTCGTTGCGAACCTGCAACACTTTATTATATCTACGAAAAAAATTGCATTTAAATAAATTACATAGTACTCATTTAACAATAATTTCTACTTCATTCATTTTTTTCTTTCGAAAACTTTTCGTTTAGAATCGAAATCAAGCTCATAGCTCGAGACGTGTGGTGTGGGTATAGTACATATACATGACTACCCCAGCTACACAGACCAATAAATTTTGATATTTATCATCTAATGTGTATGGAGAAATATTGTCGAGATTTGTGTTATTGTGTTATTACACGCGATAGAACACAGTTCTCGAGAACTTTGTACCTATTTTGAAAGATTTGTAAGTTTTTAACAATTGTTGATTTTCTTTCATCAGTTAAATGGGAAAACCGCAGCTGTTGCTGTTGACTCCAATTAACGTAAAGTTTTAAATACTCATCCGATAAGCACACAATAACTGTAAAACTGTAAAAAAGTCCAACTATCAAAAAAATGAGGAAACAAATTTCAGTTGAACTATTAAACCAACCAGGATCGATTGAAAATTTATTCCATAAACATTGGTTATGCATTAATACTCGAAATAAAAAATGTTTTGAATGGTTGTATAATTCAGGGGTGGCCAACAGGTCGATCGCGAAGCAATTTTTAGTCGATCATTGCCGCCGATACTAGTCGTGATTCATAAAAAGCCGAGGAGGAAACCGCTGATGAAATTTGATGTACAAATAAAGGAAAATTTGAGAAAACCTAAGGAAATCTAAGAAAATCCAAGGATATCTTAGAAATTACAGGTAATCTTGCTTTTTCAATTTTTTTCGAAAGGAAATCATGAGACAATGCAAAGGGAAATCCAAAGAAATTCTAGGAAATTTGATGTACTACGAGTACAAGTGAATGGAAATTTGAGAAAATCTAAAGAAATCTTAGACAATCTAAGAAATCTAAAGAAATCCAAGGATATCTTAGAAATTACAGATAATCTTGCATTTTCAATTTTTTCGAAAGGAAATCATGAGGCAATCCAAAGGAAAACCCAATGAAATTTTAGGAACTTTGATGTACAAGTGAAGGGAAATTCGAGAAAATCTAAGGAAATCTTAGGCAATCTAGGAAATCTAAGGAAATCCAAGAATATTTTAGAAATTACAGATAATCTTGCTTTTTCAATTTTTTCGAAAGGAAATCATGAGACAATCCAAAAGAAAACTCAAGGAAATTTTAGGAAATGTGAGGAAATCTAGAGAAATCCAAGAAAATGTCATGAAAGGTAATCTGGTGTACAAAAATTGGGTCTTCTTGTTTCTCGTAGGTACCTAATAAGCTAAGAAAATATGTGTTTTTTTTTTTCTACTTTTATCTTAATAAATACTATTATAGTATTACTAGCTGACCCGGTAAACTTCGTATCACCTGAAATTGATTTGATTCTAACTCTTCATACGGGGACATCCACGTGAGGTGATTTTGCAGATTTCTTGACCCCCCCCCTAAGGAGATGTCGTGCGGTTTGTCTCGATTTCCCCTCTAATCTCACGTAAGATTGTTTGTTTTACATAATTTAACCCAGTTCTCCCGCTATTTTACGGTTTCTTGGGGAAAAAAATTACGTGATATTTGCCGAAACCTACTTCGCCCCCATGTGAGATTGGGTGAGATTCGGATCGACCCTCCCTCCCCTAATCTACCTTCCAACTCCAATTCAAATAAATTTAATGTCTTTTATTTACATGGAAGGGAAAAAAATGTAATTAACATTCAAGCTTTGTGGTAAACTACATATTTCGTTTTCTTTTCCGGCGCGTAAATAAACAAAGATGTAAACTTGCGAATACGCGACTTACAGTTGTCCATACGCGAAACACGGGAACTCCAAGTTAATTCCCACAACTTGATGGTCATCGCAAACGCCAAACGCACAGGGAATTCCAGTCGTTTGAACTCGAATGGCAAAATTAATAGAAATAGGAAAAAAAATAGTGTAATGTCGATAATTTTGAATGCGCTGTTGAGTTGAGTAAAAGCTACTAAAAGGTCATTCGTAAATGCGGACTTTTTATTTCTTGCGGCCCACCTTTAACTCATAATCTGCCCGAGTGGTCCCTAGTCCCAATAAGTTTGTGCATCTTTGCGTTACACAAATGATGATGATTGAGCCCACTTTCAATTACAAATTGTGAGGTGGTAATCCGGACAATTCAAACGAATTCATCTTGGTTGATAAAACCGATTTGATTCATCATAGACATTTTTGTTTTTCACCGCCAATAGACTCCTTCCTCCAGCCAATTTTGGTTTTTTAAACTTTGTACTATGTTGGAAAAGCACTATGAATAAGATATTCCTTCGATTTGGCCGACTAGCACAAAGTAGTGGGCAAGGAGATGAATCTGATCAAGATGCCAACTGCGATGTTCCCATTACCAATGTCCAACAATCTGGCAAGTATGCCATTCTGGTTTTGTGAATATATATTTATCCGGACTGTTGCACTTAATATAATTGGTGACATATTTAAGTGTCACAAAATTTAAAAATGCTGTCAAACGACATCTGCGCACGTAGCGCCATCTATCGGAATAGAAATGAGGTAATTTTTGTTTTTCCCAGATTTTTCTATTTTCCGGACAACATTTCCAAATTTTTTCTTTACTAAAACCTATTCTCATACCTACCTAATATACACAAAAAGCAAAAAATACAAAAAAAACTAATAATTTTAATAATAAATCTGGACGAATTAATTTTTTTTTCAACGTTTGGTGCATATTTGAGTAAATAATGCATATTTGTGCATATTTTTCATATCTTTCATGCTTTCATATTAATCATGTCTTCTTATGGGAGTGTTTCCTATAGACTGATTGACTCTGGATTAACTTTTACCTAACGATATCTAGCCCTTAGTTTTTGTGCAGATAAATAAAGATATGTTTACTAAGCTGCGGCTGGGGCTCTGCGACTGAAGTCGCAGTGAATGCTTTCTTATGGGAGTGTTTCCTTAAGGCCACAATACACGAGGCGATTTTTGCATGCGATTGATCGCTGCGATAAATTGCAGGCGCTCAGCGCATCGTGTAATACACAATCGCTCAGGCGATTTGTTGCTGCAACTCTGCGCACGTGCGATTTTTTAAATTAGAACTTGTTCTAATTTTATGCGATTTTTTCGTGCGATTTCTTACTACCAACTTAAAAATGTTTGGAAAATGTTTCTAAATGATTTTCAATATACATAAATTCACTGAATAAAACCAATAGGTTGGTATTGTAGTAAATATGTAAATATTTATAATATTTTTTCTAGTTGTCAAAAATAAAAATCGCACATGCGAAAATGCGCAGCAATTTTGCGCAAGCCAAAAAATCGCTGCAACTTATCGCAGCGATCGATCGCATGAAAAAATCGCCTCGTGTAATATGGCCTTTAGACTGCGATCTTTGCAGGCTACTCTAAGGTGACACTCCCATGAGAAAGCATGGAGAGCAGTCACTGCGACTTCAGTCGCAGAACCTTAGCCGCAGCTTAGTAAACATATCTTTAGCTGGGCGAAATTATCTGCACCAACACTAAGGGCTAGTTAGATGTTAGGTAAAAGTTAAAAAAGTCCAGAGACAATTGAACTTGATCCTTGGTCTATAGGAAGCACTCCTATAAAGAAAGCAGATTATATAATACTCACAAGTGACATATATTTGCCAAGTACACCAATCGTGGAATATAGAGGTTTTACCTGTAACATCTGCCACAGCTGAGTTTTCCTAAATTAAAATTAATTAAATCGTATTCGAGAAACTAACTGTCACAAAACTGTTTAAGATTATTTGCTGGTGTAAGCATTGTTATTATAAAAAATTAACATAAAATTGAAATTAAATATTTAAAAGATGGCTAAATGAAAAGCATTCATCAAAAACGTTTATGTTTTTCGCCAAATTTTTCAAATTTTTCATAATTCAGGAAAAATGTAAAGGGGTTCACCGATTTTGTCTGCAGTTAGTAATTTAACTTGCTGATGTACAACAGGTAAAACTGTTTTTTTAAAGGGAAGGGGTTAGCCCCCTCCAAATTATTTACAAATTTGATTCTGACTATTCATTGTCTAAAATCAATGGCTTTCAATTTATAGATTAATAAGCGAAACGATTCTATTTGACCATTAATTTATTGATCAAGTATTGCTGTAAATATTAAATTTCAATCAAACTACTTCTTGCATTTATTGGACTTTTCTAACTCGGGATTTTTCAAATTCTTTGAAATGCTCCTACATTGGGGTTTTCTAGACACATTTTAGGAATAAAATGAAAAGTTTTCCAAAATATAAATAACCTGAAAGATACATTTCGCAAACGTTTGTTTTTTAATTAATTAATTTATTGCTCAAGATGCCACGTTGGTGAAAACGTTTGTGAAGAAATTTGTGTTGTCCAACTTCATGACTTTTGGTTTTAAACAGTGTTTAGTACATTTTTATGCGATGACTACATAAAACACAAAATAATTGATTATTAAAAAATTAATGTATGTACACATATTGTACAATCAAACACACATCCAAATATATTTCGCAATTTATTGTGAAAATTAAACAAATATAAAATTTTTGTCGTAAAAAAATGTAAAAATGAATTTTTACATTGTTACTTTGTAATCGTAATGTTTGCGGGCCCGACAAGAAACTGCCGTGGGCCGAAACCCCCTGTTCTAACTCGTAACTCATCATTAGCAAATAACCTCACAATTGAAGTGAATCCAGTTGCACGAATTGAAAGTCGTTTTTCATCGAGTAATCAAGGTAAAGCGGCCTAAAAATAACAATATAATAATATACACTTGATTTTTCAATAAAATAAACAATAAATTGTTTATTAGATACTTACACACGCGTGCTCATAAATGAAAGTTTCATTGTATATGAAGAGAGGAGGTCAAAGTTGGATCGAAAAAAGTTTAACTTATGCAACAACAAATTGCTCATTATCGTGATAATGGCGTCTTTATTTGAAATATTTAAAGAAAATGAGAATATAAATTAACGACACATTTAAGATTCTTGTGTAGCCTGAATTGAATTGAATAAAAAAATGGTTATAGCTCGACGTTATCGGTCGTGATGTAAATGGTGCAACATTTTTTTCTAAAAGCTCTCGTGGAATATTAATGTTGCTCAATTTAGTATTACATTTTTTAAAATAATAAAAATAAAGCAGTCACGGTGCAGCTTGCACACGGAAAGCAGGCAATGCGTGGATTTTGGATGCAGAGAGCGCATTTTCAATAATGACGTCCCATTTTTAAACAACCAAAACATTTTTATTACAAATCCACTTTTGAACATCGGAATCGTCCGTCGTGTAATGTTTGCGGATTTGCATCATAAAAAATTAATAATGTCATTATAATATAAAATAAATGTTCAACAACAAAATATGCAATAACATTAATATCAAATGACAAGTTTTAAATTTCTTTTATTAAACTTGTATATCTCGATTACAAGCTTAAAGCTCACCAACACTTCCTATACTGAAACAGTTATGCGAATTTTTATCGAAAGAGAATTTTAATCATTTTAATTAAAATTCAGTGTCAAGGCAACATTTGAAACGAGATTTTCGTTTGGCAATATTAAAGATTTGATTTTTTACCTTCTCGACTTTCGCTCTCGCAGAGCCAAACTTCAATCAGCTCTAGTCGAATTTTTAAGTCATGGTTTTAGATGTCAAGGTTATTGGCTTTGTTTGGAATGTTCAAACAATGTTATATTCGATTTTTTCTCTAACGATGCAAAATTTTAATTAACCTACAGGCTGCTGCGATATTGAAATGCTCTTTAATCTTGTAATTTTCGAATCAATGCTTTTTGCATTAGTTCCGCAGTATCAGATTTATATCGCAGCATGAACGGAATAAAAAATTACCATTACATAACCCATCAGCAGGTTGCAAGATATAAATCACAAAGCCGAATGCCCCCCGCTTGCTTTGCAAGGGTTAATTGAAGGATAAAAACTTTATTTATGATTCGCTAATGCGAGGTATGCAAAATAATTTTTAAGTTTCTTCCGCTTGCACGTCGTCCTTATCTTTGAGTTTTATTTTGCTCGTTACTTTCCAACCCATAAAATCGATAGTTTGAAAAATTGAGCAAAATTGACCGAACTTTTGACGTTAATTGGATCGAAGAATTGCTTCAACAGAAGAATGCTTAATTGGATTTTTAATCCACATGGATAGAAAAAATTTTGGATCAGAACAATAAAATTGGAAATGATTCATCAGTTTCTTCCAAATGCAAAACAAAATGCCAGGTAATCTGTCTGGTCATCTAAGCTGGTTATAGTAAATTTGCGAGGTGATTGATGGTAATTAACAGATGAGGTTAAAAAAATCTTACGACAGTTTTAATTTAGTTTTTCGGAATGCGGAATTATATAAAAATCTCTTGCGAACGAGGAAGAGTCATCGTAAAATTCAAATTGGAAACAAAATGTGTCCTCGTATTAATTAGGTTTTTTTCTACCGAAATGTTGCTGTAGTTTTTAAAGTTTTATTTTAGAAAGGTTTCTGTGCTTTTCAAAAATATCTCGTATTCCTTTATCTGAAATGCAACTGTGTCATACTTGGCGGAATGCAGAAATTTATTGCAATTTCATTTTCCGATAAATTGTGCAATAATTAAAACGAATGTCTTTGTTGTTGCTGATAATGAGAACTGTTGCAAGCAATTAAGTAATTTATAATTACTGACACGTATGATGCAGAAGTATTACAAAATAATTTTCCAAGTGTCATTTGTATGTGTGTTAGATAAATATTTTCTTTGGATTAGTCTGCAAAATCGTATTCCAAACCAATTGATGGGTTTAAGTGATCCAGGTTTAAGAAATCTTCAAAAATGTGATCCTTAGGAGATTCTTTGGTGCTTGGCATAATTTTGTTATATTTTGCATAACTCATTATTCAGTAAGTAATTCAGTTTCATCTAATATTAACATATTAATATTCCCAATTTTTCAGAATATCCTTAAATTCTAATAATATTTCTAGTGGAAATTAGTGGAAATAATTTATACGAATAATAAATTTTCGATATAATATAAAATAATTAATTGAAATGGCTGACAATAATGTTGAAGTATTAGGATACTAAATTATTAATTAATTTATTATAATGTACGATCAAAGTCAATATATTGCTATCTTTATTATATTTGGAGATTAGGACATTTTAATTTATACATGTCTTCGCTATAGTTTTCATTATAAATTTTCAAATTTAATAACCTGTTTTCGGGACTGTCCCGACATGCAGATTTATATTACTGCAATTGCATTTTCCGATAAAATTGTGCAATATTAATACGAACGTGACAATGGAAACTATTGCAAGCAATTCAATTATTAATAATTCTTATTGACACGTATGTTGAAGAAGTGTATTGAATGATAATTTTCAAAGTGTCACTTGAATATTGTATAGGATAAATATTTTTCTTCTCGGGAGCCACTTGAATTAGCGTGCAAGGCCGAATTAGCAATTTTCATAAGCAACCATCTGGTTATTTCGAATTAACGGTAAACGTTCGATTTATTTTTTATATTTTTCTTCAATTTGAATTTAATTGATTTTACCTTGTTGGATATAGTCAAAGGTATTAATTTAATAGGTTTTTGATAAATTGGAAAAGGAATAAAGATTACGAGTTTACAGTTGCGAAGCCGGTAGTAGCATAAAATATTTATTGGCTGGTATTAATTACATTTTAAACAATTAATTAGTTCGCACCATTAGTGTGAGTATTGAATTTGTATGGGTAACCTACATGGATGAATGCGTGTTAGGTAAATTAAATATTTACGATTATCTATGTTTAAATTGCACCCATATAAGTGGAGTCATCTGTAACTCGTGTAATTTAATTATTGAAAATGGCGAGAGTTTAAAAAAGTTTAACGAGTAAATTACTCAAACTTTTTTTTATTTTTTGAGCGTCTACGAAAGAATGCGTTTTAATTATACGATGGAACAAGTTGTAACGTGTGAAAGCATAAAAAAGTTACCAAACTTAACGATTTAATTAAAATTTTAAAAATTAAAATAAAATACTAAATTTGTGATCGCCTAATCATAGGGTAGTTTGAGCTTTTTATTACGTCATTTAAATATTCTCGCTTTTTTAAAAGCCATCAGGGTACAATCGTAGAAAACCAGTTTCGGTGAGATAATTCGTGTCGAGAAAAATGCACTGGAAAATGTGATGAGTTAGTTTATTGGCTCAACTTGCAGTCTCTTGGATGCAGAAATGTAAATTAAATTTTACGACATATAACAAATTCACATAACGGTTAATAAACATACGGGTTAATCCAAAACAAGTATCGTAAATATCAAGATCGATTTTTCAAGGTCGCATTAATTTAATTTTATTTATTACGTTAAATTTCGAGCAGTTTCGGTTGCACTCTTTCCTGTGCCTCAGAAAGAAAGGATAACCGGCAGACTTAGCGACATTGCACTTTTGTTAATTTAAATTTAAAATTTAGGAAACAGAAATTCTCGCTCACCAACTGGCCACCGAGATAATATTTTGAATTGCAAAAATTATTTGTTACGTAATTAATTTGAAATTTATACTTTTGGTTTCTCGTCGACTCGGACGGAGTGTGCTGAAAATCGCCTTCGCCTCCAATACTAATAAACCAATTTGCTTAATACACGTTGGTGAGTGCAGTCGTAAAGTACTGTAATAATTAAATTTTGAAAAAAATTGAGCAATACAATGGTGAAATTATTACATTCTGAAACCACATTCAAAGCTTGAGGTTTGCATAATGCAACAATCTGACAGAAATGGACGTGAACAAACTTACGACCTGTGACCACAAACGAAAGTAGAGAACGAACCTTTAAAAAGCTCAAGACATTGAAATTTTAACATTCTTCCGAGTTTGTGTTTGATGTAACACGACAAGACGTAAGATTTCTCCAAAGAGATATCAGTTAATTGATTTTAACGCAAATTAAATAACCCAAACCTTAATGAGCAAGGACGTTTTTGTAAACAAAGGATTTGATAAATCGATTGGGTGCACGCGAATGAATCTCTCCAATAATCGATATGTAATCTAACAGTGAAAGCTTACATGACTGCGACAGGAAACGATTGTAATCGTAAAACATGTTGACACGTCATTTCCACGTAACAACAATCTTGTAGGATTCACCCGAGAGCTTTTTTCATTCAAAAGCCCCCATTTCCAGTTGGGAGCGCGCGTTGGCACAGTTTGATCTTTTTATTTCTCCATATAAACTACAGGTTTATGTAATAACTTTTCATTTAATTAAAGTTTTTGTGTACATATAAATTTTCTAGATGCACTGAAAGTAATTAATAGTTGTTATTTGCGGCAAACCTGGAGGCTACGAGGTCATTCCGTTGGCGCCGCGGTTTCGAGATGTATAATTCTATAAATATCTTCAACTACCTAGCCGACTTGTTTTTTCTGGCTGTATTTACTAATGATTTTCTCCGAGCTAAATTGTTTGGTACCGCTGGTGTTTCGGCCAGACGAAGAGTTAGCAAGTAAATTGCGGGTTAGTGGCGCAGTCAGTCGAATTGGGCTCAACTTGAGTGCTTGGGCATTCCTTAATTAAAAATATTTTAACTTGCAATGCATATATTATGTTCTGTTATATTATTATTATTATTATTTTCGTTTTATTTTGTACAATAATGGAAAATTAAATAGCGACGGTCAGTTATTTGCGCTTTCACGCGTTGAACCACTGACTGACATAATAAGTAGCAATCGCTTTTTCTACCTATTATCCATCGATCAATCAATACGTGCTCGAAAGCTTGAGGAAACGAGCGAAATTTAAACAAAATGAATATATTTAGCCATTTAGGAACTTTTTCCTGTTTTCTGTTTTCTAACAAAATATTAGAAATTATCGCTTCGCGCTTTTGTATCACAGTTATTTAATAATTCTCGAATTATCTTGATTAAGAGACACCAAGCACGTTTCGAGATACTTCACATTAGATAAATTCCTATAAACGACAGAAAAAAGGAAATTATTATAAAACAAGCACATTATAAGGCAATTTCATTTGCTATAAACGTAACTTTATTGATTTAAAGGTTAAATAAACTATAAGTAATGGATTAGTGATTACATTTAATAAATTTACAGTTGATATTTATTATGTCTCTGGCAAACTATGTTTGTTTCTGAAAATAAATCTTTCATTTCATAATTCCTATGATCTTTTCGCGAAAGAAATGCGGGACCTTAATAGGTAATTTCTCGGGGAATTCCCTTATTAATTATTATTCGACTCCCGAAATTCACTCACTACCAAAAACCTGTGTATAAACTAGAATAGTGCATTTATAATATAGCTTTTCGTAATTTTTCTTGTTTTTTTTACTAAAAAAAAGTCCGGGAAAGAATATATTTTTCTTCAATAGTTCAGCTATATTATTCAGCTTCAATATAAAGCTATATTGAAATTGTCTACATATAAAAATTTGATTTCCGATAATAGAAAGAACGAAATAGTTATTTTAAAGATTTGAAATTTCCTGCATGGTATTTTAGAGAAAGATCATAGCAATATATATTATACTTAAATAAACACATAACAGGGTGGCCTTTTGAAAACGAAACAGACGGGATTGTGGCCAGCACAATTTTTTTTTCAAGCAATGCAAAAACACTTCAATTTTATAATCGAGGGGGACAACTTTTGCGACCAATGTCACTCCCGTATTGTTTCATCCCTTCGCGCTGTCTGTTTGTCAAAACATCTAATTTGATTAAACTGATGTTTTTATCAGACCCATCTTTTCATTCAAAATTCCAAGGGTGGTTTGCTCTTTACCTTAAGGGTTGAACTGTCAATATTTACGAATAGCAGTAAATGTAGCCCCCTTGAAATTAAAATCAACTTGTCAAAGCGTTTTTCACTTTTTTATTCTTAAATGTCTAGAAATATCGTATTTATTTCGCATTTTTGCAGCTTCAATTATTTTGTTGAATAATTGATAAAACTTTCAAAAATTATTGGACTGAATTTAGGGAAGCAAGACCTTTCAAATGAGGTGTCACTTGCCATATCATCCCTATTTACATTTCAGGGGTTGTCATCACAGCGCGAAGGGATGAAACAATACGGGAGTGAAATTGGTTGCAAAAGTTGTCCCCCTCGATAATAAAATTGACGTGTTTTTGTATTTCTTAAAAAAAATTGTGCTGGCCACAATCCCATCTGTTTGTATGTATAATGTACACTGGCGTAATAATGATTTGAACTATCGACGAGTCATTGCCACTATGGCAAAGAAGATTATGTATCAAACAATATATTTTATGTTATGCTGTCAAAGGCATGAAATTCGGCACATTGACTTTTATGAATCTTTAGGAATTTACTCATTATTTTTATTTAAATATTTTCATTATTTAAAATTTACAAAAAGTTTACAGTAAAAGTTTATTTTACGAGAAAATTGATATTTCGTGTTTGTAACACAAAAATGACAAAGCACAAAACAAAGTTTTTCTTAGTTTAAAAATTCAAAATAGTATATTGCGATGTAAGTGCGTAAAACAAAAGTTGCCGAACGAATCGAAGGTGTGAACACTATTTAATTGCATACTATTTTTCCTACGACATAATAATTTCAGTTAAAAAGCAGGATATAGTATAAATACTATCAGCATGTTTCCTTTCTTCTTTCTTTTTTTTACATTTATTTGGATTTTCATTTGTTTTGTTTTATTGATATTATTATTATATAAGAACTTAAAAGTTTCTAGCTAAAGGCTGGCACATATATATATCTCAAGAAAAATCTTAATAGTATTTAAATAATTTTTTTATTTTATCATTGGTCAATCCATTTAATAATTATACGGCTTGAGGGTTTATTATGGACACGTTCCAATCAAACCCGCATTCGCAGGATTAGATAATTTATTAATTCATAAAAATTTCATGTATGAAGGTTTGTGGAAGTGGAATAATAAACGCATTGGAATTTCTTACGATCAGGAAGCCTATTCAAGCAAGACTATACCCTGGTCGGAATGTATCAATCCATCTTTTAGTTCTGAAACTTTTGATTTCTCTTCTCGTCCAATTACAAAATCAATATTAATAACATACAACTTTTATCTGATGCTTCTGTACGGCGAGTTAAAATGATAAAGTGATAGCCAGCACGCGGTTTCTTTGTAGAGATTGTTACCAAATGCGCTTCAAGAATAAAAATGTAGGCATGACAAAGACTGATGCATCGAAAGTTATCGAATAAAAGATTTTTTTTTATTTAGATGCGAGATTATCTTTGTTGTCACAACGATCCTCGGCGTTTGAACTTACGATGTGGTCTACCCTTGCGTAACCTAATTTAAGAAAACTCATCCCACGTGTTTGAGAAGTATGCCAAAATTATTTTGGTACTTGGTGCATGTATCCTAAGTGGTATCATTAATGGTTGATGGTATTTTAACCACATACGTTCTTCACGAGCAGACCATAAAAGTTATGAAACTGTTGTGCATCGGATAATCGTTTAAGAAAATTACATAAATTTACTTCAATCGAAGCCAATTAACTGTTAAAATAAAAATTTGCAAGTTTTGCTAATTTTTAAAATTTTGTTATTCCTATGGAGTCGAATTTTTGCATAAATTACGGAATTAATATTTGACTGCACCAAATTGCTGGTGAATAATTTTAAAATTATTAGGTCAAGTACTACGGGTATTTCTCGGTTTTGGACATAATCGAATATTTTCCTTAATTTTCAAGGTCGAATTCCGAAGAGATCTTTAATTTACCGATTTTCTTCTTGGAAGAACTCGCAGCTCTGATTATTTCCGAGGCATAATCTCGATATCTTCAAAATAAACTAATTATTTAAAAATGTTAAAAAATACTATGTATACGTTTTAATCTATTTCTTAAGGTTTTAGTGCTACAAATTGATAATTAAAATTTTATTTTATTTTTATTATTTACTACAGCATAAAATTTGTTATGTAATCTTAACACCAGCATGTTAAATTCTGTGCAGTTCTTTTAATATTTTTATTGATGTGCTAATGCACCCAAATTGCTCGTAATAATAAAAAAAATGTTGGAGTAATTAATTAAAAAAATTCATTTATTTATAATCAGTGGCGTTTGAATTTATTTGTCTTTAAAATTATGGGAATTTCTCTTCATCGTCAGTGACTCTTATTATTTTTCATAGGAAAAAGTTCACTAAAATCGGTGAGGTACCAACTGTAGAGTACCAACAACCGAAAGTTGTCATATTGGATCCTCATGTTTCTTTGGTTTGGGAAAAAAGCTCTGGAAGTCCACCACAGTTCTAATTTAACCCTACTGCACGAGTAGCACTTAATAACTCTTTTAGAAATAGAATATCTGCGTACGATAGCCTACAATTGGGATGGCACTATTGATGTTCAGAATGCATACCGCTAATGGTACATTCACTTCTACTATCAGTTGCAGTGGCTTCAGGCCCAGAAGCGTCTCCATGACTACGATGGGCGTAGTAGACAATGTTGAGTCTGAATATATTATTACGGGTATCCGCTACCTCGATATGTTGTACCAAACAGCCAAAGCTTAATTTGCAAATGAACCAGACTCCTACAGGCCCATTTATAAAACGCAATTGAGAATCGACTAAAATGTTATTTTAACTGTTTCTTCTATAGAACAAACACTTTTTGTTAAATTTATAATTAAAATAATGTTGTGATTAATTAATAAAACAATTATGAGACTGGAGCGTTGTGGTGGACACGTGATAATAAGTTATTCTGAAGCACAAGTTGGAGCTGTATAAGTGCAAGCTTTTATTCCAATTAAACGTTTTCTTCGATCTAATTACACGAGCAAGTTCACAGTACATATCGGTTTTATGAAACACAATACCACTTATCACGAGGAAAACCACATGAAAATTTATTGTAAGAATATAGTAATTATAATGTACATCTAATAAAACTAGGGCGAAAAAAGTGTGAACGAAGAAAGTGATTGAAATACTGTGTGAATATGTGACAATCGTAGAAATTCACTTTTCCAAATTTTTTACAATCAAATAATCATTAACAAATTAGGTTAAAATCTGAATTAAGTTTTACTTTTATTCTGCAGAAGGTGGAAGTAGTGACGTTTAACCTTTAAAATCGATGATTATTTTATTAGTAGTATACGGCAATAAATTTAAAATTTGATAAAAAATCGGGGGCGGTTTTTCGATCACTTTTAATTTGATCAATATAGTGAATTACCAGTAAATGAGGCATCCGATAGAAAATGTCTTGAAGATTATTTTTAGCTTCATTTGCATATTATTTTAATTAACTCCGATTTTCTACAAAAATTAATTTTATTGACAAATTCAAATTTTTGCATTCTCGAGAAGACGTAACATAATTTTCTAACACACAAGTAAAGATCTGCGAGGTTTATTATCTTGGGTGTCTGGTAGTTCTCTCGGTACTGGTATGGTCTTGGTGAGAACATGTAATTAAATACGTAAACGTGAATTACACGACAGAAGATCTATTACAGTCTTGTGATTACAGATGTACCTGTTTATCAAATAGCACGTTGGGAAATTTGTTTTGCCTTATTTTCTATTATATCGAAAAAACTCTAAATCCATACTTATTCACTAATTGACAGAACATTAACCACAAAAGTAATCACTATCGAAACAGAAACGAGAAGGAAAAGAAGAGAGTTTTACAAAAAAATTTGTTATTAGTATACCATTTTGTGTTTTCACTATTTTAATTGTTAAATTGACCCTCTGTTTTCTCCTCTTTTAGTCGAGAAAGATGAAAAGTTTGTTTTTAACTTTTAAGTGACTCTCCCATCGTTTTTTATCTCTTTAGTTGTGGGGTGACATAAATTAATAATTTACAAAATTAATCCGATATCTACTTACACAGGTGTCTCTGTTATCTTATTAAAAAGTTATTTTTATTTTTTAACACAAATTCCATCTTAATTAATCGAGCAATTAAATGCCTACTTCAGTAGCATTTTGAAACTAAAAATTGTTAATAGCTATAATGACACCCAGCAACAGCTAACCAATTAATATTCATTATGTTAAATCGCACTTTGCAAAATATTTGATTATTTTTCGTTCATTGCAATCGATGTTATAACAAAGGTTTGATTTGTTCGACCAAAAATAATCGAACAAGTGACACTTGAACCGCAACAGTTGATAAAGTAGCATTTTAACAGCAACAAAAGATAAAGTACTTTATTTTTACTGAAATTACCATTGAAATTGCAAAATAAATAAATTTGATTTATTGTAAAATAAAAACTGTCAATTAATAATTTAATTTGCAATATATGATTTTTTTAATATCTTTTTTCTTTAACATCTGCTATAGAAAAAAATTGAATTTGATACATGACGATAAAATTTAATTATCGACCAGCGAAAAATAATTCACTCGCGTCCTAGTGAATTAATATTTTTCGCTTAATAAAACTAATAACTTTTTATTACGTACGATAAAATTCATTTTTATCGTCTTTTATAAAAAATAAGTATTTATGCAATACAGAGTCAACAAGAAAGTTGTTAATTCAGTTATTCAATAATATACATTAGTAGAACTCGGATTTTATGCTTTTGCATGTTCCTTAATGTTAATATGCCAACAGATTCGTTATGATATCTGGACAAGTTAGGTAAAAACGAATCCGAAAAACTGCTTGTCAAAACACTTTTGGTGTTTTTTGAAGAATTTTAATAAAGAAAATAAAAAATTATTATTAAATTTGCCAATTTAAACAATTATTTTATTTAATTTTTATAATTTTTTAAATAAAAAATTAAATTGCTTAAAATTAAATAAAACATTAAATTGATTAAATTAACAAAATTTAATAATAATTTTTTATTTTCTCTGTTTAAAAAACACCAAAAGTGGCCCAAATATGCACCTAATGTTGAAAATATTGCAAAATTTTGCACTCACTTTGCACTTATTGAAAATAGCTGAAAAGCCCATCCGTAGACGGGCAGCTAGACGATGAATCTGGGAGATTCCCCGTTTTTCCTGATTTTCCTGACAAAATTAAAAAAATTATAGATTCTCTATCTTCTCCAAGTATTCTAATGGAGTGGAAATCCTGCGTTATGTACTGGAGGGTGTTCCACACCCCCCAGACCCCCCGGTTTATAATTTTGGCTTTATATTTTTATATTATTTTTATAATTAACTTTCAAAATAACATAAAAAGCTGCTGCTAAACTCCATGAGTAGTAACGATCTGCTAGATAGTAAATAAATATGCTTTCAAGTTTTAATTTTTTCTAACCGAAAGTTAAATTTCCCATATTTTTACTTAAAAATTCAAATTTCCCGGTTAGTCCTAATCTTAGTTAGTTTAATATATTTTTCGGTTGGTAAAATTGTAAACCGGGGGGTCTCGGGGGTGTGGAACACCCTCCAGTACATATCGCAGTATTTCTATTCTTTTAGAATACTAAAAATCGGGAAATTGAGGGAAATCAGAGTGTTTTTCTCCACCAAAAAATGACACGCTGTAGCAGGAGCATAAAAAATTGCAAAAATTCGAAGACTAGATATTTTTTAATTGGCATATTAATGCATATTTTATCAATTTTGGTGCATATTTTAAGGGAATTCGATGTATATATATGGGCATATTCTCAAGTATTTTGGTGCATGTAAATCCGAGCTCTATACATTAGAGTGCTAAGGTAGTGTAGCCTGTAGGCCGCATTATTTTGTTTTTTTTTATCAGTGGCGACTTGTACGGGGAAGCTGATGGGTTATGACGACACAGTTATCTATCATGATAGCAGTTTTAGTTTATTACTGAGTTAGTATTCTAATATTCGACTAATTGACCGAAAGATAGTGAAAGCTGCCAGTTTCATAAAATAAAAACACAGAATATGCACAAATATTTTTAGACCTCGAAGCGAGGCGTATGGAATTGTGTTCAAAAAGAAAACTCTTATCGCGGTAGAAAACCATCCACTTTACACTATGAATTGAAATAGTAAAGCAGTTAATGCTGTTCAGTCTTTCATTAAATATATCATTAGATCATTTAAAGATTAAGCCATTGTTTACGTTCAGTGTAAGAATGTAACGACTGCTTATTTAAAATCCTTGTTCGGACAGTAGTTTGTCCTGAAAATAAATTCTTGCTACTGGTGAGTTAGAAGATGTCGAGTTATTATAACATCAAGCCAACAGAAAAAAAATATTTTTGCAGAATTAATTTTTCTGAGCGTACGTTGACTTTTCCTAATTTTAACGGTTTCAAAGTTAAAATCGTGACTTATTACGTATATAAATCAAACAAATTAATGGAATCTTTAAAATTTAATTAATTTATATCTATGGATAATTTTAAAATGAAACTAAATACCACGTTAATGCAAAATCAGGTAATCATAAATTATAGTCACCAAAGTATAAAATTACATGCAATTTTCAAAGTACTAGCTGAACGAGTAGGTACTTTATAGCATTTTATTTAAAATAGACATGCAAGACTAACTATATGATTAGTTTTCTTTATAATTACCAATTTTCTATGAAAGTTCACTTTGTTCTACATAATATTTCAGCATCTACATAATTTTCCGTACAAAAGCTCGTGGTCCTTTATAAATCCATATCATCCTTTCTTTAAGGTTTGCAAGCTAGAAAATCATAAAATTTCGTTTGCAGATTATCGATCAGGATATTAAAAGTAAACAAAACGTGACTCGAACAACTTTTCGTCATTTATGCCTAGCAAAACATAGTAGCAGCAAACGTGTTTATGACACTTTCATAGAATAAAAGTCATTTTATTGCCATATTAAATCGAAATAAAAATTACAATATTCATTATCGAAATTAAATATTAATTTAGTTTTGCATTTAAAATAAAACAGAACCAAAAATTTATGTTCACGCTCGAGTCTAGACGGACGTTCATGTTCGTTGAGCTGCTCATTTTACGATAATTGTTTTACAGCTAATAATAATATTTTTGGCTGTTTTTTTTCAGTAACTGCGCTGAATTATTCATTTTGTAATTCTGTAATTAATTTTATGCCCTGGGTAAAAGAGGTATTCCGGGATAGAAAAGTATGGAGAGAGTTGGTCAGGATGGATTAGATAAGGCGTTTTTTGAGCTAGTATGCTCGCTGTTTATGACTACCCCGTAAGGGAACGGCTTGATTAGGTATGCATCTATGTAATTAATTTAGTGCTGTATTAAAAGAGTGAAAGCAAATAAATAATTTTGCTAATTTATGTGTAAAATTTACGTTTAATTTGTGTTTAAACGGGTCAGAGGTCGCGCGAGTTAATTCATGCGATTTTAAATTTCAGAGATTTCAACGATCGATTAGACGAGTAACCGCACTAACACGTTTTATTTGTAATTTTTGTATGCCGTAATAATTATATTAAAGCAATTTGAAAGATTAAAATAAAAGTTATACTTGATTTACTGCATTAAAATAAATCAAACTTTGTGACGTTGTGCGTTAACTCGACCGATGCTGCATGCGTATACATATTTAGACGATTTTGTAGTAAAAGTTTGCGAGAGTCACTCAAAGAAACCAGTTTATCATATTCCAGAAATGTGAGATTAGTGAACTTGAAAACGGGAGCCAGACTTTTGAGAAGCGTAAGGCGCCGCTCGATGGATTGGAAAAAGTAAATCTCGCTCCGCGGCGGTGTGTCTTGAGTTCAGCACGCGATATACGTGAAAATATTGTGTACTTGTGCTTATCATTTTATATAATACTAATTTATTTCATAATATTTTTTTGTCCGTTTATTTATATTATCCAAGCTACGCAAACATGCTAAGACAGGTGCTGATTACTCGTTACCTACGAAGGAGTACCTTATAAAATTTTCTTCCGATACGCCATTATTATCTTGTCTTGCATTATAAAACTTTAAAGGATACTTCTTGTAATAATTAATTGATCACAGCAGTGGCTTACTGTTAGAGGTCGACGGGATATGGTATGGTATATTTTGGATTTCTCCAAGTCTTTCGAGCTTTCAATGTCATAATCATATCAAGTTCTGCCGAATGCCGGACAACCACCTCAATCTCATAAGACCTCATTAAATTTTTCTTTTTTTGGTTTAGTTAACTAATTTTGAAAGCAAGAGTGAAAAGTTTAGAAGCGTCATTAAAAAAACATTTAATTTAATTGAGGGCGAATGGTTAATTAATTGCTTCTGATTTTCATTTATGTGAGTTCTTCTTTCTTTTCTGCCGTAAGTTGTCGAATCGCTAGTTATTTTTACCATAAATTTAAAAATGGTGATAATTTTCTTAAATATTCATAAGTTTAAAGTACAGAACTCATCGGTGTCTGTCTTAATTAAAATAAAATATCATCATAAAATGTTAAAAATAGAATTTCACTTTTAATGGCACCACACCTTCCATAATTTGCAAGTGTTTTAGTTAAAAGCTCATCGATTCGGTTAGTAATTTTAGGAACTTCTTGACGAAGCTTCCACACGGTTGATCGGTTACGATCGACCTACCGGACCAAGTTTTTCGCACGCTTCCTTTTTTAGGTTTCCTCGTTGCAAAATTTTTAAGATTTAATCGTCGAAATATTTTGACTTAGGTACAAGACACCTTCACATATCTTAAATATGTATCATGTTAATGCGATTATGGTTTGAATTTGATTAGACGATAACTGTACCTTTTGATAGAGACTCGAAGGAGTGGTAAAATTTTTCCTACCTGAAACAAATCAGCGATATTCATAATTTTGATCTTATAAATTAATTAACAGATACACTTGACGTTACTTATTATAGAAAGTTTATAGAGAGCAAGCAGAAAGCACTTAATAATAATTTTAATAAATGAGTTTTTATGGACAGTGATAAAAATATTTTGATTTAAGATGATTATAAAATTAGGCGTGCCTTTAATCTTTTTACAATAATTTAATGTCGTATTAATTTTTTGCGACGATTTAAATTTATTAAAAAGCGGTTTGCGGTTTAAAGTCGGTTAATAGTTGTAATAATGAAATGGCGCGCGCGTTAGTAGGTTCGGCAAAAAATAAACTAAACAAATATTAATAATGTATTGGAATTCGATAATGACGTGGGAGTAATTTGATCATTTAAATTATTTAACGCAAAATTACTTAAACAAAGAACCTTTATGTGGTCGTGTTCTAATTTTCAACAGCATGGGTCAAATGTTTTGATTTCTAATATCTCAAAAACTAAGTAGTAAAATCCGTTAGACATACTTTGAATAACATTAATATTTGCATAATTCGTCTATTTGTTTAGATTTTAAATATTTAAAAATGTTTATGATATCTGCAATAGTTATTGATTTTGATTGATATGCCTCCTCAAGCTACATTTTTTGCCACGCGTTTTTGCATTTTAAACACCATAGTCGTCCATCATCTTTTTTAAACGAACAAACGTGTTAAAGTTATTTAATAATTTTTGCAGTTTTCTTTTATGTTTTGATACATCGTATACATTTAAAACATTTTTTTTGATCAATTAAAATTGTTAGATTAATGTACGTAACTAAATTTTATGACTAAAGTAATTTTTGATTGACTCGGAATGCAATTCCGTTATTTTTATTTTAAAAAAAGCTGTTGAAAAGCGTCAATATTTATACATTGCGATGGATTTTACTGTAATCTATTACTTGAAAAAATAATATTTTTGCAAATCACTTCACAATTCTGAAGCAAATCTAACCCAAACCCATCGAATTATTATTATCAATCAGCTTCATGTGAACTTGCTTCGAAATAATTTTCTTATTTCACACCGAATACTTCATAAAAATTGCAAATTAATTTTAACTGATTAATATCAGGTTTGGAAGATAAAGTAAACTGCCGATTGTCGATCTTACCTGATGTACTTGCTGAATGGATGACAAATGTGAAGATCGAGCGGACCATAACCAGGATGAAAAAGCTCTTGATGCTCTTGCCATATAAGGAACGCATTATGAAATTTTTCTTATTCCTTAAGTTCTCTATGGAAGTTTTTGTGACAGTTTATGTAACAACCGATAACTTTATTTTGGCTCTTCAAAGTTATATTTTTGGTGTAATCAAACTACATAATCGCTTATCAGGTCTCACCATCGTGAATTCCAAAAACATATAGCCATAATCGACTGACATAGCATCCATCGTGAATATACATAGGTCACCGCTCAAGGCAAATTCTTTTCCAAAGCAAAGAATCGACTCATTTCTGATGTGTCGGTGGAATAGCTTTGTACTTGATGGAGTTATCTATCAGATTTAAGTTTTTTCAACGCTTCCTCGCTCGGTTTTTATTTTTGGTTGGCGGAGAAACAGGAGTTTCGGTTGTTTTTACATTTATTTTTCATTTTGTTCGGATAAGAGGTCTTTTTTAACTTTTGATATTATGTCATCAAGGATGTTTTGAAAATAATAATAAATTGAACTATTGAAGCAGTGCTAGGATTAAAAACCATGTTTTTTTTCAGTAAACAGAGTCTATTTATGAATAATACGAATAATTTAAAGTCGAAAGAAGTGCCTATAAGTCTGTATAATCAAAAAGTAGACTTGGCAACTTTTTGCCCTCGCTGATACCATTGATGGGATACCAACCATGGTGTCAGGATCAGTGGTGAGTCTGGAATGTCCTGCAGCATTGGCAACTGAATGTTTTGAGTTTTTAAAATTCAATTTATCATTTGTAGAAATAAAAAACTAAAACAAGATTAAAATGATCCATAAGTGCAGTTAGTTATAAAGTTCTTCTGAAAGCTCGAGAAAGCTCTACACGAGAAAGACTATTTTTTTTAACTCTTAAGCAATTGGAATGTCATTAATTATTTGCGCCATTCATTGTAGATATACTCTAATTAATAATATTTGTTTATTCACTTCGCGCTACAGGTAATTTTTCCCTTCAAACTTTTCCCACATTGACGGAAAAATTTCTGATTGTAAAAGAATTATTAAACAATAACGTGAGGCGTGAGGGGTATACCGAACTGTGTGTGTGGTAAACCTCTTGATAAAGTCAGTATAAAGCCCATCAGATTTCAGAAGAAAAGCTGCATTGTGGCTTCCATCGTAGGTTTTCAAAGAAAATTGCATTATTTATTTGAATTTGAATGTTAGGAAAGTCAGCAAATTTGAAAGACGAAATAATCCAAATCAGAAATCAGACTTGTAATCGAAACGTCAGATCACTTTTACATCATAAGCTTAATCGAATAATCCGGTTGGACATTTTTGGGTTGTTGGTGTTTGGACCAAGAATGAGACTGTGAGTTGCAAGGAATTTAAAATATGAAATAGTTTCGGCTCAAGTCATTAACCCTGGATGCATACTTGTAATTAATCAGGACAAAGAATCATAACTATAAATAGTTGTACAGTTACTTGCACGCCCGTGACGATCATATGTTTCAGTAAATAACAATGACTTTCTGCTAACATATAGTAAGTTTCAGTCAGTTGTTGTTAGGCGCCACACGAAGAATATTTACCTTAACAGTTAAGATACACAATATGATATAGGGTAGATAAAACTGTGTAATAAATGGACGTACAACGTAGAAAATGCATGCAGTCGAACGGAAAAGCTCAGGTAACCGTAAAAAGCTGCTGCTGCTCTCTGATTGCGAGAAAATTTCGCTCGGTGTTTTAATAATAATAATTTACGGTATAATTGGGTAATTTTTTAAGGATATCACGATCTCGGGTCATTAATAATTTTGAATGTCTCGAGAAAACGAGTTCTTTGTTATAGGTTTTAAATTTAACACGATAACAAATCATAATTTGCTTTATTGATATATTCTCGGTTAAAAATAAATTGAAAAGTGCATAAATATTAATTAAACGACCTTGAAGGAATAAATAAACCTGGGTCAAATAAATCATAAAGATCTTTTAAATGAGACACGGTCTGTTCAATTAACAACATTAAAGTGATTAATTGTTTGTTTTTATTTTGATGAAAAGCTTCGACTTTTAAATTCATAATCGCTGATTGCACCAGAATAACCACCGTTAGGCTTTCATATCCGTGGGTGAGAGTTCTGCATCAGTGAAAATCAAAGGATGTATGTCATTATTTAATGTATATTAAACTGGACTGCCTATTGAGTTAGATATTTAAACATTGTGAGCAAGTTCTGTTAGGTTATTAATAAAGATACGTAAAATATTGCAGTTGCTGCATTCACAAGTTTCATAAAATAATTTAATGCTGCACACGTGCCTTAAATAATATTTAATATTATAATTAACACCTTTTCGCATATTTATTACTTTGCCTTGTAATAATTAATGTCAGTGTGCAGCTTTACAATAATTATTATTCTAGCCACCATAACGAAATAGTCCAAGACGATCGCAAAATTTTTTCCTCATGTTCGAAAGTAAAACATTATTATTTGATGTAGTAATCATCAATTAACATACCTCGAAAAATTTCTTTTAAACTTTTACTGGCACAGCTTCCAGTACTGATCAATCAAAAATGATTAATCGTCCTGGCCGATTGTTGGCGAAATAGGCGCAATTTTTTTTCACCCACCAAATTTTGCTTTAACATTACGCAACCCTCGTCGAAGAATATCCATATCATTATTGCAATGAAAATGCGATTTTTAAATATTATGTATATCCAGGACGTTCACCTTGAAAGAATTACAGCACTTTTTCGACGGTACGCAAATTTGTTAGCAATTTAAATTTCTAACAAGCAAACTTTAAAATTCACTAATCTGAATTGACAATATTTGCATTAGGTCTATGAACTATTATCGGCGATCTCAAAATCCCAACTAACCTGTTTAGGATGTAATTTTTGAGCTAATAAATGCGATTTTAATCCGAAGATTATTAAACATTGTTTGAAAAATTGAGCCACCATTTAAATAATTTATTTATCTGCTTGTGCCAAGTGTCGCCAAACACGTTCGGGAACACACGTAGAGCATTATAATAAATTTTGTCGTTGATAACTTATTTTATTCATTGTTTATGCTAATAATTAAATACGAGATGTAATTATTTCGTCGAAAGTTCGATATTTTGTAATTTTCAAGGTGGTCGCGCTCCATTGTTACGTATTAATTTTTTCAAAAATTGTATAATCGAATCTTTGTTTAATCGTGTATTGTACCTATTGTCGATTGGAAATGGGAGAAAGCAAAGCAGAAAAACACAGATTGATTTGATTGATAAATTAGTTCCATTTTAAAACTTAGTTACGAAAAACCTATATCTCGAGTGTTCAATGTTTAAATATAATCGAGTACTTGTTAATCTTAAGTAAGCGGTTTCTTAATGTCGTTGCATAAATTTTTTTACACCATTTCTTTTCTTGTTGTTGAATTGAATCGTCCACGCGTAACTCGACGTAGGTGGATAATATTTATTGCAAAATTTTGGAAGAGAACGTGAAATTTTTCGAAAAGGATAGGCGATCAACTGGAACTACTACGGTAAATACGGTGCATCTGTTATACGGCAGCTTCCTAGCAATTTCAACTAATCAAAAAAATATAATTGACGAGATTAATTGAAAAATTGTCGAGGTGCCGCAGGAGACTTTTGAAAAATTTACAAGGATTTTAATATCCTTAAATATATTTTTTAATCGAATTGATGAAAATCGTACGCTGAAGTTAGAAATTTGCAATTTGATTAAAATTTTGTGAAATTGCAATTTGTGAACTTAAACATGAGTTGCTTCGGGAATAACTAAAGATCTTAAATTATCATTATACCGATTATAGTTAACTTACTACAGTACACAAATCCGGTGTATAGAACACGCAGCTTTTTATTGCCGATAAATTAAGCTCATTGAAAATAATTACCCAACCGTTTGATCGTACCACCTTGATATTGTGGTGTTATGTCTGAGAATCATCTGAATTTATGTTTATTGTCGTCATTGAAAAGATGTCTTAATGCGAGATTTTATAATTAGCATTGCAAATGCATCGTGGAATTTATGTTCAATTGTCAATTACACAGATAATTTCTAAAGGTAAATGAACCAATTTACGCTTTTCCTAATGAAATTTTCTAGCGTAACCGGGCACGTTACGGAAATTTCGAACCACCTGGACGTTGTAAAGTACCTTGAAATTACTTCAAATGCACCAAGGCAGGATATTATTCTGATGTCGATTATTTCTAAGCTCGCAAAGAATGTTTTAGGTTTGTTGGAGCTCCCAACAAAATTTTAATTACGATAATAAAATTACAGTAATTAATTTACGGAGTGGTAACAATAAATATAAATCCGGTTTTTTACGTTAGAAAAATCAATAACAGCTTAAAGTTGTAATCTCAAATTAATGCCGTTTAAAATATGCGTAATTATGCACGTCTCCAATTATTTTAATTCGTCCATTTATTTTAACAAATAATTTTATTAATTTCTTACACGATAATTAACTGACAGACACTAAATCATAACTTTTTTAAATAAGAAAGTTACTTACCCAGTCGGAGATAATTTTGTTCAATGTCGGAATTAAAATGGTTTTCAATAAGTTAAAGATCTCGGAAATACTAGTACGTACTTACATGTGTATTGTTAACAAAAGTCAGAAGCACAAAAGACTTCAATTACCTTTCAATCTCGATAAGATTAATTGACAACAATAGTAGCAACAACAGGTAAGTATGCATTTTCAATTTAGTGCAAACCAGGTGTGATTAACGGTTTGTTGACGTCGAGTTCACGTTTTCGATTTTTGCAAAAATGCCACCATTTTCAACTTTGACGTTTTAATTATTATTTCATACGAAAAATTATAACTTTCAAGCAGTGCATTCTATTTACGATAACATAAAATTATTTATTGCTCCCCTTGAATAATGAGATTTTCCTATACAAGTCGACTCGTGCAAATCAAAATTGCATTAAACTACTGTCCAGAATTCCACTTCCAACGTGAAATTATTACGGTTGCGTCAGTTAACTTTTTGATTTAAATTAAATTAAATTATTTATTTTATCACTAAACCGACATAAATCTAAATTAATTTCGCAATATTTTTCTTCTATTTGCTTCGTTTTCCGCATGCTGTGGGATTTATTAATTTACATTTTTGTATTACCGCTAATCAGCTTGACTAGATCGTAAATTATATTATTTCAAAATTTTCTCTAATTGGTTTTATATCGTTTCCGCGAGTTTTCTTCTTCTTCTCTCGTTTATGGTTTTGGAAATTGCCGAAACCTAATTGTAATAATGAAGATGTCTTTAACAATGATCGCTTAATTGCAAATCATTGCGAAGCAATATAAAATAATAAATTAATAACTTTAATCGCGTATTGTTTACAAATATTTAGAACGCTGCGAAAGTTGCTCTAAATCGCAGCAAAAAAAACTTTACATTCTTTTAATTATTATTATTGACCTCTGGTATTGAGAAAATTGTTAAATCGCATAAAAAAATCTTATCGATTGTGTATATAAACGTTTTCTCTCGAACAAAAAATTAATCGATGCATCAAAACAAATGACAAAGCATAAGGAAGCAATAGCACACTTTTTAAATGAAGCTGATCAGTCAGAGAGGGGGGGTGGGTATCGTGTTGTTATTGTGTTATTTAAAAATAATAATTATATTCTTTGTATTAAACGAATTCTTTTTTTCAGCTGTAACTGTGCGATACTTAACGAAGAGGTACATTGGAGAATATAGTTCGACTGGTGAGTAATTTTTAATTTTCAATCGAAATTTAAAGAATTTCACCTTTTTAATTAAATTTATAATCGTAACATGTGTTCAGGCATACTTACACGGTGTAAAATGTTGTCCATTCAATTAGTTATACCATACAGACCTACGCAAATAGATGTTTTGCCCATTTGTACTTCCTGAGCTGCCTACTTGTATCTTATATTGCCAACCTCCTGTTACCAACTTTATTTACTTCCTAGTCGAGATGGTATTTATATTCTTAGATTTAGACAGGATAAGCTTTGATTAAGAAGTTACTTACACTATTGCTATTCAAGGCTTTAAGATGTAAAATTTTAGCTTCTTTTTTATTGAAAATGTAAACTGGGCGAGACCACGTTTGTACATATAAGACAATAATTGATACATTACGTAGTTTAAGAGTTTAGTTTAATTTGCGGAGATGGAATGTAGCATGCGCGAAATTGCTAGGTAAAAGAAAGAAAACCGCAGGAATTATGAAGAAATAAGCAACTTTGCGTATAAAATTGTAGAATGCGCAATCAAGTTTTATTTGTACTTTGAATATTCCTTCGTTTAACGTCCATACTTCAATTTATCATACACACGACCAACATTTTATTATTGTTCGATTCGTCATAAAAAGTAGGCTTTCTAAAATTGAAATTTTTAAAATGGAACGCACAATCCAACGTACGTATGTAGGTATTCCATTTAATAAAAGGAGAACTGCATTATAATATAGTACATTTGATCAGATTAAAACATAGCCGGCAGTTCATATTTTCATAAAAATTCCCAGACCATTTATTATTATTATTTTTCTAACTTAGTAAAATTATTATGATCTATCCATTTAGACAATAACTAATATTATTACGTAATATTATAAATACATTAATAATATAGACTGGCATAGGTGGAAGCATACCAATGGTTTGCTTCCTTACTATATTTTTTAACATAGATCCATGGTGCATTGCAGATGTTTCATAATTTTTTAAATTAAAATCGTTAAAAGCTTTCATGATGTTGGAATCGTTGGCAGAACATCATAAGCTCACACCTTATCATAAATAAAAAGTCGAAATCTACGTTTCAGCAGCATCAACTAATTGTAAATCAGCTGATCTAAAGGTGATTAATTAATTTTTGAGCTTCGAAAAAAAGTAGGATCACAAGAAAAAGCTTACAGAAGAAAATTATCGGTCAAATGTTGAGATAGTAGTTTTTCTTTTACTTTAATTGGTAAAAGCCAATTTACTCTTTGTAAATTCTCTGGTTATTCATCCTAAATGTAACTAGTCTGTTTTCATGATTCCTTCTTTTATAATGTAAAACGCTGCAAACTCGCATTTGCACCGTTTTAATTTTTATCCCTTTTGGTATACCGATTGGTTAGTAGCCAATCACTTCGAAGTTAGCAAACCAAAAATTAAGATTTTCTGCAAGTTATTAATCAACAGTTTCGCCAATCAACGGTAATAATAATTGGTACGTCTCAAGTTGCTACATCATTACAAAATCAATTTTTTGTGGTTACGGTATTCCACATTCATCAAACACATTTGTACAAAATCAGCACTGTTAAGCTAACAGTTGCTATTCCAGCGACAACTTTCCAAATGTCAATTCCAATCCAAATCTCAGCGAGTTACTATTCAAAAACCGCAATTTGTTCAATATTCCATCGATTAGTGATAACAATCAGAAAGCCAGAAAGTTTGAAATTTGAACCGAAATCTTTTCGAAATGTTGGAAAATTATTGTTTCATTTTATAGATTCAATAATCGATTGTTATATTTTTACAAATATAGAAGCTTGTTGCAAGTGCCATTCGTAGATTGCATTTAAAGGAAAATGAACCAGTAGGTTACGAAACACTTAGTATGAAATTTTCTACACCTTTTAAAGAATTAATTTCTATTAAACAAGAATAGGAGCGAGAAGCATTGTGATATAATCGGAATATTAATCGAAATGCTTTTGTTAGTTAAACTAATTCACCTTAAGCAAAATCGTCAAAGATAATTATAGGGCCAGAGCTAGAAATGAAATAGAAAGTAATTTTTAAAAATATTTTAGGAAAACTAAAAGTCAAAATATTGCTAATTAAAACGAGCAACTTTTTGATTAATGGACGAGTGTATTTTATTAATTAAGTTTTTGATTGAAAATTTTAGATTACTGATAAGAAAATATATGATTGCTCCAAATGCATCTAATTTGTGTAGGAATAATCATTATACTATAATAAATGTCGTTGCATTTAACGACAACAATCGGATTAACCTGAGAGAAAATAATATTAAAAAGTGCACTTCCTGGACTGATTACGACTGACAGAGTTCATGCTGAAGGCGACCGGCCACAAGAAAAAGTTCTGTTCGCTCAACAAGGGGACCTCTTGTTAACTTTTTGTTTATATAAAAAAAATTAATCAAACATTTATAATCTACACCACGCGACCTAAATATTTAAAATTACACTTTTACCGGTACTTTTGTTATAGACCACCGTTTTACTTTCAGAATTTTAAAGAATTTGTTCAAATTATACAAACATTTAATTGTGCTAATAAAGATTTTTTTCATTTACTTTCAATTCAGTTTCACTGATTATGTTAATTGATAGAGAAATTAAAAAAATAATTTTTTAAACTGTATTGTGCTAATTAATGACACAAATTCGGCAATTTTCTAATAAATTTAAATTAGTTACCAAAATTTGCGAATTTAACAAATTTTTAATTGACCGGATTCACTCGTCGTTTAGTTAAATTAAAAGTAAAAGGATTAGAAAAACTTAATAATGGTCCAATTTTGTTACGCAATCTTTAAAAGCAAAATTGATGTGGGTCAGATGGAAATCTCTATGCATCCGAGAGATAATTTGAGTTCCGATTTTTAAACTGTTATTATCGTTTTTTGATGGCAAATTATGTACCAATTAACTTATAAACAAGCTAGATTAGAGTAGAAATTTAAGGGGGAAAAAAGCGAAAGAAACACACGCAAAAAATCACATTGGCGAAACTCCAAAACTCCAACCAAGTGGAAAATAGTAAATAAAATAGATAGTGCTGACCAAGGGGTAAATATCTGAAAATAATTTTGTACACAGGACTCGGTATTCCAATGATTTCCATGGAATTCCAAAGATTCTCAAAGAATTCCCATGATTTCCAACAAGGGGAGGAAACGGGCTAATTGTGCCCTCCCTCCCCAAGATAACGTAAGATATCCCACATCAAAACCAATAAAATTATATCTAAATTTTTATCAAAATTATGGATTTACCCTCCCCAGCCTCACCTTAAGAAAGCTTAAGAAATAGAAAAAACAAGGAAATTAGAAAATCTTTTTTTATTTTTTCAATATTCTTCGATTTTCTAGGATATTCTAGATTTTATAAAATATCCTAGAATTTTCTACATTTTCTGGGATTTTCCATTTTACAAGATGTCTTAGGATCCTGAAACTTTCTAGATTTTTCTGAGATTTCTTTGGATTTTTTCGAGTTCCTAAGATATCCTAGGATTTCCTACATTGTCTTGAATTTCTCTTTCTCAAGAATTTCTAAATATTTCCTAGGATTTTTTACATTTCTTTTGATTTCCTATTTACTAAAATGTCCCAGAATGTTGCTGGAAAACCGAGGGGAAATCGTGAAATACAAAAGTGAAAGAAAATCATAAGAATGATCGCAATAAGTTTTATTTTTTAGCATTTTCAATTTTCTGAAATTTCCTTGGCTTTCCTAAGATTTCCCTTTGCGTGAAATTAAGATACATGTAAGGCAAATATAAAAATTCATAACAGAATTTAACTGTTGTCTGCCAAAATCCAATCAAAATTATTGCAGTTTTCAGGAGTAAATTTTAATTTCTTTTTTCAGCTTCAACTTAATAATTTCGAAATCATTTTTATTAATTTTCGTTAAGATATTCTTTTGTTTAAATTCCTTATTTATCTATCTGTTATTGATTGTATTTCCATTTGAATTGGTATGCATTTTACCTTTCAATTTAAATTTATTGATAGTTTAACATTTGATTTAAGCTATCTTTGTGGATTCAAATCAGTTTGCTAAGAGTAATTGCAAATTTAACAAATTTTTAATTAAGCAAATTTGTTCGTTTGGTTAAATTAAAAGTAAAAGGATTAGAAAAACTTAATAATGGTTCAATTTAGTTACGTAACGTTTAAAAGCAAAATGTAAGTAGGCCAGATGAAATCTCTATATGCATCGGAAAGATAATTTGAGTTCCGATTTTTAAGCGGTCATTATTTATTTGTTTATCACAAATTACCTACTAATTTACTTGTTTTTTTTTGTTGCAGATTTTTTATACAGACACAGTGTGATGTTCGATAATGTGGCAACAGAAGTCGAAATATTAGATACATCTAAATGTGCAGTAAGTGTTTCAACTACTAACTATTCAAGAAATAAAATAGTACATACAATTACATGCTATGTTTATAATTTATGGTCGTAAACAGAAGTAATGCATTTAATTAATTTTATTACCATTTATAGTTACAACTTCCCATAGAATTAATGAAGATCTCTTTTAAATATACGAGAATATCATTAAATATATTTTATAATGTATGTATGCTGGACAATGTAATTGTAAAAATTGTATTAAGTGCTATAAATTTAAGTAAATTAATTTTATCTCGAAACATCACGATTTAATGTTGGCACACAGAGAATCATTGCCGAGAAGAATGCAATAAATGTTGCAAAATTTATTTTTCATACTCGCTGAAGACGCTGGCGCTGAAGAAGTTCCAGAGTGGTCTCATCGCTCGTATAGGCAAATTGCATATTATTATATTTATTTTTCGTGTCATTTTTAAATTGGAATTTAAGGTTACCTTAGCAGAATTTTATCAATGTGGAGCATATTAAATCGAACCACCTACTAGCAGTAACATTTACATTGAATTACATCTAACGAGAATGGTCCTTAAGAGGTTTTTGTAGGTCTGAGATGATATCTTTTTACCATAATGGTATTACAATTCAGTAACTAGAGATTTTTCAATTTCCTATCCAGTTAAATTAAATGGAGAAATTTTTGTATTATTGCAATAATAGGTTACTTAACTGTACACACGTTCGAGTCTTGTTCCAAATTGCATGTATAGTAGTATGTCTCGTGTTATGCGTGAGAAAAACGCGTTACTTCACTTTACTTTTTATTTTGGCAGACGCTACCCATGGTACCTCGCCAAACTGCAATGTGGTTAATTGGCGATTGTAAGGTTGACATCTGACTACTTGTATCATTTATCTTAAAACTTGGAGGAACAAAATTCGTGCTCGAGTTTTTAAGTGCACAAAAGCGCCAAACTCGTTTGCTTTGGCTACTGCAAAATTTTGTGTTATTAGACCAAGCAAGCACTAAACGGTCTCTCGCTAATTGCAAATCAAACAATTCTTTCAAAATGTAACCCAAAAACTATGTGACGACGCGACGCTAGAACAGAACTTCTCATAATGTTGCACGTGGCTTCCATTTCCCTCAGGCAATTACGTGGTTCGTAAAGTTTTTAATTGAATGGCAGCGATATTTTACCTTTATTTTTGTTTATTTTGGATTAAATCGATAATCTTATTAAAAATTAGGAACGGTAATTAATTAAATACGTGTTGATTTTTGAAGGCCGTTAACTTTAATCTCCTCAATCTGGCCATAATATAATAATTTTGAGCTAATTGTTTCATAACACGAAAGTTTAAGTAGATTTCATGTCAAAATTTCTGGTCAAAATCCGTTCTTGACGGTTAATTAACGAAATTCATATGTTGGGGAGAAATACCGCGGTCGCTCCAACTCAATAATGAAGATAATGTCATTTAAGTTATTGTTGACATGGTCAAAAATGGTTTCGCAGAGATAAATTTCGAGATTTTAAAATTGACTGGCTTTTAACAATTACAGACCTAATCTTGATTGTTTCATATTATGTGAAGTGTTTGTCAGTTGCTTCGAAGTGACAATATTCGTAATATACACAAGGATATATATTAATTATTTTCGTTTTTCATTCGCATAAATAATAATTGAGATTATAAATTTGTACAACAGAGATCTGAAAATCGTCCCTTAAAATTTTATTTAAACTCTCATAAAAAAAATAATACAGAATTTAACCTGAATAATAATAATAATATTTACTAATTTTAAAATTAAGAATTAAAATTAAATTTTAGATAGCTGTTAAAATAATGTAGATTATAAATAAAAATACATATTATTTTAATTTTACAAGACTCCTAAGGGCTGCAAAATTAGTTAAATTAATGACTACTAATAATAATCATTAATTTAGTAATGCATATTAGAATAACATTCCCTGCGGTGAGAAATAAATATTAGAATTGCGAAATAATAAATATAAGTTTTCGATATCAAATAAAATGATAAATTTTCACAATTAGTGGGTATAGCGTAGTCTGAAAGGTAGACACAGCTTGGTTCTTTTTTTCACATTATGCTTTAGTGTTCTATCAGTGAAAAACAATAATTTTGAAAACTTGCATTTTCTCAGATTTTTCGTCAGCTGTAGGTACAAATAAAACATAAAAAAGCTGTTCGATTTCTAAAATTCTGAAATACATCAATAATATTCTTCAGGATTTTTTACAATTTTTATGAAGTTTTTCAGATTTCTCTTTACTTGTACGCCGGATTTCCCCGGCTAATCCTCTGTCAGTGCTGTTTTGTTTATCTTCTATTGCAGCGATTCTCAAGCAGGGGGGTCGCGGATTTATTTTAAGGGTTCGCAGAAAATTTAGCAATTTTTTTTTCAAAATTGAAAAATTTTGAATTTTTTGAATTTTGAATTTGAATTGGAAATTAGTAAATTGAATTTTAAGATTTCCCTTGCTCAACCGATTGAATATAGGATTGATAAACTTGTATCAAAACTTTTTTTATTAATTATTATTAACGGGAGATTCCATGTCAACTGATCCACAAGTGAATGGGGTGGTTCTTAGATCGCTACCAAAAGTATTGCATCATCTTTGGGACCACAAAATACACCAAATCCTAAATTTTCAGCCGTTAATTTTGCTCCACTTCATATTTACAGCCAATTTTGTGTTTTTTCAAATTTTCCGCGAGCTGTGACAGATTCCGTCTTATAGGATGCCAGAGCCGGATTATGTTTCGGGAAAATTTGTGAAAACACTATATCGACGTAAAATTTTCCGAGGAATCCATTCCCGCCATCAGAATTGCGATCAGACGCTCCCCCGAAATGAAAATCACGAACAACTGGTTTTTCGTAAAAGGGGAAATAACTGAAAGGTTTATTTTTTCTAAAATTTCTGCGACCCGGCAAAATGTTCCTTTTTTTGTGCACTTTAAGATGAATACAAATTTTCTATGTATATTTACGTTTGGAGCCAAAAAATCGTCAAAATTCGTTTTTTTTTTCGTAAAAAATTTTTTTTTCCCCATTCGACGCTTTGACAGGGTACTCAACTGGTCACCTTGACATGTTTTGTCCCCGTACTTCCCTATCACTAGGATAGCAAGATCTTTCAAGATCATTACAGAGTATTGGAGCTGTATTTTCCTCCTCAAGAAACAAATCATTGCCGGAAAAAACTGCCCGCGTGTTCTATTCGGCCGATACAGCTCGGTCTCTAGAAAAATATTATACAAAATCTGTGGAGGGTCGCAAATCGAACAGTATAATTTTTCCAAAAGCGAGGATTCCTTCCTGATTATTTGGGATATAAGAAAGAAACCAGTATAAGAGAGATGAATTTCCAAGATATTAATTCAATTTGTTAATTCATTTAATGATACAATATATTTTCATGAATCGGTAACACTGCATTTGCTGAAATTTGCTTCAATCTTTTGTTTCTGAGCTTTACTTAGAGTGAAGGTGTTTGGTGAATTGCGTTTTTCAGCGAGCTTTACCTCACAAATAACGTGTGGGAAAGCTATAGTCAGCCAGATGGGTAATTCCGGAAAAGAGTAAACTTTGGCACTAGAATTCAAGCTGAGGACGGATATTTCTGCTACAAGCTCTTCTTCGTTAATTTGGGTTATATAACCTAAATGCCATTTGTCATTGAATACAAAAGCCACATGTAAATATGGTTTCCAAAGTTTCATCACCTTACCTCTCAAATCAAAGAGCAATGCACAAAACGGAGACCACAGGAGGGAAAATATCTAGTCTCTGGTGCGATTAATCAAAACAAAGTACACTGGCCATAGCAACAACAATCTTCTTTGTAGATACTTGTCATACTAGAGTATGTAGTAAGCGCACCGCGTGTGGCGCCCCTAGTAGTCGACAATTCGTTCGACAGCGGCGGGAGATTCAAATCTTCAAATCTTGGGCATGTTGTATCATCGTTGAAGATCCAAGAGCATTTCTTTTTGTACGTAAAAGGAGAATAGTGTGAATGTGACCAGGTTAGTACCCTATCAAAGCGTCGAACGGGGAAAAAAAGACGAATTTTGACGATTTTTTGGCTCCAAACGTAAATACACATGGAAAATTTGTATTTATCTTAAAGTGCACAAAAAAAAGAACATTTTGCCGGGTCGCAGAAATTTTAGAAAAAATAAACCTCTCAGTTATTTCCCCTTTTACGAAAAACCAGTTTTTCGCGATTTTCATCTCGGGGGAGCGTCTGATCGCAATTCTGATGGCGGGAATGGATTCCTCGGAAAATTTTACGTCGATATAGTGTTTTTACAAATTTCCTCGAAACAAAATCCGGCTCTGGCACCCTATAAGATGAAATTTGTCACAGCTCGTGGAAAATTTGAACAAAACACAAAATTGGCTGTAAATATGAAGTGGAGCAAAATTAACGGCTGAAAATTTAGGACTTGGTGTATTTTGTGGTCCCAAAGATGATGCAATACTTTTGGTAGCGATCTGAGAACCACCCCATTCACTTGTGGACCAGTTGACATGGAATCTCCCATATACTAATTATATTATATAGTATTATTTAAAATTATCATTTTTAATATAGCAGACAAGTTTTCAATCGTTCTAAATAATTCTTAAATTACTGACAACTAGACCTCGGATTTATATGCACCAAAATACTTATATTATCCTTAAAATATGCACTAAAATTGATAAAAATAGATAAAATATGCATTGATATGCAAACTAAAAAATATGTAATCTTCGAATTTTTGATTTTTTTCTCAAATTTTCAATAAGTACTACCTAGATTTATAAAATTTAATAATTTTAATAATAAATCTGGACGAATTAGGTAAAATTTGCAAAATTTTGCATATTTTCAACCTTTGGTGCATATTTGAGTAAATACTGCATATTTGGAGCACTTTTGGTATCCAACCGCAGCTAAAGCTTCATTATTAATCATGCTTTCTTATGGGAGTGTTTCCTATAGACTGATTGACTCGTTTAACGTTTAACTAGCCCTTAGTGTTTGTGCTGATAATGTCGCCTAGCTAAGCTGCGGCTGTGGCTCTGCGACTGAAGTCGCAGTGAATGCTTTCTTAGGGGAATGTTCTCTTAAGCTGCGTTTTCACGGGTCGATCTGCGTTGAACGATCTCGGTCGTTCGACCGTAGTTCGATCTGTGTTGAACGCAAAAAGGTTTACACGACAGGCGATGAAAACGCCCGGTCGACCATAATTGAATCTATGTTGAAAGCAAAAATGTAGGCGATGTATCCAAAAATCCATTCAGCACGTTTCGTTTCCGTACGACGAGATGTTTACACATGCAATTCCGGTCGTTCGACTTTGATTCGACGACAATCGCGTATCAAAGTAGATTGTCTTTCGACTTCTGTCGAATCGACTCATTCCGCCGAACGACCACGCCGAAAGATAGTTTACATGTTCAATTAGCTTTCGATTCAATGAGTTATCCAAATCCAAATTGTACAAGAAAAAAAAGGTCAACTTCGGATCAAAGTTGAACCAAGGTTAACTTTGACTTTGAGCGCTCTGATTGGATCAAAGGTCAGTTGATCCTGGTTTAGCTTTTACCTGAGCTTTATACAACTAACCCTTACAATGCGATCTTTGCAGGCAGGCGAGGTAACACTCCCATAAGAAAGCATGGAGAGTAGTCACTGCGACTTCAGTCGCAGAACCCCAGCCGCAGCTTAGTAAGCATATCTTTAGCTGGGCGAAATTATCTGCACCAACACTAAGGGCCATTTGTATAGTGGGAGTTTAACTGCCGATCAAAGTTAAACCAAGATTAACTTACTTTTAAACCAATCAGAACGCTCAATTTCGTAGTTAATCTTGGTTTAATTTTGATCGGTTGTTAAACTCGCACTATACAAATGGCCCTAAGAAGTAGTTAAACGTTAGGTTTAAAAAAAATTTCATTATTATGTTTTAACATTTGAAACATTTTAAATCGAAAACTATTCGAATAATTAAAGTCGAATAATTCCTGTTGCCCCTTCCCATCGACAACATTTTAAATGTATTTTGTAAAAGAAGTCAAGTTTTTCTGAATTGTTGCTAAATTCAACGACATAAAAAACCCAATAGTTGCAATTTATAGCGTAGCGATAAAATCACGTGAAAGAAAGCGAATTTTTCGTAAGTTACTAATTAGTTGGGTTTGTCTTGTTGAAATTATAAAGAAAGAAAAAGTGGGAACCGTCGATTAATAAGTCTGATTGCAACATTAAACAATAATATATTAGAGTTTTTACATTTTCTAATCTATAACTTTGCAATTTAAATCTAAAATAGCTCATGGTTTATTGGATGGGCGGTTCGAGCCATTATTTTTGTACAATTTCATCGTGAATGCACCCCGATCGATCGTAAATCAAAATTTTTAGTTTTGCAATTAATTGGTTTTTTGCAGCAGCATCTAACAATCCTAAATGGTATTTAATACTTTTCGTATTTTTTAAAGTAATTGCCGAGCAAGAACAACATATCAAATTGACTTTTATCTGATTTTGTAACCAAAGGTGTACAGAATTATACTGGTATCGTTTGTAGTCATCTACGGCCGTATAAGTAAACCACGCTTTGCCGGAGGTTCATTACAATAAAGCGCTTCTTTTTATTTTAATTTATCAAGCAATGAGGCAGTTGCTGAGCTTATTTATTAGCCTTATCTACGTTTCCAGACGCCGGCCGTACGTGTAGTTTCTCAACGTACAAATTTGCAATGCCTACATACGTATTTTTTAATTAAAGCACAAAAAATTGACTCTTTCGGGAAAAGAGAAAAAGAGTAGTCTTTTATGGTTTCACTGCGCAGCCTGCAGACAGGACTTTTTATTAATTTTGATGTTTTACATCATCTTCGCTTAAAATTTATGTCGTGCTTTAAATTAAAATAAAAACTAAAGACAAGAAGCACGCATTGTTGTAGCTAGCCGATTATCAGGATAAAACAAAGGTCTCGTGTAGGTGGAGCGGGCACATTCACTTATGTAAATGTGGCAAAAGGCGATGTGGAGCACTGTGCTAACGGGTCCTCAAGTTACCATCAACCACTTCTTGTGGTCACGGTAATGTCCCCTGTCACGATTCGTAGATTTTTCTTATGGTTAATTAAAAATAATCTGCTTGTTGTCCCTTTTAAAACTAATACGCACACGAAAAACTTACTTTCTGTTTACTCTCGACACGTGGTTTTGTTTTGCGATAACACCAAAATCATTAATCACAATATTATTAATTTCAAACGTTCAATTGACTTTCACTAGCACAACGACTTTTCCAAACGGGGCGGTGGCTGGAACATCTATATCTTGGAAAATGTCGACCTCGAGTTGACATAAATTTCATTTCTGGTATTCTCGTCAAAATTTTCCATATTTATTTCGTAATTAATTAGCAAATTTGCCTCTTTGTTATTTAAATAAATATTTATTATGAAAAAAACAATCGGATATTATGATAGGTAGCGGTTTGTTTATCCTCTACTTGGACGTGTAAGAATATGATAATTAAATTTTTATTTATGATCCACAGGTATCGAAATTATGAAATGGAAAAGTTAATAATCGGATAAAGTATTTATAATGTGACACTTGATAGTATTAAGATTAAAATTTTGCATATTAAACGGGCAAAAATAACAAACAAATTATTAAATTTAGAGAAATTATTATTAAGTTATTTAATTTAATGTCTTCATTTATATGTTCGCTTTCTAGTATACGTAATGTAAAATACTTCATAATTATTACTTCCTAATATACGATCTGGAAATTAGAAACATTGAAATTATTATTTTAATAAACTTGTAACTTGTATTTGAATATTTAATTTTATTATTGCTATTAATTTAATTAATTATGTTGTAAACAAGTAATTAAACGCCTCAGTATTATGACGCTTTTTTTGTAAACAAGTTTTAATCTTTGTTCAGTTTTGCGGTACTTCACTAAATCGATTATATAATTTTAAATCAAATTATTAGACACACAAATAATCACCATTATTCATTAATTGCGAGATTATCCTAATGGCTTGTAAAACTTATAGAAATTATAACTTTTCCTAAGTTGAGTTAAAAGCTTTTTTAACTTGCAGCTAACGTGGTGTGGATTTAATTTTTATTTATCATTTCCTTAAAAGACATTTTGGTACAGGCTTTTTCAAATTTATTTTTTGTTAATGTTCTACTGAAACAAGGTCCTGAAGATTTTCTGCTAACTGTAAGATTGCAATAGCAACATCGGAACAAATATTTAATTAGTGAAAACGATAAACCAAAAACTTATTTAAAAGTTTCAACAGTTTGTTGTAACATGTTTTTCGTAGAAATTGATCCTCATCAGCAGTACCTCCTCTTTATTAACCAGTAGGCAATTAAATATTAAAATAAACTGCGGGTTGGACAGAATAAATTTGCTTATGATTTAAACGAACGAAAACACTACATTAAATTTCTTGACTTTTGAAATCGGACCATCAGCATCATAAAGAGCTTTGTCTTATCAGTAAAATCATTTAATGGGAGAATTAAAAACAACATGAATTTTGTAAATATTTTTAAATGGAGCTTTAAGTTAATTTAGTTCCATGTTATTAAGATTTCCAATTTTCGTTGAAACCTATATTAGTTAATTATGATAATTTAAGTACCTTCGCAGACGACAGACTGACAGGCAGACGACATTCATTATGAAATCCAATTATCACATAATCTTTAAAGGAACTCATATTATTTTCTTATTTTTTTTACATAATAATAGACTGAATCCTTTTCAAATCATACAGGCTGGGTGGAGATTATGTTTTTGAATTCTTTTTTGGCCGAAATATGTTGTAGTCACCAGTTAATAAAAATAGAGGAAAGTCCTGATGCTTAATAGTGGCATTTTAAAATTTTGAAAGAGTTAAATATTGTTATTCTCGATAATTCGATATATTATAGCATTAATTTCGTAGCTTTTGGTATAGTTTTTATTTCTTACTAGCTGAAAAGCTCTTCCGCGGACGGGCAGCTAGACGGTGGATCTCTTTTTAGCGGTGTAATATTTAAATATTTAATTTCGTTTCCCGCTACTGGGTGATTCCCCGTTTGTCTATATTTTCAAAGTAACGCAAAAAGTTGCTCCTCACTTTTGCCCAAAAACAAAAAATTTCCCGGTTTTTTCTGGAGAAATTTGTAAAATTATAAATTCCCTATCTTCTCCAAGTATTCTAAAAGAGTGGAAATCCTGCGATATGTACTGGAGGGTGTTCCACACCCCCCAGACCCCCCGGTTTACAATTTTGACTTTATATTTTTAAAATTAACTTTCAAAGTAATACAGAAAGTTGCTGCTAAACTCCGTGAGCAGTGAAGTAATTAAATAAATATGTTTTCCAAAATTCAAATTCCCCGGTTTGGATTAATATTGGATAAATATTTTTAGTCCTAATCTCAGCTTAATATATTTTTCGGTTGGTAAAAAAATCGACAGATCAGAGTGTTTCTTTTTTCACCAAAAAGTGACACGCTGGATCAGGAGCAGCGTGCTGAGATTTTATGTATTAGGAAGTGGATCATCATCATCGTGCTTGATTTTTAAAAATACAAAAGTCAGAAAAAATCAGTAAGAAAAAACAAAAAATTGTAATTTCTCTAAAAAAATTGAATGTAGTCTTTTTCGAAAACAATAATTTTTGAGAGAACTTACCCTTGATGCATTTTTATTTTGAAAATTTCATTATTGATTAATTATTATTTTTAATATTGTGTACTTTCGTGATTAATGATTACATATGTACATAAATCCCATAAATACAATTAAATATTCAATTAATGAATTATTGGAACCAGTAACCAAATTTCACTAAATTTATAAAATTGCAATAAAATATTTTATTTTAAAGAAATTTCAAAGCTCTAATTTTTTAACAGCAGTTGCAAAATTCAGAAACAATAATATTATTTTGACAACCTGTTAATTGTTTTTTAATTTTTAATGTTATTTTGCCTTATTTGTCTAATGTTGTATACATCTAATTATTTTTAATAATAATTATTAATTAACGTATTTTAAAAGTTAAAAAAATTAAATTATCGAAATTAACATTTGTATGGGTAGCAGCGGAGATCTTTGACTCATAAACGCAGTTGTTCGAAATCCTTTGGATTTTGTTACACTGTAAAACTGTAAATTTGCAATATTAATTATAATTACGCAAATTTATCTCTGATTATGATATTTATTTACTTTCTCGTTAGGTTGGATAATAAAACTCTTGATTTAATCGTCTTCATCATCATCAAACCATCATAATTACAGATGAATTTTACGACACAAAAATTTCCGGTTGGTTATTTGAATATTTGATCAATTTTTTATAGAACGTATTTACAATGATTATTAACATATTTTCACATCAAACAACGTGCTCACACGATTTTCTTCAACAAACGTGTGTATTATTTATCGTACTTCCCTCGTAATGCATTTAATTACACCCGACGTGTCGAGGGAGAAAAGATGATTTTATATATGCAGTATAACTACGTAGTTGCAGTATATATGCAATATTTTTCAAACTATTGTATAATAATAATAATAATTATTTTATGTTAATTCGAGAAAGCATTAATTGTAGTATTATATGAAGGAAGTAAGGATATCAAATTATTTGTTCATAAATAATATTTAGCTAATTCTTCCTTTTTGTCGTTAAACATTTAATTTTTTTAATCCTTGCATACATTAATGACTATGATTATGTTAAGCTTTTAGTAAATTACAGAATCGCCTTAAGGATCAAATTAGTAATTATTATAAACTATACACGTGCTCACAATTCGTGTTTTAAGCTATCATTTTCTAACGCTAATTACATTCATTAAGTTAAATTGGTGTAGCACTAAGCATTAGGAAAACTTTTTTAAACGCTCTTTGGGTCACTTTAATCCTAATTAAGTTGCTTTCCTCGTGTAAACGTGTTTCCTATTTATTTTTTCTCAGGTGTGGTCTAAACACTTCCTCGAGGAAAATCGACTTTAAAATTTAGCAAACATGAAATATGATGCCTAAGATATTTTATTGGAATTAAATAATTTCACTCGTGGAAGTGTTTTTTTTATTAAATATGGGACCACCCGTGCACTATAAAGAAAAATAATATTTTGGAAAGTTGAAAGCTAGTATATACTAACGAAACTTGCAAATTTAAAAAAAATTACCACATCTTTTTGGAATTCTTGCGATTAGCATATCTATTATTTTGTAAAATTTATTATTCGATTTAGAATAATATCGTGCTAATGGTTTTTGTTGTTTTTCCTGTCTATTTCTCACAAAAGGAACAAAAAATATGCAAATTTATACTTTCATTATGTTTTAAGTTGACACTTTTTACGACGATTATGTTTTTTAAAACAATTATGCAAAACACATTGCATAATATAAATTTTGAATGTTGGAGAAAAGTTTTTCGAAAAATCGATGCTATCAGCAAATCGATACAAATTTGATCGATAATAATTCATCACTTGCTAGAACTACATTTCCTATGATTTATGCACAGCATAGAACACACAAGGAGTTTCAACTTGGCAAAAACGTGACTTTGAATCCGACATGTTCGCCGATATAATAACCTAACTTATCCTTTCGAGTTTCCTGCCTGTCACCACATAGTCCACATAACTGTACCTCCCTATATGTAAACTGAATTGAAATTTTATAAAATCTAACAACATTCATTGTTAAATAAAGTCCACGATTTTTTCTACGTACTTCAAATTTGAGGTCTGGAATCGACTGCAATGTTGCAGTAAAGCAATTTTTCTCTTTAAAAAGAGTTCAGCCCCCCCCCTCACAAAATTTCTGCCGGCCGACGCACGAGGCCTAAAAGGAAAGTAATGAAACTTAATATGCGACACACATAGGTGCAAAAATCAATTCCTGGTTTGATAAGAGAAAAATTTTTATTGTAAATCTCCGATGCAAATGTTCAGTTCTATTTTAAATATATTAGCAATAAATGTCATGCATTAAGTAATTATTTATGGCGTTCTAGGCTTGATTTATTTTTTAATGATTGCGTTCGAAATTTGATTCTTGCTTTTTTTGTTACTACTACTACTACTTTCTGGTTTGTCACAATAAATGTTTACAAGTACTTAAAACACGATATACGAAGCCATATCTTTTCCTACGGGAACAAAAAATAAAACAATGGATCGCTACCAAATCCGGTAGTCGTGCAACTTAATACATCTTTCTTGTGCATGGCGAGTTTTTCGAAATGAACACGAGAATAAATTCGTTTCGAAAAATTTGTGCCTATCGATAATTCATTAAAGTGTCGTTTTAACGTGCGGGAAAATTACTGTTAATTAATACGTGATAATAAAATAAACGAAGAAATGTAACTTAATTATTATTGATTTGAAAAGTTATAAACAACTTCACCTTTCAATTTGAATGGTTTATTACTGATGTAGAAATAAATTGTGGTCGAAAGTTGTTCACGATGTTTTTATTATTGCTATTAAAAATAATTTAACAAAATGTAGCAATTTTTCACTCTTCATGTCAGATGAACATTAATTAATTATTATTAGCTATTATTGCATTTAAAATTAAATCGGGGGTATTTTTTGTTGTTTCCTAATAGAACAATCAAAATTAGCTAATTTGTCAGGATTTCTAAAAAAGGCTCGACCGGGATTGAACTGGGTACCTCTCTTTTGGTAGTTTGGCGTTGAAATTACTAAACTGCGACCGTCTTCTTCTATTTATTACACCTTCTGTGGTTAGAAACCCACATTAAATTGTCGGTCTTTTTCAGTTCGATAAGATCAAATTGAAAACAACATCAGGTAAATGAGCAGCTTACAGATTAAATTTTGCATTAAATCAAACAAAAATTAGAATAGTTCGTGAAGTAAATAATGAAACTTGGATCCCGGAATTCTTTTAAAAAGGGGTTGGCTGAACGACAGAAATGCTTTTCTATTGTTGTTGGAGATTTGAAAATAATTCGAAAAACAAAAAAAAGTGGTTGAACTTTCGGATAGAAAATAAAAATTTTCTGTCTGCAGGTTATTGGAATTTCATGTAAATAAATCATTTGGTATTCTTTTGGAAGTTTAAGTCCTTTGTTTATTAATTTTCAGAGATACTTATTTATAGAGCTCGGATCTACATGCACCAAAATACTTGAAAATATGCACTAAAATAGATAAAAAATATTTTAAAATTTTAAAATAATTTTAAAAATAGGACTTGACAAATTAGGTAAAATTTGCAAAATTTTGCATATTTTCAACATTTGGTGCATATTTAGTATAGGTAAATAATGCATATTAATGCATATTTTTTGAAGAATTAATTTTAATAGAGAAATTAGAAACTTATTATTGAATTTTGCCAATTTAAGCAATTGTTTCATTTATTTATTTTTTTAATTATTTAAAAAATTAAAAAAATTAAATTGCTGAAAATTAAATGAAAAAAATTGCTTGAATAGGCAAATTTAATAATAATTTTTCATTTTCTCTATTAAAATCCTTTAAGAAACACCAAAAGAGGCCCAAATATGCATAAATATGCAAAAGCATAAAATCCGAGCTTTACTTATTTATATCAAATATTCATGTTTATCCAGGGACGTAAATCGTATTGAAAATTATGCCAATCTCATTGTCTTGGGCATATAACCTGGGATCATTTGAGATATTTGAAGGTTTAAAATAAAAAATTAAAAGGCATAGTTTTAAAAAATTTTAATACCAAATTATAATTGTGATAATTTTGTTAATAAAATTTAAAAATTGACGGTAATCTCTGGTAGGAACAGGTCCAGAAAAGCTCATTTTGAAACGGTACACTTTTGTAAACATATTTTGCACTGAATTTAGGTTCATTATAGATTATTTTAATTTGTTTATTTCGGATTACCACCCGAGGCCTCGTCATAATTTAGACATTGCGGAGATGTTTGATCAGGACTGCTCTAATGAATGTGACCTGGTCAGCAGAGCTTACACTTTTTATTCCTATTTTTAGTTTTAATATTCAGTTCAAACATCAATAAGTTTAATGGTAAAAAATCTTTTCTAATTTGCTCGAAATTTTGATCCTGGTCCTGAAAATTCTAGGCTACCAATTTTTTAACTAAATAATTTTCATAGATAAAAAAACTGCTTAGCATAAAGTGCTAAACTCGTTTAATAAGCAAGCAAATATATTAAACGATTTGTTAAATTTATGGTATTTCAGCTTCTGGAAACCAATTTAAGCGATTACAATAAACCACCTCTAATAAAAATGGTAAATAGTTAAATTAATATTTTTGAGATTGTATCTTCTACTTCCATATTTGGATTGTTAGATAAAATTATAAGACAAAGAATTTTTCTCAGACAAAATAACAACTTTTAAAAAACGTGGGTGTGTTGTAGGTGAAAGGTTGAGGTAAATTAGATTATAATTTAAACAATAAATCAATAATTATTTTTTAAAATTAATAATTTACACAATTTTATGGTTAATGCTGTTATTAACATAAATATGGAATAACTTTTATATAATACATAAATCTGTAAGAAAACTTTTATTAACTTTCGGTCGAATGTTTGTTGGTATATAATAATATAAAACCAATTTTTTCGAGATTGGGATATAATGCATTTCAAATTGAACAAAATGAGATACAATTAACTCCTTAAAAATAAGTTGTAAGAAAATTGGGTAACATTTTGTATTATTCAGCTGTCAAGGTGCCGCAAACTGCAGTCAAATCTTTTCTTTGTCGGAACCGAGATAGCATCGAGCTTCTTCTTCTCCTACCGAAGTTGTGGTTTCTACATCCTTAAATATTTTAAACGCCACATCGAATTTATTTAAATCTCTTTTCGACAAATTGAGGAGTTAATTAATTAGATTAATAGGCTAAAAAACAAAAATTTAGAAATTGATTAACGACTCTTGAGTGGTTTTATGTATTTGCAAATTGGACGAAAAGAAATTAATGAGGTAGAAGTTGTGTTACACATTATAAAATGTAAAAGCAGCACGAAACTTTGATAATTAGAAAAAGATTTGATAAAACGTGTTCTTGAAGTAAGCGATCCGAAACTCATTAAGATGTATTTAATCACGTCGTCATGAAATATTGCGTTTTGGCTACCAGCCATCTTAACATTTATCTGAAAAACCTCCTGCTGATAAATAGCTGAATTGTTTATATCGAATCGATCATTCATCTTCTTACAAAGGATGATTGAATACTTGCAACATTGACTAATGATCTGATTGTACGTACTTATTTACTATTGTGCGTAAGAGTGGTCACTTCTTCGGGAGAAAGTTTACCGACCGTCTCGTGGGGTGCTCGAAAAAGTTCCTTGTTTCCTTAAACTTGACCCTCATAACTTTGTAACGCAGCCTTGGGCCGGTTCTGGTTGTTATTAATAATTGTGTAATAGTAGATTGACAGGATGTGGAAGTTTCATTCGAAGAATGAAGTCTTCAACCGTGTGTGTACATTGGCAATAAGCTGACGTTTTTTAAAATGTTTACTCAGCGCACTGCATTATGCAATTATCACTTGGCGAGAAATTAATGGTTGCAGTTTTACTAAATTAAAATTAAAATATCGAGCAGGCTTCCATCTCCCCACTCGACATTTGCTCGATAAAAATTTCGATAAATCACAAAAAGCAATTAAGACAGGAGGAAGTCGTATTATTTTAATTTTAATTAACTTTGCACAATTAAACTACTGTTAATTAATTGACTAATTAAATTACACGATTAAAACAATTGCTTCGTATATCGAACACTTTTCAATCATTTATGTGACACAATTTGATATCAAGGCAATCACGTTTCCATTGGAAGAAAAAAAAAATAATGGAGAGCTTTTTGCAAAAGAGCTTTTAACCAATTATCTATGCTTTCTACCAATTCTCTGTTTATTATTAACTAATGTTAATGTCACGATCCATATTAAGGTTAGTTATATGTACAATTATCATGTTAATTCCTTAAATTGCCATTTTAATGGTCACGAAGTTCAAATCCATTTAATACCTGATGCACAAAAGCTACCATAGGAAATTATTCAAAAATCCAACATCATGGATGCTAAAAATAGCGACCAAAAATGTGTTCCTCACGCCTCCTTCCATTTTTTATTTATGCAAATTTAAAATCTGCATTAAAATTATTTATTTTAGCCACTGGTTGTAAAATTTGATGTATTTTATACAAAATTTAAATTGGATTTTGGAGAGCATGGCATGCACGGTCCAAAAAAACCGTAATTTTTAAGTACATGAATTGGTTAAAAAATGAGTCTTGTAAGTGCGAAACACAACCAATTCCGAGAAGACTAGGCCCGAAGCTATACCTCGTTATCTTTAAGTTGTAAAACACTTCTATAGATGGTAGGGTGTCATCGATCGGTATAAAAGAGCTGATATATTATTTTTTGATAGGATCTCTACGCGTCTACACGATAAATTATTTGGCTACGTATGCTAATCATCTACAAATTGGTTGGTAACAACAACAATAATTGCACGGTTCGACCCGCACCGTTCAACTTTTTTTCCTCCCCACGACGGATTTGAACGGGCCGATTTTTTCCATTTGGTTTAAATCAACATCGAATAACTTTTAACGCCCAGTATTATTGCAAATTGCGACACGCGTGACCAGACTAATGGAAGTAGCCTCTTATCATCAATCATGAAAGACCCGGAGGAGTTACAATCCTATTAATAATATACGAGTGCAAACGTGTAATGTAACAAGTTTGCGTTCATTAATTGCTCGCACTGTAAATTATGTAACTGCACCACTTTTTACAAAAAACAAAAATTTGTTTGAAAACCTTTTGAAATAATAAATAAACATGTCCGTCCGTCGTGTTGGTGAGAAATCTCTAGATTTTATGGTGCTCGGTGCGGCCAATTACCGAGATAGTAATCGGTACACACAACCTTACAGGTTAATAACGTAAAATTATGACACCTTAAGTTGTAATCTAATCTGTCGGTTAATTTATTTGAGTTTTCTGCAACAAGTGTCTCTTTGATTTTTCCAAAAATCTAGTAAAGCCGCACGTCGATATAAATCATGTTACGTTTCTATAATAAATTCCTACGATTTTTTTCGTCTCGAACACCCGGTAGTGAAATGATAAATTAACTTATTCATATTATAAACTTGTTTGCCGATATATATATACATATAATTGGTCGTAGATACCACTTTTTGAGTAAAACTATTAAAAAAAGTAATTAAGGGGCACCTCGAAATGTCCACATAAATAAATGCTTCAGGATATTCGTGCATGTTCTCGTTTGGTTTACTATGCAAGTCAGTCAATCGTCTGAATAACATTTTGTATGCAGAACATATAAACCAGGTCCTACTCTGTCGTGAACTACATTATCCAGGATCAGAGAATAAACACGCTCGCGAGATTAAATAACTCGGTCTCGAATAGATATTGTGAAAATTAAGTAATTTGATAAATTTGATAAGTGATACATTGCGGTTAACCTTAATAAGTCAATAGATTGCGGTTATTAATAAAAAATGGTCACGTTACATTATAGTAGTATCTATTTTTTAGTCGAGTCAAGGACAAGACTTGCTTGAAATCCGTCTGGGCGCACCGCAAGACAATGATCGCGGTCCGGCGTTGTTTTAGGGTTCGGAAAGGTGCCGTGGGCGAAAGGAAAGGAATAACTTTTTGAATTGTTGTATGCTAATGCGGTGTCGTATTTACAATATCGTTAATTTCGTATGTCACTTAACATTTTACATAAATCTACTATTACAAGATATCATAGCGGCCATAGAATTGCTAATATCCTTATTACTGTGTATGAAAGTGCGAATATCACGATTTGGCTTTTCATTTTAGCACCATACTGTGTAAATTTTCAAATATATTCACGTAAAGTATGTTCCGAGTATTCGAGAAACCCGTTGTAAATGGACCCTTAGAATTAAACAAAATATCGTGCTATGTACGCATAAATACTACACAATTTCTGCTAGGATATCGTGCATTCCATAAATTGCACCTTTTCAAAGAGAGATCTTGTGTAACGTGAAATGGGAGGTCGAGGCCAGCAGGAAGTGATGAGATTTATCAGTTTAAACATCTCTAGCCCGCTAATATACTGTGACGGATTACTGCTCGCCGATATTAAAGCGACTCCACACCGGTCCGGTCGAATGGGTCCTTCCCCCCCCCCCGGCCCGGGGAAAGCTCTCGATCCGGCGCTTATTTTCTCTAACGCCCTTGATTTTTCTCTAATATAATTTGACGGCTCATAACACATTTTAAACGATGTAAATAAATTATTGTGATGCATTATCGTGTTGTTCCGATGAAAGTACAATAAAACCAAGGAATATTTTAAATATTAACACATAAGTTTGCACAACCATTAAACCTAACCTTTTAACACTTATTTTGCATATAAAAGTTGTAACTTACTCACGACTTTAATTTAAATTTTAAAAAACCGCTAAAATTTTTAATTTATTGCCAACAAATTAATATCGTTTTAATATGCATTCGAGGAATTGATAAACCGTTTTTTAAACAAAATTTCTCTCGCGTGATTTATTTAAAAATTATTCCAATTATAAAAATTCAACCCTGACATTAGGGTAGACTTAAAGTGACCCTGCGGTTCTGTATCAGATGCCGACTATAAAAAACGTAAGTACATACATGTCGTGAAAGGACACTGCATGGAAACAATAGATAATTTGTATACTAAAGTAAGTGCATAATGTAAGCAACGCAGTGAATTAAATTGCATTACTTTATGGATGAAAATGTGTTGAAGGACGTTGTACTTTCCTCCTAATAATTACTGCATTATATTCATCAGCATTTCATACCAAGTATACCGAAGTAGCCCAACGAAACTTCGGTTCAATTTCAGACAAAATAGGAATCGAGCCCGAACAATATGCAAATAGAAATGTAATAATTGTCTTCGAGAATCGCTCAGAGTAACAGGTTTTGAAAATCATTTTTAACAACTTTACCCAATGCATTATTTAATTATTCATTTCAATGAGTATTTTTGAAATTCGTCCTTTTGCATTATACAAAACCTAGAAAGTGTAACGACTTTGAGCAACTGAAAAACCCACTTTGCCTTTGAGGCTTTTGACGAGACGGTGGCTAACCTTTATATTAAGGTGACCATACACTGTTTCAACCTTAAAAGTCTCGGCGTTCCCGGTAGTTCATTGGAGACAGGCATTTTGAACTTTAGTCTTCGCATGAAGAAGTAAAAGTGGCAAACAAAGTTCTGTATGATTTTATTTTACTTTGCTTTTATATTTTATTATTTTCCAAAATTAGTTTCCTTTTAGGGCTAAAATTTGTCTAAAAGTTGATTGGCCTAAAGTAGGTTTATATTTTTCTTGAACTTAAAAACCTTTGGATTTGGCCTACTTCTCGAATGCCTATTCGCGACCTAGTGGATGAGCTTTAAAAAAATTTGCAAACATCCCAGGTTATCGACCTACCCACGAATTTTGTTTGGAAAACAAACAGTGGTCCCTAAAATACACAACTTCTTCAGAAGTTATATAATATTGACAAGTGCAGTTCCACTTAAACGAATAATTAGAAAATAAGCATCCGAAAGTTGATTTAGTAAATGCAAAATAGTGGTTATGAAAACTGCAAATATTAGCTTCGCGGTCGTGTTGTGACTATATTAGTTTAGTAGGCTGATTTCGTGCATATACAAATATAAACATAGGTGGAGTTTTCAGATTGATAGAAACCAATTACGGATTAAATCGTTATATAAATATACATTCGAGTACGTTTTAACCATATACGGTTTGTATATTATACTCAATTAATAAAATAAACACTCCCATATTCATCCAAGTAGGTAAAAATAACTTCCGCGATTTTCGAAGGATTCAATCCCAAAATTTGATCAAAAATAAATTAATTAAGCAAGCAGGTGTAGAAGAAGACTTAACTGCAATGAATTTTTAATTATACCGAGTAGGCGCCAGAAAAGCCTCGGGTTGTGAGTGACAGGTGTAATAAGAATAAATAAGAATTACAAGGACAGAACAGAGGTGACATTGCTGCTACAACTTGACGTGGTGCATAAAACAACTCGTTTATTTACAAAAGTAAAAATTATGAACTTATTGGACTGGCGATCTTATGTAATGGCATGGAATACACACAGTCGCAAGTTCATAGACCCGAATAGGTTTTTCCTTACGGAAATCGTACTCGATTTTTTCCAAATAGAAAAAAAAAAAGAAAATTTGAGCCACCTGAAAGAAGCTCATTAAATTTCGTTTCAAGGTCATCGCTTCTATTCCGGATTCCTTGCAGCAAAATTATACAAACAGTAAACCGAATTTTTGATTGATGCAAATCGGTCTCCAGCAGCATCCGAATAACCGCTAAAGAAAATGAGAGTCGACTTTGACCACAAGAATTCCAAAATAATTTCTTTTCCACCATAAAGTATTTTATTGGTATAATTTGTTGCTAATTTCGCTAACGGTAAACGTGGAACAATAATAAATTGCGTTAATTTAGTTGTCTAAATTTAAGTTGCATAATAAAAAGTTTTAGTGTATATCTACAAATTATATAGAAATTACACAACGCATGGGCTCTTTAAATTTACATGCTTGATTTACGGCGTTCTAATCGAAGAAGAAATAATGTAAAAAAATATATAACTCGATCTGGTTATAATTTTTAAATAATTATTTAATGATAGCTTTGTTTGAGTGTTCTCTTGCGTTAGTAACATATAAGTTAACGCTTCATTAGAAATGCAAATTGATTTCGAGCTTTTCTAGGTCCTTCATTCAAATAGTACAAATCTAATGTATGTTAATTGACCGTCTGCATTGTACTAACGAGGTGTTTTTCTTGGTTTATATGGAAAACTACTTTGGCGCCATCGGCACCGCACCCAAAACCATTTTCTTCGTGAGAAACTTGATTAAAAGGTGGAATTAGAAAAAAATTTGTTTGGGAAATTATTGATATTTTCGAAAATCCAATGGTAAATTTGCCAGGTGTGTCCGTAACTGCATTTCTGTCTCTTCTAGCTTCTTCACCTTGGGTGGGCGCAACACTTGAGATTCTTCTAATTGATGAAAGTAATTTTAATTAAATTTTTAATTAAATTTAATCCGATTACCACTACCGGTGATGTTTCGACACGCAGAAGTGCGGCCACATCGGATAACTTGATTTCAAGTCGAATTTCGTTTCGTTGTTTGCTCTGCAATACAAAAAATTATCGATACCCCCAAATGATTTCGTATCGAAATAAAAAAATTTATCATGCCGACACTGCAAATTCAGGAATTAATTTATTGGCTTGATCACAAAAAGAATTGTGTTTGTCATAATAAAGGTAAATTAAAAGTTGAATAATAGTTAAAACAGAAAGGATATTGATTCACTTCTTCATCTCTGCCTTGGTTTTCAGCAACCAACATTTAAGTTGTAACAAACTTAAAATTACTTGTGCCGTGGTTTGGAATACACGTTAAGCAGTAGGTCTTTTTTGTGGGTAATTGCCTAAAAAGATACCATCGATTTAATCACTTATTTCTCTTTCTTTAGTTTCTTCTTCGATTGACACTGAGAAAGTAATATGAGGAATTCTGTAATGACGCTCCTATAGCAACATTGCAATATTTTTTGTTAATATCTTTAATAGCACTTAACGTTCTCTTATGTCCTTATGAGCTAGATAAGAGGTTGATGTGGACCAAACTGCAAGTTGTGGTATATGAGTATTTCACATTATTCATAATATTTCAAATATTAATTAACTCAATCTTAGTTTAAAGTAGGCAATATATCGGCGACTTTGCTTATTGATGCCAATGTATTCTACAAAAAAAGGTATAATTATAATAAAAATATTAATATTCAGATAGAAAAAAAAACTATCTTGATGTTTTACATTTATTATTTTTCAACTTAAAAGTTAATCTTAGTGAAAAATATATCAAAAAGTATTTAATTTAATTTAAATTGTTAATAATAAAAGATATTCCATTTTTTTCAGATAATATTTAAGGATGATCAATTTCCAGTCGTACACATGAGTAAAACTCATGCAAACGGACGTTTTTTGCGGAGACTTCAACGCGAGTAGGCGACGAACCCGAAAATATTTGTAGTTTTCAGCAAAACTCGCTCCTTATTATTGACAATATCCTACTTAATAAATTGAGTGGCTAACCTTCACCGATTTTATATATTATGAATCCAGTTTAATACTTAATATTTCAATAGATTGTCGATAATATTTCACCAATTTATTTAGTACAAAGATCACGAAACAAAGCAATAATCTGTGCTGTCAAGCCTGATTCAAATTTTCGAAAAGAATTTCTAACGCTTAAGGGTGTTTGGTATAGACAATCGAGTCGATTATCTAAACAGGAATCGTTTTGTCGACGACAAATTAAAGGCTAAACTTATATTTTTGTCGAATCATTTATCAAATCCAAAGTGTTTTTACGTAATGAAAAATTTGTCAATTTCACTTGTTAGTTTTTCAACTATACAGTTTTTGATCTTGACCTTGTTTTTACATAAAATGATATATGTTCATGGTCTCTTGTGTTAATAAATAATAAGAACATGCCTGAATTACAGGTGAGTTTGTATTTACTTAGTATTTATTTATTGCTTCAGTTTTATAGTAACAATTTAAATAAACGATAATAAATTAATGAGAGATTTCAATGTTTCCAAACGTTTTTATTTATTCTCCTTAGCGAGTTACCATTTTTGGAATGCTTAATCGTTATTTGTTTAGCGTTTTATTACTAATTAAAATTGAAACAAGTTTATTAATTCATTTTTGTTGCATCATCGTTTCTATAAAATCGGCCGAAACGCAGTAATAGTAATATTTTTAGTTTTATGTTTGACAAAGGCAAACGGAGCTTATTTTTGTTTATAACAAGTTGGTGAGCTTAAATCTCGGTCTATTAATTTTGGTTTAATTTTAATGAAGAAATCCTTCTCCCACGTTCACGTTTCACGGTGTTTTGCGTTAACAAAATAATTTATTTTATAGACACTTCACTATTTAAACATCCTCGAAATGAGATTGATTTGTTGATACACTAAGTCATTCTTTATTGGCTAATAAAACATTAAATATTAAATTTTAGCTTTTATTAGCGCATACAATTATTGGCGTCTTAAATCATTGCGATTGGAATAATTTTTAACGGCAGAGCTTTCGTCTGGAAACACACTTATTTTAACGTGGAAAAAGATTAAAATAAAAGTATTCGAGATTGGCGTATTAGATAAAATCATTCAATTTGGTTGAAAGGTTGACTAAGATTTATGACACATATTAAATGATATCCAAAATAAAACTGTTAATTTTTTAGACAAGTGTAAGTTTTTACAAATTCTATATGTAAATTTCGTGATTTAAATTGGGAGAAAGAGGAATCAAATTTCAATCGATAATTAAATTGAGATGGAATTATAACTTTATAGATGAACGAAACTCGTAAATGCAATCCTACATTCTCTTACTTAATTATTATAAACTACATAACACGAGTTTAATTGTAGAGTAGGCGACGTACAATATTTTATCTATAAATTTAACAGCACATAAGGAACATTACAATAATTCATTGACACTTTTCATCCTTCCCACAAATTATCACAAAATACTTTCACAAATTTTGTTACTCCTTTGCTCTACTCCTTGTTATAAATTTGTTTCTTTTGTTAAAAATAAACGGCTTAACGTACTTTAATAAACAATAAATATTTTTAAAGGCTTTTATGGGTGTCGTATGTTAAAATCGCTTAAGAGCTTGTCGGAGATCTTTCGAAAGTTTACCAAAATTATTTTAAAAAACGTTTAAAGGAAACGCAGCTCATGTTTCATTTTGATGTTTCGAAATTTATTCATAGACCCTGTTTTATGGACCCTAAAAGTTTTCATTGCAGTATAAAACATTTGCATCGCCAGCATAAGTTGGATAATTTCTTTTACACTTTTTTTTTAATTACAATATAATTTATGGTGTCATTAACTAATATTGTATCAAAACTTCTGGCAAACAGCACCAACATGTAATTTTACGGCGCGGTCATTAAACTAATAGGAAAGTACGCCTATTTAATTAGTTTTTAATTTATTACAGGCAGATTGATATTTTTGATGTCCGTGCAACTTTGAAGCATAAAATGGTGAAAATTTAATTATAATTAAATACGACAATGTGGCGTTGAAATGCATCACGTTTAAGCGTTAGCTAGCAATCATAAATGTTCGTTAGAAATGCATCACTTTTCAAGTTGAAGTGTACGTCTGCATAAGCAGACTAGACGAGGTCAAGGGTTACAAAAGTGGGCTTCGAGGTCTTTTAAAAATAACTCTCGGTGTTATTAACTCGCGTACGCGTAATTTTTACGCCAAAAGCATCTCTCGACGTGGAGACTTCGACGCCGCCTCATTCGAAGCAACGAACCCGCGACGATGAAAATCTTATGTAAAAAAAGCATAATTAAGTTACGTTTGAAACGCTTAATCCACTTTCCCGAGAAGAATTTATATTAATAATTTATCAATTTATGACCGAAGAAAAACAATTCAGTTCTTAACTTACAGATCAGACAATTTTATTGCAAATTACTTTATTACTTGCGTCATTAAAGTCCCATAATGTAAGCGTAGGTTGCAAGAAGGCACAAATTTAATTGGTAAACGGAAACTGACCTTATTATACTCGTCGTGTAATTATTAACTTTCTTTCAAAAAAAAAACCCTTTTTTAACAATTTCTTTGTTTTAGAAAACTGGATGCCTATATGAACACATACGATGGGGCGACGCTTTCGTGGTGGTTTACTCCGTAAGCGACAGACACAGTTTCCACGAGGCACAAGAATTATTGGGACAATTGGCGAAACTCAAGTTACCTTCATACTACACAAGTCTTTTGCTCGGGAATAAACGAGACCTCGATCATTCCAGGTAATTTCGACCTGCAAGAGAGTTAACGAGAATAATCGTTAATCTAGAAATGTCGATCACTGATTGGATTGGATTAAAAACGTCGCCTTTTATCATCATTATTAATATTTCCATATTTGAACGTAAAGTCAACCTATTTGTGTCACAAATAACGACGCAAAACTTATATATTCTATAAGCAATTTAAAAGTTAAATTATTTTTTAACAAAGCCATAGATTTCGTTATGCAAACAAAAGTTCAAAATTTTTTTGTTACTTAGCAAACCGTAAACACTTTAGTTACACTATTACGCGACAACTCAATTACTATTAGTCATTTTTAATCATTTCGTGTCGCCCGAAGCAATACAATCGATTAGTTTCACTCGACTAGTTATTGGCGTTTAAACTCCACATCTTCTCAATGCAAATTGCTACTCTTTAAAAGGAAGTTAAACAGAAGGCAATTTAATTTTTTGAGTTAAATTTTCTGAAAATTATGGCCGCAGTAACAATTTTACCTATTATTATTATTGTCCCAACACAAAGTCGAAATATAAAATTTTATTATTCGATTCTGCTACACCTCCACCAATGCATTGTACTTTTATTTAAGTGCATTTTTGTAGGCGTTGCCAGCCATTATAAATAACAAAATTACTTTCTTTTTAAATGACAAGTAAAATTTATGCAACAGAATTTTTTTGTCACAAAAAATATACCTACACGTAAATTTGTGCATATACAAATAAAAACCGGAAAAATGCCTTCAAGAAGTACTTAATTACGAATGTGGTAGATCATATAACTCAAAAGTAAGCGATTTTGAAAGTTCATACAATCAAACAATCACATTTTGTGGGGGCCGTAAATTTTTATGTTAAATTCGTTTGCAACTTGAAATTGAATTGTGCTTCTCTTTTTTCGTAACGGATTTATGCTTTGTCGTTTAACCACCGACGTCAAACTATTTTTATTTTTCCATCCAATGAATCCAAATTCCAAAAATTCCCTGGTCCAGTGGCGTATTTAGAAAATGCTTTTGAAGGGGGCCAGATTAAGGATTTTTCAGAATCTCGTTAATCCATTCATGCGCGTCAGTTGTAACCAATCCTAATACATAAAATCCCAGCTCCTGCTACAAGTGTCATTTTTTGGTAAAAAAAACCACTCTGGTTGTTCGATTTTTTTTGCCATTCAAAAAATACATTAAACTATGATTAGGACTAAAAATATTTGTCCAATACGTATTAATCCAAACCGGGAAATTTGAATTTGCTAGAAAAAATTAAAACTTGGAAAGCATATTTATTTAATTATTTTATTGCTCAAGGGGTTTAGCAGCAACTTTCTGTGTTACTTTGAACGTTAATTATAAAAATAATATAAAGTCAAAATTGTAAACCGGGGGGTCTGGGGGGTGTGGAACAACCCCCAGTACATATCACAGGATTTCCACTCTTCAGCTTCATGTGAAAATCAATGAGTGAAATGAAATGAGTTGGAAAGACTCTCAAAAAAATGTATTCCTTCCTTGCAACATCTTCAGATGTCATTCTAGAAAATCTAGAAAAAGGTTTATCCGCTATTTTATTTAATTTTAACTAAAAAGGTTGCTTTGTGGCTCGATTTTGGGAAAGGACGACTTCGGCAATTACAGGTCATTGCTAAAGCAGAACAATGACAAAACACCCGCACTTCAAATTTTATCATTTATACAGCAACGGTGCTGCAGGCAATTTTTTGATTTACAATTACGCCACTGTTTGATCATCACAATTAATTTAAATGTGAAAGTCTGCTAATTACTCAAAAAAGCTTTTGATAAATATCTTAGCCCGATCTTTCTTGTCAAGAACAATACAGTCATTTATTAATTTAAGCATTAAAATGTTTTAAATTTTAACTTTCATTGCAATAATGTCGCATCGACTTGCAACCTGCATTATGTGGGCCTTTCGTAAAAATTTTATTTCTTTCTGCATCCTGAAAAATGCATGTCGAAATCAATTGATTGAGCTTTATAGTTATCTTCAGAAAAACCGTGGGAAACTGATCTCGAAGATAATTTCTCACATAGCGAAAGTAATCAAAACGATAAGGTGCCCACGCCTGGTGATAAAGGTAAATTTTTATTCGAAAAGGTGAAAGACACAATTAAAATGGTTAATTAAAATTATGACTCGATTTTGTACTTTATAAATATTTTATCGATCATCGCGCACGTATTTTTAAAATTTACGCTTCTTGATAAGAAGACGAAATTATAAGCAACGAAGTAATTTATGATTGGTATCGGCATCGTCCTCTTGCAAGAAAAGAGCGGCACTTTATGATATCGGAATAAAAACTTGATGGTAAATATGCGAATTTTCCCTGGGGCATATTAAAATTCCTGAAGAGGAAGTCAACTACGGCGCCACATTCTTTCTCGTTTTATATTAAAATGCATCTTTAATTAATTGAACAATTTTGAAATAATCAGGGTTGTCTCGCGCAACAAGAACCAAAATTTTAGGTTGTGAAAGTTCTGAAAAAGTTTTTTTTTTTTATTTAGGTGACAATTTTATAATATGATTGATTGTATCTGCGAATCTGCGGTCGTCCCAAATTGAATGCAAAACTTTCCGTTTAGATAATAATCAAAAATTTCCTTCTGGTTTAACAGCTTCCATTTGACGTGGTTTCCAAATTAAAAGTTTTTGATTCTAGTAGCACCGGATAAATCCTTATGCTTTAATTTCCATATTATTTGTCACTGTCGTATTTCTTTCCGACACGAAGAAAGTGAAAACCGGTAGGTTGAGTTGTGTGTTGTCGATTCATCACACAAATCACAATCATTCATTTACAGCAACCGACATTTAATTTGCAATTAACCTGGTATTTGTGCGGAATTGTTAAATTGACGTGGGTTATCTTGGATGTACCACTAGCGACGACGATGACATCAATTTTGATAAATGCGAATTGAATAACCCCAAAAATGTTGGTTATCTCACACGGACTCTTGTGAAAGTAGGTGTTGTCTGAGGTTGGCCAAGCACAATGCAAGACGCAAAAGCAATTCATCAACATTTTATCGCGAAACATAAAAATTCGAAAATGCAATCGTTGCGCTTTTGTGTTTGTGCGATAAACACAGAATCCTCAATAGTAAAACGCCTTTGTAATTCGAATGATTTATGAAAACTCAGGTGCGTATAATTCTGAAATTAATGGAAAAACTTGTAAATTGTGCAACTTTTGCTTGTAATTACATAAATGCTCTAGTTTATTACTTTGCAATTAAGATAATTTGCTCTATAAATATCATCGATTACTTCAATATTCAAGTCTGAAGGTTATTAAAACTGTACTTGTAGTTTACTGTTAAATAATTGTTATTATTTTTAAACAATAATAATTTTATTATTTAATCTCGCTAATGATCAATTCATTTTATTACTAAACAACGACGTTAATTGCCTTCCGATTGGAAGAATGGTGTGAGTGCAACGACATTATTAGTAAACAATGCCGGATAAGAACTGAAATTGCATTTCATAATTACTTTACCTATTGCTTTATTAGTTATTTCTTTCATAAAGCCATGAAAGTTGACAGTTGTAGTTTAATTGGAAATAGCATGTGCTACCTGACCGAGGCGTCGCGTCGCTCTGACGCCGCTCTCCTTGCGCTATTATCAATACCACTTTCAAACAGGGGCGGACTAACAATACCACCATTGATATTTATATTAAAATCTTAAAGATCAAACGCGTTCTTGTTATTATAGAACCCCAAGCACTCGAGCACTTATACTGTCCTCTACACATTAATAATTCTTGATTTTTTTAACATTATTTATATCGTCAGTCGTCAGGTGCCATTATATTGTTTACTATATGGGTAGTTAACCTAGTTTCAATTATATACATTGTATATAGTAATTATTGAATTAGATCCGGCCCGCGAACGACTGCTTTCTGGCGCTCGATAAGCTCATGTCTATTAGAAATCTTCAAAGTTCTAGTTTTTTAAGAATTGTTAAAATGAACTTAATCGCAATCCAGTCCTGAAACTTTGTTCATCGAACTATAGTTGGCTATTTACAATAAGATGATGTCTTTTTGGGTAGGCGAGAGAAAATTTTCAAAAAAACCCAGTCCGGCTCTGCTTCAGTTACCTATCCGCAGGAATCCTGCACTTTTTCGTGTTTTTATTCTTCTTTGTCTTAGAGTCCATTTTACTTTCGTTTCTAATCTCAACACTGCACGGTTTTCAAACAAGAATAATTATTTCATCATTCTTTTCTGATTTTCTTTCATCTACATTTCCTTTAATGTTTTTGAGCTTTTTAGAAATATCCTACGCAAAATTAAAATTTTTATTAACATTTAAATATATATTGCTGTGATTTGCTCTCATAAACTGGGGTTTACAATTATAAAATCCAACTTTTAATAATCCTTATCGGCACAGGTTTGCTACGATACCATCATACGTATTTTACTTTATTATTTTAAATTTTGCTTCACCTCTAGTGCTAATTGTGGTGTAAAGTTATCACATTTTTTATTGTCATTTTTAATTTAATTGTAATCTCAGTTTTGGAGTTATTGTTTATTTATTTACTCATAAAGCATTTTTTATAACATTTAATTGCCGATAAATTTACAATGCTTATTTTACAGTGTGACTTCTAATTGTGATATTATCGGCATAACCTCGCTTATCCGTGACGTATCCATCGTTCCTAACGATTTATTAGCGTCATTAAATATCAAACTGTTTGTTGAGGTACATTCGGAATTTTTCATAAAGTGAAAAATAATGTAATAATAATAATTCTATAGGTAGTTTAACGTGGAGCTCACAGCGGAGTGGGATTTGTCGTCCATAAAACCTTATTCTGCTTCTCATAAGGAAGAAATTTTTCTTTTATACAAATTAGTGCCAATCATTTTGGGTAAAAAAGATTTACTTGAGGTCAAAAACGAAAGTTTATTAAGAATGCTGAAAATTTTCTTTTTCCCTCTCCCTCTCTGCATTTTTTTAAAATCACAATAGGAAGGCTAAGCAGCGCACTTTATCTCGAAAAACATAGTGGATATCTTTACTTGTCTCTCGAATCTGCCGATCGTTATCTCACAACTTTTTCAATTATCCTGTACAATGTTTCTTACTTTATGTTTAAACACAACGGCTTTTCTCCTGTTTTAGATAATCATCGCGTATCTGGTTATCTCATCAGTCATCAACCTTTCCAATAAGATATAGAGGCGCGTGGTTGGTTGGTTTTTAAAAAGGATGAATTAATGATACTAATTGGTTGGATGCGAGTAAAAAAATTGCTTATCAAATAATGACGGTAGAAAATTATGAGTGCAGAGAATTCTACTAACCTGTTATGCTTTGATATTATAGCTACCGTGTTTAGCAGCCTAGTTAATAATAATTTATTACAATAACACAGTTTCCGCGACCTTGAACTTGACTGTTCTGGTTCATAACTTTTTTAAGTGTAAATACCAGATCGACAACTATTCGATTTTAGAATTAAAATTAGTCTGCTCGATCGATTTGAGCTAATAAATTTTTTCTTTGCAGACAAATTTGTGTCGACGACGGACAGGAGCTTTCCTTGCAGTACGGATGTCAATTTTACGAAGTGAGCGCAGCTGAAAACTTCGCCGGAGTTTCGTTGGCGTTTCAGTCGTTGCTGAGGGAAGCTAAAGCGGTGCAGCTTCTGCGGGCCCTGCCGATTCGTAGAAAGCTTGGAGTCAACAGCGTGTCGAAAGTTTTGGGAAACATTTTTGGCAAAAACACCAAAGGAGATAGGAAAAAGCGACCGTCTCTTAGTATATAAATAAAACAAAAACGATCTTTGTTCGACAACCAAGTTCCTTCTAATTTAATCGTACGTAATTCTCAAATGTTAGTAGTTGTGTTTTGTAAATATGGAAATTGAGGATTTATTAGTTAATTTTGCCTGATGAAATTGTGATATACGGATTGATTTTATCGAAATTTTATATTCTATTTATTGTAATTTAGGTGAAATGAAATACGTAGACGTATTTTTTTAAATAATCTACATGATGTAATTTATGCGTGTGTTTTTGGTGAAATTTTTTGACAACCAAGATCTCAATAATGTGGTATAACAAAATAATTGTCCCGTTAGAAATTTTCGCATGTACGCAACTTATTTTTGTAAATATTTTCTATGTAATCTTAGAGAAATTATTGTAAATAATATTTTTTAATTACCTTTAGTTTAGCCTTTAATTACTCAACGTTATTGTAAATAAAATTATATAAAATTAGATGTAATTTTTTTACGTGTTGCAAATAAAAAAAAGGAACTTAATTTATAAAATCGTTATTATAAAAGTGCAGGTTTGTCGTTACATAAACTTATGAATATTGAAAAAGTTATTACAATTACAAAATTTAAATACAAAGTAAACTGGCGCCAGTAATAATTACCAATTGCGGTGATTATTTAACCGTAACATTTATAATGGTTAAGCGCTTATGTGCTTCAATCATGGCAAGTTTCCGTTTAAAAATCTGTCAATAATGCTAATGACATAGAAACAAGAGTGAAAAGCTATTATTGAAATAAAATCACCTTAATCACTTTTAACTTTCATAGAAACACGAAGGATTTATGTTTAATTCGGGCATAAATGTGCGAAAGTGTGGGCACCACTATAGGAAACATGCAAACTTACAAGAAATTGCACTTAGAAAATACAATTTGTTGTTGCTTTTCATCACATTTTCAGGTTTTTGCTTTCAATGAAAGTTGGGGTGATATAACAAAATTTTTTTTAATTAAAAATTTGAACCGACTTGAGAAAGTACACGTGCGTTAACATATTACGGAAGCTTTAAAAAAAAGTTTTACTAGTAAAATTGGTTTATTGCAAAATTCACACCTCGATATGCTTTTAATAAACAATTTAATATTTTAAAACACTTGAAAGGTTTTACTTTCTAATAAGCTTGGCAATTTCGTTTTAAAACGCTCTTGCTCTCTAATTTGCGACTAGTTCGAAAATTGTATCGCTTTTCTCTAAGAACGAGTTTAAAACTTGTAAAGCGTTGCGATTTTTTCAAAAATTTTCTGAAAAAATCCGACGAGAAGAATCAACTCAATTACCTGTAGAGACCGCCACTAGACGGACGATTCGTGCGAGCGTGGAAAGCTTTATGTAGATTTCTATTTCAAAATTTTGTAGGTATCTACTCGATTTTCAAAAGGAAAATTAGAAAGCTTTTAAATTTTTTTTCACTTTTCGTGTTCAAGTGGTTGCTTGCCTTATAGCAGGTCACACGAGGTCAAGGGTCACAAAGAGAAGGCCGAAAGCCTTATAAAACTTCCTCCCAGGTGATATTAATTACAAATATTACTTACGTGCCCGCAATTTTCATGTAAATCAACGTGAAGCATGATTTTACGCGGAGACTTCAACGTGACGTTAAATGACGACCTGAAAATGGCAAGAATTATAAGCTGATTTTACATACTACATTGTTGTATGCATATTTTTCCAAAGATTTTCTAAACTATGCTTTCTTATGATTTAAAGAAAGAATTATGTTTTAGTTGGTTTTTACAATAATTAAAGAACATCAAAGTATACCTCTTAATTTGTTGTTTTCTCAATGAAAATTACGAAAATTTTCAATTGCTTAATCACATCTGCAATTTTAATTCATGAAGTGTCATTATTTAAAGTCGGTACTATTTCTGATATAATTTTATTGATAATTGAATTTTGTAACTTCAAAATTAATTTTTTTAATAAAAGAATTCAATTTCTAGGAAGTTCACTGATAGCTTTTGTTATAACTGATATTAAATTTATTATAAAAACTAATCATTTATTTATAAGACTGATTATTTTATTTAAAATACTGATCGGTGTAGTACTGACCATCTATTTAAAATAATTACCAGATTATTATGAGCGAACATAAAAAAATTATGTTATTTGTTGCACTTTGTCCTATTTTCACTTGAAAGGCATGCCAGATTTTGAAAGAAAAACGATCATAAATAAAAGAGAACTTAAATAAAATATACAAAGCTTTTTATCTAAAAATTATTTATTAAGCTAAGAAAAGTTAAGCTTTCCATCTTAATAAAAAATATACTACTATTTTAATGATTAATAAATTCAATGCATTTGTTTGATGATCAAACCCAAGCATATTTCATGGCAATTCAATATTAACGTCTAATCTTATTCTGCTATTCATCTAATTGTACGTAAATAAAATATTTGTACCACTTTATCAATTTAATAATTAAAACATAATTAATCTTTGTAACTAATTCACATCCACGAAGATCCATGATACTACATTACAAGGTAAAAAATTTGTGTACTTCTTTGTTTGTTATAGTAATCTACACCATTTATCTTGAACTTATTTATTTCAATCTTACTTTTTCAGTGTGCAGAGTTTAGTTATTCTTTAAAAACTGATTAAGATGTTGTATAACACTTATATAAAACTGGCTTTCCCAAAAAAATATTATTTGTGAAAGCTGGTGAAAATAAATATGACTTAAAAATAAAATGGTTTACTCGGGAGATATATTTTAGGTCAAGTTGGAAAAATGTAAAATCAATAGGTATAATCACATTTATTTACTTCCTTATAGAGACACATAGGGTAAGAGCCATTCACATTAGTGAAAACACCAACGTGAAACTATAAATCTAAATTTGTACAATACTGCTTCTGGACGTACCATTCTAATGGTCAAACAGTTGCACAAAATTAAATTTATAGTTTCAAGTAAGCAAGTGAATCGACCTCGAGACAACTGAAATCATTTTAAAGGTGGTGGATATAAATATGGGTCCAAGATAATTTGAACGAGATTCAATCATTTTCAAATACATTAAATTTAAATAATTATTTTTCACGTTGTCCAATAAATAGGCCGCTGTCACCCACTGGGGTAATATGGACGGCAACCCGTTTTCGCTTTTTAAACAAGAAGGGAACATACTTGACCATGGTAGTCCTCCATGTTCGAACGTTCCCGCCATATACAATAGGAGTGCCATACTTGTCCACAAATCGGGAGTCTTTCTCTACTGAAAAATTGACAATATTTGTGAAATCAACGTTTCTTAACTTGGTAACTTTCGAAAACAAATATCTCCGCCTATATATAAAAATAAAAAAACATGTAGAACTAAGGAACTAAAGAAATAATTTAAAAAACAGATTTTCAAAAAATCATTAGCTGAAGTACCTACCGGGTTCTAACAGTTGTCCCACGCAATACTCTTTGGTAAAGTAATACATTTCAACGTGGGTAGTTTTGAGGTCCGATGGATGCTCAACATTTTCTTTCTTGTTAATTAAATTACATTTGGCTACGACAACCTTAACAAAAATTACATCTTAACAATTAGGCCTGCACAACCCGATCGAGACTTACCTTCTTATAGTGTTGAACCAATTCTTTGAATTTTTTATACCGGACGAATTTTGGTTTTTGACTTTCCATCGTTATTTATTTGAGTTGGAATTTAACTAAATCACTGATTTTCCAACAATTTAAATGGCAAAAATAAGTTTTTCTCTGCAACAGCTGTTAATGTTTTCAAATTATTGCTATAAAATGTATAGTCATTGAAGTCGTATTTATTAAAATACAATTATTTTAATATCATTTTATCATTATCTTCACGTTTCGTTATTCTAAATTTAACAACAATCCAATAAAATTAGTTTAAATGTCATCGCGACTGGAAACGTCAATACAGGCAACCATTTTGATTCCAAATAACGAACTAATACGGACCCGAACGAAGACTGCAGACGGCGAATGTTTTTATGAATGCAGTTGTCTAGACAACGCAGGAATTTTTACTATCGGTTCCAGGAAGTTACGCTATCGTACGCTACGACATTGCAGCGCGCATTCCACACGGCGGCCATCTTTTGTAGTATTAATTCATTTTTATGAATGAAAAATCGAAAAATCGAATTTTTTGGGTGCGGATTAATTTTTTTTTGATTTTCTAATTGAATTAGAGTCTGATATAGATTCTACGTAGTCTGTTAGAGTAAAATTAAAAAAATATGCAGTTTTAAAGTAAATAAATTTATTTTTCTTCTAATTTATAGATCTTAAATATTATTTATTATAAAATTAATAATTTAATTTAATTAAAGTCCGGATAAATACAAATATTTTATTTTTAACCTTACATGACATTATAAATGTTAACGTTATAAATATTAACACATTAAAAATTTGTTTATAGATTCAATTTAGTTCTAAATTTAATTTTAATTACAAGAAGCACACATAGGAAACATTTTAATTTTAATTAGTCGTAGTATTACCTAATTCATAAATTTATAATTTAGCGATAAAGTTTTAACGTGGTTTATTTACAAATTTCGGATAACATTGGTAATTCGCAATAATTGCATTCAAAATTTCTTTAGCACCTAGTCGAATATTACAGACGGTAATGTAGGATACATTTTTGGGTTGCATATAATTTTAGTTGTAATACAAAATTTATACAAAGTCTTACAAATAAGTTCTTCTTTGTTGCGAGCAATATTTACACTGTCACTTAGTAAGTACATGTTAAAACGAGAACGAACTGTTTTAAAGTTTGAAGATTCTTCTATAGTCACCACTTCCCTGAAAATACGTTTATCGTATAATCTGGCAAAACCAACGTGGGATGGGATAATTAATAAGGGCACACCTACCACACAAGCAATTGAATTTCCAAAATACTAGCGGAATAATTAAGTGTTAAATGGCTGAAGCTGAAACCGGCAGAGCAGAATTTATGTTGTGTTCTGGATATTCCTCATAATCGTCTTGGTCATCGTAATCACCCTCGAAATCTTCGTCTAACGGATCGTCGGTATCCATATCAGGTGCAGATGTCGGCGGTGGACTGGGATCCTAAAAAGTTTATTTCACACCATGCACATGCAGTGTTAGTTCCATTTTTCTTGACTAAAACTACCTTGGGTGGTCTCCAGCCGCATCCCGGCAACGGAAGTCCGTCGGCACCTAATGGACACGGAGCGTCCAAGCCCGGAACTCCTTGATCGCCCTTGTCGCCCTTATCTCCTTTTCTACCGCGTTTGCCGATGGGACCCTGTGAAGGTCGAAAATTATGTCACCAAAAGATCGAAAAAGAGAAAACATGATTTGTACATGTTTGATGTAGCTGCAGTGCAAAGAAGAGAAAAAGCTAGCGTAAATTGCACAAACTCTAAGGGGTACTTACAGCGTCTCCTTTGTAGCCCTTGTCTCCTTTTGGACCCTAAAAATGTACAAATTAAGTTTTTTTTAGATTTGAAAGTCAGCTTTGTTATGTTTGTAAGAAATCAGATTTTTTACTTCGAGTTTAGATTAGGTTAGTGGGGGTTAGTACCTCTTGTCCTGGAATTCCGTCGGTACCCTAAAAATGTTATTGGAAATAAAATCGAAAAATCGAAAATAATTGTGATGACTTACAGGCAAACCTGGATCGCCACGTTCACCTTTATTTCCGGGTTCGCCTTGTGCTCCCTAAATAGAAAAATTAATTTAATGACATTGTCGAAGGTTAAACAAGTTTAGCGTAATTCAGAAAAAAAATTAGGAAAATTTGGCGCACACTTACTTTCATTCCATCAAGTCCTGGAGGTCCCTGTGAAGAAAAATAATTAAAGAAAGGTGTAAACGTGTAGTTAGAGAGAGAAACATGTAGAAAAAAAATTAAATGAAATGAAAATGTGCTGCATTGGTATGCACCAAATTTTTAACGAGCAGTTTCAAGAAGTCCCAAATCTCCATGCACAAGAAATCCTGGATTATAAAAATTTTGATTAGATTTTGAAAAGTTTCGAGGACTGGAAGGATCAAGCTAGGTAAATCGCCATACAAAAAACAATGCAAGCTTTGTAACGTATAGCACATGCATAAGACATTTATTTATCATACATTATTTATCGATACACTAATTTTTCTTTATAGATTCTAATTATTAAAAGTAAAATTTACAATTTTTTTAGGTTTTACAAACCCTAAAACTACAATCAGTCACATGTATAACTTTTAAACTATAGGCTACTTTAAGACATCTATAAAAAAGTTTTAATAAACAATTATATTACAACACAGCTTGTGGACATTAATTTGTCATCAAATTTATACAGCTATAACTAATTAATCGAGGATGTGATTTCTTTCCATATAAATATAAAATTATTTCAATTATTCTCTAATCTTGTTTGTGCTTTCAAATAACATAGGCTTAAGTATCTTAATGGACGAAAACAGTCTGCGGCTTTGTAGGCCTTCTTAATACATAAGGCTTAAGTTTCAACTTTTTTACATATTTTCAGCACTATCATATTATTTAGCAATAAATACAGCATATAAAATTACATATAAACAATACATTAACTTATTTAATTCCAATATTATAATTTTTTAGAACAATTTCATTTACATGAACTTATTTTCGATGCAATAATATAATTTTTTAAAAAACAAAATTCATTCCAAAACTTTTAATTTTTCAAAGAAATAAAAATTTAAAAATTTTTCTTACACCATCCATAGGGGACGGGCGAGGAGTAACTCATAGAAAACATAAAAAAATTTTAATTTCGGTAACCGTTCCTTATGGAAAATGTAAAAAAAACAGAACGAAAACAAACTCTACGTGTTAAAAATTCTGTTAATTTGTTAAGTCTCTGTGCTTTTCATTTAACACCATATAGCCCTAATTATAGAAGGGTTTTCTTACCGAGGGCCCTGTTTTTCCATAATCACCTGGACGACCAATTTCACCTCTTAAACCCATCGGACCCTAAACAATACAAGTTGTTGCTATCTCATCCAAAGGCAACTATTTTACTACTTACTGGTAACCCCATCGGTCCTGGATCGCCTTTCGAACCCTTCTCACCCTAAAAGAACAACCCGCATTACTTCTCAAATTATAAAAATGCCAAAGAAAAACGCACAATTATTTATTATATTTATAATTGCAAATTATACACAAATACGTTTTCGAGCAAATCGTTAGGCCCAAAAATGTAAGTAGTTAGAGAGTATGTAATTATGTAGATAAAATGTTTTTATGACGATTATAAAACCTTCACCCTGCATGTTAGATGAAACTATAGATACAAATTTTTAATATTAATTTAACTTGATTGTTAGTATTAAAAATTCATATTTATTTTAGATAACCTGACTGTTTTGAAAATAATTATTTTTTTATTTTTTTAATATATTATTCCCCTCCCCCCCAATTTGCACTTACCGGTTCGCCTTTAATACCGTCCACTCCTTTATCGCCTTTGATTCCAGGTGGTCCTTGCAAACCATTTAATCCCGGTGGTCCTGGCGGTCCAGGAGGTCCCAAAATCTGCAAAACAATCCTGTTAGCAGCAGGTAAATCTTAAAAACAAGGGCTCACCATATCCGTTCCAATTGTTATCTCGCCGGTCGCGTCTCCCTGAAACAGTTGTGAAAAAAATACAAAAAGATAAAGAAGTTAAGGCTCTTTGTTAGTGCTAAAAGAATGTTAAAAAAGGTAGGATCTCGGGAAGCCAAAATTTGCGTGGGCTCAATTCTTACCTGTCTTCTCCTAAGTTTTTTATATTTCTGTGGTCGAAGATGAATACCAAAAAAAGAAAGCGTTATTAAAGTGCTCGATTTCATCTAAAAATTCAAGCTTGATGTTCAATGTACGTGCAATCAACAGGAAAAAGATGGGAATTGTTCATCAAGCTTGAAAAATTAGTCCAGTATATTTACCGATTCGCCTTTTTCGCCTTTTTCACCTTTTTGGCCGGGGTATCCGGGTGGTCCCGGTAAACCGGGAGGACCCATCAGACCTGGTGGACCGATGTCGCCGTATTCACCCTTCTCGCCTTTCGGACCCAGTTGTCCCTATAAGATTTAATTGTTTTTAACGTTCAAAGTGTGGATATAAAACTTACAGGAAGGCCAGGAGGTCCTTGCAAACCAGGTTCTCCGTTCATGCCGGGTTCTCCTAAATTGCCAATCTCTCCTCGATCGCCTTTCGGCCCTTGAAGTTAAACAGACGGTAAGATAAAGAACTTTTGGAAAGTTACGGTAAAATAATAAGAATGATAACATGTAAAATAAAAGTAAAAAATAAAAATAAACGTTTACATATTACCAAACTTCAGAAGTAGTTTTTTAAACAAACCTTGAAAACCTCTGTCACCCTTAGACCCTTGTGCACCTGTATCACCTTTAATACCTGGAAACCCTGGAGGACCACGATAAATTTCGTCATCTTCGTCCAAATCTTTTCGACCCTACACACACCAAACCACCTTCAGATTTTCTGCTTCATAAAATAATTTGGTCATAATTGAGCCCACAATATAAATTACTACACATAAAATCAAAGTTAAATAAAATAAAAAAAACTAAATTAAAAGAAAACTAAAAAGAAATACTTACGCACAATAAAATTAAGAAGTTGCGACCATAAACAGTACTTAGACAGCATTGAAGATAATTATTGTGTTAATCAGCTAATTACAATTTAGTGTGCAGTAAATAACTGAAAAGGCTACAAAGTGTAAAAATAAAGTTAACAGAAAAATTAATTAATTTAGTAATTACGAAAAATAATTCTAAAACTAACAATAAATTAAATGTATATTATCTATATAAAATAAAATAAAATTAGTTACGTGACCGTAAATGTAAAACATGCAATATAATTTTTTATTATTTCAACTTTAACGCCATTATTTTTTCGGAAAAGTAAAAATTGCAAACGATGTGTTACAGTCATGCAAAATAAAGCAAAATGGCATAAAGCGGAAAGCAATAAACAGATTATGCAGCAAATCATGCAGTTTGTTATCCCTTACAGCATCCAATCCCATTATAATATGAAGCTATGCAATGAAGTGGTTTGGTTAGATAGTTATGAACATCGTGATTTGTTAACTCGCATTTGAAAAGTTAACAATGTCACGAAATTCCAAGTCGTAATAAATATGGATAAAAATACTTTACCCGCTTGCCTCTACGGCCTCGTGCACCCTTTTCTCCGGAAGATCCAGGGGGTCCCATAGGGCCAAGTTCGCCTTTTTCACCTCGTAAACCATCAGGTCCTTTAGTATAATTTATTTAAAGTTTATTTTAGAAAGTCAAAAATATTTTGACTTTATCAAAATTTCGATAAAATAAACTTTTTTAGAATAATAAATTTGCTGTGTTAAATGTTTACCTGGTGGGCCAGGAGGTCCCGGCGGTCCCTCGATAATGCCAGTAGGAAACTGATCGCCAGTCAAAGTCGTCGTCAATCCTCGCTCTCCTTTGTCTCCTTTGTCGCCCTGAAATATGTTGGTCATTAATATTTTGCTGAAAATATAATTTTGCGCTAGAGGAGAAACGAAATGATACACTTTTTCTACTACGATGAAGTTAGTCACTATAAACGATTTTTTGTACAACAAATAAGTTAAAATAGATCACCGTACAAAGGAAGATTTGTTAGACAATTATTTACCATCCCCAGTGTTAATAAATAAAAACTAGTAAGTCGGACTTACTTTTACGCTTACGCCTGGTTCACCTATTGTACCATTTCTACCAGGAATACCCTAATGTAAAATTTTTTAAATATAACCAACGGTTTAAAAAAAAATAGTAAAACTCTCACAGGCAAACCCATATGTCCGGGTAATCCAGGATATCCCGGCGCTCCCATAATGCCATACGATCCTTTAAATCCTTTGTCACCCTTTAGTATGAATAAAATGATAAAAATATGAAGGAAATGAAAATCGAAAATGTTTAAAAATAAAAATACCTTGGGTCCGCTCATTCCGTCCATTCCGGGTGGTCCAATCGGTCCCATCGGTCCAGGCTCTCCTCGTTCACCTGCCGGGCCCGGTTCACCCGGAATACCTTGTCGACCGTCGTGTCCTGGAAGACCTTCCCCACCTGGTGGTCCTGCCGGCCCTGGTGGTCCAGGTTCGCCTGGCTCTCCCTAAAAGTGCACTAAATTTGTAATTTTTTGACTTGAACTCTTTTGAAGGAGGAGCAGACTGGCATTCAATTTTCTTGTTTTTAATATTTAAATTATTGTGCTAACACACAACATCAGGGCACATAACCTGTTAGTATTTGGGCTTTCGTTCGCGAAATAAATTTATTGTGTAGATTTGCATAGGCGAACGTACAGACAACAGAATTAATAGATATTATATTTCCATTATTATTGGTTATAGATTAATTCTCGTCCTTATTATTGTATTTAAATTATTTCAAAGCCAGTCAGCTCCTGCAAAAGTTTGCTCAAAATACGTAAACACATCGTGCATAAAATCAAAACTACGTTGTAATAAATTTACTGATACAAATTTAAAATACAGTACATGCAGAAATCTACAACTTACAAGATTTTTGGAAAATTTGCATGAAAGTTAACCATCGTTTCTTTAAAAAATTGATAAAAACCGTTAACAAATGTATGGGACTTACGTAAATGTTCATGTGAAAATGAGAAGGTATTTGAGATACAGTTTTAAGGTGTACAAAATTACAACACGAATATTCAATAACTATTAACTATAAGAAGCTTTAAAACTACAGAAAAAGTGTGAACATATTTGTTGAGAAAATTTTGTGCAAAAGATAGAGATTTGGAAATGAAAATGACAATGAAAAAGAGTTTTAGTTTAAATTAAAGTTAAAAAAGGGGCAATTAAAACTCACTTTTAGTGTGATGATAGTTTCAGCAGAAATATTATGGCCATTTTCTTGCAGTCCCTACAAAAACTACTTGTGAGTACAGAAAACTAGAGAAGGCGAGACGTGCAAATTAATATAATATGTTACAATGTAAGGACGACACCTAAAATATTCCGTAACAGCCACAACATAAGATTTTGCTAAAAATTAAAAAAATATTAATTATTAAAAAATACAAACTAAAGGAAGCAGAAAAAAATATTTGGATGTGCATTTCACGAGAAAAATAAAAATAAAATGAAATACACATACAAACAAAAAAGCTAACATTTAAAAAATACGGCAGTCAGACACCAATTTTAGCAAGAAATCACTGAAATAAGAATAGAAATCGTCGAAGGTTGCCACAGCTTCTCACCTTCACGGCGACAATTTCGGCATATCCTAAAGTTCCTCCTCTTAAGGTCGTTACAGATCTTTTTAATCCCTGTAATAGTAAATCAAAACATCACCATCAGACCGAAAGGAGGACAAAATTTACAAGTAAGTAGTAAAATATGCTTGCATGATTAAATAAATTAAAAATACGTACGGATATACGTACCCTTCCAGTTTGCTATAATAAACCAAATAATGGTGAGTAATTTTCCAAGATTGTTAAACTCAAAAATTCTACAACTACAATTTTTCGAAAAAAGGGAATATTACCTTAACGGCAGAAAAAACATCGAAACCTGGACTTCCGATCTCCCCCTTTTGTCCTTTATCGCCACTTCGGCCCTAAACAAAATTATTTCGCAACGATTAATTTGCAAACACATCTAAATCAACTTACAGGTTCTCCTTTGGGTCCGTCTAAACCGATAGGTCCCTATCGAACAAAAAATTCCTGTTACAACAAAAAACTTTTCACCGAGTTACTTTTGTGTTAGTAAAAAATGAAATGAAAGTTAGTATAATACCGAAGGTTATTGCACTAATATTAATTGGCACAAAAAGTTGTCTACTGCTACGTAACCTAAAGAGTCTACAATATTTTTAGTGGGTTAAAACGACACACACAAAAGTTTCCCATCTTAAAAAATTAAATTAACAAACCGGAAATCCCGGAAATCCGCGCACCCCTGCCGGACCCTGTAACAAAGCAGAGCCAAATCACCTTTTATCATTTTCAAAAAGTTTAATTAAACCAGAACTAATCGAAACTTGTAATAAAAATTTTATTGGTAAGGAAATTACTTCGGGGGTTTAATTATTACTATAGAATTTATAGGATTACTATCAAAGTTGAATAATATTATTATCGGCTTTCTGTTATGTATTTCCGATACTACGAAATATTTATTTAATGTTACAATAATTGAAACTTCCTCACGTAAGGTTTATTGTTACTGACGTAGTATTGTTTTTGTTTGTTTCTTCAGTGTTAAGCGATGACCCACCTTGTACATTATTTGTAAAGCTAATTGTATTGGTTTCGGCTATTTAATTGGAAACAGCAATTTGTGCTCAATCTTAAATGATAAAACGTCTGTACAGGGTTGACACGGGGTGTTAGCATGCTAATAATGTGGATTATTGCTTCGGTTACAGCATAAGGGTCAGTTTCATTAATCAGCTCGGCAAGTTAGACTACCTTAAATTCTAACATCTATTAATTCGATATACAAAAAAAAGGTAAGTTCATCTTACCATATAACCCATTTCGCCTTTCAAGCCCTTTTCGCCCTGCAATTTATTATAATTATTTAAAATTTGAACACAAAAAGATAACGAACGACACAAAATTACAAAAATGGAAGGAAAACTTGCGGGCAAAATATGCCAATTTATATTAGAAAAAATAAAAAAATGGATGATGGCGTGAAAATAGAATAAAATGAAATAATACCGGAAAACCGTTCTTCCCGGCTGCGCCTGATGATCCCTAGGAAATTAAAAAAAAACTCAAAAATGTCAAAAGTTAGATTGGCAAATTAGGGAATAAAATACTTACGGCCGGACCCGCATCTCCCGAATCTCCTTTCTTTCCTTTTCTACCGCGTTTACCTGGAACACCGGCAGGACCGGGCGGACCGGGCGGACCTGAAAGCAAACAAAGTAAGATTTTAAAAGCACAATCAAATTAAGAGGTCCATGTTTTTTGTCAACATATCCACAACAGCACTTCCCATTTCAAATAAACGTTTTGATAAACCAATAATGATGATACAATTGCAAACTAAGGGTGCATATAAAATAGACAATTTACCCTGTGGGTGAAGGAGAATAAGGGGAGAGAACACAAGATTTGTCTGTTATTTTAGGAAAGGAAAAATAAAATTCTAATATTTTTGTTCCAATTTAAAATTTTCTTTGATATTTTGTAATCTTAAAAATTATTATTGTGTTATGATAATAAAATTTTGTTTTGTTGCGTTATATTCTTAGCCCTTCAAGGGGATTATGTTTTCGTTAGGCATAATTGAGAGTGATGTACAAACGCTGCAATTGAGCAATAAACAGTTTATGGAAATTTTCTGGAGAATGAAGAAGGGTGTTTTCCCTTTGATTTAAATGCGTTTTGCATAAATAACAGCTACGCCATGTCTAAACGTTTAAATTAGATAAATATTTTTCGAATAGTCGCCGCCGCCGCCGCCGCCATCGAAGGAAGAAAAATTATTATAAACTAACTTTTAAATTTAATAAAAATAATTTAATTGTGTTAGAAAAACGAACTGCATACATAAATCTTTTTGATCATTAGAACTGCTATACAGTCTGGTTTAATCCCGAGGGATTTCATCGACGGCGACTCAATAGAAAACTTACAAGTGAGTATTCAGTAAAAAGAAAAACAAAAGTTTAACATAAGAAAATTGCAGAAATAACTTCTGTTTTTAATAATGTGAGTGCTGTGTCTTAACGACTTAATTATACACGAGTCGAACCGTCTTCAACGTAAAATAAACAAAAATACGAAATGATTAATTTAAATAAGATAATTATATGCGAGTAAATAAAAATTTAATAAGAAAATTAATGGAAATTTTTCAACGCGATTAATAATTATTATTTATATGTATATTATTATTGTGGGTATCTCACATGGAAGACTCCCGAGGGGCAAACTAACCGTTTGATATGATAATGTCCAAGAAGGCAGATAAAATGGAGATTTTGACAAAATTGCTTTTACTTAATCAACAATTAAAATGCAAATGATATATTATAATAAAGCCTAATAGGCGTATGTGTAGGTGAAGCTCAAATTGGACACTTGTTAAGAATTATTACTTACATTACCGCTGTTACTACTACTGGCAATACAAATTATAAAGTTGTAAATTAATTGGGGTCAGAGAATTTGTTTAAATTTACATAATGGGAAATAAATAATTGTGCTTGTTGTCAAATTGTTCGATTTTGTAAATTAAATTTAGTGAGCGGCAATTTTTTTCCTCTCGTGGTTTTCGTTTCATTAAATTTTGGAGCTTTAGCGTATTCGACCGGATAGCATGAAGTGTCGAGTTTGAATACCATTTGCGAAGAATGTAGGTTTATTGTGGAAATTAAAATAGGAGGATGTAAAGTTGACACATTTAAACTGTGAAGTGGTACTATAAATTTTGTTGGATTTACAAAAAGTCGAGATTTTATATTGAACCGTTGAGTTGAGAAACTGAGAATTTAAGAGTGTGAACTTACAAATGAAACAGAAGAGCGATAAAATACCCGACATGAACTGAAGTTACGCCACATTTGAGCGTTATGCCTGGTTGGTCGCAACCCAAGCCATAATATTTTCTGTTGAATATGTCTTGCAGCTACAAAACTGTCTGCTGTAAACCCCGAGTACACCTCCACCAAAAACTTACAGGATGATATGTAATCACATTACCAATAATAAATTATGACAAAACTGCGCTACTTGTACTTTTCAACCCACTGGATGTTTCGAGAAAATTGTACTGCGAAGCAAATGCGCTATAAATTACGAACAAAAAATTTAAACATCATAACCGACTGTTAAATTACAAAACTAGTTGTTTATGTTTTTAATAAACAATACCAGTTCTGTACTTCCTTAAAAAAATGTAAGGTAATAAGCCAACCCATTCAATGGATGTGGATGTACGTGGGACGAATTGTCTTAAAATATCTTGGGTGTTACGTTATTTTCACATCAATTAACATTTGAATTTAAATGAGCTAGCTATGTATATGTACGTATATCTTCTTCATTATAATATTTAAAACCTGCGGTGCGTGCAAACAAACTTTTCCAAAATTTCGCTCGAGCTAAAACTCGGCTGTTTTTCCAACAAAGTTAATCTCATAATTTATATATAAAATTATTAATTAATGTAAAGCCATAGACAATATCAAATAATTAGGTACTCATAAAGAAATATGGTACACTAAATAATATAACTACAAAGCCGATTGTAACGCAAACTCCAACTTGGTTCAACTATTTTACCTACTCCAATTTAATTAATTAAATACAAATGTAATAATTAAATATTATTTACTGAAAGATAAATTAATAGTAATTATTATTGAAACGAAAAGCATTTTTATAAAAACTCGAGGACTCTCAAGGTTTTAAATTTTATAATTAACTTGTTTATTGTTGGAAAATTGTAGGAAAATATAAAATCATACTTCTGTTATGTTTCGTTTAATATTTTTTGATATTACATGTTTGGATAAAAATATTAATCAATAATCCGAACAAAAGTGTTGCGATGTGAATATTAGTATTTCTTAGCGAAATAATGGAAAGTTTTCTAATAATTACGTATTTATTTTCCCCAAGTTGTCTAGTAGACTTATCCAGTCGAGGATCTGCGTTGAAACTAATAAAGCACAAGCTGTAATGGGAAGCCAATTATTATTAATACAGTACAGCCTCGTTATTCCGGACAGATATAGTTTTGAGTTTGTTCGGATAACCGAGTTTTCTGGATTAACGAGATTTTTGTTTTACTTATTTTATTGATTAAAAACCGTTGATACGTATGTATTATTCAATTATTTTATTTTATATAATTTACATTAATAAAACTAAACTAAACAAAATTAACAAATAATAAAAAAGTCAAAATAAAACTTAAAAAAAAAACCAATAGGTACATTTATATGTTGTGGCAATAATTTTATACAATCAGTTGGATACTGGGGTACTCGGTACTACTCAGTGCGTAAAGCCTAAACCTACAAATGCACACTCTTTCAAAAAGTTTTCAGTTTTTGAAACCGGGGGGTCTGGGGGGTGTGGAACACCCTCCAGTACACCTAAACAAAATTGGTCCCAGAATCTAGCTTTATATAGATTTTTCCAAATGTTTTTTGTAACCTAGATTCAGTAATGCCCAGTGGAATCACAACTTTAAAACTGGAATCGAAATCTGTTTGCTATTTGTGTTTTTTAACACACTTACAGGTATACTGGAGGGTGTTCCACACCCCCCAGACCCCCCGGTTGTAAAAACTGAAAACTTGCATATATGTACATGTTCTGTGTAATTGCTTTATTTTTGCTGAAATAAACAGCAAAAATAAGTGAAAAACTTAAGCAGAAAAACGGAAAATTCGATCATCTTTAATGATTTTTTTTACAATTTCGGGGGACAGATCTACTCCCAAATCAACTTTCTTGCTATAAATATTAACTTTTCACCTTTCTAGTTTATCAGAAAAAATGTAAAGGCTAAAATAATTGTTTAAAAAAAGTAATAAATTAGATGGGGGGGGGGGGGGGGGAAGAATCCCCCGATAGCGGTGGATGATGGAGGAAAACGAAGGTCATATTCGAATTCAGGAGGTTAATTTACATATAAGAATCAAGAGGAATGGTATCAGGACTCGAAAAAAAAAATTTATTTGCAGACCTGTGTTATCATTAGGGGACGTTCGTTAATTACGTGGGCGTTTAAGGGAGGAGGAGATCAAGGAGTCTCGGTAAATATCATGTAATTAAAAAAAAACAAATTTTACGATATCTTACTAGGGGGAGAGGGGGTCAAAAAATTGCCTCGCGTAATTAATGGCCGCCCCCTACTTATTTAACTTTACCAATTAAATCAAAGAAAATATGAATTAAATCACAATTCGTCACTTCTCTTTTAGCGTTTTCTTCTTTTTATTCAAAATTTAATATTTTATAGAAAATTAAATTAAAAACGCTCAATTTTAGAGCCTTCTGAATTTTGGCGCTGGGTGCGGCCCTGAGTGATGTCATAGTTTAGTCTTATAAAACAGTACTGATGAATTGCATTAATTTGAAATTGCTACTAGAAATTCGTCTGGATTGCAGAGGTAAAAAATGTAAAATGTCCGAAGAGCCGGAATGTCCGGATTACTAGAGTGTTCAGAATAAAGTGTGTCCGGATAAGCGAGGCTTATTAGTTAAAGTTCCAGGTTCTCATTTTAGTAGAAAAATTTAATTTTTTAGTTTTCTGTTTGAATGAGCACCCTAAACGCTGTCCGTTCTTGCTCAAAATTTGATTTGGTTATTAAATGTTGATTGTACTTCTCTTGGATTTAAAAAAGAACATCTTTGAAATGTAGTAGTGACTACTTATTTCTACGATTTCTTATACTATTAACGTTGGAAAGACGATTTACAACTTTCCTTTTGGTTTTTCTATCGAGTAGTTCGCTCTCAGCATTGCTCATTTATAAATTTTTAGTTGAATTGCACTTTCAGTGCAGTTTTAACATTAAACTTGTTGTTTGCATGAAGTGGTTATGCTAAGCTTTCAGCAGTAGATTTTCTCATCTTGATCAGCACGCACAGGGGGGGAGAGTGTTCAATATTCCCTCAACCCAGATTTATAAAACTAGACGTTTTTCTTATACACTTATATAGCGTTTGCCAATTGCACATCACAAAATTTTTGTTCTCATACTGAGTTATAATTAAAACCTGACTGTTATAAGTAAGTTTGATTTGACTACATTTGCCGTTTGAAAGTGTAGGTTTTTGTTTGACGTTAATGGAAGGCCTGGGAGGCACCACATTTTAAAATTATTTACAAACATTTCCAACAATTTTGAAATTGAGAGCGAGCAGCTCCGAAATCCAAAAGCTCTAATTATCATTAATTTGTTAAAAAAATTTCGAGTAGAAACAAAAGTGCAAAGATTGCATAATTTATTAATATGTCTTAAATAATAAATCCATTACACCAAGCTAAAAGTTAATACAACAGAGCTGGCATGGCTGGCACTCTTAAATTAATTAAAACGTTGAAGTAAATTATTTTATTTAAAATTTTTTCCAGCTTAGTCAGGCTGGCTAAAGTTGTTGTTTCATATTTCATGAGTTTCCTTTATCCTTACAATTAATTAAAAAAAGAATAAAAAGTTATTTTTCTTTTTCAAACATTAAATAATTTATTAAATAAATGAAACAAATATTAAAATAAATCTACATAATAGCAATAAAGTTTGCTATATTTTACAGCTCTCTTGAAAAAAGTTTCCGAGTTAAACTGATGTTAAAGCATTTTGGGTTTCTTGTTCCAGTGTGGTACGAATAAAACCCTAATGACGTTTAATTACTAAAATTATAATAAGTTTCGCATTTGTAAAATGCATTCATAAATTATTTTATTTAGCAGGATTGCGTGTTTAAATTTTAATCTCTTTGTACATAAAACCCTGTTGAGTCATAAAAAGCTCCGCCGATTGATAAAAGTGCAGTTATTTAAACATAAAAATTTCTATAAGAAAATAAGTAAAAAAGTAATAAGGCAAGTAAGCAGAGGCACTATTTTTTGTATAATTGAACTGGTTTACCTATTTATTTTAAAAATTCCTCAATTTTTAGTTTTTTAGATTGTTATCAAAAGAAACATTTTATGTTATCATTTACCTTTAACTTCCGGTTAAAAAAATTCAACTTTATAAAAAATTTATTTAAGAAATTTGTACATTGGGATTAACAAAGTGTAATAGCGATATACAGATTCATTGAACGAAGCGCACACACAAAGTTGAGAGATTTCAGAAAGTAAAGTAAAATCAGATTTCTAGAGAGCAGTAAATAATGAACTAACTCGCAGATATAATTTGCATTTCATGAATAAAAATTAGTAATATTAGAATTATTCCTGTTTGAACCTGTATAAACGAAGTTAAACAAGAGTAGTTATTACTCATTGCCAATAAGTGATATTTCACTTCTTCTTGGATTCTTCATTTGGATTATTATCTGTGGACTCTGGAAAAACTTAAAACTGCAAATAAAATGAAAATTGCTCGGATGCATTTCAATCGAATAGTATTGTCAGCAAAAAATTCCTTATTTAAAATTTCGTAACCGTTATGGTTTTATTGTCAAAATTGATACAAGAATGATAAAATTTTGCTTCATTTTATTTTGTTCGTAACTCAATAAAGTGTAAAAGCGACAACGTAATTGTGCTTTTCTGAAAGAAGTCTTTCAAATTGAGCAATTTCCCATCTCTTGCCATTTGAAAATGTCGCCAACCAAAACTATACAAAAATAAAATACAAATTTTGTAAACCAATTTATCTAACAATGAGGATTAAGTTCGGCCACTTCTGAGCTGTAAAACCACAACAGGGCCTCATAACCGGATAATTTCTAAATTAAAATTGTTAGGTGTGCGACCAATAATTTCGATAAATGACTACGCTTTCGGATTATATGGAAAGTTTGTGGCTATTAATTAGGAAGATTGTGTCATAAATGAGCTATAAAATGCTCAATCAAATTTTAACGACTATAATTAAAGTGGCCACTTTTTCTCTAAATTGCTCGACTACTCGTTAAAGTATTAAAAATATTTTTTGAGCTTTCATTGCCTGTTGTAGTAGTAAAAGCGCGATTATACTTGGAATGCATTTTTAAGATGAGCTTTCATTACAAATGAGGTAAGTTTTAAACTTTTGGAACATGATGAACTTTTAAAGACGTTAGGGTAAATACACTCAGAATCATTTATATTCCTCATTCGTGTCTACCACAGGTTAGAACTCAAAGCACGGATATCTCAAGTGGTTAGTTTTGTATATGAAACTGCAAGTATCTTGCAGATAATTAACCCAAAACGCTCGTGTTTTCTTATAATGGCCGCATTCATATTAAACTTGAATGCCTAATTGACAGTTCAAGTTGTTTCTGAAGATTGGACGATTACTTAAAGGTGTGTAACGACAAATTTATTTGGTGCACGTGACTATCGTACACAATATCCATTCCTTAGCGAAATCCATGCCCCGCTCCGTGTTCGATCAGCGTACGCAACCAACTGCATTTAACATAATTTTTTTATGACGTTTCCGCTTTATATCAAAGTTTTAATTAACACATATTACTGCAGTTTCAGAAGAGCGAGTTTTTAAGTTTCATATTATTCGCTTATCGTATTTCATACGTTTTAACAGTCTCGTTTGACTTCTTTTCCTGTCAATTTAAATTCAATCCGTGATTTTATACTGAATTTTTTACTACACGACTATAATTCATTCACAACATGGAATAACGTAAGCCTCTTTATATTTAATTAATTTCACTTTTATATCTCAACATTGTAAAAATGTGGTAATTGGCTTTTTGTGTGGATGTCTCGATTCATAAAGTTAACATTTTTTAGTATAGCTTTATTAAAGTCTAACCTTTATGTTGCAATAACTTCTGAAGGATTCCCATTAGAAAATATTAAAAACGTTCAATAGTCGAGTATCGAGTAAAGAAATTTTGAGATTTGAGATGTGAAGTCGGATGCTACATGGTCAGATTTTGATTAATCCTAATAGTTTTTGTAATAACTTTGATGCTATAAATATTAAAACCTCCATCAAGAGGATACCTCCATGCTGTAATATTAGAAATCTGTACAACGCCAGTTCGCCCCTGGACGTAGCCTCTCTAAAGCATAATAAATATTTTAATGCATCAAGTTAAGACTCAATATGTGGTCTCGTGGTATCTTTTGAAAATAAACTTAACTTGCAAGTGGAGAATACACAAGTGGATTTGCATACATATTGGAAGAGCGGTGTCACTACACAGTTCGTACTTGTTCATACAATGCAATGCTTACTTCTAAATAAACGATCTTATTTTCTCGGTTGTCAGTACCATATTTTTGAAATAAAATATTTCTCCAAATGAAGCGAATTTCAATTTTTAAAATTTATTACCTGACGTAGTATAAGATAATACGTATTATGTAGGTACAGATATTATATTCTTATGGAGCAGCATCGTCAATCAAAAAAAAAAAACGAATAGGAATGTGTCAAATAGGTGTCATTGTATAGAGCTGTTTAGAAATAGCAATTGACCCATACTCTCGCAATGATTTTATGGTAATTGGATACTGTCACGGATGATTAAGACAGAGCAAAGAATTCCATTCTGATATCTAAATTGCTGTAATTGAATTAAATTAGTACGTGGCTTTGGCAGGATAGGTCCAATTTGGGGTTTTACAAATTTTTACACTAAAATATCGTCCACTCTCGTAAGGTAATTAATTACGCTTTCTTGTCGGAGTTAATTTAATATTTCTTTTCAGGAAGATAAAAAAGCTTTCTCGTTATTAATCTTCATATCTCCACACGTAAAATTAAATTAATTGAGTATCATTCCAAATTTATTTTTATTGTTAAGTAACACCTACCAGTTCAAAGCGACAAATTAATGTATTCCGGTTTACCATTGATTATAAATTTGGGAAAGATAATTTATAATGAGATTGCGTATCTTTCTCAAATTTATAATCGGTAGTTTCAGGTCCAGATAATTCCTACCAAAATAAGCAATTAAATTAGAAGTGTTGCTTAAAAGTGAAAAATTAATAAAGGTAAATAAGTTCTGGGAGGTCAGACATATTTATTATGTTAATTTAATTCCGCCTATCGATACGATCACACATTGAACGTTCAATGATCTGTTCTATTTATATAAATTCGAAATTTTATACTTAGAATTAATGGCTCGGCGTAATTGATATATTAATTTTTAATTAAAATTTAATGGCAATTACAATTATTCGATTTTTAAAAATAGTAGAGTTGAGCAAAACTAATTTTGTTAAAATAACATTGACATTATTCGGGAAGCAAACAATCTCATCGACCACTGATGGTGTGTCTAATGCCAAGATTAGATATCGATTTGAAGATTTCAATAACCGTAACATAAATTGGCAAACTAATTTATACTGTAATTATTAATCATTGTATCAAGTGTCAAATTAACCCTGTTAAATTAAGACTTCCAACTAAGTAGTCGATTTAAGTCGGTATTAAATTTTATGAGGCTTTCTAAGCCTTAAAAGTTTATAATAATTTTAACGTCTTCCATTTATTTTTATCGACACCGTCTTTATAGATCCGATAAATCTATTGTGTCATCAACCCCCTACAAGTCGTCCCATGTGTTATTTAATAATCTCTTCGGACTGAGACGTCGTGGACGTCGTATTAGGCGATAAAAATTAAAGTGCTTCTTTAAACAACCAAATTTTATAACCATTTTATCATTCTATTAAACCAAAGTGTCGTAATAGTTCAAACGTACGTTTGATAAAATTTGTCGTGTGTTGCTTTTAGTGTGATCAACCATATAAACTTAAAGGGGAGTTACAGTGCAGAAGATACATTTACCAGGTCAAAGATGTTAAGACACACCCTTCTCTTGATTGCTTCTCGATAGACCTAGAAGATACATTTACATTTAATGGAAATTAACTTTGTGTCTTTTATTGCACCCTATATACATCTAAGTGTTTGGTTTGTTGGATCATTTCGTAGACTTTATTATCGATAACTTACAATTTTATTGTGCCTCGCCACATCTGCCTTTGAATTCAAATTTTCAAATTAGCCAGTCGATATATATCGAAAAGTTACTAGTATTTAGCGAAGAAGAATTTTGGATCCAATTTTGAGTCTAGACGCTACTTGATCATCATTTCCTATTGTCTGCCTGTTTTCTCTACAACAATGGTGAACGTAATAATGATTGACGGTACATTAATTGAAGTAATCAAGATTGAACTGAAATTCAACACTTATCGACTTATCTGACTTGCATTTTTTATAAATAAAAGTAAACCTTCGATTTTGAAAAAAGCACCGCGACCAGGAGGAATTAGAAAGTGATCGACCGTTGAGAGGTCAAAATTGAAGATTAACCCAAACAGCTTAGTCGATTTGGGTAAAATTAAATATGTATTGATGTTCCATAAACTTACAAACAAAATTTCTAACTAATAAGGTTGAAATTTACAGCTAACTTTGTGTAATTTAATCAAAACTATGATGTGATTCTATGTTGTAACTTTGAAATTTACAGAACCTGCATATTAAATCGACATTTCGTTGTAAAAGTATAAGGTTTCCGGCATACCAAGGAAAATTGCCAATTTTATCAAAATAAGAAAAATTAAGTAACTACGAGGAGGGTAAATATTGTGGTACGAAGCGTTAAGGTTGTAATGGAGCTCCCACGACGACGGACCTTTTGATCCTTGAATTGATTGTGTTGATGATGGGATAACGACTATTATACACTGATTATCCATTGAGTGCGTACAGGAAACGCTAGTTAAACAGGATTTAAATTTTATGACGCGAAAGATCGTTAAAAAGAAGTTTTTAAATTTTAAGCAACACTCCCGATATCGTTTCTTAATTTCTTTAAACGATCCTCATTAATTACCGAACCAATTAATTTCGAGGTATTAATATAGGAAGTTTCCTAAAATTTTAATTCTATTGTCGTTAATTAAGTCAATTTGTTTCCATTAGCCCACTTTTATTGCTCTGCCAGTAGGTCTAAATCGAAGTTACCGTCACTCACTCGAAGAGACCACACAAGTCGAGGAGAAATTGTCCAAAAAATCTAAAATTTTATCGAAAGCAAAATCTGTTTGTTGGGAAACATTACTTTATGAGTTGTTTTAAATTATCCAGTCTCGTAAAATTACTTGCATTAGTTGAAGTTTAACATATCGTAATTAATCTCCCTAGGGTTAGTAATTTTAATTTCTTTCCTTTTGCTTATTCGTTACGGTGATCCAAACAGGTAATATTAATTATGCTCAACGAGTGGAAAACGCAATTACGAATAGAAGAATAATTATAATTTCGTCCAGTGTACGATTCCAATCGATTCGTCATAATAAATGATCGTGTCAGTTTGGAACAATCAGATTTTCTTTTTATTATAATATTAATACTATTAGTAAGTTGGTTTTCGAACCAGGTAGGTACCGAAAGTCGAGATTTAAACGTAACAATGGACGAAACTATTCGGCCACAAATTCATTCAAATAAGTTGGGTGATTTGTCGTTTCGAACCTGCACTCTCTCGTAAATCATGATTGTAAAAATAAAATAAATCGGATATTTTATCGGTTCTGGCTACTTCTTTTATTTTCCTTCTCTACGTACCCGTATGTGTTAGTGTACGTGGGAGAATTTTAATGATTAAGTGCCACCAACACAAATGTTTCGTGTACACCTTTGTTTTATCTATCACTTAATTCCGATCGTTTAAAATATTGCACACCAATCATTCAAAATTCTTAACGATAAATCCTATTTATCATATATCTCATGTGGAGTTATGCTTTGGCGTAAAACTTAAATTGTAAATTTCTAAAGGGAAGATATACGGTGCATATCTCTTGGTTCTCTTGGCAATAAACAAGTCGCACCGAAGGAGAGTACATCATTTTCGATATTTTATTAAAATTTTAATTTAAAAACTTAATTCCCAATAAATTTACTGCTTTCCGAACCAAAACTTGATTATTGATTAATTTCGTTATCCAAGTTTGGAAAATTACAAATCTAAATAATGGAACTAATATTTCAGATCATCTGACGACAGGGATTATTAAAGGAATAGTATATGGTTAGGCTTGTGACGATCAATTTTTCATTGTAGAAATTTTATAAGTTTATTTTAATTGGTTAATATTTAATTGAGGTATCGTCTTTTTTCTCTATAGTAGTCCATTATAAAAATAAATCTCTTCTGCTTTAAAGAACCACCTTCGTGAAAAGATAATTTTAATAAAATGCAAGAACTACTTTTGTAATACCTATATAAGTCATGAAAGCTTTATGCTATTTAAGTGAGTTATTATATTAAATTGTTATGTAAATTTTTTACGTATGTAACGAAGTTGATTTTACTTCTTATATAATCAAACTGAACGATTGTTCTTGCTTGAATTTGAACAGATTGTCGCCACATATTTCTAGTATCATTGTTATCCCAAATATTCGTTTTTGGGCACAATATAAATTCTTTTAATTTCTATTCTAAGCTATTTAAAGCTTCTCATTTTAGGATAGCAGAAGGAATTTGAAGTGATATTGATCAACAGAATGAATATTAATTTCACGATTAATATTGCGAAAAACTTTATAGCCACCCTCGGTAGAGAGACATAGGTACACTCTTGTTTAAAATGCAAATCCTAGACATTAAATTAGATTGCATTTTGGAGAACGAAATGCAAACTTCATTAAATTAATTATGCTTGAATTGACATTATGGACAATGAATGAAGTTTCCAGAGTTATTCATAATGGATGTAGAAACAGCAACTTCACCACACAAATTGGTCGTTTATTCCTACTAAGGCATGAACAATTTTAAAACACAGTCTTCTGTATAAGTTGAATGCAAACTGCAAACCTTTTAAGGATATCCATAAAAACTTATTTGAGTTTTGGAAGAACAAAATTCTGAACAACTGTTAATGCGTGCAAAATATTTTAAAAACAATGGAAAATAAATCACGAGTTAGATTTAAAAAAAAATTTTTTAAAAGGAATTCGGAAATGTTTGATGTGTTCCGATTTATGAAATATTTTCATATTAAAAGGTCTGACAGAAAGACAGCTCTTCAATATGTGCATGCGAATGACGCGAATGTCTCATATTTGTTACCAAAATCTTGTCAACACAATTTTTTCTACCATTTTAAAACCCGATCTTAAGATTTTATTTAAATCACAAAATTCAAACCTCAAAATACGTTCGCGTAATATGTAAAATATTTTTTATATCAACTTGTAAGTTACATAAAATTTAATAAAATATCTCGAGTAAAATTTTATATTTGAACGGATTTTTTATTGCTTTTCACGCAGAACAAAAATTTTTGTTTTAATATCAAACTTAATTTTTCTTTTAGTAATATAAAATTTTAATGAGGGTTAATTGAAAATTTTTTGCTTATAAAAAACAACAAGCTTTCCACCGAAAGCGCTTTTCACTCTGTGTTATTGTAATAAACAAGAGCATCACGCATGTGTTTACAAGAAAAATGGTATTTTCGGAATTTACTTGAACAAAATTAAATTAAATTGTCATTTCGGTATACAATCGATTGAATCAGAATCTGAATAATAACTGTGCAACAAACAATACGAGCTGCTATAATAATTAATTTCCAAGACCATCAAAAGAGATTACGCAATTAAGCAACAAAATTAAATTAGTTTCAGAAAGCACGGCAGTTACAATAATAAGAAAAGTTAAACAAAGTCCATTGCACGTCATCTATCAATATTATGGAGCAATAAGTTCTGAAGAGGTTTTTTAGGTGCTTTTGGAAATTGCAAATGGGAAACTCTATAATCTGTTATGAGTGTGTAGTTTTTATAACAATGAAATAAATAAAAAGTTAAGTATTACCGAAGGCATAAAGAAAACCATAAAAAATCTTTACTGCGAAAAGAAAATTGGAAGTTGAAAAACATATAACAGCGACGTAATAAGTAAATAAGAGTGAATATGAATTTCATGAATACAGATTAATATGTAATATGTAATACGAAAGCGGCGAAATTTGTGCTTTCCAATTATTTAATTATTTTTTTAGAAAATGGAGAGGCTCAAAGTGGAGAGCACTTATTATGTGTATAGCTAATTTTAAATTAAAGCTGAGCTTATCGTAATTAAGATGTTCAAATTTATATTAGGCTGCACGCACGAAACAAGATAAATACATTAGAAGACCACACATGTTTCTTGACTAGCGTTTACGATTAAATTTATAATTAAGTTGTTAGTTTCATGCCGTATCAAATTACACGTTCTATTCTACGCGTAGAACAACCCCTAATTTATGAGTGAAATGGGAAAATATACTTCATAGCGCCTAGACTTTTTTCCGAAACATTATTACATTCCATTAAGTAAAACGCCCTCAAGAGTTTTTGTACAACAAAATTAGACGAAGAGATAGAAAAAAAAACATTCATCTTTGAGACTAAATGTTTGTAACAACTACTAGTAGTAACATAAAAGCTAAATTGAGATATAAAACAAAGTGCTCTTGATAAAATGGATGTCATAAGATCTAAAGGGCGCAGATGATTCGTTCACGTCAACTAGGGCTTAAAAAATAACATTAGTTATAGGTATCTACACAAGAAATACTCGAAAAATATGTAATTTTTACCTGAAAAACTGTTATAACTACAACACTGCAGGGCACTCAAGTTCGGGGGTGGAAAATATTAATTCCGATCTGTAAAACAATGGCATTGACAAATTATACAACTTTTGGCAGTAGTTGCAGCTGCAATTTTTTGTTTATTTAAAGTTTGTGAATAACAGTAGCCTCTGCGCTTCAAACGCCATTCTGGCGCGCACAAACTTACAAATAATGAATTATGAAGCACCGATTAATTACTCTATTGCTATTATGAGAATAATAAAATAGGAGTTGCTAAAAAACCTGGGGTAAAACAGTCCACCGCGACCTCGAATTATAAACGCTGAAAAATAGTAAAAAATACAAAAGGTAATTACGGTATATGAGCAGTTTTGTAAGAAATAAAATTTTTAACACAAAAGTCAGAGAGTATAGTATTAAAGTAATCTTTAATAGGTTAGGCGTTGAAAACCATCAAAGTCGCAGATCTTGAATTAAAATTTAAATATGAGCTTTCTTAATAATAAGACACAAGTTAAATTATAAATTACCATAGAAATTATTTTCAACTCACCTATAATCAAAAAATTAGCATATAAAATTATTTGAATAGCCTATTGTAGCCATGTTTCACTTTAATAAATCTCGTCAGATAGGCTTAGAGTTAGTTTTTGGATTATTTCGAAATTAAACATAATTTTTATAATTAGAACTCGGATTTATATGCACGAAAATACTTGAAAATATGCGCGTATATATGCACCGCATTTCCTTAAAATATGTAATCTTGAAATTGTCATTTTTTTCTAATTTTCAATAAGTGACTTATAAAATTTAATAATTTTAATAATAAATCTGGACGAATTACGTAAAATTTGCAAAATTTTTCATATTATCAACCTTTGGTGCATATTTGGGCCACTTTTGGTGTGCAACCGCAGCTAAAGAAACATATCTTTCATGCTTTTATATTACTCATGCCTTCTTATGGGAGTGTTTCCTATAGACTGATTGACTCTGGATTAACTTTTAGCTAACGTTTAACTAGCCCTTAGTGTTTGTGCAGAAAATTTCGCCCAGCTAAAGATATGTTCATTAAACTGCGGATAGAGATCTGCGACTGAAGTCGCAGTAAATGGTTTCTTATATGGGAGTGTTTCTTTAGAATGCGATCTTTGCAGGCGACTCTAAGGTAACACTCCCATAAGAAAGCATGGAGAGCAGTCACTGCGACTTCAGTCGCAGAGCCTTAGCTGCAGCTTGGTAAACATAATAACTTTTACCTAACGTTATCTAACCTTCAGTATTTGTGCAGATAATTTCGCCCAGCTAAAGGTATGTTTACTAAGCTGCGGCTGGGGCTCTGCGACTGAAGTCGCAGTGAATGCTTTCTTATATGGGAGTTTTTCTTTACAATGCGATCTTTGCAGGCGACTCTAAGGTAACACTCCCATAAGAAGGCATGGAGAGCAGTCACTGCGACTTCAGTCGCAGAGCCTTAGCTGCAGCTTAGTAAACATAATAATTTTTACCTAACGTTATCTAACCTTCAGTTTTGTGCAGATAATTTCGCCCAGCTAAAGGTATGTTTACTAAGCTGCGGCTGGGGCTCTGCGACTGAAGTCGCAGTGAATGCTTTCTTATATGGGAGTTTTTCTTTACAATGCGATCTTTGCAGGCGACTCTAAGGTAACACTCCCATAAGAAGGCATGGAGAGCAGTCACTGCGACTTCAGTCGCAGAGCCTTAGCTGCAGCTTAGTAAACATAATAATTTTTACCTAACGTTATCTAACCTTCAGTTTTGTGCAGATAATTTCGCCCAGCTAAAGGTATGTTTACTAAGCTGCGGCTGGGGCTCTGCGACTGAAGTCGCAGTGAATGCTTTCTTATATGGGAGTTTTTCTTTACAATGCGATCTTTGTAGGCGACTCTAAGGTAACACTCCCATAAGAAAGCATGGAGAGCAGTCACTGCAACTTCAGTCGCAGAGCCTTAGCCGCAGCTTAGTAAACATATCTTTAGCTGGGCGAAATTATCTGCACGAACACTAAAGGCTAGTTAAACGTTAGGTAAAAGTTAATCTACTGTCAATTAATGTTGATCCTATCAGTCTATAGGAAACACCCCATAAAAAAGCACGATTAATAGAGCTCGGATTTATATGCACCAAAATACTTGAAAATATGAGCATATATATGCACCGATTTTCATTAAAATATGCACTAAAATTGATAAAAATAGATAAAATATGCATTGATATGTAAACTAAAAAATATCTAATCTTCGAATTTTTCAATTTTTTTTCAAATTTTCAATAAGTACTACCTAGATTTATAAAATTTAATAATTTTATTAATATATCTGGGCGAATTAGGAAAATTTGCAAAATTTTGCATATTTTCAACATTTGGTGCATTTAAGGAATAAATAATAGATATTTGGGCCGCTTATGGTGTTTTTTGAAGAATTTTAATAGAGAAAATAAAAAATTATTATTAAATTTACAAATTTAAGCAATTATTTTATTTAATTTTAAACAATTTAATTTTTATAATTTTTTAAATATAAATAAAAAAAAATAATATTTTAAATAAAAAAATTAAATAAACTCACCAAAAGTGGCCCAAATATTCACAAATATACATTATTTACTCAAATACGCACCATATGCTGAAAATATGCATTTTGACAAGCAGTTTTTCGGATTCGTTTTTACCTAATTCTTCCAGATTTCATAACGAATCTGTTGGCATATCAATATTAAACAACATGCAAAAGCATACAATCCGAGCTCTATTTATAATAATTTAAATGATTTGAAAAATGGTTTGATGGAAAACAAAAGAAAATATACTGTGACTTTTTTATCATATGACAGACAACTCTGTAATTATTGGTATAAACTCCAAAATATCCTCAGTTCCAACGTTCTAGTAGGAATAATATGTACTTTTAATCTGTTTAAATTGCTACGAATGTGAGAGATAAAACAAAATGCCACTTTTAACATAGTATTAATAAATTCAAATTAAAAATTTCCACTTATAAGTGTTGCTACCTTTTTAATAATTCTGGTACGATACAACATAGATCAAAGATAAAAAGCAAATAAAGCGAGTCCGCCTCTGAAACATTGTTCGGAAGCAGTCCCAGGATAATTGAGGGATTTTAGAGCAAGTAATAAGAGGGATAAAGAAACAAAATACTAGTTTGGATGAGCACGAGATAAATCTTTACGTTACTAAATTAACTTTGTTAATATTTTATATCCCTTTAAATCCTGGAAATTATAAAGTAAATATCCTCACGATTTCAAAATTAAAGTTTCCAAGTTTTGGGTAATAAATAAATTAAACGCACCTTACACCATCACCATCGCCGTAAACGAAGTCGTACAATTTAATTTTGTTATCGGTAAATCGCATAAAAGTATCGATTACATTACATGACTAAAATAAAAATCATGTTTTTGTAAAATATAATGAAGTTGCAAGTTGCTGCAGGTTTATCGGCTTTCAGACAGGTAGAAACAATCCGATTTTGAAATTCTCGCGAATATGCAAATTATTGACTTTTTACACATCTTTTGATTCAGAAAAGTAAAAAAATGTTAATAATATATTTTTACAATTATTTGCTCTCTAAAAGCAATTTAATCGGGTGCTTCTAAAAATTTCACCCTCATCAACTCCTTAATTAAGTCGGAAGCTTTCTACAAGTTACGCTCCCTCAAACGATCTTGCAAAAAATGTGTTATCCTTCATGAAGATATAAATAAAAGTAAAAGATAATCTTGAAATAACATAATTTAAAATGAAAACGAGGCAATTTAACTCCAGGGGGTAATTTTGAAGGCACAGGTTGAAAATTAACCTGTCAAGTTGTCTTTACAATCGTTAGATTTTAGTGTTAAAAAGTTAAGAGAAAATCGTAAATTTGAGAATTCAAAAACTAAATTGAATTATTATTTTATAAAGATATCAAAACTTAATAGAAAAAATATGAATTTTAAGAGCGGCCGGCGTTCTCTTTAGCAGCAGGTTGCCAAGGAATTTGAAATGAAGTAGACATAATTATCGAGGAATGATTTTTCACATTGCCGACCAATTTTAAACCCTTATCATGACACGAACATTTTAAATTTCTCTTGGTTAATTAAAATTATTACCTTCAATTAGTAATAAGTGCCATTCGGTTATTTAATTAAAGTGAAACGCATTAATAATTTAATGTCGCTAGTAGTGATATTCTAATAGAAATTTCGAGGGGTTATACAACAAAAGCTTTGAGGCAACTTTAAACGACAAGGTGAAGTAGCAAGGTGACAAAGCGTGATACCTACCCTATCAAATAACGTAAATAAGAGCACAGCATAGACGTATGTTCGTCGAAGAACACGACGGGGTTGGTTACATTTTCAAAAACTACGTAAAAAGCTCCTCGAGAGCTTAATTAGCAGAAACGGAAAGTTTTAGTCTTATAGAGAAAATTTTAAAAAGTTAAATTGGCTTCAACTAAAATTTGCAATTTAAATGAACCTGAAAAATTAGTCAAGTTGATTTATTACTAATAAATGAAGAAAATGAAAACGAAATTTCTTTGAACTTTAATGGATGTAAAATTTCAACTTATGCTAACGAGACTTTCAAGTATAATTTTTGAAATGCAAAATGTTCAACCTCACATTTGGCTGAGCTTTCTTTCATGCATGTAACAAATCATTTCGACTGAAAGAAGAGGCTTTTAATTTTTTCAATTTTGATTCCAAAACTTTAAATTTTAAGACCCATTGTTTTAGGATATCAAAATGAAATTTGTCGTACGTAAATAAAATTTTATAAATCGGATTCAGATTTGTTTTCAAATTTTACTGGATTTTACGCAAAAAAACACATTTTGTCTGTAAAAATTAGATTACCTTTCGAAAAACATTTCATCTTTTTGTTTTTAAACCAACCAAACGTAATATTTGTTTCTTTTAAGACTCTCGAATTTTAATAAACTTAAAAAAAATTAAGATATTTTATGGAATTTTTCGAGTAACCTCCTTGTTTGACCACAGACTTCCTGATGGCTCGCAAGTATCCTATGGAACGATTTTCATTTTGACTCACTTTTATGTAAAACTTTTGCATCTGAAGGTTCTCGTTTTATCCTAACATAAATTTCAAACAGCATGCATGGTGTGCAATAACAAAAAGAAAGACGAAGAAAACGCAATTTAAACAGTAGGATATAGAGAAATAAATCTCATATTAAAACCTTGTCCATTAAACAAGCAGTAAAATAAAGTAATAAACTGTTTCTTGTGGTTTTAAGTTGTGTTTACAAATTTTCGAGCTTTATTGCTGTTTTTAGTTGGAAGATAATTTTAAGCTCTTATGTACATAATGCATTGGGGGGTGGCCAAAAAGTTTCAGCTTCAATGTAGAATTTATGATGTAACATTTTGAGAAAATAGTTGAGCAAATAATGAAAAAGTATTAAATTTTAATTAAACCTGTGCTTAAATCCTGATGCAAATTTTCGAAGGTACTAAACAGAAATTAAAGTTTGATTTCTTATATTACTTCCTTTAAGTTATTTACGACTTTAATTAACCCTTCACTATTAAATGTTAATTTCGTTAAATAAAAGTTTCTATCGAACTGCAGTAAAAAGTCGGAAACAAATCGTTAGCGAACGTATAAGAAAATCTATAAGAATTTTTAGCATTGTAGTAAGTTATTAATTTTTAACATTTGGGCGAGAGCCAAAGTAAATTTTTTGTTCGTCATTATAGAGTGCTCAAACATGAAAAACGTTTGCAAAACACGTTATTTTACAAATTAATACAAATAAACCGTATTTCAATATTAAAGCTGTCTTTGCATTCTAAATTCAAAAATAGATCCTTCGTTCATTAGTTCAGCGGCTTTTGAAATAAAGCATTATTTTAAATATTTTGCTTTCAATTTCTCAGGACGATAAAAATAAATTTAATTTCGTAATAAGCATTAAAAATTAATTGGTTTAATGCGAATCTTAGACCGTCGCAGTTTTTCTATTGGAAATTTTCAAACATCCCAATTAAAACTATGTCACCAGAAGATTATTTAATTAAATTTTTTAAATTGAAGTTGCATGGCACCGTAACTCCAAATTCTATTTAGTAGTAATTACGAATACGAGCACACTTTTTTAGTTTGTCCACTATGTTAGTGATGCATAGAGTGAGAAATGAGAAAATTAATTAAATTTATCGATCGGACTACCGATATTTGTTTATTTGGTTTAAATTATTTTTTTTAAATTCCATATAAGTAGGTACTACACGCCAAATTTATGTAACGAAACAGGTGTGTCGATATTTTTGGGCTGCAAAATGTTTTATCGGGAATGAGTTTATCGTTGCGTAACACATCACTTCAGATAAGTTTTATGATCACCAATTCAAAAGTTCGTGGCATAAGAGGGTATAACCGAATAATAAATATTGGCGCTTGTTTGACAGCTAAAATTGATTGTACACAGGATTAGTACTTTACAGCAGTACTTTACACGTTATAAAACTGTAATGTCTATCAGACCAAAGAACAATGCTAACCAACCAGTAATGTATTTTCAATATTTGATTATATACTCATTTTATATTTGTAGTAACAAAACGCCAAGAGGAAAAATCACGAACTGGAACTACACTTTTATTATTGCATTTTGAAATTTTCCAATTACCAATTTAGTATAATTGTGTGTTTTGTATACGTGGTAAATTGTGAACGTCATAAATAATTCGTTGCTAACGCGAAAATTGGATTTCATTTAGTCTTAAGCAATTTCAAACTTACATTTTGAAACGAGAAATTTTTGAATAAACAAACTTTGCTCCCAAACTTCTCACATCGCTTAAACTGTACCATATTTATTTACAATGGATTCTAATACAATTATAAAGTAAGATCTTCTTGAATTTACATTAGAGTAACTTAATTTCAACTAATTTAATTTAAACTTAGTATAGGTTAAACAAAATTGTAGCAACTAAAGTAATCAATTTTAAGTGTAATTTATAGTTTAATTCTTCCAGGTTTAGTCAGGTTCTCCTGTATATCCTGTGTATCGAGTTCATGTTTGAATAAGCCAACGACTTCTTGAAAAACTTTCGCAAAATTTGTATTTCTCAATAAGAATAAATTATAAATCGCAAGTGGAATGCATTCAGTGGCACATTCCTATATAGGGTCCTTTAGGAGTACTTCTATCTACTTCGGATCAAAGACGATAATAAAATTAAAATATTCAAAGCTAAAAGATTGCAAAATACGCATAAATTTTTGTTTGATCTTAAGATTTGATAAATCACATTTTTCCGTACTGGAAACTAAAAATGACAGCTTATAATGACTTATTTTTAATTTTAAATTGCATTGCAAAATCTCTGCAGCTTCATAAGATTTCCTTATTACCGTATCTGAACAATTATGCCATATGCAAGGTCGATCAACTCCAAGGTTGAGTTAAATTTTATTATAGGGGACCTATTGTTTACTGTCAGTTCAGAAGAAACAATTTTACGAAAAGAACCAGCCAGGAATATAATTATCCTATGACGTTGGTAGTTTTCCCAGGCACATTTTAGTTACCTGATATTTTGAATCAAATTTGATTAGACCTGAAAAGTGTCGAATCACATGGTACAAGACATTCAAAATTACCTTATTATTAAGCACTCTAAATGAACTACATAAAATTTGGTCTACTTTATTATTCCAGAGCACACATAGGAGCAACCTTAGTAATGCAACATGTGCACGAGAGCTTTTTGCAAATCTTTTGGTCACTGAGAGACAAAAGAAGTTTATTTGCGGTCGTGTATTAGTTAAAGATTGCCTGTTGATAAATCAATGTAATTTGCGACAAAAAGAAACTATTTGTATACTTGAAGCTACTTACTACGTTGCGTTACTGCAAAGAGTTACCTCTCACCTAAATATTGACATGATTCCTTGATAAATAAGGGGTTTAAGTACTTGAAACTGTGTTGCTATTTTGCTGGGATTATTTTAAAAATTCCTTCATATGAAATACAAAACATATACAATAATCTAAGCCCAGCAAGTTGAGAGATTACAGGAGCGCTACTGAGAATAAGAAATAAGTAAAACCAATAACACTGAAAATTTATTAAATAAAACATGGTGAAGCGCAATAAGTTTATGACGTGCTCCATTTCCCATCACCGTATTATCCCATATTTCTTTCTTCGATTATTATACAAAATTTTATGTTTTTACATTAAACGCACATGTAAAATTAAAAAAAAAATTGTGAAGAAGGAAATTCTATTAACAAAATTTCGTGCATGCAGTTAACGGTAGGTAAAAAGAGAAAATGCTGAAAGCGTTTGGTTTTTAATTAGATTTGGTCAACGTGTAACGTAGCTAGTAAATGTAATACAAATAAATCCGCAAGTTTGAAAATTGCATTAAAACACAAAAAAATTTTAATTTTGTTTTTATTGCCTCATTCCCTCGGTTCTTTTAAAATAATTAAAAATGATTTGATAGCTGGCGCGTAATGGATTCAAATTTGAGTACAAGTTATCCGGATGTAAATCGATTTTCACATATGTTAACCTCATGTTACATCATATTACATCGACACTAAATATGACATGGCTTAACTACCCTCAACACCACGGTATTTTCTAATTACCCGTTCTCGCAATGGGGGGCTTACCCATGTTTGTTTAAGCTTATATAAATTACGACTGCTAGGAACCTCACGATGGATTGGTGCAAGATAGGGGGTCCATCGTGAAAGACGTGCTAGTTTGCTTATATTTTAACAAGACCACCTAGTCGCGGATAGAGAACGAGTGCAACTCTTTTTCAGGAAACTTTTGATATACCGGCCCTTGTCGGTTAGCAATAAAACTGGCGTGAAATTCTAAAAGTTGCCAAACCAAACAATAAAAGTGCAGCAAGGCCAAGCAAGAACATTCATCGCACCATTTAGAAACTCTAATGAGGTGCATATCCGTCTCGGTTGTTGATATAACCATAAGCCGACTTCATTATAAGTTTTGCCAAAGTAAAAACTTTTTACTCTATGTAAAGTGCACAAGTAAATAGACGAAAAAAGTTAACCCAGTTAATTATTCATCATAAAAAGTGCATAATTTGTTTCTTTTACCTCTGGAGAAAAAGAAAACTTGCGGGATTTACGTGCAATGAAAGCTATTTTGTCAGCTAAACTTCATTTCCTTATAGCGCTACCACCAAATACTTTTATGCACATACATTTTTCAATTCTTTCAACAACTAACAGCTATTTTTCACTCTACATCTTAACTTTACATTTAGTTTGCGTTCCGTATTTCCTCTTTTTAACGTCATCAATTCTACAGATATTTTTTCAGCAAGATTCATGACTTCTTGTCGCTCATAAGTAAGGTACACAATTTTGAACAATACCCCATCTGGGCAATCACGGATTTAACGATATCACCAAGGCTGCTGCATGTTTTCATTTAATTACAATTCGAGTAATTAGAGGTTATGACTCTAAGGGTGCCACGAACACTGCTTTAATTTGGAAACACAATGAATGCAAAACTTCCAACAATTAAATATCGTTTAAACCAATTTAGAAACTAAACACGCCATACGTACGTATGTAATGCGGATAAAACTAAAATAAAAAAAACCCAAATTTTCGGTCGGTTTGTAAACGAACTAGGTTGAATTTGATTATAAAATTAGGACGACACAAATTTCCACTTAAATTATAATAATTACATCTGCGATAATTAACCTCGTGGTGGTGCGAATTGAAATTTGTATACATTTAGATCGCTTCAAATTTAATCTTAATTGATTCATTGAGCGTAATAAATCAGTCTTTTGAAGTCGCCGCCGAACTGCCGCTAGTCGATAGTAATTGCAGACGTGGGTCGAGAAGATCCCGCGGAACGACCCCTTCTTCCTCGAGCAAATCCTCTGTATGTAAATATGGTTTTAAGTTAGTTTGCATATGCAGATCTCAAATATTCATCTATGTAAACCACAAAATTAAGCTATGTATACTAAAGTATGGTCTTTATTTCATTATTTACCCACGAATAAAGTAAAGTCAACAAGCTTTTCTTCAACTCGCCGAAAAAAAATTAGTGATTTATATTACCCTGGGGGAAGCCAGCAGCACAATGCTAACAGTCACATTTTCCAGACTAACTATCCAAATTGTTGGTTGTTTGTTGGTCATTGTTGGAAGGAAATTAACATTTGTTGGATTGCCATTAAATTACAACAACAATTTAAATTTTGCACTGCCATCCTAACGACGACTTATAATTAATTTAACTTTTTGTTTGAATAGAATATTTTACGACTCGAAAAAATTTCTTAGGAATTGTTGGACATTGAATCTCTGCGTTTTGGAGCGCAGCTAAAATTCACGTTTTTTGCTCGAAAGGCAAATTCTTGGAAAATGTTCGTCTAGATTTAGACTCAAAACCATTGACTAAATTAATAATATTTATATATGATGAAAAACAACATCTGATGAGATAATATGTGTTTAATGTTTGCAAAATATTCATTTACATAATTAAGCAATGCTTGCTCGTATAATATTAATTTATTAATTACAAAAATTGGGAAAAATTGCTTTTGGTTGGTCAAAAATATTTGCTTTAGGTAAGTAATTCGTAAAAGTAGATGGATTTTAATAACATTGTGTGACTCATGTGATTTTACAGCAATTAGCAAATTCATTTCATGATTTTATTGTAGTGGTTGTTGATTGTCTTCTCAAAACTATTTTATTACCATTTTTCTTTAGCCTTATACCAACAAATGTCTTGAGTCTTTCAACTTTAAACAAAAATCTGATACCACCACCAATCGTCATATTATATTACTTTATATTGTATTTTACTTAAAGAATTACAGTAATTACTAGAGCTCGGATTTATATGCCCGAAAATACTTGAAAATATGCGCAAAATTAATAAAAATAGATAAAATATGCATTGATAATAAATATGCAAACTAAAAAATATGTAATCTTCGAATTTTTCATTTCTTTCTTCAAATCTTTAATAAGTACTACCTAGATTTATAAAATTTAATAATTTTAATAATAAATCTGAACGAATTACGTAAAATTTGCAAAATTATCGACCTTTGGTGCATATTTGAGTAAATAATGCATATTTGGGCCACTTTTGGTGTCTAGCAGCAACTAAAGATTCATATCTTGCATGCTTTCATATTAATCATGCCTTCTTATGGGAGTGTTTCCTATTGACTGATTGACTCTGGATAAACTTTTAGCTAACGTTTAACTAGCCCTTAGTGTTTGTGCAGATAGTTTCGCCCAGCTAAAAATATGTTTACTAATCTGCTGCTGGGGCTCTGCGACTGAAGTCGCAGTAAATGCTCTCTTATGGGAGTGTCTCCTTAGAATGGATCTTTGCAGGCAACTCTAAGGTAACACTCTCATAAGAAAGCATGGAGAGCAATCACTGCGACTTCAGTCGCAGAGCCTTAGCCGCAGCTTAGTAAACATATCTTTAGCTGGGCCAAATTATCTGCACCAACACTAAGGGGTAGTTAAACGTTAGATAAAACTTAATCGAAAGTCAATTGCTGTTGATTCTATCAGTTTATAGGAAACACTTCTATAGGAAAGCATGATTAATAGAGCTTGGATTTATATTCACCAAAATACTTAAAAATATGTGCATATATATGCACCAAATTTCATTAATATACCCACTAAAATTGATAAAAATAAATGAAATATGCAAACTAAAAAATATCTAATCTTCGAATGTTTCAATTTTTTTTCAAATTTTCAATAAGAATCACCTAGATTTATAAAATTTAATAATTTTAATAATAAATCTGGAAGAATTACTAAAAATTTGCAAAATTTTGCATATTTTCAACCTTTGGGTCATATTTGAGTAAATAATGCATATTTGGGCCACTTTTGGTGTCCAGCCGCAGCTAAAGATTCATATCTTTCATGCTTTCATATTAATCATCCCTTCTTATAGGAGTGTTTCCTATAGACTGATGGACTCTGGATTAACTTTTACCTTACGTTTAACTAGCTCTTAGTGTTTGTGTAGAAAATGTCGCTCAGATAAAGATATGTTTACTAAGCTGCGGCTGGGGTTCTGCGACTGAAGTCGCAGTGAATGCTTTCTTATGGAAGTGTTTCCTTAGAATGCGATCTTTGCAGGCGACTCTGAGGTAACACTCGCATACGATGGCTCGGAGAGCAGTCACAATATTAACAATTGTTTAATACCATATCAGGTCTACTTGTGTGAGATATTGCTATTTCTTTATTTTTTTGAATTAAACGTTAGGTAAAAGTTAATCAAGAGTCAATTGATGTTGATCCTATCAATCTATAGGAAACACTCCCATAAGAAAGCATGATTAATAGAGCTCAGAATTATATTCACCAAAATACTTGAAAATATGCGCATATATAGTGTTTGTGCAGATATTTTCGCCCAGCTAAAGATATGTTATATAAGCTGCGGCTGGGGCTCTGCGACTGAAGTCGCAGTGAATACTTTTTTATGGGAGTGTTTTTTTAAAACGCAAACTTTGTAGGCTACTCTAAGGTAACACTCTCATAAGAAAGCATGGAGATCAGTCACTGCGACTTCAGTCACTGCGACTTCAGTCGCAGAGCCTTAGCTGCAGCTTAGGAAACATAATAATTTTTACCTAACGTTATCTAACCTTCAGTATTTGTGCAGATAATTTCGCCCAGCTAAAGGTATGTTTACTAAGCTGCGGCTGGGGCTCTGCGACTGAAGTCGCAGTGAATGCTTTCATATATGGGAATTTGCATAAATAAGGTTTTACATGTTAATTTCCTATGTTCGGCTAACTCATTCAGCACCCGGTATAGTGTTTGAGCAGATAATTTCGCCCAGCTAGAGATACTAGTATGCTTACTAAGCTAGGGCTGAAACTCTGCGACGGAAGTCGCAGTGAATGCTTCTTTCAAATGCGATCTTTGCAGACGACTCTAAGGTAACACTCCCATAAGAAAGCATGGAGAGCAGTCACTGCGACTTCAATCGCAGAGCCTTAGCCACAGCTTAGTAAACATATCTTTAGCTGGGCGAAATTAAACGTTAGGTTAACGTTAATCCAGAGTCAATTGATGTTGATCCTATCAGTTTATAGGAAACACTTCCATAAGAAAGCATGACAAATACTTGAAAATATGAAAAATTTATATGCATCGAATGTCATTAAAATGTGCACTAAAATTGATAAAAATAGATAAAATATGCATTGACATGCAAACTAAAAAATATCTAATCTTCTAATTTTTAAAGTTTATTTTCAAATTTTCAGTAAGTACTAGTACCTAGATTTATAAAATTTAATAATTTTATTAATATATCTGGACGAATTACGAAAAATTTGCAAAAGTTTGTATATCTTCTACATTTGGTGCATATTTAAGTAAATAATGGATATTTAAGCCGCTTTTAGTGTTTTTTGAAGAATTTTAATAGAGAAAATAAAAAATTATTATTAAATTTGCCAATTTAAGCGATTATTTTATTTAATTTTAAACAATTGAATTTTTAAAAATTTTTAAATACCCAAATAAAAGATAAATAATTTTTTAAATAAAAAATTAAATTGCTTAAAGTCAAATAAAACAATTGCTTCAATTAGCAAAATTAAAAATAATTTTTTTTTCTATTAAAATTCTTAAAAAATCACCAAAAGTGGCCCAAATATGCACAAATATGCATTATTTACTCAAATACCTATGCACCAAATGTTGAAAATATGTAAAATATGCATTTTGACAAGCAATATTTCGGATTCGTTTTTACCTAATTTGTCCAGATTTCATAACAAATCTGTTGGCATATCAATATTAAACAACATGCAAAAGCATAAAATCTGAGCTCTTGTAATTATGCTTCAAGCAAAATCTGACAAACATAAAAGATACGCTTCTCATCTTTATTTATTTATTTTAGAGGTTTGATAAACAATAAAGCTCTTCCTTTATTACAAGTTAACCTGGAATAGACAGATAGGCGGAGTCAGAAATATTAAATTATTTATATTGTATTAATTTGTCAAGTTGTAAAACAGTATTTAAAAGACTAAGAAAAAAGTGCTACGAAAAAATTAATAACCAATTTAAAAACCCACAAAGAAGTATTAAAAGAAAAATCAACAAAGCATTTTAAGACATTTAGGATATTTAAATCAAATAAAAATTGAAAGACAATGCAATATGATGCTATTTCATCGTTTCAATATTGAATCAAAAATGTACAAAGTGAAAAAATTCAATCTAAAGTAAATGTTAATTTTTTTCTAACAAATGGCCAACAGTTTCGTTAGATGGTCTGTAAATGTGACTGTTAACCCTCTAGTTGCTAACTTCCCCGGGGTGTTTATATTGTCTGACGCTGAAACTAACCTGCGATTATTTTCCTTAACGTAAAATTTATGCAAAAATGAAAACGATAATAAATTAATGAATAAAAAATTTAAAAATAATAAAAAGCGAAAATTTCGTGAAAATACAAGTGGTGGTGAAAATTATTTATATTAATTAAGAGCGGAAATTACCTATTTTCTCGGTTGTATTAAAAATTTAAAATTGAAATTATAATATTTGAAATAAACAGTTTTGGTAACATAAAATTTAATTTGCATTCTCCACGAGGAAAAATTAAATTTACTAGTCCGTTTGAAATTGAAAGAATAAGAATTAAAATGATTAAACAGTAAAACGCATTTATCTAATTAAATTTGGGGAAACTTATATTGCTTGTGGGTACATTAGCTTTAAAGAAAATTGTGCTTTCCTGCTTTCATCATTTGTACTAATTAAAATAAAGCAAGGTATGGACAATTTCAACTTGGCTAGCCTTAAATTTTTACAAATGATGGGCGGACATCGAAGTCAGAAATCTCATTAGTGCACTTCTGGTGTACAATCAGGGACGGATGGAGGCCCTAAACATTTTTTACTCCTGATGGTTCGCATTCTATATTCGTTACTCATTAAGCCTTCTCTAATTTTATCTTTTAGCTCAAACAATTCGACATTCAGTTTGTTCACTCGTTGCGTATGTTTCAAACCAAGCGGCAAAGTTACGGTTCACTAATTATTGTAAAAATCTGCAATTGAAACATATTAAAATGTGAACATTATGTCGATTAACATCTATCGTGAGAAATGTAAAAAACGCCTCTGCAAGAGGAAAATGGATAACAGCAATATTTTCTTTTCAATTGAATTAATTAACGCGTCGTTAAGTTATAAAACTTCAGTTAACAATGAACTAAATTGCATTGGTGGAGATGAAAAAATAATTGGAATGGGGAGAGTGTCATTTTTTGATAAATAGCAACAACAACTGTAATAGAATTTTATTGCACTAAGTAATTGAATAACACTTGACAAAATTGTGTTAGGGGATGAAATAACAATAACAAATTTCAATAAATATTTAATATTGCACGAGTTAGTGTGTTAGCTCAGCTTCATCAACATCGTTCGGTGATGATGATCAATCACGATTGACGTTGTTGCAAGCCATTGTTCATGGGGTCATCTTGTGTCGAGTTTACACTGAAGTAATTCTCGAAGAAAAGTTCACATTTTGTAGATTAAAACATCCACTTTAATTTGTAATCCACAATCAGTTGAAAGAATCACGCTATTTTAGTTAATTGAATAATTGGTATGACATGCATTGCAGAAATTAAATTTGCGACGATTTTCGAAAGGAAGCTTCAAACCGTAATTTAAACAGTGACCTCTTATCTTTTATATCAATTCAAGCTGATTTCACGTTTGATTAGGAACAAAAATAAAAAGAAGGTTTTTGATCTTGCAGATAAAACCGGACGAAGAATTAATTCGTCCTGATTTGAGAGTTACAGGATCTTGGAGACAAAACTGAAAATTACAAAATATTTTTAACCAATTTTTTGGTGTCACTTTGGTGTCACATACCACGCAGAAACGCCACTGGTTATAACAAAAAGTATATTAAGTAAATAATTTTATTATTTGCATGCAGACCGACTTAGAGGACCAATTAATTTTTTAAGATATTTTTAGTTAATCTGCATGAATTAACATAAATTTTTATTTTGAATTTAATAAAGCACGTCGTTTTAAGGTATTTATTCAAAAAATTGGATGTAAGGGTAGGAAATATGTTCCGAATTGAATTGAATTCAACTACGGCTCTGTTATTTCCCTTAGGAAAAAACATTTAATTGATTTTGAACATATACGTGTATCAAGAGCTAGCAACATTGTTGAAGTTGATACGACAATCCATCTCCTTTTTAGTTTTCTTATTTACGATTATTAACTTACAAAGTTAAAAAAATACGTCACAAAGCAAATACGTTACGCTTTTTTAAACAAATTTTATTCACGGTGCCCTTTTTTTGTATAAAAACTTTTTTTTGATACGACAATACGACATGTTACGCTCGTTAAAGAGAATGTGTTCGATCAAATCTAATATTAGTGAACATTAAAAAAATTTAATCCTATTATCGAGAACATCTAAATTATTGTGCTTCGTGCGTACAGGGGCGGTTCGAGGCAGCAAATTTTACATTGCCAGCAAGTTTGTTGAACTATTCAAGTTTTGTTCACGCAGTTTCGAACCACATAATTTATTGTACCTCATTGAAAAAATCTGTCAAGTTAGTGAAAATATTTATTAATAAATTTTCAATCAGCGATGGCGACTAATTTATAGAACCTACAGTGAATTATTTCATTCATTTACTTTGCACTGTCGAATAATTTTGAAACAAATATTTTCTAAAATTAAAAAAATAAAATCTGTCCCGGAAGAGTGACTTGCGGTACCACGGATCTAACGTCGGGGGATATTATTTGTTAAATTAAAATTATATCAGAATTCAATCCATAACTTATCGTGCCATATTAAAATTTTCTTCGGCATATTTACGATCTTAAAAATATTTCATAAATGTAATGCGATATTTTGGTATGTTCAATAAATTTTTAATGACTCTTAAAATCCCTTCAACAAGTTAGACCTCACGCACGAACGTCATTCCCGACATGTAGAGAAAAAATTTGATTAACAAAAACCTGATTAACATCGTACATTTTCTTTTCATATATCGGGCAAATTAAATTTTATTTAAGCTGATTACGTAATTCGGAATCGATACGTATGCTTCTTCTGCAAAGAGCTTTTATTTTAAAGAAAATGCGATACAGAAGAAAAAATATTGATTTGCACTTTATACTTGATGTAAAATATGAGTCCGACTATCTTGACGTCTGACTGCCTGTCTGTACATCGGTCTGGGCAAATAATAATTCTAATAATATTGAAACACTGATACATAAAAATAGTACTGGATTTTTAATTAAAATGTCAATTTAATTTACGACGAGTTCACTCTTGTTGTGCTGGATGTCTGTGGTAGCCGTAATGTGAGAAATTAACGCTGTTAGAAACTCAAATAAGATTACCTACAAGAAGATAAATCATATTTTAACGATCACGTTACAGTAACGGCGAGAATGCAGGTTAAAACTTTCTGATTGCAAAAAGAGATAAGAGCAATGCAGCCATCGATGTAATTGTCATAACCACGGTAAAGCAATCAGGTATACCAATATTATCTGCCAATAAATTATAACACATACAACGAGCAATCAACAGGCAACTCCGCCTAACAGCAAATACAATAATTAAAATGCCTACGATAATATCGCATTTAATTAATAATCGTAACATCTCTTAATAAAACAACCCCGGGCACTAAACACACAGTTTATCAAAGATTCTACAAATTAACTTATGCAAATTACTTCTATATAGTGGCTCATTTATTCACCAAAAATACAAACAATAAAGAGACCCAGAGTGTTTTGTTATCTCATCAACAACCAGTTCGATGAATAAAATCGAGGGGCGTTCCATCACAATTTTAATGAATTTAAATGTCGAAACCAGATTTTGAATAATCGAGTAATGAAGTCGATTTTCAAAAATGCGCGCACCTAATTATTTTAATTTTTAAACCACAATAAAGAGTAACATCTATACTATACGTATTATTTCGAGAGCAATTGTTGTGCGATATTTCGCATTGTGCATTTGCAGAAATATTATCTTTCGGCATTAAATAACATTACCGCATCTATTCAGAAGCAGCAGATGCAGAAATTTAATGTAATAGCTAGAGCAAAACACAATTGAAATTTTGCAGACGATAATTAACAAAACGTAACTAAATAAACGTCTCATGCACATTTTACACTTTCCTGTTTTATCAGGGTAATATTTTTAACTTTATTATAGAAAACATAATAGAATTGTATAAGAAAAACTTAGACCATACACTCTGTTGGCGCAAAATTGCGCTAGTTTCTACTTAGATACAGCAATCCAATATTTGCTGCAACTTTCACAATCTCTCGAATGGAAGTTTCGATTGTCAACAATTCAGATATAATACATAATATAACTCGAAAGAAAACAGTTCGAATTATCGAGGTTCGACTGTACTTTTTTATAAAATGCTAAATGTCACGGTAATCGCCTCTCTTGAACCTAACAAGTTCTGTTAATAATGCAAAATTATAAACTGTCCACTTTTCAAACTAAAATTAAAGCGCATTTTCTTCAACACTAAAGAATTCTTAACAAGTTAACGCCATTATTTTACAAATTAATCCATTATGTAATTTCCATTGTAATTTTTACAATGCAAAAGTTTTCAACAAGTTAGGCTAAAGAAAATCGTAGCTAGTACTAATGACGTCAAATTTTAGGTAAAACAAAAAGTTAATAACGAAAAGCTCGGTTTATTTTGATTTACGTTATTTTGTGATAGTAATTTGAAACTGCATGATTTTATTGAATAGCTCAATTGCAACCGTCTCGTTTAAAAAAGCCTTCCGTTACAAAAGAGAATCAAAATGGAACAACCAGCAGAGGTATTTTATTTCAACCACGAAACAACGTTAACTTGTTTGAACTTAAGGATCCTAAAACATCAAGAATGTGACACAACTTTCTGGGTGAGTAGAGATTAAAAACTTTGTTGTAGAACGGTTGTAATACACGTTTTAAATTTCATCCACTGTTCAGGAGCGGACTTGTGTCAACGAATTTTTAACACCTCCACAGTATAACGTATTGGACAAGATTAAAGATGTATGTGCAGGGCCAGAACTTCTGCGGTTTTAAACCGACATCATTTTTAATAACTTAAGGCTGGTTTATGCAAACCGTCGACGCACGTAACGCACGCACCGCACGCGTCCAAATAAAGTTGAAGCATAGAATTTCTGCAGGAGGGTTTATGGTGCGCACGCCGCCAAAAATCACGCGCGTAAACTAACTGCATAAACCTTCCTACAGAAATTCAATACTTCAACTTTATTTGGATGCGTGTGTTGCTTACGTCGACGTTTTGCATAAACCAACCTTTAGAAATATATCCTGAAAATTCAGAGCAGGATAAAGGGGGGGCTAAGGGAGCTGCGGCCCCAGGCCTCCAAATTTCTAAGAGCCTCAAAAAAATAGAAGCAACAAAATTTTCGAAAAACAAATTTTGATGATTGAATTACTGAATTTGTGCAACTTAAAGTAAGCAAAAACTGTTTTCAAAATGTTATTGTAGCTACAGTTACAGAGCCAGATTAAGGGGGGCAGAGTCGCCAAGGGAGCTGCATCGCCGGGATTTCAAATTTAAAGGGGCCTCAAAAAAATTAAAGCAACAAAATTTAAATCACCAAAGTTGTTGATTAACAAACATTGTTAAGTTCGCTAACTTTAATGGGCATTAAAAATGATCTACTTTGAAAAACAAATTTTGATGATTCAATCATTCATTAAATGAATTTGTGCAACTTAAAGTAAGAAAAAATTGCTTTATAATGTTATTGTAGTATATAGGTACCTCTTTTATAATAAACTATGTATAAATAAATAGTATCCTTCAGTGGCGTATTTAAAAAGTGCGTTTGGAGGGCAGACTAAATATTTTAGAATCTCGTTAATCCATTCATGCGCGTCAGTGGGTAAACCGCTGACAAATTCCAGAAATCTCGATGAACCTCCACAAATGAAATCCGAAAACTAAGAAACAAAGAATAATAAAAAAAATTTTTAGGTTGTTTAAATTTTAAAACCTCGTGGTAAGCATTATTTTTATCAGGGAGGGCTTCAGGAACACAATCTGAGTCATCCCTGGGGGAAGGGGGCATTTTGTTAAAACATGCAAAGCCAAGGGGCCTCACATAGCCTTAATCCGGCTCTGTACAGTTATTTTTAAAGAAACTCGGACAATGCTATGTTTAATAGCAATGTAAACTGAACATTTTCAAGCTACTTTTTTTCAGATAAAAATCGATTTTACAGGAAAAACTTTTTTGTTTTTAACTGACACAGCGACTTATACAAGACTCCGTAAAATGCAAACAATGCTGTCAAAATTACAAGAAAAAATTTCTAACAAGTTTTTATGTCAAACAACGGTTTCAAAATGAGTAATTTACATCGATAAATTGTCGCATAACTCAAATACGGATCGTAGAAAGTTAAAATTTTGTATTTGGGACTCTTATAGCATCTAGTTGTGCACCTCCTAATTTTTGTTTCGATTGCCGGTGCCAAAAGAGCATTCATCCATGACTCGCACGAATAGATTAAGGAGATTCCTGTACAATCATACTAAAAATGACAAGCAAGTCATGTGGTGTCCACATCAGATTTTTTAATAAAGTGAATTATTTGTAAGAAATTCTATTTCGGGTCCAGAAACAAATATAATTGATGTTGCACTGGAGGGTATTCCATACCCCCCAGACCCCCCGGTTTGAAATCCCAAAATTTTTTATTTGCTAGAACAAATACATTTATACGTCATTTGTATACAATTCGTACCCCCAGATTCACAAACAAAAGGTTTTAGTGCATATTCACACATCATGTACCGTAAAAATTTGCACCGGGGGGTCTGGGGGGTGTGGAACACCCCTCAGAACAATTTATCTTCATAATGAAAACTCTTTATTCTCTCAGAACAAATACATCTTCACATCGTTTGTATGCAATTCATATATCCCCCTCAGTTTTATAAACAAAAAATGTTAGTGCTGAATATTTATGTGTCGTGAAAACTCTCACCGGGGGGTCTGGGGGGTGTGGAACACCCCACAGAATATATAGCAAAATTCCTGGGTTTTTATCACCAAACTGTGATAAGCTATGTATAATAATTTTGAACCTTTTAAAAATTTTTACATTTGATCTAAAAAATCAAAAATTTTGCTTAGGGCATCTAAAAATAGTTAGCCCCGAGCCTCACATATCCTTAATCCGGCTCTGTAAAAATTAGGTATGAATGATAAAGAGTTTTGAAAAGAATGAGTTAAGTGCATAGTTGAGTTGCGAAACTGTTATACCAAAATTAAATATGAATTAAACAGGTAGTTAGGAATATTGAGCTGCAATCTCTACACCTCCATTATTAAAAGCATTATATTCCCACTAATTAATTGAACATGCAGAAATTCAATTCGATCGAATAATGTAAATCAATTTTTTAAATTAAACGTTTAATGTAACCGATTTAGGTGATTTTTTAAAGAGCTTTAAATTATATACAAACTGGATTCTAAGTCATTATTCTTTAAAATTAGAGGCTTTCAAGGTACAAATTTTTTATAATTAATTTAAGAAACGACCCATTCAGGATAGCAATTTTAACCGACTACAAGTTTAATTTATTAAGTGATTATAAACTCCAAACACGAGGTGTTTAAATTTGAAACGAAGTAATGGAAATTTCCCTGTTAAAAAAAAACAAATAATGCTAAATGTCTTCATTCCAAATTAGACTATTAAACTTTTTTGAAAAAACCAATCCCATTTCGGATTAAATCAAATTATAGAATAAGTTATCAACATTTATATGCATCGAATAAAATTGAAACTCAGTCGTTTCCAATAAAAATGACCGATACTTTTTTTGTAAAATGTTTATTCGTTAGAAGATATAAAATTTTTCATAATTTTTCTACTCAATTAATGACAAGCAATTAATAAGTAACTCTGTTTGAACACATGTAAATAATTCTGGAAAAATTGATGGAAGAAGAATGAAAATCGAGTTACGGAAGTACTTCTGCAAAGTGGCATGAAATAAAAAAAATTGGGTTTGTATTACCATATAAAGCGCGAAAAATATGTAAAGGAAACAATTGGTTATCAATAATAAATTTATTTTAGTCAAAGTTTTTCGTCATCAGGCGGAAATGTATGTAAATTTATGCAGAAGTGCTATTTTTAAAAAAGTCGAAAACAATCTGTCTGAACACCTAACGAGAATAGATCGGCTAAGAATTGTGAAGTCACTCTATATCTGTTTATTTGTGAACAAATTGCATTTGACTTTTGCATTTTTGGCTTAAACGCAAGCACATGCCGCGTATTTTATACTAAACGACAATATGAATAAAAGAAGCGGACATAGTTTGTTACGCTCAAGAGCTAAATCAACAAGTTGAACATTCAACTTTTTGCATTCATTAAAACGCACGCTCCTTTTTTAAGAATTTTTGCGATTCCTATATTATTGAATTATTACGGCAAGGTCGATTTGCATATTTGTTATCGCAACAAAATTCTAATCGAGAGCAAATGTACACGATGCGATCCATATTAGGAAAATAAAGTATGTGGGCAAAAGGCATTCGTGACATGATTTTATACCGATGTTATCACAAAATAAAGTGTCTCTGTCGGCAGGACGTAGGATTTAAAGACACACTTATCTTATAGTAAAGCTCTCAAAAAGAATATAAAAACCACGAGACGACTCTTTTATACATTTTTGCCCAAGATTAATATAAATTACCATAGGAGGCGTAAAAAATAATAAAAGGACAGTATTAACCTCCTCCGAAAGCTTTCGCAACCAATTTATATAAATTTTTTATTACTTATTTCGTTTTAAGCATCTTGGACTAGGATTTGAAAAACAACATAAAATTTTTTATTGTGCAGCCTCTTCTGCCGCTGGCTGTCGGCCTACTCTCCGCAACGAACGTTATAAAAGCGATTAGTATTTCTTAGGTAAGAAGGATTTGCTTAAAGCTGCAAGCAAATTAAACTCTTAAGTAAATTAATGCCAAATTAGGAATAATTAAACGTAATAGATTAACAAAATTAAATGTTAAGCAGTGAATAAATTTAATTTTAACATTTAAGTGAAATAAATGTGTATTCTCTTGCAATTAAGGGCGGAATTGTATAAAATTAATAATAAATTTCGGGGAATTCGCCAAGACATTAGTATAAAGCAAGTTTAAAGGCTTAAAAGTTCGATTTCAAAGTTCTGTAAATACTATTATCCCGAATCGTAACTTGGAGAATCGTGCAACTTTCAAGTTGAAATCAAGAATTAGGTAGGTATTTTATACAATCCTCTTTATCCTAGGTGGCACTTCTTACGCAAGATACTGCAATTTATCGTCAATTCAGATCTGATGTTACAACCCTTCCGGACTAAACCACATGCTTGTTCATTTCGGTATTTTGATAGTTTAAATTGTTAATGGTACACTTTAACTTTCAAGATAGCTAAATTTACTTCCAGACCATCTTTTCCCAACTTTCTAATGAGCACGATATCAGCTATTTTTCAAAAGAAAACTGTTATTACAAAACTTACATAGCTAACAGTTCAACTTGACTTTCCGACCCCAGGGGTGGACTGGCCAAAGTGGTCTAAACAATTTGATAACAAATAGTGTAAATGACTTTTTCATTTTCTTTTCCCTAAAGATGCAAAAAGGTAGTTTCCACTAACGAGCACCGTCACATGTAAATCTATTTAATTCACGCATACGTGCAAATCGTGACTTATTACTGCTGCTTAACTGTGCACGGTAAAATAATTTCGCAAATTCCCAAACACATCAAACTCACCGACTTTGATTAATAAAATTACTGCTTAGTAGAACGATCTGCCGATTTAAAAAAATGTTAGGTTTGGGTTTGGCAGGATAACATAGTCCTGATTGACGTCTCTCGATGATGATAAATAATAGTAAACCGGCTTAATGTCCGCAGCAGCGACGTCGAAATAATAAAAATATTTTATAAATTTCAAAAACTGTTAATGGTACTTACAGCGTTTCATACTTTCACATAAATGCGCTTTTTACAAAAATAGAATGCTCATGTTTATTTACACATCCCATAAGGTACGTAAATTTTATATTTATAAGCAATCCTTCAATATGTTTGGATTTAAAAGCTAAAAAATTTCTGCCGCTAAAGAAGTTTTTATGTAAAGTGCATTATAATAAATTTTCCATTATAATAAAAAGTCCAAAAAAATAAGCATCAAAAAACAAGTAAACTAGTTGTGCAAATAAGAGGAGCCAGTGAGATATTATATGTATTTTTGCCAGCTGATAACTTGTGACCGAAACTGTTCGGTTCATTTAATTTTATCTTTAGTGTCTTTTAAAAGTCCTTTTAAAGGATAAAAATACTTTTACAAAATATTACTCCCAGGAGATCGAGATACTCGACAAGACTGTGAATCAACTTGAATGCAAGAACGCTCAATGCAACTTCCCTTCTCTTACTTAATGACTTTTGCTCATAACCACTTGAGTTGTTCATTGAAATCGAGATCCTGAACCTGCCTCTCATGAATTTTGTCACCTTTCAACTTAACTCTGGCTAAAGGGGTAAATTTTATTGCTCTTGCTATTTGCATGTGGCCGTTGTCATTTTCATAATTTTGATTTATTGGATTTCGTGGCGTTTCTAAATATGCTATTTGTTATTTACACTATTTGACTTGTTTGGCAGCGTTTCCCGTTTAATCATTCATTTCGATTGGCTAGTGTGTTGGTATTATACACACATCACTCTGTTTTGGGTGTGAAAATTTAATTTTTCACGGCAAGTTAATCAGATTTAGCATAATTTTATTTATGTGAGAATTCGAGGTTCCTGTGCTTACTAGTATTTAAGTCTTCAACTTACCACTAGCTTTAATCGAATTTTCCTAGTCATTCCTATTTCACAGGGAAAAACAGGGAAACCACTGTCTGTGATCTTTTCTTTTATTTTTTAATAATTTTTTTTAAGTAAATTCAAATTTTAAAAATTAACTGGAAAAATAAATACAATAAATATGATTATCTCTTATTATTAGGCATTTTATAAAATAATTGATTCCATTTATGTAATTACCGAATTGACAACTGACTTTAAAATGGCTCATAGTTTATTTAAAGGTAATTAAGGTTGATTCGTGTTTATAATCATTACATTTTGATTCATGCAAATTGGATACAAAATAAAATTTAAAAAATAAATATCGAGAATAAAATTAAGATGTAAAAACTAGAAAACAAAATATTGAATTTCAGAAACAAACATAAACAAGAAAAATATAAATTAAATTAAATTAGGTACTCGTATTTAATAACGGCGGATTAATCCGATCGTACAGACCGAAATTATATTTCTGCTGCTGGCTTTCTGATGAACCTCATGGATTACAGAAGTGATTTGCATTCACCAACCAAGAAGTTACGATAGAATAAGTTAATTTAAATACAAGTAAACTTCCCTTTTAGAATTAAACCGCAATGAATGTGGACGTCTTTTCTCGTCACCTCACGATATTGATCCTAGGAAGTCATCTTGGCTTACGTTGAGCGTTATTTATAAAATACTTCAAACTAACTGAGCAAATTTCACTTATTTTATTTTATTAGTAAAATAAAGTTTACGAAGAAGAAAATATAAAAAGTTAGTATAAACTCTACAAGATCGATAAATTAGATCACATAAATAATTTAATAATAATAACACTTCTTTATAAGTTTTATTATTTTGCAAATATCCGTTTTTAGTTTTGGTAAAATTAGTTTTCTTTCGGGGTTATTTATTCCCGATGCTCGAGAACTTCGACACAGCAACCTACTGTTTTAATTAACCTCGATGACAATTTAGCTTCTTTGAGTATTTTATATTCAAGTATTTTGAATGCTACCTCGCATCATCACTTATCGAATTAAAATGTAATATATCTTTACAAGTTAATTATAAACAGAACCAAATAGGTTTAGAATTGTTCGAATATTCGAGTGGTATTTCCGATATAATATAGTATAGTAATGACTTCATCAGATTTGAAAAAAGAAAATTTAAAAGCGGACGTACGTAATTGACCTTTTTGTAAAATAAAGAATAACTGCCCGAGTAAACAAAAATAAAATAAATTAAATTAAAATCTCCATGTTTTATGAAAAATCTATCAAAACACAGCAGGATAGATCCATCAATCTTTTTGCAACTCAAAATTACTATTCAGAATTATTTTCTATTTTTGGATTGCTTAGTGAATCTGACGAATTATTTAAAAAAATTTTAATTTAATTTAGGTATTTTTTACACCCGTGTACAATAGAAACGTATATGTTCCGTAACCAGCTGTAATTATTGTGTTCGTTTTAACCTTTATTTTTAGCTGGAGAGCAGGAGCAGAGCACTTTGCAATAACAAGATAAACATGCAAATTACACGCTTTGTTAATCGAATTGTTTTTATGCATTTGATACTACGATAACCTGGCACGAAATGGCTAAATGCAAGCTTCAGTATGTCGTAGTAAAAATAAAATTAAACATTTAAATGTCGTTAATTATTAATAATATAAATTTCTTTGATTTGGAAAAATTATTTTTAAAGCTTCAATTAAATGGCGAATAACGAAAATTGAAAATTACTGCAAGGGACAAATATTCATTCGTTCATTAGTAGAATTTAGGAGACAAGCTCGAGTGTTCTTGTGTTAATTGCCGCATTCTCTTGAGGACTTTCAAGATTTTGCCACTTTCCTTTACGTTTTTCAAAACCTAAGTATTCTTTAAAACGTTGCTTAAATTTGGGTAAAAAGTAAAATTATTAGAGATGCCATAAATTTATGACATTCTCTATCTTTATGCAACATATACTATATTGTCAACAGCTTGAGGCGACATGAAATATAAATGTAAGTACCTTGTTTCTTATATGATACAGTCGCTGGTTTCGAGTTTATTACATTAGCTACCTTGTGTATTTTAAAGGTATAAAATGGAACTCTTGTTACGTGTACACCATACTTTAGAATATTTAATAGTAAATTAAAGCAGAAATACGTTTTCGTTGCTTTTCCTATTATCATAAAATCTAAAAATTGCGAATGTGAATATACGGGGAGAGGTTTTAAATAATTATAATAATATCAAAGATATTAATTTACCATATCGTATAAGCCACCTCGCGTTCGTGAATTAAAGCTAGATCCACGTATCCTGGCCTTAAGAAATATATCAATATGTAGCGGCAGTACGCACCGGGGGGTCTGGGGGGTATCGAATACCTCCCAGGGCATATTGTAAGATATTGTCTCCAATTTGTAAACTTGTCCAAGATCTGCGTTCATTGAAACTTGTTGACAATACAGTACCTATAACAAATTACTCCGTATAATATATATTTATATACAAGGTGTCCCCGGATCCACTTTACATAGTTTAGGTGGTGATAGAGGACACTTTTGTAAGCACAGTATATAACAATTTTTTTTTCCAAATTGAAACCCTCGAGAGTGAGGCCTCTGTAATACTTTTTTGTTTTAATTTCCACCTTCATATGGCCATAACCCTTAAAATATTGATTTTTAGTAAAAATGATTTAGAGCTTTTTTAAAGTGCGTGAAATAATCTATAAACTAGATTTAAACTTTTTATTGTCTAAAATCAACGGCTTTCGAGTTATGAATTAAATTAAGTACAAAAATGTTGAAAAATTCATACTTTTTTATTTTTTTAACTTTTTTTGAAACCTCATATCTTATAAACGAAATATTTTACAAACAAATCCCTATTCCGGATAGGAAATTTAACGGACTACAACTTTTGTCTAGTAAAAATTTTTGAAAAACCAATTCATTTCCCGAAAATCAGAAAATAGTAAATAAGGCAGCTACAAAACAAAATTAAACTCACAAAATATTTATTTTTTATATAAAATATTAAATAGTATAAAATTATTAATTTATTATAAACAAAGCGGGTATAAAAGTTTAAGTGTACAGCCCAAAAGTGTAAAATTGGAATTTTTCAAAGCTTATGAATTAATTAATTAAAACATTTATCATGGTTATTAAGAGAGCTCGGATTTATATCCACCAAAATACTTGAAAAGATGCGCGTATATATGCATAGAATTTCCTTAAAATATGCACTAAAATTGATAAAAATAGATAAAATATGCATTAATATGCAAACCTAGATTTATAAAATGTAATCATTTTTATAATAAATCTGGACGAATTTCAACCTTTGGTGCATATTTGAGTAAATAATGCATATTTGTGCATATTTGGGCCACTGTTGGTGTCCAGCCGCAGCTAAAGATTCATATTTATTCAGATTTGATACAAAACATCGCACGCAAGCGTAGGGCTCATAGTACATTCAAGCACACACTGGACTCATCAGCGTATAACGAGTTTACTGAACTAAGATCGACTTGCAGAGCACAGGCTTCCATTTGCTACAAGAATTATATCTTGGAGGTGGAGTCTAATGTTAAACATAATAGCAAGGGCTTCCGGAACTACGTAAATAGTAGAAAAGGTTGTGCCTGCGGTGTTCCCGACTTCATGCGGTTGGGCGATGAGACTGCTCAGGACGGTATCGGTATTGCAAATATGTTTGCTGGACACTTTTCTTCTGCCTTTTCTTCTTCCGATGGCAGCCCTAGTGATGTGGTGCGAGGTGATACCAATTTACATCTGCACACGTATCGTGTGGATGAGCTGCAGGTCTTCGATAAGTTGAGACAGTTGGATCCCGGCAAGGGGCCCGGTCCGGATGGCCTACCTTCTATGTTTTTGAGGAGTTGTGCTGTGACTCTGGCGTTTCCTCTGTGGCTACTCTTTAATAAATCCCTAGATTCGGGAATATTTCCCGCCAAGTGGAAGAAATCTTATATCGTGCCAATATTTAAATCAGGCGCAAGAGATTCCATTGAGAATTACCGCCCGATTGCTATCCTGTCGCATATTCCCAAGATTCTCGAAAGTATGGTTAATGACTATCTTTCGTCGGCATTATCGTGCACCTTGAGCGACAGACAGCACGGCTTTACCAACAAGCGCTCTACCACCACTAATTTGCTGGTATTTTAGGATAGCATAAGGCGTTCGTTTCACTCTGGCTTATCTACGGATGCGATCTATACTGACTTCTCAAAAGCCTTTGACCGTGTCGACCATAACATTTTGCTGAAGAAATTGTTTGGTATTGGATTGTGCGAGACTTTGTGGCTCTGGTTTCAATCATACCTGAAGGAGCGAACCTTAATCGTTAAAATTAAAAATTTCTACTCGGAATCTTTTATAGCCACCTCCGGAGTTCCCCAGGGTTCCCACATCGGTCCCTTGTTGTTTAATATTTTTATAGATGACATCGTTTTGTGCTTTCTATACGCTCAGGTCTTACTCTATGCTGACGACATGAAGATCTTTATTAAGATTTTTAACAAGGAATCGATATCCAGATTGCAGTCGGATCTAGATCGAATGGTTGTATGGTGTGATACCAACAAACTCGATCTCAACATAAAGAAATGCAAACACATTCGTTTCTCTCGCCACCAATGTGACTTTCCCGGTAGCTATATGATTGGAGACACTCTGCTGGAGTCTGTTTCTAGCATGAGAGATCTGGGCGTCATCTTCGATGCAAAGCTAACTTTTGGTGAGCATATTGCAGCTTCCTGCAGTGCGGCCTTAAAAGCCCTTGGTTTCATTAAAAGAAATACTGGCGATTTTTACGATCTTTTTGCTTTAAAGAGCTTGTACGTCTCTCATGTTAGATCCCGATTGGAATACGCCTCTTGTGTTTGGTCGCCTTACTACCAATCTGAGATTGATAGATTGAAGAGGGTGCAGAGAAGATTTCTCCGTTATGCTGCCTTTAAATTGGGAGTCTCACATCGAGATATTGGGTACGAAAACCTGTTGCAGAGGCTTGGCCTCTCCACTTTGGCTGATAGAAGGAAATTCATCGACGCAAGGTTTATGTCTGGACTGGTAGGCGGTTCGGTGGACTGCTCCGAGTTGCTGTCCAAAATAAATTTTTGCGTCCCTCCAAGGATATTAAGAAATTTACCAACTTTTTATATTGAACCTTCTTCAAGGCTATACTTGATGTTTGCGGCGGTTAACAGAATGGCTCGTAATGCAAACGAATTTAGTTTTTTGTTTTTTTGAATAATGTTGTATAATTTTGTGTAAGATTGATTTAGTGTGTACATATAGTTAGGTTTGACTTAAATTTCTTTGTCTTTGAGGTCTGAATTGGGTGAACTTTTTTTTTTCTCAATTTGTGAGTTTTTTTTTTTTTTTTTCCGCTTGCCAATTCATTCTTGTACTCATCCTGTAATTGACTAATGTCGTTTGATGAAATAAATAAATAAATAAATATCTTTAATGCTTTTTTATGGTAGTGTTTCCTATAGACTGATTGATTCTGATACTATGTTTATTAAGCTGCGGCTGGGATTCTGCGACTGAAGTCGCAGTGAATACTTTTTTATGGGAGTGTTTCCTTTGCAGACGACTCTAAGGTAACACTCCCATAAGAAAACATGGAGACCGCGACTTCAGTTGCAGAACCGCAGCCAAGGAATTTCGCCCAGCTAATGATACTATGTTTACTAAGCTGCGACTGGGGCTCTGCGACTGAAGTCGCAGTGAATGCTTTTTTATGCGAGTGTTTGCTTAGAATGCGATCTTTGCAGGCGACTCTAAGGTAACACTCCCATAAGAAAGCATGATTCATAGAACTCGGATTTATATGCACCAAAATACTTGAAAATATACACGTATATATGCACAGAATTTCCTTAAAATATGCACTAAAATTGATAAAAATAGATAAAATATGCATTAATATGCAAACCTAGATTTATAAAATGTAATAATTTTTATAATAAATCTGGACGAATTACGTAAAATTTGCAAAATTTTGATTATTTTCAACCTTTGGTGCATATTTGAGTAAATAATGCATATTTGTGCATATTTGGGTCACTGTTGGTGTCCAGCCGCAGCTAAAGATTCATATCTTTAATGCTTTTTTATGGTAGTGTTTCCTATAGACTGATTGATTCTGATACTATGTTTACTAAGCTGCGGCTGGGATTCTGCGACTGAAGTCGCAGTGATTACTTTTTTATGGGAGTGTTTCCTTTGCAGGCGACTCTAAGGTAACAGTCCCATAAGAAAGCATGCAGACCAGTCACTGCGACTTCAGTCGCAGAACCCCAGCCTCGGCTAAGGAATCATATCTTTAGATGGATGAAGTAATCTGCACCAACACTAAGGGACCAGTCACTACGATTTCAGTCGCAGCGCCATTCTCTATCTTTATGCAACATATACTATATTGTCAACAGCTTGAGGCGACATGAAATATAAATGTAAGTACCTGGTTTCTTATATGATACAGTTGCTGGTTTCGAGTTTATTACATTAGCTACCTTGTGTATTTTAAAGGTATAAAATGGAACTCTTGTTACGTGTACACCATACTTTAGAATATTTAATAGTAAATTAAAGCAGAAATACGTTTTCGTTGCTTTTCCTATTATCATAAAATCTAAAAATTGCGAATGTGAATGAATATACGGGGAGAGGTTTTAAATCATTATAATAATATCAAAGATATTAATTTAATTATTACATTAAGTTGGGCTTTTTATAAATTAAAAGTTTGCGATAGCAGAACCGAATAAATTGCTTAATTCAATTATTGAACCGTATTAAAATAATTTATTGATGGGTGGCTTTTTAAAAGCTTTTCCATTTAAAAATGTAATTTGTCAAAAAGTTGGAAAACGAGGTGTGTTATTAGCATATAAATTTTAAAATATAAAACACAAGCAAGTTTTACATGTAGTAGAATAAAAAGTAGTAAATACTTTGTTAATGGCAATTCAAAGTTTCTCCTGATGGGAAAACTTTCAGACTTTTCTTTAGAACTCGTAAAAATGTATAATAGATTCAAGAGGAATGCTCCAGTTGGTAAAATAAGACACATTTTTAACATAAGTCAGTTTTAAAATTTTAAGTACCTTACAGGGACGTTTGTTGTGGATGCGGATGATCATAAAATTCGTACCTGCAACAAGAAGAAAATTGTAATTTTATTTATTTGCAAAATTGAAACAAAAATTCGCCTGATATAAATTCAAATTTACGACAATGATGAAATGACTCTGTCATATATCCATGTTGTTCAAACAATGCAAGATTTTTTATAATGCTTTTTCTATATAGGACGGAAAATTAATTTTTTATTAAACAAATTGAAATGTTTTTCATTTTGTTGTCACATCGGGTAATCACCAAAATTACAATAATAAATTGTTTTCTGTCTGTTTTTGATTTATAATGAAATAATAATCTGTTTGAAACAAACTTAATGAAATTTTCAAAGAACATGTGCAGCTAAAACGTACAACTTTAGATTTTCACCAACTACAAATAGATTAATTAATTAATCTATGATGTATATAGGTGAATAGTAAATTTTATTGTAAATTAACTCTGCAGTAATCAGAATATCAACGAACACACCCAAGGGTTTCCCTGTAATGGCGAAGTTATTGTATATTAAGTCCCCTACGCACGAACGACGTGAATGATGCTCATAGAGCAACGTGAAAGACTTCAAATTTTAGCAATATCTTTGTTTGCTTGCCTCAAAAGAACCAATCTTGTTCTTTTCAGATAACTTGAGGATTATCAGTTTTGAAACCATTTCTGTGAACTTCTTCTTCGAGGTAACCTGTAACCTCTGGCTACAAATTAAAAGTAAAAGTTTAAAAGCATTAAATCGGACAAAAGTCTTTATATAAAAACATTCAAGTTCACAAACGTCAATCAGAACTTACATGTAACTTAACCAACCTGTATGCTCTTTTGACCAGTTTTGATTTTACGATTTGCTTTCAAAACATTTGAATTTACACAAAGGTTACGTAAAACTGTTGTAATCAATAATACTAATTCATGCAACACAGACCAACATCATGTGGAACATGGATGTTATGCATTATTGCTGAACTTTTAGTTATAACTAATTATAAATAATAATGTAATTGTAAATTATCGAGGGAGGGGGGGGATCACGTGAAGGTGCGGTTGACTTTAAGGTGGGAATATACCAACATTTTAAAAAGAAAAAATATAAAACTCAAAAATATATTTTCATAAATATATCCACTTGAAACAAAAGCTTTAAACTAAAATCCTATGTAATTTATGAAACCTATCCGACCACCACAATCATAAACTGTTGGCAAATTTTGCTTCATACATTCTCAAAAGGTCAACCATAAATAATATTTTCAGGAGTAATTTCGTTAAAAAACTCCCCATCCAGTATAATAAAATCTTGGCAGAATTTTTTTATTAATTAACAAGAATGTGAAAGTAAATGTTTAGATAAATGCAAAATAAAAGTCAATATGTTGCTTACGTGTGTGTATTTGGTTTTTCACATTTGTTGATTTTTCTCGTCTTCTCTGAAATATTGTACTCGAGAGACAACAATCTAAAGTAATACGAAAGTTTTTGATTTTATTTTACGTAATAACAAAATATCGAAAAATCTGAGTTCATTACACAATATTTTAGAAGAAAAATCCAGAAAATTAATAACCGGAATGTAAACCGAACAAATTATTTTAAAATTCTCAAATTCTTGACGAGATTAATTTGACTTGGAGGTAATTAATACGACGAGCTCTTATGGAAAAATCAGTTACAGGTATTTACATCGATTTAAATTTCTAATAAATTCCATAAATGTTGCATACATTAATTTTATTAAAATTTATGGAGTTATTTGAAATGCATTAGTTTCTATAAGTGATTAATTGCTTGATATTTGTGTGGTATTACTAATAAATAAATAAACAAGCGGAAAATTACTTAAATTACGGGTGTAGCTCCAAAATTGGGAAATTTGATAATAATTCATCATACCTACTAACTTTTCGTTAGTCAAACTTTACCAAAATAATTGGAACATTTTTTAATTAAAAAATTATGTTTAATATTTATACCATCACCCAAACTTTTAATTAATTTTAAAGTTATGTATTTGTATAATAATTTCGTTTCGTAGATTACGCGAAAATGGATCGTTCTTAGGTGTTTTCCATTTTCATTCAATGCACACCCGCATAAACATCGCCGTATCTGGCGAAAAATCTTAAATAATTTTTGAATTTTAAAGAAAGCATTATTGGCTTTTCGTAATTTATCAAGGAAAATAAACAAATCGATAGGAATGTAATTTATGCGTTCTATTAAATAAATGTGATAGAAACATTTTCTTTCGACAAAAAGGTCGTTAATTAATTTAATAGCAGAAAAAATAGAAATTTAAGTGGTTTCTTCAAATACCTGAATAAACTAGATATATCAATTAGTGATATCGTGCTGTTATATTTATACCATTAAAATTCATCGTATTATTTTAATCAAAATCTCAAGAATATGTTAATATCATGTTTAAACAGGATTTTTTTGATTTTTTAAGAAACCATTCGTATTATTTTTCAGAAAAATACCGCTTTAAAGTATATAGGAAATAAATTATTCATGAAATATATGATTGTTGGATACATGAAGTTCAATATTCCAAGTCACAATTCCTAGCTTCTTTTAAAATTTTATGTTAACATTGTAACGTATCAGCAATCAATAAAATTTCTACCCAAGACCGAAGAAATTAAATTTTTTCCGACGTCGTAACTTATGTCTTCGTAAAAACGTTCATAAAAAAATTTAGAAACTCAAAGTTATCCACGTTAATAAATTTAAGCAATTACCTTCCTTTTAATAAATAAAGAGGCTTTGGGCTCTTTGTGACTACTTGAACTATTAAACGAGAAGATGCTCGAAAATAAATTAAACGATCAAGATGAAACGTTTAAAAATTTCTTTATCTTTAAAGAAATCTCTTTACAAACTTTACAACAAACTTAAAATTGATTCTTGCTTGTCTATGTATTCCTCTGAAGTGCAAAACCGTGTTCGTGGTCTTTAGCATTCAACAAAAATACAATAAGCACATCATACATTTCACCGAACAAAGTACAATACATGATGTTGCAAAATTGGCATTCATAGTAAAACGCTGAATAAAAAAGTGTCAAATCTTTAATTTACAAGTTGACTATTGTTCGGAGCATGAGCCTGCACAAATTTCAATTAGGATAAACTCGCTTGCAGTTCATTAAAAAATTTGTTTACAATACTTGGGAGAAAATCCGACTAATTGACTTCAAACTCTTTCAAGTTCATTTTAAAATTATTTAATACACCCAGATCCCCAGAAGAGGGAATTTTTGTTAATATAATTTTTACAAAACTGTGTCAAAGTAAAAGTGGTTTGGGGTAGGCTAGAAAAATATTTACATTTTTCCAAATTTGTTTAATAATAAATAACCCATTGGTTATGGTTTCCCAAAATAGAGCACTTTTAGCTTATAAATTTCTGAAATTAATTTTATGAACTGTTAATGGCAATTCCCGCAATATAAATTTTGTTTTACTTTTGTGGTGTCAAAATCTAAAAATATAACCCGACATATCTTTGAAGGTGAAAATATCTGGTTCGGTATCTAAAACCCCCTAGAGATTTTGTAAATGTAGTGTTTATGCTTCACATAACTTTTACAATAGGTTATCACCTTCCCCACGTCAAAGCAACTAGAAAATAAAAAAATTAACATCCCTTTTATCGAGTTTACGAGATTCACCAAGGGTGGTCATCTTAAATGCTCTCGTGCAGTGGATATTAGAAAACCCACCTATTTCTTATTTCTAACAGAGCTATAAAAATATAAACAAACCATAACACGCAATTTTCACGCTCATTCCAAGTTGTCTTGTCTTCATTACCATCAGGTGAATTTTTCAAAAAATTCTATTTGCATTTTTTGAAAAATTAACAAGATAGGTGGACCAAACTTGTAAATGCCTTGTATTTTAACGCCTTTTTAGGAACCCCATCGAGATTTGAAGACCGCCTGTTGCAAAAAGAAATAAGATTTATTTTACAGCTGCCACCCAACTTCTTGTTCGATTCACTAACCTAGTCAAAAGTTAAGATTATAAAAGTTTACGACACAAAAAAGAATTTGAATTAGGGTATTTTTATTGCTAAGACGGTATTTATTAATAATGGATTTGTGTGGGCTCGAAAAACAAAAATCAAAACTGCTCGACTCGACAATATAATAAACTTGAATTATATTACCCATAGAAGGATATTGTCCTTGCTCTTTATGTTAATGAACAATATTATTAATCGATTCTGAAATAATTTATTTAAATTTAAACGAAATAAAGAAATATTAAATAAATACAATATATTGTAACTTACATGAAGCGAATTGTTCTTTAATTTAGAATTTATCTTTTATTTTCTTTTTTGTTTTATTACTTTCACCGGGCGCCTGGCAAGATAATTTTATTTACATTAGCTGCAAGACAAGCATAGGAGTCGAAGAATTCACAAGAAAAGCCGGTTTGGAAGCTCGTCAGTGTAGGGTTGAAGTGATGTCTAGCGTCGTTGCAATTAATAAACATGTCGGAAGTTTGAAAACAAATTAAAACGATGCGGAAGTAATCATGGAATAAAAAACAAATTTTTTTGATAATGTGGAAATTAGTCGACTAATTTACAAGTTGATTTAAATAATTGACATTTATTAGACGTCTACATTCCATGCTTCCTACACACAGCGTGTATTCTAATAGTAAAAGTTAAATTTAGACGACTTCTAATTGCTTCTATAAATTCTTGTTTATTGTTGCATAAATTGGATGCATGTCTTTCGTAAATTTTAGTTTCCAGTGTCTACCATAAATTTTAAGGTTTGCTAATCAAGCCCCTTGCTTGCCGAAAGCGTCAAATTTGGGATTATTAAAATAAGTTTAGTTTTATGAAGGGTAAGGCAGGGCATTTTTATCGAATATATTCGATCATTTATTATCCAAAAAATGGACAGCTGTAGCAGACGGTGTACGTTGTCGACCTTAGGACGTGATTGGAAATAGCAGTTTGAAGTGTTCAATGAACAGAAAAAAGATAATGGAGATCGTGGACGTTAAGGCAGACGATAATAGAATTTTCTAACATAAAATATAAAATAACAATGTCTTCAATTTAAATGTTAATTAGTGTAAAGGGCAAAAATTAACCATAACGTTGTTTTTCGATTAGGTAAATGAAAGTGAAAATTCATCAAGGAGTGAGAAATGGTGGATAATGTAATTTAGACCCGATACTTCCTCACGTTTATCACCCGCAATAACCCGGGGTGATTTGCACTCAACCCACTCGAAGAGTTAAGGCTTCTCCACTTTGCCCTATTTCTTCAACAACTTTTCGAATCATGATTTGTTCATTATAGGTTTCCAAAAACTTTTTATCGACTAACAACTTAGCAAATATGATAATTTTCTTATGTTGCGTATCTAATAATCTATAGAACGAACTTTTTTGAGTTTCAAACAAAGCGATTGGCATTAAGTTTGCCAAATTTACTTTTTTGAACTTTATTAAGTCGACACAACAAGATAATATTAAATCGAATAAAAAAAGAAATCTCTAGGTCTAGACAAATTACGTTAAAATCATATTAAAGCAAACAATTATTATAGGTATACAGCATCAATAAATACGAATTTAAATTTTGAGAAAAGTAAGAAGTGGGCCGATTAATGCTGAAAGCTTTGAGAGTCAATTTGTTTGTAAGCTTTTGCAGGTTTCTTGTATATTGACTTTCCGCACGACGCAACATATTATTCATATCGGCGACTACGACTCTTACGTTCTAATAATTAAATATAATTTTTTTTATATTTAAATGTCAAGCAAAAACAGGTTTTATTTGCCGAGATAAAAGCTAAAGAGCGTATTTTATTAACCAGAAAATTAAATATTTTTCTCGTGGCAACGTGGAATGAAATTGGGTTGCAATTTTTATCGCACGAAAAATGGATCTCGTTACAAATTATAAATCGTGAACTGGTATGTATCTTATCAAAATTAATATGAAGAGACATATTACAAGAACAGATGCTATGGTGTCACTACCAGAAACAAAAACATCTATTCGATGTTTTATATAAACCATGCATATGACAGGCCCTTCTTCATTCTGTTTCTTCAATTACACTTAATATGAGAAATGAGCAACAAAAACTAAATCGCACTTGGCAAATTATATGAAATATAAAATTTATTTCCAAGTCTCTCAGAATTAAAGAGTAAACATTTTAAGCCAACTTTTAAATTAACTCTGTAAAAGCGAGCCTGATGGTAATTGAACTTGTACGTTATTTGCTTTCGGAGGAGCAGTAAAAACAAATATTGAAAGAGGAACAAGAACAACCGAAATTTGGTACTAAATCATGACAAATATCATTTAAAATAAATGAATTCCATTTGTGTATCTAAGTTTTTCGGCAATCCATAGTTCTAACTCTTGGGGCTTAATTAAATGATGAAAAGAAACCGAGTCCTCCGGTTCGGAGTCGTGTTTTCAAATTTTTAAAAGCAATTTAGAAAACGTGTTACGCTTTCAGTTTGAGATCAAAGAAAAGAATGCAATACAAATTCAAAGAAGCGTGTAGAACCGAGACCAGCCTCGTAACTCCTCCATAGCTCACTGACCAACTCAATGGGCCGATATAAACTACTGCACATTACTTGCAACAGATGTTATAACCACCACGAAACAATTATTATTATTATCATCATCATCGTCGTCGTCATCTAGTTTTGCCTTTTCAAAAATTTTTAACTAAACCAATTTTTCTTTAATAAAACTTTTTCTGCGCCCTTCATTTCCTTCCGAAACTTTTCCAACAGTTTAGAACAAAAAGTCTATAGGCGTAAAATGTATAATCAAATTGAAGTAAAATTTTATTAAAATTGAGCGATCAGACGTGACCACTTTTAATTTAAAAACTTTCTTGAATTGTATCCATACTTAAATTATGTTAACTCGGAAAGAAAAGACAAGTCGTCGATTTTTTCAATTAGTTTATCAAATTCAAAAAACTTGTGATGAATGTTCTGTGACCTCTACTTATTAGCCTAGGCCTATAATTAATAACGACCGACAACTTTCGTGACTTGCCACAATTCCTTATACTTACCGCACATTAGAAAGTTGTGTAATACCGTCCAACTTTTTGTGAGTTACTAAATTTTGATTATACCGGGTGCTGAATAATTTTCAGCGCTATACATAGAGATTTTACACGTAAAATCACATACAGTCACGAAACAATTTCCTCCGTCCCTGACCAAACTTATCCTTTATAAATTTGAATAAATAGGTATGATTTTTGCCATCATCAATGCTTATGCAGTCCCAAAATATTACCTTCAATTATTATTTATTTTTTCCAAAATTTGAAAGACTACAGCTTTCTATTGACGTTATCGGAAATCACAAAGTGATATTTACAAATGTAAAGTTGTGGAACGTTGGAGAAGTGAAATTTTACTCTAATTTTTTTTTTATGAAGTATACATAAATTTACATAACATTATTATTTGTGTTATAGGTTATCCATTTTCAGTTTTAAATCGCGTGTTTTCAATTATAACTTGATATAATACACGTATTTTACCCAAATTCACATCATAGAAGAAATTGAGAATTTTTTTTATATTAAATATAATGTAAAGTGTCAGAAACGTACCTATTATGTACTATTTCATTAATAATAATTGCCTGAAATTACATAATTTCTAATGAAATATACTACACAACAATGTTGGAGAATGGAAACTATAATGTAAAGTTCGGTAACACTTCAAAGTAGCTTAAATATGGCAGAATGAATTATAAATATTAAATGTTATTAATTTTGTACATTGACAAAAGCAAATAACAAATTTTTGTATATTATTCCAGTATTAATTTTCATTTACATTAAAACAATACAAAGTAAATACAATTTTACTGTGTTGTTGTTTGGTTGTGAATTAGTTTACACATCAATACAATAAATTAATATGTTGTGTAATCTGCGCAAAATTCAGATTAAATTTTAAACCATTTTACTATTGCGTAAAATTACATTTTAAGCTGAAAAACTGAAAAACCGAAAATAATGCGACGTCTAGACTTTAATATGCAAAATCCTAACTTCAGTATAGTTTACTGAAAAAAATTAATGTATTTACAATCCGGCAAACTTACAAAGTGCTGAAGATTTTACGTAATTCTTCTTCTAAATATTAGCTCAATAGTTCAAATAGAACTCGACTATATGAGATAAAGTTACGTACTGGTTTCTAAAATCATTAATTCCACGTATTCCAAAATAGAGACAGGAGGATTTTGAATAGTAGAATTCCGGACGAAGTAAAAATTATATTTTGAATGTTTTTTATTCGGAAGCAATGTAAAACTATCTCAAAATGAAATGTATTTTCGTAAGTATATTCGATACCCTTCAGACCCTTCAATTTTAAACCAAAGGTGTATGTTCTTTGATGGATCTTATTCAATAAAAATCTTTCACCTTTTCAGAACAAGTTCATCTGTTATAAGTTTTTTCAAGTATAAATTTTGTGTAATAATAATACTTGGTTAATAAAAGTTAACAAACTCTAATTTCTTTAGGCAGAAAATCACTAAAGCTAAATATATTTGTAAACAATTTTTCTGTAAACACTCCGTTTCTGTGTCAGTACCTGTCAAAGCTGAAAGCTCTTTTGTTAAATATTATACACAATCGTCAAAATTCAGGTTATACATATAACTATCTCGAATTACTGCTGTTAACTCGTCACACCAAACGACTGAATGCAAACTAATAACAATCTCCCTTGTGCTTCTAAAGAAGAAGACATTTTTTTGGTTAAATTTCATTGGCCTTGATTCACATTGGTAAGTGGTCGGTATTTACAAAGCTCTCGAAGAAGTCATAAAAGTTCTATATTTTCCAGTTGCATAAGAAGGAAAATAGAAAAAAATGACATAATTGTGTTTAAGTATAAACAGCAGAAATATAACAAATTTCGTTACTTTAAAATTGAACAATTTGTGAAGCCGTTCACGTAACATATTCGAGGTTTAAATTTTCTATAACCATCTCTGTTTTATTCCATGTAACCACAGTATGAATAAGAATATATAAATAAATTAGAAATTTTATTTACATTTGCGTTATGAACTGAATTTTATGTGAAGAAGGCAGTTAAAGTGCAATAGTTTTTCTGTAATGACCAAGTCAAGCAGTTATTTCGCTAGCTTCTTGTTGGAAAATCTCTGTGTATTTTGTCACAAAAGCAAAATAATGTGGATGCAGCTTTAATAATGCAAGAAATTTACTAGCCGGTTCTATTCGGAATACGAAATTTACCAATAAAATACTGAAATATATTTCACATTAAAAACACAAAATTAAAATAATGGCCCCATTATTTTGTTTGAAAATAAATAACCTCGGGGTTTGAATTAACTAGCCAAAGGTAAAATAAACACAACATTAAAGACATAAAATGCATCACAAAGTGTATTTTCGACATCACAAATATGTATAAACTAGCTTTCGGTGGGTACATAATATTATTGAGCTTTTTGTACATTTATTGTTAGCATAAAACACAAAACTACGCTTAGACAAATACAATTAAGCTGTTATGACAAAGCATACGAATTGTCGTAAGTTAGTTATTATAAAAGATTTTAATTGTTCAATTTATAAAGCTAACGTTGTTAAATTTATAAAAAGAAAAATTAATAAAAATGACAATTATTTATTAGTCGAGTTGCATCGAGGAATTTTCAATAACCGAAAAAAAAACTATGTGCAACGAAGCGATATAAATAAAATTTATAGTATTGAGCTTTTATCGAAAGCTTAATAAATACCTATGAGGCAAGTTCGTATTTGTATTTTATCGTTGTAGTAAATTTAAAATGTAAGTTTGGAGCTACAAGGGAACTCCCTAATTAAAACACGTTCTATTTAGATCTTTCGTTTTCCACTTTAGTTATAAAATTTAATTATTACAAAAAGTGTTATTATCCAATCTCTCGCGATAAATAATATATCGAGAGTAGCAGATTTTTTGTGCAAGTTAGTCTGATCATTGTTAATTTATATCCTCCAGGCGATAGTAAATTACTATAAATACTAAAGTTTAGTTTATTTTGAGAAATAGTAATCTCAAGTTAGTGCAAAAGCTTTTATCAGCTTCGGGGGTAAAAAGATGAGCATCAGGAAAATCATAATTTCTCTCATGAGAAAATCATGGATTATAACGTGAATATGTATTCCGTATCACCTGAAACTTTAATATTCATACGCTTTCAGACTTGCAGCGAATTTTTTGTAATTTTCTTTTTCGGAGAGCTTTCGGCCATTTTGAAAAAACTTCACACAAACTGATGACGCCAATAGTGACCCTTAAATACAAATAATGTTTACTATTACACAAAACTGACACTCATTATGTTAATGTGTCTACCTGAGCATTTATCGTCACTGAAGTAGCAAACAAAGGTGCACATATTTTCTATTCCATTGTGTGTTTTAAAGATAATGTTTCACGGTACATAACAAGATTCACGATTACATAATATTTTAAAGATACATAAGAATTGCGTTCGACCCACGTAGACGCGGATGATTTAAGAATTACAATAAAATTGTTAGTACATGTTAAGGGTGGGTTGCTTTCCCACTCCATTTATTTATTGTTAATGCAATATTCACCACCTACTACGGTACCCTACATAATGCAGAATGTTACCAACATGTTCAACGCAATGCTCACTTGGGCGTACATCGACCAACAATAAAGCTTGTCCTTTAAATTATAATTTAATGGAAATTATTTATAAAAAAGCTCGATTTTTAATCCCTTATCTCGTTCCGGCTCTTTCTATGCAGCTTACGAGAGATTACGCGGCACTAATTCAAAAAATTACAAATAAAATATTTCCAAAATTTGCATACAACATGAGATGTTTATCGATAATGCCGTAAAGCTCAAAGCGTATATATAGTATTTTAGAGGTTTACCTTTGAGTAAACACCAAAAGGTAAACTTTACGAACTTTGACTAAGGTATGACCATCTAAATGGTCTTATTCGAGGTGCTTAATTAAGGCAACAACGGAGGTAAATTTGCAACCACACAACAGAAGATTTGAATTAGATTTCAACATAATACGTTGATATTGATAAATTTGGTTAAACAACATTAAAATCAAACAAAACATTGCGGGCGTTGTCGCAAAAGGTCCTAACCGTCGTATGTTGTACCTTTGTTATGCTATCCAATCTGCCCAGCCCTTCACGCTTTGATAATCCTCTTTATAATGAGGCTACACAATCAGACTGTTATTATCTGGGGTGTAACATGCTATTTAATGGAGTTCCAGTCGTTACAATAATGCTAGATTAGCCCGGTACGATTTCAGTTTAATAGAACGCTATGTTTCAATTTGTTTGTTTAACTAGGAATACTTTCGTGTACATTCAATACCACCGAAGATTACCATCAGTTTTAGAACCATATCATTAATTTTCCTACCGTGATTAGACATTTTTGTTCGACAAGTCAATCTAACAGCTTGCAGCATAAATCATTTCTTGAAATCAATCCAATAAAATGTGTGACATAATTTTTTACTTTTTATGTCTTCATTAAACCTTTTTAAGCTGGCCCCTTCTTAAACTTATAAATCAATGCCTTTAAGTGTGTGAAGATTTAAAATGTTTTGGTGCGAACATTTATTCCAAAATTATCTTACGTAATAATTGGTAATTCACCAAATTGGCGGAAGGTCAACAAAACGTACTCTGTTTTTTTTTTTTTTTTTTTTTTAAATTTCTACAAATCATGATTTTCACGATCAAATAGAAAACTCACTTCTTATATTCTTTAAAAATAGGACGAAACTTTAAATTATATTGTCTGAACATTTTATATATGAAATGCAATACAAGTCAGCTGGCGAGCGTTTGGCTGTACAACTAATTGTTTAAATTTACAGAAAAGATTAATAATAATTATTGTATCAAACGTATCAAATACGTCTGGGGGGCAAAACAAAGAAAGACAAAATCTTACAGCTTAAACAGGTCTAAACTGATTGCAACCGAAACCTGTAAAAAGGGTAAGAAAAATTCAACAATTTAATTTTTGTTTTATTGAGTTTTTTACATTAATTTTTGATTGTCCCAATAACGATTTTCCCACGGGAAATTAGATAGAACGTTGTAATTATTATTTTTATTTTCTAAAAATGTTTGTAGCTAAGCAGCCTGCGTTATTGTCGTCAATTGAAATTCAAATCACGTAAAAAAAATTTAATAAATAAACAAAAATTGTCGAGATGTTTTGTAGAAAACATTTTGTCCAGAAAATTGAAAACCAGGTCGTTCGAGTTCCAGAATTTAAAAAAATAGGTATGTTGCTACAATGTTGTTGTAAAAAGCACCTGTTTATACCGACCAATTAAAGGAGCTCCTTAAATATTGAAATATACCAGTTTGCATCAAATTTGTAGTTACGTACACAAAAGAAGAAAATAATTGCTTGTAAGATTGTTAAATTAATTGAAGCTTTGTAGTGGTAACGATGATGTATGAATGAGCGGAGAAACAAAAAGAAAAGGAGTAAATTCTTATTACATCTCTGTATTATGCAATTATTCAACTCAAAGACCACAAACTACAACAAATGGAATTATATGTAAATTATTATGCTTCAACAAATATTCATACGATACATTCTTAGACCGTGGACGATGAATGTTAAATCAAGTAAATACATAATAAATGGTTTCAGCCGTGAATAATCTCGAATATTCTTGGTTTATGATAGCTACATCATGCTCCTTCGAGTAAGAAGAATACCGTACACCATTTAACGATATTTCAACATCCCAAGATATAATCCAAAGATAATTAAATTAATTCAAAATATTTTTATAACTTAAAAATGCGGATTAAATTCCTCACACTTTTTCTAATAATTCTTTTTGATTTATTTCAGACATTTTCGGAGATAATAAAAGTTTAAAAATTTTTACAGCAAGCGTAAAATATGTATTCTGAAAACGGCTACAAAATTTTTAACTCAATATATTTGCAGTGTGGACAGAAATGAAACAAAAGCCCATCGGGGAAATCCTTGGAAAGTGGTTACTCCTCCAGGGAATAGTAAGAGTACTAATACGCTACTCAAAAACCGGTAGTATTTCAAAAATCTGATTATACGACCTTCGTGTTTCGTATTTTTTATCGTTTAAATGCGAAAGGTAAAGGAAAGAACAAGGTTTTTAATTATAGAGCAGCACAAATCTTTTCGGACTGTCACAATAAGAACGCCCGCCGCCGTTTAAATTTGTTTTCGAATTTGGTTCCAAATAGTTGACTAAAAGCACTAGGATTTAAAAGAAAATTAATCGTTTCTATCTGTATTTTTACGTTCTTGTCAGATGTTGAAATATTAGAGATGAAAAATAAGTTGGGATTAAGAAAAGAAAAGTAGAAATTCGGCGCGATGGGCTTCGTCCTTATACAAAATTTTTGAAACATAAACCAAGGATTCTGTTACACCCCATTCGTGTCCGAAATTTTTGAGCTTGTATTTTATAGGCTCAGACAGTTTGCGCAGGGTAATTTTATAAATAAATGTTTTTTCGTTTGAATGTAGCTAATAAAAAGAACGGTGTCTCCATTTGCTTCGTACATAAAACAACTGGGCCATCTTGTAACCCTACCGAACGCCAGGATACGGTCCGCTTAGCCTTATAAAAGTCCTGACAGCTGTCGTGAACCCTAAACTAATATAAGACATTGTTTTAGTTTCTACTGCTTAGATGACCACCTAACTTTAAGTCATCAATCACACCAAAAACAAATTTAAGTTTGTTTAAAATAAGAATTCGAGATATTATAAAAACGGCCAATGTTGGAAGAATTCCAATTCAAATTTTCGATATATCATTTAACGAGTCAGTTGAATCTCTGTCACAGTCCGTTTCATTAGCTTTGCAGATCATTAAAATTGTCAGCGAATGTGTAATTTAAAAATTTGTGCAATGTTTGTTTAATTTTAAGTCTTGTGATTCACTTACACAACCCAACTAATAATTTTGTGAATAAATCATTAGCCAACAAAAGCTCACTCACTCATGCGCTTATATTTCGGAAGCGAAATGGATAAAAACGGCCCGTTAATAGATCTAAAGCGGATTCAATGTGTATCCAGTTCCGGTGGACGCACGCGATAGCGTTATAATAAACGTATCGTGGAGGCTTTGAGGATTTATAATAATCCGACATAGCCAATTCGAGTGCATTTTCAGCACATATTAAGTTAACAATATTTTAAATCGGGGGCTCATTTGTTTCATTCACAATCAAGATAAATTTATGCCTCGTAATTTGAATTTTGTTGCTAACCGATTTATAAACCAATTCCGAAACCAAAACAAGCTGAATGAGTTTTCGTCGTTCTTACGTTGCTTTTTCAATACAAGAAAAAATCTAAAAGCTTATGCTCCAATAATCCTATTAAATTTATCATTAACTGTTCCTTCCTGGACTAAATTTCTGTAAATACATAATCTGTTTTTTGTACAAATTGCTTTCGTATGCCTACACAGGGATTATTTCTCTTTTCTCATCAACATCTCCCACTATCAATTAATTCATTCAATTAGCACAAACTAACAAAGTAAGATTTGTCATCTTACGACTTTTCGTGCCACTTAAGAACGAGAAAATTATACGCTTCGTACATTTTCAACATTGCTGTCTGTAAGGAGCGGATTTTTCTTTCCGGACAATCGTATTCGATATCCGGTTTAATTTTTGTATAAAATTAATGTTAATACAATTTTATTTCTACCATTTGAAGATAACATGAAGGGACGAACTACTCGATAATGTCTAGTACTCATCGTCCACATCCATCTCGTTCATGACCCTGACAAATTCGTAAAACCAGCTAAATCTTTTCTCGTATTTCAACGTAGTTGCTCTACTTCAGATTAAGCAATCTGAGAACATTAATTTTAAAAATCGACTGACTATAATTAGGTAATTATAAATAAAAATAACAGCAAAAGGCAAAAAGAACGAAAATACGAAAAATATCAAAAAGATTTGAATTAAAATATTGTCATGTCACAAACCCTTATAATACCTATAACCAAAATTTATTTTTAACCTTACAGAGAATTCTATTTTCCGAGAGCATCTCTTCATAGTAAAATATAAATACAATATTATAAAGATGCCAAAAATTAAAAACTGTAAATGCAATAACACAATTTTTTTTATATTTAGGTTAATTTGACTTTTACATTTTATCTTTGTCCAAAACTTCTCAGTTTTGGTGGGCCTATTCATGAACCAAGTAGGTTAACCATCAAAAAGGTTTATATTTTAGAACAATACAAATATTGTTTTATGATTTAAACTCGAACAATATTAATAATTTCATGTTATTGTTGTTTATGTTTAATCATAATTTATATCCGGAGGACTTTGAAGTTGGAGGGCAAACTGCATTTGTTTAAATTTCGTTTAAAAAGGTTTTAAACTAAATATTTCCCGTTAAAAGCTCGAGACCGTAGGGTCAAAAAATTTTTCTTGAGAAAAAATTCCAAATTAATATAATAACTTGTCGATTACTTGGTTACTTTTATATTACCTTTAGAAAGTTTAATGAAAGATGAAATAATTGGTCCTAAATATTGTGTTTCAATACCTCAACAATAAAACGGTAAATATTTTTTTACTATTATTATTAATGTAAATATAAAAATATTATTTTTAGAAATAAAATATCTCTTATTAATACGTTAACATATTTTTCTTTATAAAGATGAATATTCGATAAACTTTTTTCCACGGTTTCAAAAATAAACAACTAAAAATAAAAATAATATTAAAAATAAGCATCAAAAGAAAATAATATTATTTTTTTAATAGTAAAAATAACATTAACAAAAAGAATAAATGTATAATAATAATATATTATTACTTAAAATGTATCCTCACTGCAACATTGGCGTCGGCGTCGCGAGTCAGCTCCTGATGGCCACAAACGGGGTCCATTGAACAATTTTTGTTCCATTTTGTCGGAATCTCCTCGGCGTTTAATTAAATTAACCATTGCGATGATCAATACATGTGTAATATTAGAATGCCATCAAATGAAACTGAATCCTTTTATTAGTTAACAACCACTAAACACCGACATTTCAACAAAATCAATAGTAATTGCAACAGTAAAAATGTAATGTTTGCACTATAACGCTCTGGTGAAAATTACTTTGTGCAGATGTTGTATGCAAATAAGTAACATCCGTGGCTTTAAATTTTCTAGGTGTTGCTTTATGTAAATTATAGTTTTAATTACAATTAGAAGTTTCTGCTCTGCTAATTACTCTCCATTATTAAATCAAAAACGTTTCTGAAACGTTTCTAATACAAAATTTGTGTGTGTGGATTAAAGTGTAAGTCGATCCACTTATAAGTCGTTTATCAACTTGCTAACGTTGATTAATAGGCGTTTTTGTTCAACCTATTAAAAAAAACGCATTTTATAACCAACATTTAAGTTTGTTTTCTGTATAATAATTTCAAACTTTTCCTTAAAAGGTTTCTAATGTGTGGCTCTGGTAATTTTTCAAAATCACTGACAGATATTTCTATGTTTTTACGGTCCAGCCTGTAATTATTGTATTTTGTGAAACCTACACGTTTTACACAATATTATAAATTTTATTACCTCCGAGTCGTGCTTCTAAATTATGCACACCCTGTAAATTTCAAAAATGCTAATTAGCCAGTACGAAAAAATACGATGTTCAGCGTTTTTAAAAATGAATTTTAAAACCAAATTATTGCGACATAGATTAACGACAGGAAGGCTCACTTAATTATGGCAAAGTGTAGATATTATTATTATTATTTCCAAATTACGTAGGCTAAAAACCATACGAAATGGTACAAATAATAAGAAGCTTGTTTTTCATCATTAAATAATAATTAAAGTTGGAAAATCAAATAATGAATGTTAAAAATAAACTTCTTATTAGCAGAGCCTTGGAGAATTTAAATTAAACGTTTAAGCCTGATTGACAATTTCCTTGCGCGCTTCCAAACATCAAATATAAGATTCAATTTCAAGTTCTCTTCCTGTACTTCCCACAGAAAATTTACTTTTACAATAATTAAGGAAACTGAACAATTTTTTTTATTTCGCCGAATCAAAAAAGGATGTCGAGTAGCGAGTGACCAGGTTCTTAAAGATCAAAGGAATCTTTGAGGAATCTTGGGCTTTCTCGAGCGAGACACGTGAGAATAAATAAAACTACCTCACCTTTAATTTCTTTTTAAATAACACAAATTAAAATTGGAACATTAAAGGGCATTTTATGATTGATGAGGTATCTTATTGCGGTGTTAACAAATGCAAGGGACAAACTCTCTCGATGACATCTAAAAGAATAATCAATCTCTGTTAATTATTCATGGCAATCGCATCATTACCCATGACAGTTTGAAAAAGCTATAGAATAAAAAAGGCTGATTACTTTAACGACAAATAAAAAATAGCAAACCGAGCAATACAAAACAAATGGCCGTGTATTTGCAAACCAACAGCCGAATATCTCTTTTCCTAAATTTGAAAGCACGAGCAATTTTTTATCTTCCTGCGTGCTTTATTAACTTTAACGACTTTTTGTTTATAATTCATGGAGATCCCAATCAAATGATTTTAAAAGGCTAACCGATTGACCGACATAATATTGTAGCTTATTAATTTATTTTAAAAGTAATATTTCAAAATAACAATTTTATCGCGATGAACGGATACGATGGTTTAAAAGCAAACACAAGGATAAAATTAAAGGCCACCCAAAATGTTTGCGGACACCTAAGGCTATACCACCGTGTTGGAGATAATACGTGCGTATACGAATCTGTCCAAGACTTCAAAAGGTTGTTCTTTGATCCGGAAACTTAATACGAATGTAAAACACATAATATAAACTTGCTACAGGTAAATTATTCAGAAATTATAAAATACGAAAAGCTGTTCAAACAATATCTTAATTTGTAATTACGAGGCAACAAAACGGTTCACTATCAAAATAATGCTTTAATGTGTTTAAAGAACAGGTTAATGAGTAAACAATTAATTTGTCGTTGTTATTCCAAAGAGTACTCGAGTCAAAACTTAAGATTCTAATATCACCACACCTACATTTGTATATAACACCGCTTGTTTATGTTAATTAAGAATTTCAAGTTTAGTATTCACGTGTCAAAGGAAAACTAGGTATGTATAAGTATTATATGGATTTTACTTCTTAATTAATTTTATTTTGATAAACTCGTGCAGTTGTTTGCGAATATTTAGAAGTTTCGACGTCCATTGTTCCTTCAGCGAACACGATTTACTCCGTGTTGAGTTAAAATATACAAGAATGCTTTTCAAAAATTGTTTTGCTTCATACAAAAGCAAAACGTATACAACGTATTGTAAGAAATTGAAATGGCATACCCTGCAATGCCTGATCGAAAAGAGTTTGTTTCGCGAACTTTTTTACGTTAATTAAACAAAATTTCCACTGCTGCAGATGAGAACAAAGAAGGTTACAACATTAGTGTCTTTTTGTAATTTAATTTTGCTATGAAAGATAGTTGTATTAGTTCACATTTTACCAGTGGAGTCAATGTAACTACCAAGGTTGAGTCATCAATTTTCTAAATACGATCCTGCACGTTAGGTGTTAGCATTGGTAGAAACCAATTGGGAACCAATAAATAGGAAGAAATTAATTTATAAGCAAAGCTCTCTCAAGGATAATTAGAAGTACGCAATTGAAATAAATAACTCTAGGAAACTCTATTTTCCCTTTTAATTGTATCTATTCGTAGACTATTATAGAGCTACTAATTCCTTGAATATATTTTTATTATTTATCTCGATATGCTGGCAAGCAGTGGCGGTTCATATTTTACTGTATTAGAAGGGCAACGATTAATTCGGGATCAATCATTCAACTTATGGTCAATAATGGTTCTTCACTCTCGTGATTAACTGCAGTTTAAGACAATGAACGATAAAAACCTATAGACTGACAAGATTACAGTTAAATTCTGTAAACTAGAAAAGAATATTTTAAATTCTTCACTCGTTCCAAAAATTAAGCACCAGCATATTTTATAAATTGCTTCTCTTTTCCAGATGCAGTTTCAGTGATTTTGAGAGATAAGAGTCATCGAATATGCGGGCTCACATGACAACTAAATGTGAGAACCATATCAATATTTTAGAAAACCCAAAAAATGCACTAAACACTTTTCAGAACTAAAATGTTTAAAAGTTAGCACATGTAAAATACACTGTAAGTATTCGCAAACGTTTTCACCATACTATGGCATCATCAGGCGATGAATTAGGATTCATCGCCTGATGATGCCATAGTATGGTGAAAACGTTTGCGAATACTTACAGTGTATTTTACATGTGCTAACTTTTAAACATTTTAGTTCTGAAAAGTGTTTAGTGCATTTTTTGGGTTTTCTAAAATATTGATATGGTTAATATCGAGTTACACTACCTAAACCACGTATCAATTGATTAAATGTGAGAAATTTGATAAATTTAAATTCCTCATTTAATAGGTTAATATTGGCATAAAAGTTGCTATTGCTGGAGATAGACTAGATATTTTAGGACAAATTCAATTTCAGAATTTCTTCAAAAAGTGTTCGTGCTGAAACAATCCGCTAGTGTTGATTGACAAACAAGAGACGAGTAATGTAATACGGGTGTCTTAGTAATTTACTACTTGAAACAAAACCGAACTCTCAAGCAAACGAAATAGACTGGCTGAGACGAAAATTATAATTATAGTGGCTTCTGGATGTGGCTCGGAATATTTTTTTTAAATAGAAAATTTTGAATGTTTGCCCTCCCGCTGCCGGAAGAATAAGATTTATGTGTCATACAACTTAAAGCTATAAATCAATATCTCATATAACGCTAATGATAGTTAGATAAATGTAAAATAATTTGAAATTTCAATTAAATGTCAACTGAATATAAATGACAGGATATACAATTTGCTTCCGACCAACATTAACATTTGAAGTGGTTCAAGTGTAGTAATCCGAACAACTTATGAAGGAGAAAAAATGATGGCATTAAATTATATATCACCGAAGAAGACAAGTCAAAATAAATTATTAATCCGAATAAGCATTAATATGTTTACATAACATGTTCAGCACATCATTCTTAACGTTCATGTCATCGTTATTATCCACAATTACTTTTAAGTTGTTCTACTCAACACGCAATCTGCTTTAATTCCCAATGATGGATGGATGTTTAATTCAATATCAAATTCACTATGTACCTTGGATTTTTTTCGGGAGCGCGCTTGTTTACAAATTTTCTTGGATCAAGCTTGACAAGCAAGAGGTTTCCTTAATTGTGCAAAACACGAACTATCGAGACCGATAAGAATTTGAATAAATCAGTAAAATAAGGTGATTGTAGTGTCATGATTGATCGGTAGCCTCAAATCTCTGCAGCGGTTAACGAACCGTCACGTCACCGCACCGTGCGCCGTCGTCGGAGACGCCACTACATTTTTGATTCCAATATTATTTCCTTACGTTTTTTTCTTCCAGAAACTCGATTTCGGGATGTATTTCAAGAATGTATACACTAAGAGCAGTTTATATATGCACAACCTATTTATGAATTCTTTATATAAAGAGACGGTTCATTTTTCATTCTTTTATACACCACGCTGGTGTATCAAATTTACTTTCAGTTCAACCACAAACTTTAAATTTAATACTTTCATTCAAACTCATATCTTCTTAAACTTTTAATACTCGGCAGTATTATCGCTCAATCAAAAAATATCATCGACCGAGGATATTTTCGGTACTTGCGGTTGTTTCGACTTGTTGCTTTTGCACTTTGAACAATTAACAGTGCTATCTCTCGATTCTCTCAATTAATTATAGTCATAAAATGACGTCGTTTCGTAATCAATTTTAATTAAAAAAAAGAAATATATATTACTATTACGTTTGATGCTGAATCGACTTTTCTATATGTAATTTGTTACAAGAAAATGGTTTTTATCGAATGAATAATTTTTGATCCGGATTTGTCACAAAGAATTTCAATCCGAGTCCTGATGGTATAGAGAAGAGGACCATACATTGCCGGATAGATTCATTTGTAAGAGGCAGCGGGTCGAAGCCCCAGCTTTATTCTTCCACGCAACTAATGCGAATGATTGCAGTATCCGGGATGTCTCCCTCGTGAGAATTACCTATAGCTTCTCGCTCGCTCCCGCAGGACATCACAATCACGACTCATTTCCAGGTTTCGTTCGATTCATCCTGCCGAATTGAGAGACCCTATAGAAAACACAAATAACTTTGTCGATGCATGCAGATACAAAGCTTTTCTTAGTCGTAAAACATCTCGAAATGGAAGTGCAGATATGCGTGGAGAAAGATGGTACCTTCAAAAGTCGATAAAATTTACTGTTTGCTTTTATAACTTTGGTGACAGATTAGAGGCCATTGTTAAATTCTCTCTGAGCGGCGCGGCTTAACCAGCTTACCTCCATTATAATAAAAGAGACGTATCTTCCGCGAGCAGGTAGCTTCAACTCGTTCTCCAATAAATTTTGGCCAAAAAACCCAGTTTCCAATTGTAATTAAATTATAGTCGAGGCGTCAAACCTACAACATAAGTTTCACATATTTTAAATATATTGGGGATGTTCAGCAATCCGCGAAATTGAGTTTCTTTACTTGGTTTGAGTTTGACAGAACACATTTTAGTTTGTCGTATGTTGGTTTGCGATTCTCCCTATGCGAAATCGTTTGACGCTATATATTTGCAAGCCCGGTTCCAATTTCCGGAAGGTTGCGACTACCAGAATGGCGAACTTCCGATTGTACTTTATATGAACGAGAGAAACTCTGTTTTCTTTTAGGGAACGCCGAGTCCGAACTTGTATTTCGTCAAAGATACGATCGCCGCACCACACTTGCTGACTTCAAAGTAGGTTAAATAAAAACTTTTAGACTTTTTCACAGCTTGCAGAAAACTTAACTAAACAATTATAGCAATCGAACACAACTATATTGGCTTTCAAATTTGTATCGCATAAAATAGGACGTGATAAAAATTAAATGACGATGAGCAAACGCATTAATTACCATTTTCTACATTAAAGGTTTTAATAAATCATGTGTTTGTTGCCGTTGACTAAACCAGATAAAACCCTTTAGATACAAGCGAGTGATTCCACTTTTAATAAATTTTCAAAAACAAAGTTCCAACGAGAAATATTCTTTCCAGAGCCCGATTTCTTTCAATATTTAGTGCCGAAAGGAGTAATTGACATAAAACTGAACATTAAGTTTGCAAATCCACGACTGATTACGATGACAGGACTACGAAGTTAATATTATGGTTTTCGATCAATCAATTTTTGCCAATTTTAAAAAGCGATTGTCATTAATCTTACTTGTATAATCTTAAATTTGGTTTGACATTTCGAATTTTCGAATTTAAAAAATTAAATTATAATGAAAATCTTTTTTTATTTTATAAATTGAATAATTTTTAAGGTAACAGACACTAATTAAGGAGCACCGTTGCACAGGCAGAGCTATTACTTACAAAAAAATTATATATTATATAATATAATTATTATTATTATTATTATTATTATTATTATGTGCTAAAATATGATACTTCGGATGTCCTTAGTAGAATCTTGAAACTTTTCTCGCTTAACTCATTATTAAGTAGGAGTACTAATTAATGAGTTACGATACAATTAAAAATCTATACCTACTTATATTAGCAGGTCCTCTGCTTACAAACAGCTTTTACAAATTTACAAAAAATAGCTAAATTATGCTTCTATACCTCCAAATCCGGCAACCAATAACATTTTAACTTTTTCAGAAGTTGGAAAATTGAGAGAAGAGAACGGAAAATTCTCTCTCCCCGATAGAGATGGAAAATAAACCATATTGCTATGTATATTAAGAAATGTTGTAAATAAAAAGTAAAGAAAAATCCCACCGACATTAAGGTATTTAGAGGAAGCTCAGCTAAAGATATGTTTACTAAGCTGGGGCAGTGGCTCTGCGACTGAAGTCGCAGTGAATGCTTTCTTATGGGAGTGTTTCCTTAGAATGTAATCTTTGCAGGCGGCTCTGAGGTAACACTCCCATAAAAAAGCATAGAGAGCAGTCACTGCGACTTCAGTCGCAGAACCCCAACCGCAGCTTAGTAAACATATTATCTTTAGCTGGGCGAAATTATCTGCACCAACACTAAGGGCTAGTTAAACGTTAGGTAAAAGTTAATCCAGAGTCAATTGATGTCAATCCTATCAGTCTATAGGAAAGACCCTTATAGGAAAGCATGATTAATAGAGCTCGGATTTATATGCACCAAAATACTTGAAAATATGCGCATATATATGCACCGAATTTCCTTAAAATATGCACTAAAATTGATAAAAATAGATAAAATATGCATTGATATGCAAACTAAAAGATATCTAGTCTTCGAATTTTTCAATTTTTTTTTTCAAATTTTACATATCTGGTCGAATTACGTATAATTTATAAAATTTTGCATATTTTCAACCTTTGGTATATATTTCAGTAAATTAAGCATATTTGGGCCACTTTTGGTGTCCAGCCGCAGCTAAAAATTTATATCTTTCTTGCTTTCATATTAATCATGCTTTCTTAAGGCAGTGTTTCCTATAGACTGATGGACTCTGGATTAACTGTTACCTAACATTTAACTAGCCCTTAGTGTTTGTGCAGATAATGTCGCTCAGCTAAAGATATGTTTACTAAGCTGAGGCTGGGGCTCTGCGACTGAAGTCGCAGTGCGTACTTTCTTATGGGAGTGTTTTCTTAGAATGCACTCTTTGCAGGCGGCTCTGAGGTAACACTTCTATAAGAAAGCATTGAGAGCAATCACTGCGACTTCAGTGGCAGAGCTCCAAACGCAGCTTAGTAAACATATTATCTTTAGCTGGGCGAAATTACTGCACCAACACTAAGGGCTAGTGAAACGTTAGGTAAAAGTTAATCTAGAGTCAATTGATGTCGATCCCATCAGTCTATAGGAAACACCCCCATATGAAAGCATGATTAATAGTTTTTTTTCAAATTTTACATATCTGGTCGAATTACGTATAATTTATAAAATTTTGCATATTTTCAATCTTTGGTAAATATTTGAGTAAATAATGCATATTTGGGCCACTTTTGGTGTCCAGCCGCAGCTAAAAATTTATATCTTTCTTGCTTCCTTAAGGCAGTGTTTCCTATAGAAACTCTGGATTAACTGTTACCTAACATTTAACTAGCTCTTAGTGTTTGTGCAGATAATGTCGCTCAGCTAAAGATATGTTTACTAAGCTGCGACTGGGGTTCTGCGACTGAAGTCGCAGTGAATGCTTTCTTATGGGAGTGTTTCCTTAGAATGTAATCTTTGCAGGCGGCTCTGAGGTAACACTCCCATAAAAAAGCATAGAGAGCAGTCACTGCGACTTCAGTCGCAGAACCCCAACCGCAGCTTAGTAAACATATTATCTTTAGCTGGGCGAAATTATCTGCACCAACACTAAGGGCTAGTTAAACGTTAGGTAAAAGTTAATCCAGAGTCAATTGATGTCAATCCTATCAGTCTATAGGAAAGACCCTTATAGGAAAGCATGATTAATAGAGCTCGGATTTATATGCACCAAAATACTTGAAAATATGCGCATATATATGCACCGAATTTCCTTAAAATATGCACTAAAATTGATAAAAATAGATAAAATATGCATTGATATGCAAACTAAAAGATATCTTCTAGTCTTTGAATTTTTCAATTTTTTTCTTCAAATTTTACATATCGGACGAATTAGGTAAAATTTGCAAAATTTTGCATATTTTTTAACATTTGGTGCATATTTAAGTAAATAATGGATATTTGGGCCACTTTTGATGTTTTTTGAAGAATTTTAAGAGTGAAAATATAAAATTGTTATTAAATTTACCAGTTTAATCATTTATTTTATTTCATTTAAAGCAATTTTATTTTTATAATTTTCTAACTAAATTACAAATAAAATTAAATTATGAAATGGTAAACGGAGTCTCAGGTTATTCGGACAGGTTAGCCAACGTTTCGGAGAATTATATTCTCTCCATCTTCAGGGCTGATATGGAAATATTATATAGGGATATAGGGAAATATTACTATTATCGACTAGATTGACTAGACTAGATCTCACTAGATTTTTATATTAAAATACGCTGAATGTTAAACATTTAATTTATACATGTTAATCATAACTTTTATATTTTATACAGTTTTAATTTTTGACAACGTTGAATGTAACCACAGTATTGGCCTATTCGTCCCACGTACCATCAATTTTTTAAAATCAAACAACCTTACCATTTTTACTTGTTTAGTGAGTGTATACAGTTTTTAAACATTTCACGTACTTATTGTTGAACGTTTTGTTTCCATATCAGCCCTGAAGATGGAGAGAATATAATCCTCCGAAACGTTGGCTAACAAGTTATAAATTTGTTTGATTTAACCTGTCCGAATAACCTGAGACTCCGTTTACCATTTCATCATTCTACTCGGACGAGATTCTGTTTTCACTAAAATTAAATTAAGTAAAACAATTGCTTTAATTTACCAAATTACCAAAAGTGGCCCAAATATGCCCAAATATGCATTATTTGCTCAAATTTGCACCAAATGTTGACAATATGCATTTTGACAAGCAGTTTTTCAGATTTTGTTCAGATTTCATAACGAATCTGTTGGCATATCAATATTAAAGAACATGCAAAAGCATAAAACCCGAGCTCTACTAATAAATAATATGTTAATATGTTTGCTTCCTCTGTGTATAGACTACAATTCCTGAGTGACAAACTAATATTTTCAAACAAATCTCGGAGGGCTTGACGATAGAAAAGCACTCGCAAAGCCTAAAGATGGTTGTGTTGCATTAGGGCGAGTCTTCGAGAGTTAGATTAAAAATAATTATTTTTAATGATTATTATTAATAATAATTAATAATAAATGCAATTTACCAGATTTAATTTTTATGTCAATATTTGTCGAATCTATTAAATTTGGTGTACAATTCATTTTCTCTGTGCTTCCACGCTCCAAGGGTACTGTCCCCGGAGAAAAGCGTTATCCTTGCTTATTTACAGAACAAAATATGGCTTTTTGATTGATTCAGCAAATTAGCAGGGATATAATCTCCTTTAAAAAATTAAAGCTAGTTTGAAATTGTCAGGAACATAAAAACCAGTTTAACGGTTTGGATGACAGAAATTTATAATCATTATTAAATTCGAAAATAATATTAGACTTAAAACTAATTTTAATTTAATTCAATTTACGGACAAACCAATTTACATTCTACGTAAATCCGTAAGACCAAATTACATATTATCAGTAGATGTTATTTATATTTCATTTTTTACTTTTTCAAGTGGCTTCTACATTTTCCTTTTTTGGAAATTTGTTTCAAATTTCTGAACTTATCTAGATAATTAATCTATATCGTAATCTGATAGGAGAGTGTAGGGAATTAAATATATTGCTAATATAATTTATATAATACTGATTAAGTGCCGACACCCCCAATGTTCCAGGAACATTAATCTGCCGATATCGGACAGTACATGTCTGTGGTAGCCAGCTACGATTTTAGGGTAGTAAAAGAATTGGAGACCCTAGGGCATCACGCGCGAGTGGGCTCGAACACAACCTAAACTAAAAGTCAGGATTAAAGTTTCCTAAACTTGGCCATATAAAAACCTTTTGGAGCTTGTTAGGTATATATACGAAGTACGTAATTGACCATAAGATGTTACTATAAATAAAACCAAAGAAATAAGATAGCCCAAACTGTTGTAATTAACTCTAAAGTTGAACCAAGGTAATTTTCAAAATAATGGTAATTTTCGAATAGTTGATTACCTAAGCCAATTTTAAAGCTTTTCATCAATTAGCAGCTAACTAAAATTTATTTTAATTTTGTTCGACACCCAAAAAGAACACACGAAATAGATAAATGTTCGCCATTGATCAATGGATTTAATTAAAGTCCGTTAATTCGAAATGTAATACGATGTAGCTTTAGTTGGAACTTGGCGTAGGAATTTCTATTAGATAAATCGTTTACTTTCTTAAGGAAAATTTTTCCAATTTAAAGAAATAAACTAATTGGCTATTTCAATTTCAGCAAAAAAAATAATTAATAATATGGCAAATTAGTATCTTGTTTTATTATTTAATTATTTATTTCTAGTCTTTTCGCCCACGTCGTAATTATAATTAAGATTTCTTATCTAACCAAAAATCACGTTCAGCAAAAAAGAAAAAATTGCATCCTTGAAGTAATTATTAAAATGCAAACTGACAATATTTGTTCTTCCCTAATGCATATTAATGATCCTCGATATCAAAAGTAGGCAGTTTAAATAAATTAAGAACATCATAAACATTCTCCTTTAATAATAATTGAGCCATCAATAATTTTTTTTATATATTTTTCCATATCATGTTTACCTTCTCCGCTTCTCCAATCTATAATTAAAAGCTCGAAGAGTATAATTTTATAATTAACAATTTAATTCCCAATTAAAAGATATCCTTTAGTATAAAATTATTATTTAATTGTTTCGAAAAGGGCGAAATGTCTTTTTGTCAATTTAAAACTTCAGCTTAAACTTATTAGAATTTATTGAATTGGGACTTAGCGTTTGTAATAATAAAAAGTTACAAGAGGGGTTGCAATCTTCCAGAAATGGGGAAATACTCAATGGCATGCTTTATTCGTTTAATATATTGAACAACATAAATTACGTGTACTAAAATTTAATGAATCAAAAGCTCCTTATAATAATTATTAGGATGGTAGAATAAGGCAGGAAAATTATTTTATCATTCTCTCATTATGATTTCGAAAGGTGGATAAAAAAGGAAGGAAGGAAGGAAGGAAAAAATTTCCATAGGTTCTATCTGAAAAATGGTCTTCCATTATTTTTTTTCAAAGGGAACAAGGAACATCATATTATCTAATAAGAGACGGGCGTTAACACTTTATCTACAATGACACGAAGGTATTGTTGAACATTTATTGTGTCACAAAGGAATCGGGAATTTTTACAAAAACGATGACTGGCATATTTTCATTTAAACCATAATTGTGGGGATTGAGCTTAGTCTTCAAAATATTTATTTTTCTAAGTAAATAATTCTTCTAATTTAAGGCTGAATGAAGCCATTTGTTCCGATGTGGGGGAAAATAATCCTAATATCTAACCCATTCAACTGAAAAAATAAATCTCTGGTTACCAAAATTTAAAAAAATTCACCCAGAGAAGCCTAATTGAAATAAAATTAAATCTTAAAGGGTAGAGAAGTACAGCTTGAGATTGAATTTCTATTAAAATTTTATTAAAAAATCAAAATGAAAAAAAGAATAGTGTCACTGATGTGATTGATGTAATTAGGTATATTAAAGAGAGATTTGCATTTTATATGAAATTTTCAAACAAAATTATTTTAATTTAAAATGCAAATAGGGAATTACATATATCTAATTGCAGTTAAGAAGTTTTTGCGGAAAATCGCAATAAAATGTTAATAAAAGTTCAATGAAAATCTCAACGTCAACTGTGTCAGAACGCATATAGTTTCTCTACTTTTAAAGTTTTAATTAAGTTTTAAAATAATTTTTAAAGCCAACTTTCTTTATTACAGACTTGTTTGTTCGAAATCGGTAATTGTTAATTGCACTGCCCCCACGTTAGCAGTTTTAGTGATACCTACATCTGAGATAATTATACCTTATGAGGTGACGTTACAATTTACTTTTTTGAAAATATACCCACGTTTAATTGAATTGTTAATTAACTCAATCAAATATTGTATTATAGTTCAAACGTTTACTTTAGATTAGTTCTGATTTGAAATTTGTACATTCATTAAAATGCTAATAATGCTAGCAAAATTTAAATGATTTTTAGCTTTTAGCAAATTGAAATAATATGGGTTCCAAATCAGGATGCACAGGTTGGCTTCCAATTATACCTTAGTTGTTTCAGAAATATCAATTTTTGTATATTGCATTATCAGTGATAATGAATGAAGCTTAAAATATATAAACAAATGATATACTACAGAATGGTCTAGAGGTCAGTGTTGTAAAATTTAAATTTGGGCCAACTCCAGCTGGATACAAATTTTGATTATTCATTTAATTATTGTTTTAAAAAAATGTTTTTTCTTTTTGTTTTTAATTATTACGCACTGTGCGTAATAAGTTCCTCATATTGCGTAAGCTGATATTTTGGTCACCGTTCAGATTTCACGTTATCCTGTAGGTCGTAGGTCCCGTAATGGATGATTATCCATGTAGTACATCCAGGCTCAAGTTTAGGTTTCTAACTAATTTTGTCGTATATTTTCTAGCACGAATGAAATTTCAACGTTTGAAAAATACAACCAATTAGATACCAATAACTTCATAATGTTTTCATCATACACAAGTTACTGAATAATGTTGTCTCATAATAAATCATATTTGACGTTGATTGGTAAGGGTTGTGTTATTTCACATTCGCGAAATATTTAATTGAATAGCCTCGCGTGATTGCAATGTATACAAAATAATTTCAATCAACTGAATCTTCCTGCACCCATTCATCGCTCAAAACAGTTAATTTTTTATTTTTATTTATACAAAATTTTTGTTCTTGTATTTTTTACATCGTAGGAAAATCGGGGCTAACTGGCTATACGAGTTCATTTTAGATTGATGAGATGTGCATCTGCCAGTGTGCTGTTGCATTTTTTCTAAATAGGGGAAGGTCAAACCTAAACTTTGGAAAATTCCCGAAGCCAAAGTTTTGCACCTACCAGAATGTGTCTTTGCCAAAAGTTAGTTGTTCTATAAATATTCTAATACAGTACAGCCTCGCTTATCCGGACACACTTTATTCTGGACACTCCAGTAATCCGGACATCCGGACGGCTCTTCGGACATTTTATATTTTTTATCTCTGCAAACCGGACGAATTTCTAGTTGCAATTTCAAATTAATGCAGTTCATCAGTTTTTTATTTTATTTTAGCCTTTACATTTTTTCTGATAAACTAGAAAGGTGAAAAGTTAATATTTATAGCAAGAAAGTTGATTTGGGAGTAAATCTGTCCCCAGAAATTGTAAAAAAAATCATTAAAGATGATCGAATTTTCCGTTTTTCTGCTTAAATTTTTCACTTATTCTTGCTGTTTATTTCAGCAAAAATAAAGCAATCACACAGAACATGTACATATATGCAAGTTTTCAGTTTTCACAACCGGGGGGTCTGTAAGTGTGTTAAAAAACACAAATAGCAAACAGATTTCGATTCCAGTTTTAAAGTTGTGATTCCACTGGGCATTACTGGATCTAGGTTACAAAAAACATTTGGAAAAATCTATATAAAGCTAGGTTCTGGGACCAATTTTGTTTAGGTGTACTGGAGGGTGTTCCACACCCCCCAGACCCCCCGGTTTCAAAAATTGAAAACTTGTGTATGTTTTCTGTCAAACTTTCAAAAACAAAATCCCTAACTTTTCCAAGTCTTCCTCTAGATCAGGCGTTGGCAACCTGCGGCTCTTTTGATGTCGAGATGCAGCTCTCCAGGTCCACGCACAAATATTACCTAATAATTTTATTATTATATTTTCAAAACTCATAAAAAGTATTATTCTGCAAAAAAAAAACTTTAAACAGGGTAAAAACACAGGATAAACACTGGATAAAATACCATAATATTGAAATAAAAATGTTAGTGGAAAAAACTGGGAAATTTTGTAAATTGTAAGTTTTGGCTCTTCCGTTTCAATAGGTTGCCGACCCCTGCCCTAGATCAAAATTAAAAACTTTTCAAATTTTAAAAATTGTAAATTTTTTATTTGTCGAATTTTCCAAGAATTTTTCCTAATTAATTCCACGACTTCTTCTCAAAAATAAAAAATTCCTCGACTTTACCTGACCAAATTTGTGTAATTCTCAATTCCTTTACTTTTGCAAGTGAAAATCCTGCTTAAAAATTTGGTCTAATTTTTAATTTTTCGCCCCCCCCCCCTGGCCCCTTAATATCACAAACTACAAGTCGCTGCTTAATCCATATTGCGATCAGGGGCGGTTCCAGAATTTTTTCTGTTTTGAATTGGTTAATTTTAAATTACCAGCCTAAAAATATTAAGTGATTACGGTGGAGTGATGGATCAGTGCGGCCTTCAGGCCGCACAACCTAGGCAATCAAACATCTTTTTTATAAATCTTTTTAATATAAATTTGTCATCTCATATATTTAGAAATTGTCAACTGCAATTCAGATTTGTAAACTGCTATTCAAAGATAGACAACTGTAAATTCAGCTTTGTTCAGAACACCCCCCAGACTCCCCCCCCCCCGGTTTCCAAAACTGAAAACTTTTTGAGAGTAAGTGTGCATTTGTAGGTTTAGGCTATTCGCACTGAGTAGTACCGAGCACCCCAGTATCCAACTGGTTGTATAAAATTATTGCCACAACATATAAATGTACCTATTGGTTTTTTTTTAAGTTTTATTTTGACTTTCTTATTATTTGTTAATTTTGTTTAGTTTAGTTTTATTAATGTAAACTATATAAAATAAAATAATTGAATAATTGATACATACGTATCAACGGTTTTAATCAATAAAATAAGTAAAAAAAAATCTCGTTAATTCGGAAAACTCGGTTATCCGAACAAACTCAAAACTATATCTGTCCGGAATAACGAGGCTGTACTGTATTACAGAAAAGTGTAAGACTAAATTGTATTAGCTAATTATATCTACAATAATTTATTGATATAATAATAAAGCATTTATTTAGTCGTTATGAAACACTACAAGTTAGAAAATCAATAAAATGTAGAAAAAAACGTACATAAATTAAAGTGTAAGCTAAATAAGGATTTGTAATACAAAAATATTTTCAAATAGTAATCTAACAAATTACGAATGTCTTTAATATTATTTTAATTAAAATTTGTAAAAGGAAGATCATCTAAATCACCTGTAATCCAATAATTGCAAAATAATATTTTACCAACGTACGAACTAGCCCGAGTTTCTCCTCTTGTATATTTTAAAAAAAATTGAAAGTCCCATTAAAACAAAGGGATCTTCTGTTTAATTTTCGTTGTACCAAGTCACTGGTGATCTATAGAACAGAGAAGGTCTGTACAAATCCCAAAACCACAACTTAATTAAATTACCAATGATTGTTTTGGTCAGAATAGTACCGATTATGTAATAAAACATTATTGGGAGCATCTTGTCAAATTGTAATTTAATCTCATTTCAACTGACAAAGGTAAATTGATGGTATTACATGGAATACATTTTCAATATAGTAAAGCTATAACCAATTAAAATTTTCTGTTACACATTTGGCGTTAGATAATTTGTAACATTTAACCATGAAAGTGACAGAAAACAATGCATACTAAGCAGTTGCTGCTGGTACTTTTGTAAACGATACGAAGATTTTTTAGTTTTCTTCATCAAGATTTTTACACTTTTAATTAAGTTAAAGCAATGAGTTCCAAGTTATTTGAGATGCCTATCAATTTTTGTAATTATTCTACTAATATTTCAAGTTGTCAGCTCCTACTTCGAACGGCTATTAATTAAACATACAAGGTGTAACATGTGAGTGAATAAACAATAATTAACCAAAAATTTTAAAGAATTTTATCAGCAATTTAATTGAGCACACAATTGAAATTAATTATCTCGTAAATTTTTTAAAAACCCACCTATTAATAGAAACATGACACGAACTTTTTGGTATTTTTAGAATAAACTTGCACTCCCACTTTGCTATTAATAAAAGAAACCAATTAAGCGCCACGTTTTGAGAAACACTGGTTTTTTAAGTTTCATCTTTTACGCGGTCTGCATGGAAAAATTAAATTTTAATGTGGAAGCTCTTGATTTTGAAAGTGTAATTGAATGTAACCGATGAACTATTTAATTAACACCCGGTCTGCTTGGTAGGAAAAAGTTTTGAGTTAATTGCATATTCATAATAATCGGACAGGTTTTTAATAAAAAGGAAGTCTATTTAATTTATGACTTCGATTATCATTTCTGATGGTTACCGGCTTAAAAGGTATTATTATTATTAACTGAAATTTTCTCAGCATACACGCACTTTATTCTCCCGAGATATTATTATTATTAGATACTTATATCAAAATCTTTAATAGATTTTATAAATCAATATAATTACAGGTAATTACGATCAAAATTGAAATTCCTAAATTATTATTGAATGCGTCACCGATGCGTTATTTATATAATATCGGGTTTTGTTTCCTCGAAACACTATAATGAAACGATTAATTCTTTAATTAATATGCATATCCTACACCAGTGCTTTCCAAAAGTTATCGTTTTAGAAGCCTCTCTTGTTACTTCTGAGCCAATACATCTTCACGGATGATTAATTTGCAAGAATTTAAGCTGGGCCCCGGTCTGATACTTTGTAAGGACATTCCAACCCCGAAAATGAATTGATGCAATCGGCGTGGTTAAAAAAGTTCAGTTTGGGTCTTCCGTTGAAAAGATGGTAGAGCACAAAGAATTGTATGAGCACAGACAAAAGATTATAATTTTTTTTGTTTTGGATTTTCTAAATAAGGGTATAAATATTCACAGTGCCTTCTCGACATATAAGTTAGATAATTTAAATGCATAAAACTACGTGTGTACATAATAAATAATCTACTTAAACTAGGCTAGGTTAAGCTACATAAGAAGAACGATGAACTAAGAATGCAATCAACGCCCAACAGAGGGTAACTTTCGTAATCCTCTTGTAGAGTTTCTAAAATAATAACGCGATAGGTGTGGGTTTTATCGAAATTTCTGTTAAGCATCTTTTCGAATTATAAATAGAAGATCAAACTTAATAGAAAATACTTTTTTCTCAAAGAAACATTTCAGCACTATATTAAGAAATGCCTTAGCTAAAAAAAGTCTTTGTATCGATCTTCTCGTGATAAAATTAAATTTGAATGCAAACAGCGTGTGATTCGTCTATTTAGAAAGATGGAAATTTATTTTGCTAATTATATTTTTGAAGCTTCCGATAAATACTTCAATGTCTATCAATAATAAACAAATCCAAACTTTGATTAATATTGACATATTAATCAAAATATGTTAAGTAATTTATTATAATTTAAACAAGTCACCCAAGTGTTAGTAACGTTTTGCAAATACGTGATTGACATTTTCAAAATAATTCCGGACATCGAGTTGTAGTAGTGTATTATAGAGAATTATCGGAACAAATGAATATAAAAAGAATAAAAATGACGATGTAAAAAGCTTCGTTATTTGGAAAACTTGATCGTGGATCCGTTGATTATTATTTATAAGAGAGACGCAAGCGGACTTGATTCTTTGGAAAGGTTCCATTCTGTTCGTAATGGTCACTTTGTGAAAGTCGAAACGTAGAAAGATAACAAAATATCAAATAATATAAAGAGAAGAAAAATAAGAACAAAAAATACAGGACACTCCAGTATTAGTTTTAAAAGCAAATGAATTATATATCTTTATAATTTGCGCCATGCAAACTTATTCCCAAAATCATGATTTCCACTGCCAGGAGATGGCAATGTGGAGAATGACGTGTTCTCTCGAGAGCCATTTTACTGTTTGATCTATGTTGTCAAAACTAATTAGTAAAGCTAGAAATTTAGCCATAGTTGAACTTTATATTCACAAGAGTGGGAAAGCTACATTTTTAATATAGCACAATTAGTGAAGAAAAATCCTAACGCACAGTTTTGGAGATCCCTATTAACTTGTTTTGCTTTTTACATTATCTCGAGGCTTCATTTAGCTATCAGCTGATAATAATGTTCAATGTAGGCAAGTTATTAATATAATAAACGATAGATTTAAATCTAACGATGCTGGCACATCGACCAAGAACAATAGTGCATCTGAGAAATGACCACCTGTCCTAGATAAGGATGTGTCAATACTAAGATTTATTGTTATTAACACAAGCACAGACAAATACATAATATAATATTAAGTATTTTATCGATATTGCTTTTTATTTAAAAATGCTGATGACAATATAATCATTGCTTATTGGAGTAAGAAATCTCCAATCACCTTTATACTCAACTTTCATTTCCCAGACCAAATTTCTTTACTGGCCGCCCAATATAACTTTTAAGCATAACTTCAATATATCTTTCGGCGCTACTTCGCCATTTGAATTAAACATTTTCACCCTGAATTGGAATAAAAAATCACCACTCACCTTTGTACCTATAATATCAACAGAGTTCGTGCCGTTAGTTTACTTTGTGTACTAAAAGTTTTTACTGGCCATGTGAATAAGAAATCACCACACGAAACTTGGAAAAGTCGCCTAGCTCGATGGCCAAAATAAATACCAAGTCCTTCTAAAAACATTTGTCTAGTTTTCCGACTAAAAAATTTATCTCTCATTTTGTTCAATTTACTGCAACAGTGCAAAATTCGGCTATTTTATTTACTATACATTTCTCGATGGAGTCATGTGTGCTTTCTGCTAGAGGATTTTCGTCGAGAAAGGAATAATTGTAAGGGGAAAACAAAAAGTTAAATTAATTACTGCAATTATTTTTCTGGTTCCCTAATTTGAAAGAGTGCCAAAATACATATTTGACCAGATTCGGTATATAAATGTCAAAAATAATGAAGCCAATTTAAAGTTGGCTGTTTTTCTTCGTTCCAAAAAAGGAAGTGATAACACAAAAATAAAAGTCGGAGTAGATAATAAACCTTGAAATTATAAAATTAAGTGTAACTGTTCAAAGGGACAGAGACGAGAGAGAGTCTTGTGTACATAGGAAAGTCAATTCGAATGTCATTATTGACGCTAAAATGTGCTCAAAGTAAAAATCAAACAAAACAAGTTTCTTTACCTGCAGGACAGATGCATTCTGGTACATCTCTCGTTATTCTTTTGTGAGCACCTAAAAGCATTTGAGTTGCAGCAACTTCCCTCGCGACTCCTTTCCGAAACTGTTGGTTTGCTTCTCTACGAAATCTTTCCATGAAAACTATATTATCGTCAGACGATTGTCTTTCTAGTAAATCAATTCTACTTTCTAAAATATTTAGTCGATTTTGTAGTACGGCTTCTTTCCAGCCACTGTAAACACTTGCGGTAACACACACTGCACACAAAACACACATCACCAAAAACTGTCCGGAAGAATTTGTTTTGGACGTTGCATCCATTTGGATAAATTTAAAATTTCGTTTTTTGTCAGGTATGTCAATTTTTTTAGCCAACGAGGGCGCAATTGGGGGATCCATGTCTCACCCCTTCTGTCGCCGACAGGACAATACAACTAGTTACTGCACCATTTGTTAACATAAATCAATCCATGCGAAAAAACCAAATAACGACATCGTTAATAATAGGGGTGGCGGACATCACTTTGAAATTTTAGTTTGCGCAAATTTTTTTTTCGACAATTAAAAATTACTCGAAACAAGACGAAAAATAAATCCGAAAGAGGAAGTCGTACAAAATAATTTAATTCGAATGTTAGGGGTGGCGATTTCGAAAAGCGCGTGTTTAGATAATCCCGAAAGCTCGCAACGCGACGACCGTCACTAAACGAAACCGTGACCACTTCTATCGCGACGCTTCTACAATATCTGGGTATTAAAGCTCGTTCCATTTTCCAAGTTTTATTCGGCTTTTCTCGTCCATCTCCGCTCATTAAAACGTGTTTTAATGAAGAAGATTGATTGAAGTTTATTTTAGTTTTGAAAATAAATAAATTACAAAGAATTGTTATCTATAGCGTCATTCAAATTGTTTAACCAGTAAAAAAGCTCGTTCGCTTTTAAAACGCGAGTTCAAAGCATTGCGACTACGCTACATAAATATTTTGCATTGCAAATTCGCTACCACGACGTCAAATAATAAACACAACACACTGATAATAATTAATTAATAACTTAAATAATATCGATACGCTGATACGAGGTAACGTCGGGATGATTCACTTAAAGGGATGACTAACTCGAATGTTTACTTTGAATTTATTGATTAGCACAGGTAACATAAAGCAAATAATTTTTTTACCTTTAGATTGTTTTAATTTCATAAAATAGCAAACTGTAAACAATTTTAAAACTAAACTTTGGTAAAATGTGTTTATTTTTCGATAGATCCCTTGCCTAACAACGTAACGGGGCGAGAAAGTTAAATTTGTTTGTTTTCAATTATCTAAAAATATATGCTAATTAAAGCTCTCGAAAAGAGAGAAAAATTCGGAACGATAATATTTTTTTAAAGCAATTTTTAACCAAAAAATATATTAGTCGCGTCAAAAAAACAATTTAAAAGTCTCTTAATAAAGTTTACAAACATAAGGCATGTATTTGTCATTGTCGTAAATAACAAGCTTATAAGATAATTATCTTTACAGACTCGAAGATTTTACCTGGTTTTTGTATTTTCAGACACAACATTGGGCTTACCTTTAAAGTGGAGAAAAGGAATCGAGTTAAGTGGCGAATGTAACCGATATTGTCAATAAAATTATAAGACCATCACATTTAAAAGTTGATGATTTAATTCAAACATTGACTCGGTAATTCGATGATATTAAAAGCTTCGAAATAGGATTAAAAATTCCAAGTTGTTTTCGGAGGATTTTAAAAGATTGCTCTGCAGATTTACCGATTCTGGTACCTTTTGGGCCACCCAGCATTCACTCAAATTTATTAAAAATTGAATCTGACATCTAACATTTAAAATAAATAGTCAGTAAATAGTCATTATTAATATTACAAAAAAAATAAATGTAAATATTCAAAGATAAAAATTAGTAACAAAATTAATTATATTAATAAGTTAATGCAGATTTTATACCGCTTACACAGTTATAGAATATTTAATATCTCTTCACTGGTTCCATATCTATAAAAAGCTAGTAATTTTAAATTACAATAATTTATATAATAATTATTACCCAGGTGCGGACTGGCTGTGTCGAGAATGCGGAAATAATCTTATTCAAAAACGTTTTTCATGTTTTTTTTTAAGTTTTAACATACAATGTCATTAATTATTTTAAGAGTTTAAGATTTAGCCTAGTTAATTTTATAATGGTAATTACATTTACCGAATGATTTGGTTGCAACTTTACACTCAATTCTATAAGAATTAAAACCATAGCATACGAAAGACGATCAATTTTAGAGCAAATAAAAAAAATATTACGAAATATTTTCTTACAAAAATTCATTATTTGAAAATTAAAAACTCGCGAGACAGTTGTTATATACAATAAAAGCTTAAACTGAGGTCCAAGTTGTTAGTTTAACCAATTTGAGAAGTTTTCACAACGAATCAGAAATATACAAGACACATAACCGATATTAAATGTGATTTAAATAATAATTCTATCAAAAATGTTTATGTAGATATATTTACGGATAAGCCACTTTATGAAAATAAAATACAATATAACATAAATACTCAGTGCCGGATCAAGCTATTTCAGCGCCCGATGCAGATTAAGTAAATGGCGCCTAATGGTCGGTTAAATTCATACCCAACCAAGCGATCCTTGCACAAATCCTGATATTTAAAAATATTTATTTCAAAATTAATTTTAAAATAATTATATAATTTGTTAGGGGGCTGGGGGGAATATGTGATTTCTAAGGGACTTTGCTCCGATTTTATAAATCCAAGATAAATCCAATGTGTTTTGTAACCTTGATATTATTAGATCTAAGTTGCAAAAGACTTTTGGAGAAATCTATAGCAAGCTAGATTCTAGGACCAATTTTGTCTAAGTGTACTGGAGGGTGTTCCACACCCCCCAGACCCCCCGGTTGTAAAAACTGAAAACTTGTTTATGTACATGTTCTGTGTGATTGCTATAATTTTTGCTGAAATAAACAGCAAAAATAAGAGAATAAATTAATCATTAATGATTTATTTTACAGCTTCAGGGGTCAATTATTCTCGCAAATCAACTTAAATAAACCGAATTACGTCTTCAATAAGAGCTTCAATTATTGCTCAAAAACAAAGAAGGGACCGACTCTTGATTAGGGCTGCGCCTTTTATCGATAACTATCGATATTTATCGATTAATCGAAAAACAATATTTTATTTTTGAAATTTCGATTAATCGATATATCGATTTTTCGACATTTATCGATATTTCGATAGTTACCGATATTTCGATAGTTATTGATATGACGATAGTTACCGATATTTTGATAGTTATTGACAGTGCTCATTTTGTAAAAGGTGGTGGAACGCCGTTCCAATGCGTTCTATGACAAAAAAAGCACTGGTTATTGGTATTTTGATCTCTCTCATACCTCCCAGATACCATGAAAGCTTACGACAAGGTTGTCGTTTGCTTGTCGTTGGCTTGTCACGACAAGCTTTACGTAATTAGCTTGTGGAAAGCTTGCAGCAAGGCTTTCGGCAACAAGCTTAACATGAAATCCTTGTAAAAAGCTTGCTGCAAGGCTGTCGCCGACAAGCTTAACATAAGAAACCGTTATCGCAAGCTTTACGTAAGGTTTTCATCGACAAGCTTGTCACGTAAAGCAAAAAAGCTTGTCAAGTGTCAACTAGACAAGCTTTTTGTAAGCTTGCAGGCCTTCAATGACAAGCTTGCTGCAAGCTTATAAAAACCTTAAATTTCTATTTGGGCTACGTAAGAGCATAGTGACCACTTCTGTTTCTTTAGAAGGGTTGTCTAGGTAGATACCTCGGTGGTTTGCCATTGTCTGTTGAAGGAAGATGGTCAAAACAAAGATTTTACTCCGCATGGGATCAAACCGGTGATTTCGGCTTAGCAGTCGACGCATACAAGCGCCAGGCCATAACCGTCTTTTGATAGTAAGTTATCGATATTTTGATAGTTTTGATATTTCTACTTTGGGTTTGTCTTATGTTTTCTGGACTTCCCATTGGTCAATTTTGGGTTCGACCGGTCTCTTTATTCGAGAAAAAATAGTTGGGGTTTATTATTTTGACTAGCTCACTCACATATGATGTGACGAACATCAACCAATTGACAAATTACACGCGCAAGCACTTGAGCAGTTTTCGTGTAACAAAGACTTGTTTGACCGCTTGAACAGATTATCGGAAATATGCCCAGCTCTTGGCATATTATATGTATACGATAAGTCGATAATCGAGTATCGATATCTTCGATAATTATCGATATATCGATACTCCGATAATTATCGACAAGTATCGATTAATCGAAGTTATCGATAGTTTTTGAATTATCGATATTCGATATCGATTTTTGAATATCGCCCAGCCCTACCCTTAATTTTTTCATGTTCTACGACTGAACAATTTTAAAGTTTGGAACAAATTATTATTTTTCGTTTCACAATAATATACACACGTTTTCATATTCTAAAACCGGGGGGTCTGGGGAGTGTGGAACACCCTCCAGTACACCTAAACAAAATTGGTCTCAGAATCTAGCTTACTATAGATTTTTCCAAAATGTCTTTTGTAACAGTGGAATTACAACACATTTACACAGACCGACCGGTTGTGAAAACTGAAAACTTGCATAATATGTACATGTTCTGTGTGATTGCTGTAATTTTTTGCTGAAAAATTTCCATTGCACCTATGGTTTGTTCGGCTCTGAACATACTCGTATTGTTATAACTTCTAAAATTCGTCGGGAAATCTTATCGAGCTGCTAAAATACAGGATTAAATTAAAGGAATTTAGGGGTATGGAATATCTTTCTTAAAAATCATTTAGTTGCCAGTACTAAAGGGTAATTCATACCTCCTAGTATCAACCAACTACAATTCATTTTATATCAGGCGTCGAATCGATTCATTTCTGTTGAGAGTTTTGAGACAATTACCATTGTACTTTTTGCATTGCACTACGTAGAACTAAAAATTCTTAGCTAAAAAAAGTATTTTATATGTCTAAACTCAGCAAAATAACTGTACAGTGATAATTAATAATTGCAGGATCCTTCGATATAAAAAAATGGCAAAAGTAGCAATTTCACATTTATCACTTTGATGGATATCCCACGGTGTGCGAAAGCATTTAAAGATATATTGAAAATAAATTTGACAAAACAGGTCAGACTCTTAAAAGTTTAATAGTCAAGAAATTGAGATGGCGTTGGCTTCAACTAAATCGCTATAATTCTTATTCAGACGCTTAAATTTTATATAATTTCAGTTTCGAAAGTTTCAGCTCAAAATTTTTTGTTCGCAACAGCTTGGGTATAATAAAAGAAGCTAAGAGTATAAATGAAGCAAGCAGTAAGTACCGCAATAAGCAAATGTATCAAGCCCAGGATAAACCGTTTCTGATTAAAATTAACGACAAAATAAGCAAATGATGAAAACGAATAGAAAGTGGGTGTTGATTTTAAGAGCGGATTATCATCTTTGACAGCTGTTAGGGATGTGCTTAAATGGGGTCCTTCCATCTGCTTGTGTCGAGGCTTCAAGATTACACTTTGTTGTCAGATATTTTAAGAAATAAATTGATAGCTCAACTCGGTCTAATGAAGAAGTTCATGTCTTATTCATTGAGAAAATAACCGAAACGTTTTCGTTCATAATTTTTAAATTTGTTTAATAAAAAAGTTTCATTTGAACATTCCAACAGAGACGTCTTGCAAATCATATAAACGAATAATTTTTCCGCCCAACTGTACAATATGAGCCAGAGATTTTCGAGATATAAGAAATAGAAGTCGCTGCCATGATTTAAGGATAACGCTGTAGTTGACAATAATTTCTACAACTTTTCCTGAAGAAGATAATAAATTACCACAAGGGTCATGAATAAAACTGTGAAAAATGATATCGGACATAATTTTTAAAGTAATGATATTTTGTGGAAATTGTATCGTTTAACAATTTAGAATCAAATTTCTCTACAATTGTTAATGTTCCCATTTGTTACGACTGATTTGTTTATCGCATTTTCAAGTCAGTAATGAAGAAAAATTTCATATATATTTTCTCTCCATGTCGTATAGCAGTATAAATGTGTTTGGATAAATTTGTCTCTGACAAATGAATGTTTTATTATTTAATTTGAATAGGAAATGCTGAAGTTGATTGATTTAATTTTCAAAAGTTTAAAACGTAGGGGGTATTAAATAAATTAATAATTTAAATTTGAATACAACAGGAACAATCAACGTGTTCACGATTTTATATCTAATATTTTTGAGCAGCTTGGAAACGAAACATAAAAAATAAAAAGTTTTAGATATTTTGTAATTTAATGCAGACCAAAAATATTGATTATTGAAAGCCTGAAACAAATAGTATAAAATTACTTTATAATTGAAAATTAATTACAACGTTAATAAAGTGCTAAATCACATTTATGTGATGCAATAAATAAAATATAATATCGATGTTTATTAATGAATGGAATAGTATATTACATATCCCTGACGATTAATGATCAGTTTATTTACAAATAAATAATAAATTTTTGGCTAGCAAATATATTTTTCTGAGTGTAAAATTTCGACATGAAATTATTTGCTACGTAGCCGTTTTTATCTAAATTTACTGAAATTTTAATATTATAAAACTTGTTAATAAGTTGTAAGTCAAGTTTTCTAATTATAAGTTTGAAGTAATAAGTAGATAAATCGATATATTATTATTATAGAAGAAAATTTGCACTTTCCAATTTATATTTTTACTTTTTGATAATTAGAGAGAAGACTTTAAATTTTCTGCTAGAAACTTCTTTCTTTCGGCAAATTATCGAGTTTCATTTCCTCGATTCAATTATCTTATAAATTGCTGGTTATTAGTTAAATTTGTGTATTTGCCTTCTGCAAAAACGGAGAGAAAGTGCAATTCTTATCTGTCAGACTATCATGTGACACGTATTAGATTTACAGTATCTTTCAGGCACTTGTATGTAGGGAATTCATGGACCAAGAACGCTGGACGTTTATATTGGATATCTTGACACAACACGTCTACCGTCGCTCCTTTAAACCAGCTAATATAGCAGGCTAGTTATTCATAGCAGTCGTCGGTTCGATTTTTCAGATTTCGAAAAAAAGCGAAACGAGTTAATAAAATTTTCAGGCTGAAATTAAAGATTGAGTTTTTAGTATTCGCTATCAATCGTAATTTAGAATATTTTATACAAAAATATTTGCAGAACACATCGGTAATCTGTTCAAGACGTGAACTGCTTATACAAGGATCTAGACATGACTTGCCTAAAAAGGATCTTCTAATAAATGCATAACGCGATTCGGTTAAATTCCTTCCTTGGTCCTGACTACACTAGGATTCACGACTGCCGTATATGGATGAGATAACTTGTGAGTTCTGAATTTAAACGTTATAATTTTTTATATGTGCCTGTATAAACTGCGTGATTGATATTTGACGACTTGACAAAACGCAAGAAAAGTTTTATTTTTTTACCTCTCGAAAGTAAGTGTTTCCATTCTTTGGGGTTACGAAAATAAATAACAAAACAAGTTTGTTTTTATTTAAAAAAAAATAAAGAAAAGAATGTTTGTTGCGTTTAACGATTCTAGCGTACGGAGTTAAAAACTTCTCTATCAGATCAACCCTTCCAAACCACTTACTTGAAGAGTCCTTAAGTACAACCAATATCACGGTTTGTTACCCTTTGTCTGAACCGTGAAGAGGTGAAGTTGGTCAGATATTTCACGAACTATTGCCTCGCATCATCTTGACTTGTGTACTAGACACCCGCTTGACCTGTTACGAAACCTATGAGGTCAGAGGAAGTGTTCATTTTGGTTGTTTATAATCAGTTGAGTGCGCTCGAAAATTCATTTTACTCTCCAAATTAGCCACATTAATGTAATACCCTTGTTTTTATGTAAATCCCGTTATTTACGATGGATATCGTACGTGTTGCCTCGGCCAAATTTTCGCCCTACGAAACAAAATGGATTTTTTCTTGTTTCGAAATAAAAACATTTCGCGCGATAATTAAAAGGAGCCCCACTAAAAACATTAATGGAGATTTTTATGTGATCAGAATTTAAAAAATTGAACCGAGGTGCAAAATTTAAATTTTCAGTTATTCTTCACATGTTCGAATTTCCTTTCGCCGGGGTTCATTCTGAAATTTTAACTTCGACACAAAAAGGTAACGAGAGAAGGTAGGTATTGAAATAAAAGAAAAAATGTTCCTAATTTAAAACGTAAACGAAAAAACGGTGACTAAAATGAACTGCTTGATGCACTTTTCAGGAACGTTGATGATAAACATTTATTTGAGGTTTACAACATAAATCAAGCTAATCGCCCCCTTAGATTATACTTATCCATTGTATTCTTATATAAAGACATCATAAAATAGCTTTTTAGCAGTATAAATTTTACACAAATTTTTGATAACAAAAATTCTATAAGAAAAACGCAACTCAAAAATGTAATGCAATTAAAATTCAGTGATCCGTAAAAAGGAAATTTCGACTGGTCTCCGTTTTATTAAATTTTCGTTAACACATATAATAAATAAATAACTTAAAGCCACAGTGAAAATCAATGGATATCTTTACGACTTGAATGTTCACTGGTAGCAACTTATTAAAAAGATTAACAACCTCTTGTTTGTTCACATTTTTAACGTGGTTTTTACGTTCTTAAAAAGAATTAAAACTTCTTTGTATAAGTATAGCAATAAATTAATTTAATTGCAAATTGGGTTCTTATGAAGCCAATTAGAATGTGGTAAATCTTTTTTGAATGGTATCCCAGGTGTCAGCATGGTTAAATAATTTTCGAAATTGACTCATTTAATTATTGCGTTTAAATATTGTTCATTTGCTTTTTTCGTTTAATTAACGCGATTCAGGCTAAAACAAATATGTGGTGCAAAGTTATACTTTCTATAATTAAAAAATAGGTATACCAATTTGTAGTCGAGCAATTTTCAATAATTAAATCATTTCCTTTTATAAAAAGGGTCAATAAATTCGAACAAACACTGCATTAGCATTACAATGGTTACATTTGTTATATGGGTGCTTTTTTTCAAGAAAGGTTAATTAAATCCAATTCAGCACACCTTAAAATGAAATTTGAATCGACAATCGACCGACTGCGATTTTGGTGATTTTTTTAACTAGCATAATGTAGATGAGTCAATGCGATCATGTTTTTCAGCTCATTATTTCTATTGCAACTGCAAATTTACTTCAAGTTCAAGATCATTAACAATAATTGTAAATCGAGTCGTGGGTTAAAATTTCATTCCGCATATTAGACGAAATTGATGGTCATTAAGCAGCAAATTATAATATACCTAAATAACAATAAAAGATTGCTTTATTATCCTGGTTTAATTACCCATACCGACAAATTTTAACTTTTTTATTAGAGCACTTAGGCCTGATTACACCAACGCTCAACGTCGCGTCGTTTAAATATTTAAAAGACATTTTGATTAAACAGAAGCGTCGTGACGTGTAACCAAACCAATGCATGTTTATGAAACTACATAGTACATAGTATGTTAGTAGTATTTGTGAGCTTTAACAGGATTCGGAGATATCCATTTAACAATAAACTGCGATCTGTATGTTTCAGCTGCTAGGTTTCTAGGATTGCCCTCCAGAGCAATTTTCTAAGAGTTTCAAGAACTGGAACGTTTTGTAGGTTGCCGTTGCCCCTTAAAACCATAAAATAAAAGTTCAATTCGGGGGGTCTGGGGGGCGTGGAACGCCTTCCAGTGCATTCTTTGTTAATTATATCGATGGTAAATATCTCGAAACGTTGATAACTGAATAACCCGTGAAGAAAGAGCAAATAGTGCACTGGAGGGCATTCCATGCCCCCCAGACCCCCCGGATTATTCCTACCCTTTGTGTTCTTAAAAGTTTCTGTTACCATAGCATACGCTGGGGCACTAGCGGGTTTGCAAATTTATGATTAATAAAAAAAATGAGTAAAATTTACTAAATTTAAATTGTAATATTGAAAAACTATTGGAATAATTTTTCATATACAGATGTAAGATTTGCCGCCCCCTAAAATCTGCCGCCCTAGGCTTCAGCCTACTCGGTCTGTAGGTAAATCCACCACCGATTACCATTTTTACAATAAAACGTAGCTCAATCCGAGTCACCTTTGTTTTTAGATGCCCAGAGTTAAGCAAAGCTGTAAGGGGTTAATACTTATAGGGCCGGTTGTACCAACTTCGCTTGAACTCTGGTTCAACTGAACTGCAGTTCAACCTTGAACTAGGTTCACAGTTTTTTGGGTTGTACAATAGAGGTTCAGATGGCGTTTAGTTGAACGGAGTTTAGACGATATTTAGGTGTAATGGTACTCCTATATTGTTCCCAATACTTCCAAAATGCATTGTCACGTGTCATTTGATTTGAAATTCAAAATTAATTTTTATATTTCTAAAGTTGTAGATGTTAAAAACGTTTATTTTAGAAAAATTAAAATTTATTTTTGTGTTTTTAAATAATATTCGCCACTTAATTTTAAGTGATTTAAAATTCAAAATTAATTTTTATAGTTTTAATCATTCCATTTTAAAATAATAATAATAATAATATTTATTAAACAATATGTAAAAATCATTTACAATTAATAAACACATACTAGTTTAACGGGTACTGGTTCAGCAAGCTGATTTTCAACCTGTACCGAGATTTGTACAGACGATTCATCACCTTCTTTTTAAACGTGAGCTTGGTTTCACTATTCAAGAAGAGATCAGAAAATCTGTTGAAGATTCTAAAAGCACAGGACTCAAAAGATCCCTCAAACTTGGAGGTCTTGTACACAGGAACCGATAGATTGCTACCATTTCTTAGATTTAGATTGTGGCAGAGGGATCTTCTATTCAAAAGGTGCTGTAGATAGTTAGGTCGTCCTGATTTAAAGATCCCAAATAAGAATACAACAAACTGGAGTTCACACCGGGATTCTAATTTACCTATATTCAATGTGTTGTAGATGGGAGTGATGTGATCCCAACGTTCGATGTTGAAGGTATAACGTAGACAAGAGATTTGTAGCACTTGCAATTTATTCCTTAAAAAACATGTAAGGAAACCATAGTAAACAGTAGCGCAGTAATCAATATGGCACAACACGAAACTTTGAACCAGGTTCCATTTGACGCGTGAAGGAAGAAATAGCTTGTACTTGTACAACGACTTGAGTTTGTAATAACCCGTACTACATATTATCTTGTTGACATGATCTTCGAAGTTCAAGGCAGAGTCCCATATCACACCAAGATTTTTCGTCTTTTCCCTAAGGTTGATGACCTTATTATCAAGAAGAATATCAGTGTGTCTTACATTGTCAGCAATATCTCGGCTGCGTGCACTGCCCATGCAGAGGCACACTGTTTTGCCTGGATTAAGTACCAAGCCATTTCCAGTAGATCAGCGTAGAACAGCTTCAAGACTAGTATTGATTCTAGAGATAGTTTCATTGATAACCAAAGGATTATCGGAAGTATACACCTGAGTATCATCGACATACAGATGAGAATCACATTCATAGGGCAGAACTTCAGGAAGATCCGATGTGAAAATCACAAAGAGCAAAGGATGCAATAAGCTACCCTGTGCTACCACACGTATCATGATAAGTTCGTCAGAAATATTACCATGAAGTTTTACACGTTGTGTTCTTCCATCCAAGAAATTAATGAGGAGCTTAAGAGCGGAGCTGTCGCATCCATAGTAGCTCAACTTCGCCAAAGGAAGCTCATGATCGATTACATCGAACGCCTTGCTATAATCGAGTAGAGCCACAACGGTCACTTTAGAGTTGTCCATATTACGAATGACATCATTCGATACTTTCGCCAATGCAGTAGCCGTACTAAAGCCAGCCCGGAATCCAGATTGAATTTTGGGCAGAATCGATCTATTCCAGCAGCTGCCGATGCATAAACGATTCAAGAACCTTAGAAAGCGCAGGTAGGATACTGATGGGTCTTAGCTCACTAAAACTTTTTGCATTATTGACTTTCGGGAGAGGAATAATAATCGACTTCTTCAATAACTCGGGTAGAGACGATGTCTCAAAACAGAAGTTGATCAAATGAGTGAAAATGTCCAAACAAAAAGAGAAGACCAGTTTCAGCATCCTGGATGAGATACCATCTATACCAATTGCATCCGATTTAAGTCCGAGGATGGAAAAATTTTTTATTAAATTTTATTAAATTAAAAAATAATGATATTATTATTAATAATGAATTAGTATCACAGAATTAAAAATAGTATTAATTCAAAACCCAACTTGCGCAAATTTTAAACAAAGTTTTCGCACATAACCATACACTGATAACTAAAATAAACCGATATAAACCACATATAAACTGTCATTATTTTATAGAAATGACATTTGCGCATTTTCCATTGCTTAAACCCAGTTCAACTTCTCTTGAACGACCTTTCTACCTGGTTTTTGTGAACGGGGATTTGAACTGCAGTTCAAGCTTAACTGGGGTTGGTACAACGCAATTTTTGAGATGAACCGAAGTTCACCTTGAACGACCTTTAACGAGGTTGGTACAACCGGCCCATAGTCGTTTGGTAGATCCAAACTTGGCTAACAATTCTAATGATTCTATGATTTCCAAAGATTTGCAAGTGACGTTCAACATATTTTAGATTTTTTTGGTAAATGGTTTCATTTACATTGGATTTTAGTTGAGATGATAATATGGCATATGGACTAAAGTTTAAGTGTTTTCTCAGAGAAATTCATCTGCTGAATGGGTATGATCAGTGGCGTAGCGTGGATTTCTGGTACCCGGGGTAAACCCTAAATTTGCAATTAAGCAAAAAAGTATTTCTTATTTCAATTTATTAGATTTATTTCATTTTTTCTCTCTTTTTTAGCGGTATAATATTTAAACATTTAATTTCGTTTACCGCTACTGGGGGATTCCCCGTTTTTATATATTTTAAAGTAACGTAAAAGTTGCTGCTAAACTCTGAGCAGTAAGGCACTTAAATAAATAATGTTTTTCCAAGCTTTAATATTCTCAATGCCAACGGTTTAAATTTTCCCCATTTTTGCTTAAAAATTCAAATTTCCAGGCTTTTCCTGGTGAAATTTGTAAAATTATAAATTTTTTATCTTCTCCAGGTATTCTAAAAGAGCAGAAATTCTGCGATATGTACTGGAGGGTGTTCCACACCCCCCAGACCCCCCGGTTTACAATTTTGACTTTATATTTTTATAATTAACTTTTAAAGCAACTTTCAGTTACTGCTATACTCCGTGAGCAGAAAAGGAATTAAATAAATATACTTTGCAAGTTTTAATTTTTTTTAGCCGAAAGTTAAATTTTTCGAAATTTTGCTTAAAAATTCAAATTTCCCGGTTTGGATTAAAAATCGACCAATCAGAGTGTGGTTTTCAACCAAAAAATGACACATTGTTATTAAAAAAAAATTAAAATAAAAAAATTATAATTTTATCCGGCGTATTTTATTCTGCCACCCTCCACAGAAGTGCCGCCAGAGGAAATTTCCCCTCTGACTCCCCCCCACGCTACGCTACTGGGGTATGATCACTGAGTGATAAGAAACATTTTAACACCAAAATTTCGATTTTTGATTTTTGAGTGGATTACAATGCTTTCCCTTATTCATACGTATACGTATGGGGAGAGTAAAAATTTTGAAAAATTACTGTGGATCAATGCAGTATGTGTACTTGTATTTGTATTTGAATTGCGTTGTTTGTTTTCGGCGAGTGGAATGTTAATTTCTGCTTATTCTATCACTGTAAAAACGTTTTATTTGAATCAAAAAAACTATTTTTATTTTAATAAAAATATTTTATTTAAATTAAACCAAATTTATTTGCTTCAAAAATTTCTAAATCTCGTAACTTAGTTTAAATTTTTAAAGATATTATTGTGTGTAAATAATCTTAGAGCCTTTATTGCTCCCATTATAGAAAACCTTCGGTACAATAGAGCACATTTTATTTATTTCTTACTTATGCCTAAGTGTTCCTTTAAGGATACAAACATCGGAGGAGCAAGAGAAGTAGGACCACTCTGTCTTGGTGATCGTTGATCCTTGCACTGTTTTTAGTAATCTCGTAGTCACGGGCATCGTTATTTTCTAATCTTTTTAAAATACAGCATTGAAAAATCAATTTACGGATTCCGTTTAAAATTATTGCGTGTCACTATTTATTCCTCACGTTGTAGTTGATTGAAATTGTATCTGTTGGAATAAAAAAAAGGATTGCAAAAATAATTACGTGTCGAGCTTTTATAAAAGTCGATAAAATTTCTACACTGATTGTGATAGCAAAGAGTAGGTAACAAATCGTTTGGCTTTCAGGGTACGAAGCAATGGATAAGAAAAAGCTAAAATAGAGAGAGGACATTAGAGAGTGAACACAGTCCACAGAACATAAGCTACACGTACAAAAAGCGATTCCATGTGATCCATTGAATAGATAGTGGCACAAGGCAGGAAGATAAGAGTCAGAGCTGGATTTCCATTACATGTATCACTAACTAAAAGAACGAAGACAAACAGACGGAGCTGCCATTTTATCTCATATTGTTCATTTTATTCTATCACGTTTCAACTTTGTGTACGCTACTCGATTATGTCCTACCGTTAAATTAAATTGTGTTTGTCTTAATTTTTCCGAAAATCTCTCCGAAATTTAAATTTTTAATTTATCATTGTAAGATCAGAAAAATTCCTTACAAATGCGCTTGTGTTCTTTTATATTAAATCAAATTAAGTTAACGAAGTAAAATTTCGTCTTAGAGATTTTGTATCTTGTTTGTGTGTTTTGGTTTGTTATCCAACCTCGCCTGTAAAATCACTTGATTACAATTAGTGACGTTCGTGATTGCATATTCAAGCTTCGAAACTTGGTAACGAACGAAAGCTTTTATAATTTTAAATTAGAAACAAAATCGCTGCAGTTAATCTACACAAAGAAATTTGTAAATAAAAAACATTAAGAAGTCTCACCTTTCCAGCTTCGTCATAACACAAAATTATAAACAAGTTAATAAATTTTTAAGTGCGCATTAAAAAATTCCACTTTAGTTTCAAACCGAATCGAGAATTTATTTCAAATTAAAAAAGATTTAATTCAATCTCCTTGGATAAACAGGTCGTTATAAGCTATCGATGTATTTAAAAACACTTTTCGTGCGTGAGAAACATTAACATTGATAAGTTTTGAGTGCATAAAAACAGGATTCAATGTATCGAACCCCTTTTTAGCCGCTGCTGTGGTTTAATCAAGATTTGTTTTAAACTTTTATTTTACATTTATCGATAAGTAATTTAAAGATGCCGACCGATGATACAACTTAAATGAATTTTATGCACCTTTAATTGTTTAACCAACTAAGAGACGATTATATTATTCATTTTGGTATTTTAATTACGTCGATGTTGGTAATTTAATTTTTTATTATTTGTTAAAGACGAGAAGAGAATTGCTTGTAGGTAATATGTAGAGAGTGGGAGCATAATAATTATCACTGGTAAAATAAAAGTGGATTTTTAGAAAAGAAAATTTTGTGTTAGAATGTTTTCGGCTTAGGAAGTTGATCTCTTTTTAAGTGCTGTTTATAGCATCAAAATTTTATTGTCAATCCGACCCTGCAACGAAAAGCCGAAGAAAATTTTGTTACTCTATGTTTAAACAAAAAACGATAAAAAAATTATAAATTCCTCATACAATATTGAGGCTTTAATATTGAAGCTTTAATCGAATAAATCGAATTAATTTAAATTTCAAAAAATAAATCACGTTTATGGCTTATTAAAAAAAGCTTTGAATTTGAAATCTATAGACGTTCGCTTTTATAAATGTACAATATTTCTCCATTCCTATATCTTATTTTATATTCGGTTTTTGCAAAAGCAGCCGATTGATGAGTGCATGGATTTACTTTTTGCGGTGAAGAGCTTATTCGGCAATTTTTAAGATTAATTGGATTATAAAATATTGTTTTAAGCCGGTAATAACAAAAAATTCTAATGTAATTTTTACTGGTCTGGTTGGACCATTATTATAAGTGGAACGACGTGCCAAGCTTAGCGATGCACAAGCCCAACAGGGGCGCCTACTTTTTCACCACTTTGTCTCGCACTTTTTAAAAATGAACATTAAAGAGTTCTATCCTATCTGTTTTAATTGTGATGACACAAATGTGTTGGCACTGTCACACAAACATAATTTTAGATCGAAACAAAACTGTGCGACGAAAAGATATTCTGATGATATTTGGACGGGTCACTTCCGTTTGATTTGACAAGGGCAGCGTTGTCGAATTATTAGTAATTAATGGATTTAAAGTAAATATTATTATACTTTTTTCTCATTGTAATATTTTTATAATGGCGTATGTCCTTTTGAATGCACAGGATGATAATAAATTATGTGAAAAATCCGATCGAGATAGTTAAAGGAGTGTATGATTAAAATTACATTGAAAAATAAGCAGTCTTTATTTCGTTAAGTATGTGAGATGGAAATCAAATAAAAAATTTAATACGGAAGTTAAAATTACATACGGTATTGTACTTACATGACATAGTACCTAAGGCTATTGTATACATAATGAAAAAAACTCAATATGATTTATTACCACAATAGAAGACTTATCTTGCATGCTTTTGTTCTGTAACAAAAGTAATGAACTGCCATTGTAACTTCTTTTATCTTATAGGCCCTGTACGAGTAGTAAACGTGCGTATGATATTTGATAACTCCCACAGCAGTTGAGAAATGGTAAATAAAATTTAAATTATTACGCAATATGAAAAAAATTAAATTCGGTTAAGTGTCTTTATCCTCGTAAACTTTGTAAGCGCCAAATGGTTTATTGTTATGATAATTATTTTCGGCATTGTATCCATAAATCCCCTTTCCCGTTCCAAAAATAGGAATATATCTGCCATAATGTGAGAGTAGAAGAGCAACGTAGGGGTTTGTAGAAAGATGCTGAGGATGATTGAAGCCAGGGACTTTCGGTTGGATTCCCAATGCGGAATTTAAAAGCATTGCTGCTAGTAAGGGATTTGCGTTTATGATTGAGTTTACTTCAAAGTTATTAGGTGGTAATGCAGAAATTGACGATGTCGATTCCGAGGATTGAGGTTTAATGTCAACATTTGCGTTATCTAAAAGTGTAAGTAATTTGCATGAATCGTTCGAGAATAAATTGAAAATTTTTTTGACACTTAAATTCGAAAATTTTCAATTAATTAACTCGCATCGAGCGGGTTAACGCTTTTCAATTTCCTACGACGCGTCACTAGGTCAATTAATTATTAACCTTCAAATAATAAGAAAAAAAAATTACCAACCATAATTTCTCGAGTCGCTTAATATACGTTTGCTGATGGCAGGTTTATTTGGATAACTTAACTCTTCGAGATTTCCATTCGTATAAACTTTTGAATATCCACCAACTTTTTTAGGTTTGTCGGGAAATTCTATATTTTCAGCAAGAATCCAAGATAAATGTAAACTTATGAAAATAAAAATCTGAAATAGGAAATATTTTGTAAACAAGACAAACCGTTTTCGACAAGATTAATATTGGAAGTAGCTTTTACTATACAGGGTGTTCGTATTCGCAATGCACAAATAATAAAAAATATGATATTAATTTAAAATAAAATTATGTCTTCGAACACCCTATATAGTACTTTTTACGAAACATGTCACATTACTAAAAGAAATTATCTTACCCCAGCATACATTGTTGATTTTGCGTGCATCGAGAAAATTAAACTGACCAAAAAAGCGAAATAAAGTATATATAAGTTCCGTTCTGGAAGCAAGTGGTAATTGAAAAATGTCGTACCCACTTTAAAGAAAGTTGTAAAATGTAATTTTGTTTCAACATCGTTTACAATGAGAAAAAATGTAGATTTGCAGAAACACAAAATAACACTAAGAAAGTTAATGTAATTTTCGTGTCACTTACATTTCAGTATTGTTGATAATTTTTAAATTAACTTTTTTTAAAGTTGCGCTATTTAAGATTTAGGAAACGGCTCAAGCACAATGTAAATTATATCTTTAAAAAAAATCTTTTCTTAACATTTTTTCATAATTTAGAACTTTATCTGCTTTCATTTTGTGTCTGGCAAGCACCCAGTGGCGTATTTAGAAAATGCTAAAAAAAAAGAAAAATATTTTTAGAATCTCGTTAATCTATTCATGCGCGTCAGTTATAACTATCCCTAATACTCCTGCTGCTCCTGATGCTACAACGTGTCATTTTTTGGTGGAAAAAACACTTTGGTAGGTCGATTTTTTTACCAACCAGAAAGTATATTAAACTATAAGAACTAAACCGGGAAAAAGTTTAACCTTCGCTTCGGCTAGAAAAAATTAAAACTTGAGCATATTTATTTAATTACCTTACTGCTCACAGAGTTTAGCAGCAATTTTCTGTGTTACTTTAAAAGTTAATTATAAAAATAATATTAAAATATAAAGTCAAAATTGTAAACCGGGGGGTCTGGGGGGTGTGGAACACCCTCCAGTACAAATAGTACGATTTCCACTCTTTTAAAATACTCGGAGAAGATAGGGGATTTATAATTTTACAAATTTCCCCAGGAAAAACCGGGAAATTTTTTGTTTTTGAGCAAAAGTGAGGGAAATTAAATAAATAACTAAACAAATAAATAAAAATAATTAATTGTAAAACTTCGTGGTAAACATTATTTTTATAAGGGGTTGGGGGAGCTTTAGGGGTACAATCCGAGTCATCCTTGGGAGGGGCTTTTTCCCCTGAAGTTTAGCGTGAGCTCAAACCACGAAAAAAATATTTTTAAACAGATTTACCCCTTTGTGATTTTCAATTATCTTCCACAGGCCAAAAGAGTGATTTAAATTTATTTTATTTCTGTTTTGAGTAACAGTTTTATCGCTTTTATCGCAGTTAAATTAAATTGATAATTTTGGTTTTTCGTACGACGATTTTAAATCAATGTTTATTTAATTTCTTATCTTGGTTGATTTAAAAGCAAATAAAAATAATCAAAATTTTGATTTTTAAATTTTTAATGTTTTTGGATATTTCCTGCTTTTTTTAAGATTAAAACCGACGTTTGCTATCTAATAAATTTTTGGAATAAATTGTATTTTTAGAAAATTTTACGGCTATGCCATCTTTTTACTGGAGAGAAAAGCTTAGTGTATGTTTACGAACAGTTGCTCGAGATGGAGTTGTACGTTCAGATTTCCTATTGCCTGATAGGTTGTGAAAGTCAGGAAACTGTTAAATTTTTTTGGAAACATTCGATTAAAATCAATTAACGATTTGTTCAATCGTTTATGAATTTATTTGAATAAGAAGATGTTGTAATTCTGTGATAATTACAAAATTACAGGCATAAAGGTGTAATTACCTATAATTTCATACAATAAAATACAAATTAATATTTGAAGTGGGTTTATAGGTTTTAAAATAAAATAACGGTTATTAATTTGTACCTGAAGATTACTAATAAATTCGGGATAATTAGATTCAAGTTTAGCTTCATTAATTAATTTTGAATCTGCTGAACTGTGATTTATCGATTCCCAGTCATTCATTATCGCCTATCCAATCACGTGAGAAAATACATTTGCCTATGTTATTTTTTTATTATTTTATTATTTATTATTATAAAAATAAACCTGAGGAATACTTCTAAATTGAGAATTTGGAGCAGGGAATGCTTGCGTAACATGAGACTCTCCACGATGAATCTGTTAGAAAGTTATCCAGAAAACATCATTTTGTTCAGTCAATTAATCATTTAGATGTAATTAATGTCTTACTTATTAATTATTGTTATTAACAACTTATTGGAAATACAGGCGGTTTGTACGGAGTATAACGATTTGGGCTTTGGACCGTAGCGTCACAGATTGGATTCCTAATTTTATTCAATACTCAATTGCTAATACTGGGGGATATTCCTTATCTTCCGGTCTCGAGACAGCATTAGTTAAATTGAAAACGTTGATAATAAGTTGGAAATCAATTCTCTGTAATGCTGCACAAAGCCGGACAACCACCTCAATCGCAGATTGTGAGAATAAGCTACAAAGTTTATTACAAAATTTTAAAATTCAAAATAAGAAACGAAAATGAAAATATAAAATTAGGATAAGAATTACAATAAATTATAAGTGAAAATGTAAATAGACATATTTCAATGGTTTGTTGTGATTGCTGTAAAAATATGCAAATATTTTACGCACAATATTGCAAATTAACAAAAAAAAAATTAATTTTTAATGCATTTGATTGCAGCATTCAAATTGTTATTTGCCCAAACCGTCTGCGTAGTCATGAAATAATTATACTTATTTTTCACCTGTTGTACTATTTTAGCGTGACACTTAATTCTCCTTAATGTCAGTGCATTTTTACATTGTTATAATTAAAATCTTGCATAAACTATGATTTAACTATTTGCCAAGTATAAAAAATTGCTAATGAAACTTAAGCACTGCGCCTTGTCGTCATAATTTTCTGTAGTAAAAGGCTGGATTTTTAATATTTGCTTGAGAAGGTAATTTGCACAATATTTAAGTTACTAATTAGTTTAACTTAATTTATATAATAAAAAAAGCATCAAGGATTAATTAATTTGCTTCGATCTGATTGTACCTTACTTTCATTTACTGTAATAGCCGAGTTTATTGTATAACAATTTGTTAAAATTATTTTATTCATATAAATTTAGGATTGAATCGAATTTAATAGTTCAATTAAACTTGAAAGAATTGTTTAAGTGAAAGCTAATTAAATTATGAAATGTAACAACAATCTTTATTATGTATTACGCAAGTGCATTAACTTTGTTTTGGAACCTTCAAAATTGCACTTGTAAATTCTTTGCAAAGTAATTCATCTGGGTTAATTTGAAAAGTTCTTAGGCATGTACGTAGCATGTGTAAGAAAATTTATGTAAATTAAAAGAAAGTAATATTCATCAACACATCAACAGATAGCTGATTTACATGTTAAATTGTCTACGTGGAATTAAAATAATTAGAACTAGAAAATAAAATGTATAGCAAAGTGATCCACGCACAATTAAATTATAATCAACGCAATAAGGCCTGGTTTTCTTCTCCCAAAGCAAGCTATCGTATTCAGTGCGGTGCAAAAGGATGGGTATGATAATATTCCATAATTTGTGTCGAAAAGTTATAGACTAAATGTTGAAACTGCTATGAGCTACTGGTTTTGAGTGGCATTTATGTAGCCATAACTTTACCTGCCTGAGGGTTGCGAGTCATAACACTCCAATTGCAATTTAATGATGTCGAAACTTCTTCATACTTCAGCAATTAGATTTGGGCATAAACAACTCCTAGGGTTTTTTGACAAAATTGACTTTATAAGCAGTCAGGATTGCCAGGACTCAAGAAGCACGAAAAGCTGTTCTCTTCCAAGCACTTCAGTGAAACTAACAGCTTTGATTCGTTAGAATACCAACAATTACAATGTATACATGCATATTAATTAGTGCAATATTTGGTTAATTTATTATAAAATCACACAATTCGATAGCTACCTTGAATGAAGAACAATAAATAAAAATGTGAACTTTCCGTTAAAACACTAATTAATTGTGAAATAAATTAAGTAAATATTTGGATACCATTTGTTAACATTCTAATATTCGACTTCTTTTAAAGTTCAGATGGTCGTAATATGGTGAAATGCATTAATAAAAGTTTTTTGATTAAGAAAATGTCATTTTAACAAATAGGCTTGCAAAATAATGTAGGCTAAGAAATTTATTAAAAAAGTGAAGCAATAATTCAAAAATTCTCAGTAAAAAATAGTTTGAGTCATCAAATCATCAAATAATATAATAATGTGGATTTTTTAACTATACAATGTTTTTAATTTATTTTATTTACCGTTTAAGAAATTATAAAAAAATACAGTTTAATTAATTATTCAATATTTGGCGTATCTAATAACGCATAATCCCAATAAGGTTCAAAATTTACAGTTTCCAAATCGATTACGTCAGGATGTGCTTTTTATTATCAAATTTTGTTAATTAATTTGTGTGTCACAATCGCTCAAGCAGATTTAATAGTTCTAGACGAATTTCGGAGACTTCAATGCTAGCTGTAGTGCACTAAATATTCCTGCTGCATTTCCGACCAAGCTTTTTAAAACTTGCAGACCAACATTTATTTACTATTTCATGTTATTAAAATCTTTCCTTTACTCTCACCATTCCAAGTTCTTGTGAAAACGTGAAAGAATCACTTGCTCACGTTCTGTAAGTGGAAGTAGTCGCTCTCACCTTTCTGTTAAGAAGTGCTTCGAACGTTACGAGTTAACTCAGTGAATACAAAAATGTGCGTTTAAAAATTTGTGGTTCTCTGGAGTACAAGGATTATTTTTTTACACAAAGGACTTTGGAAGGTAAGAAGTTGACGATCAGTGTAGGTGTAATTAACTTTCGATCAATTTTAATTCTTTAGATGAATCAAATTTAGAAAACACGGGTTGGTAGGCATTCAGAACGCACTTTCCTCGCCAATGCGTATTTCCTTTATTATTTTGCAAATTCACTACTTGTTTGTGTAATAATCTCATGCTTGATGCACATCCTGTCCATAAAACGATGTTTACTTAACCACAGCAGAAAATCCCTATAATTTTTAATAAAATGTTTGCATTTATTTTTGTTTCAAAATTAAAATTGTATTAAATTATGTAATAGCTATAAAATTTTAAAAAAAGTGCAAGTATTGTACGTAATGAGAGCGTGCGTAAATTTTCGTGAAGACACAAATTTTGAATTACTCGTTCGGGAGGGGACAATAAATTTTAACCATTTTCAAGTCAATAAGGAAGAAGAACCTTTGACGACTTGCAACATTTTCTTTAATTTATTGCTATTTTGATTGTGTTGCGTAATTTTGTGTTTATCAACCGAATCTTAATTTAATAAAGAAATGCTACTAATTAAACCGCGATGGAACCGTACTATGTTTATTTTCTATAGCTTTTTTTTGCAATTTTTAATAACCTTAGTCATGTTTGACATCTGACCCATGAAACATTATTTCATAACCTGTTATGCACTTACAACTTCTTAAATAGTTAAGCAGACGCGATAAACAAACGGTTAACTCTAGTTGCACAGTAAATTTTTGTTGTAAAGGGTACCAAAGATAAAAAAAAGGTTTATTGTTTAAATCTTATAAAATGCGGTTATTGTCCGAAATTTGAACACAGTTTAAATAAAATGTTACGTGTTCTCAATTTTTTATAAAATTTTAAAATATTCAAAAGAAGCAATTTATTATTTTTCTTGGACTTTTTATTCAGATTGCCTCCCATACTTTCTTTTGTTGACATCTTCATGCACCTGTTGATTGTAGATTTTAATTAATTAATTTATCACTGCATTGATAATTTTCTTTTCAAACCCACAATGAAAACCGCCTACGGGAGGTGCAATAAATTTATTAATTACCTTTGTAGGTCAGCACCAATTAAAATAGTGCAATTGTTGGAAACACTAAAATTAGATAATCTCTTCTGAGCAATTCCTAAATTTGCAGAAATATTTAAATAAGTTGGGAAACGCAACCTTAACCAAAATAAGTTATTATGAGAAAAATTGCAAACGAACAATTAATGTGAAAACGGAATATTACAGCATTTAAGCTAAATGGTCTTTCAAGGTGTAAAATTAACTATTGACCAGAATTTGATGTAATTAAATTTTTCTTGATTTCAAAACACATTCATTTTGTATATGAAAAAGTTAGTTTTTCCCTGTGACATCCTGTACAAACTTGTTTGGTGGCGAACCGAGTCAAGGAAATTAAAGAGAAAAAAAGTATAATTTGAATAATTGTATAGATAAGAAATAATTCAATTGTTACTTTTGGATATATTCTCATTGAGCACGCCTTGTAATTACATTATTCTATAAGTTGAAAGTAAATACGATACGATTAATTGCAGAGTAGGAACAAATTAACATAAATTAGCAAGCTGCCTTAACAGTTGTTGCTCTGATGAATTATCACAATCAAAATTTTATTTAAGTAAAAAATACATTTTTTACTATGTCTGATTACTTCTACGTTAAAGCTTAGACAGATAAAGTTATTCATAAAATCAAATATGTCAATAGAACAAGTTGAATAAATAAAAAAATTAAAACTAGAATAATTCGAGAAGTTTATCTTAAAGATTCCATTAATAATAAATTTTAATTTGCAACTTCCCATACTTAACGAATTTTTTCATTTAAGATTTCGTATATTTTTGAATATTTATTTAACATTTATATTTAGATTTTTAGTCCAATTAATTTATAATCCTATTATTTTTATTATTAATACAGTTTGACGTACATTTAACGGATTATTTCAAGATCAAACCTGCAAGGGAACCGACAAAGTTTTGGAAATCTGCAAAAGATAATAATTATAAGTCAAAAATTAGATACTGTTCTGTCGCTGTCCTGACATCTTTCTTAAAATAATTTTTCTTACCAATGTTATTTGTACCTGTGATTGATTTAAGGAATCATCAAACAAATATTTTTATGTAAAGTTGCGATGAATGTCAGAATTAGTTTATTTACACATACTAGATTATCATAGTTGTGCGGCCTGAAGGCCGCACTGTTTTGCCATCGCACTAAAAAATGATGTAAATTTGATATTTATTACTTCATAAGGTTCTAACGCATCTTTGGTTAATTGTTCAAGGAAGTGGAACAGAAAATTAATAATGAACAAGCAAGATAATATAAAATAAATTAAGCTACAATTAATTGTATATAGATAATTTTATTTTCTAAATTTTTAGTGTCAAGTTACTAACAAACGAGATATTTAAAAAAAATAGTAGAAACACTGCTTTCTTTAACCTTTTCACATAAACTATTCTCTATTCATTATTCCCACGAAAGCTTCAAAACATTGATAGCCGAATTCAAAATCTACAACCGCCTATATTCGATAAATTTATTAATATCTATGTAATTGAACTATAAAAATTGCATTGCACATGCGGTTAAAATAGTTTCCAAGATAATGAAATAATTATCTACCTGTAATTACAGAGAAATTAAATCAAAACTTAACGAGACGAACAAAATGACATTCACTTTCTTTTAACAAAGCTAACAAATCAAAATCCTCGTAGCTCATGAAATTAAGCAATTTTGAAATGTAACGAGCGATGCAAAATTAATGTACCAATTCAAAATAAAATTTGAATTGCAAAAAAATATTTTTATTGAATAATGTGCGATAATGTAAACGTCACTTTACATCGACTTCTAATGATGGGATCCCTATTTTTGATCAGGAAACAAGTTTTGGTTTCTTAATTTTAATAGATCTGCTAGAGGTTTTACTAGAGTCTCTCTTACAGTCACTCGTACAGATGACAACATCTGGTAAAACCATTGCAAGGCAATCGTCATAGCCAGGAGAAGGTAGCAGCGGAAGTATCCTGGCGCATTGCACAAATACCTGTTATTTTAACCTTTTGCTTTGTTCTTTCAAAATTTTTGCCATTTTTCTCAGATTTTCGGTTTGAAAACCGAAATCTGTTTGATCTCCTAGAATTTTGCAAAGGCTGATTACTTTTTCAGAATGGACAACATGGGTTGGACTCTATAGAATAGGATTGGGGGCTCGATGCTCTTACTGTTGTCAGAAAAACCTGCAACTTCTACTTCACTAGTTTCATAAAGTGTTTCAGTATAACTATTCAGTTTTCATAATAAATAATTTCATTCCCTAGAATATTTAAGGCAAAATTAGCAACCGACGAGCTTATGTGCAAAGGAAGCGGAAACCTCGATTATTGAAAAAAATTTATAAGTGAATTTCAGTTCTTGTTAATTAAACTACATAGATGAAGAAAATCTATCAGTTGATAATAAGAATTTTTTTGAGACGTTCCAGTTTTGAACTCAATCGAGACATCACTTTTATAAAAATACCAATATTATGCGACACAATATCATTTCACCCAAGGGAATAATTTAAAATCCAACTGTGGCACATCAGCTATAATAATTTTATTTATTAGGTTAATTTATTATAAACACGACAAACTTTTTCTTTTTTTATTGCTAGATTACTTGCAATTTTTGATCTCATTTTACTTCTTTTTCCTTATACGTTTTTATTATTACTTCCACTCAATGTTGTAAGCACTTAAAAATATTTAATCATAATTTTAAATTATTAATATTAAAATCTTCAATTACTTGTGGTATCAATGCGTGACGCTGATCTAGAGCGACTTCCTAATGCACTTCCTGCAGGTAACGGTTTTAGTAGAACTTTATTTTTTATTCCGATAAGAAAAATTAAATTAAATTGTTTAATAATTTTTCAAGTCAGCAATTTAAGAAATTTTATTTCGCCAATTTGAGAAAAATTTTCTCACGCAGTAATCGTCAATTATTTTTGTCATTACAAGAATGTTTTTGTTAGCTATTGATTATTATTAATTATTTTTCAGACTTGGGAAAGTACTCAACCACTCAAATGAAGCGACCAAGATGAAGGAACTCTTTACAACCCTTGTGGTAGCTGCCACATTTGCTCTTTTAAATGGTGAGTATTTGTTTAGCTAAATAATAATAATAATAATAATAATCGCAAAGTCACGAAGTGGGGCGACCCGACAATCAATATGTTAGCTTTTATTTATTAGTAGAAGAAGTAACTGCTTTTGGTTATATTTAAAGTTAGATAATAAAATTTTTCTCAAGATTATTAATTAATCTTAAAAAAGCAGTAATTTTGGGCGTAACTTGGCAAAGTTAACATTTAAATTAATTTACTATAAAGTTCAAGGTTCATCAATAAAATACTAGGTCTTATAAATTTGCCGGCTTACATTTTGCAAGTTTTTCTTGTTGTATAAGTAATTAAAGTAACTGTGATAATTACTACAACAAAACTTAACGAGTTAAAAAATAATTTATTATATAAGAAATATTTATGGTCAAGTTCAGCTCATTAATCATCAAAGCAAAGCGGCGCATCCCCCTTCGGGATAACTGTATTTAAAAACCGTGTACTTGAAAAATCTTCCGGTTAAAAATGTTGACTTGAACTAATTTGTTTTAAATTTTTTTCAACAATTTTTGCATATATCTAGAAAGTGAATAAATTTAAATGGTTTTTATCCAAATTCTTCAACACTTTCAAATGTGACACCGTTTCGGTTCGATTTTTTATTTATATTTTTCAAAAATACAACGACATTTAGCAAATTAGAATTGTTTAAATACCAAATGCAAACTGTCGGTTTTTCCTGACGTTGAGTTAATGCAATATTTATTGGAAGTTGTTGATGAATGAATATGGATCCAAGTTTGGCTACAGTTGGAGTTGTGGTGCACGCTTTTGGTTTTGAATTATTTAAGCTCATTTATTTTCAATTTACAAAATTAACGTAGAATTTTGATTACATTAAGCAAAACTATGCTTTAAAATCATTAGCAAAAGTACTTACAAATTTTATTACCTAAAATTATGCTTTCTTCATAATTACGGGTGCGTATGATAGTGTAAATGGTCCTATAACTTGTGAAAGTTTTAATTTACTACATTTTCGTAAAATTGTGGAAATTCTAGTCTATTTAATGCACATTTTATAATTTCAACTATGAAATCGTTGCACTCAATTCCAAATTTTCTGTTATATGCGAAAAAGGTCTGAATAATGGCTTTGTAACTGCTTCATTTAAGTTGTCGCTCAAACTCAATTTTAATTTGCTAGTTAAATAATTGTAAATTTGTGTACATGCAATCTTAATAGAATTACCAACTTTCTTTGAATGAACGAGATTCCTCGTTAATTTCAAGATCAGGTTGTCACGTTTAATCACGCAACGAAAGTCAAATTGTAGATCAGGTATAAAAATAAAAACGAAGAAAGTTTTCATTTAAATTGTAGAAAAATTTATTGAAAACACAATTTTGCAACCAAAATTAAGATTATGTATCCGTTATGCAAAGTCTGAGTTACAGGAAGTGCGAATTCAATTGAAAATATTAATTGCTATTGACTCGCATGAATTTTTTCAAATCTCACAATGGAAGTTAGTGTAATCTATGATTTTTCGAAGTTTTACATCAAAACTCTTTTGGGCTTCACTATTTTTCTGATATTTTAATGTGTTAAATATTTGGAACAGGAAGCGGTGAAAATGTGTAATAGAAAGTTATTCGGAAACGAAAATTTATCAATTGATTTTATGGTGGTAGCCAAACCAAATTATTAATTTACGCTATTAAAAAACGAAAGATTTATATTACAAAACCAAAATATACTTCGAGCAACCTCGATCATTCGATATTTATATTTCTGAAATTAATATACTGGCTAAATAAGTCTGGTTTTAAATTGGATAGTTTTTTGCCAAGAAAAGCCTTTAGATTGTAAAGCTTCTCTATCAACTAAGAGGACTAAGAGGAAATCTGATTTTATATTTGTGGATGGTAAATCACCAACGAATTGACATGAGCCCGATCATAATCCTAGACAAGGACAAAATAAAAATATTTGAACCTACATAAACTGGGTAAAAAATCCTGTGGTTCAAGCAAATCAAAACTGTTGCCAGGGCCTATTTTGCCATTAGGCGCATTAGGCACGTGCCTAGGGCCCAATGGCCAGAGGGGCCCGAAAAGAGAGAACATAAAATCGTAAAATAAAAATCAAATGCTATTAGTTACACTCTAATATCAAGGGTCCGGAAATTTACTAGATCCTAGGGCCCAACTCAGTTGAAAATAGGCTCTGATTGCAAGTTTTCACTGAAAGAGGGAGAAGGTAGCATACCCCGAAAACAGGTTCTGAAAATGGGAAATGTTTTTGGTTAATAAAATTTTAATGAAGTTTTGTTCATCATAAAACTTTCGGATTTGAAACCGGGGGGTCTGGGGGGCATGGAATGCCCTCCAGTACAACATAAATTGTCTTAAGTTACTGCGCCAACAAATTACGAGTGCACTACAGGGTCTGCTATACTCCCCAGACTATCCGGTGTAAGTGTATTCCTTTTTTAATAAAATTAATCCAAAAATATGCGAACAAATTTACCGTTTCTGAAACCTGGGAGTCTGGGCGGCATGCCGTCCAATACGTCAGTTATTGAGTTAAAATTGTATTCCATTATCAATTTATTGAGTCAGTAAATAACTGATGTACTAGAGGGCATTCTATGCCCCCCAGACCCCCCGGTTGCAGTAACAAACAGTTTATGGGTATATTTTGTGATTAATTTAATTAAATTAAGACCTCTCACTCTTTCAGGACCAAATTTTTCTGGGAATTTAGAACATCTTTTAGTGCTTTAGTATAGTGGCGTATTTAGAGGGGGGCAAAGGGGAAATTGTTCCCCCCCCCCAAAGGATGGCTCGGATTGTACCCCTGAAGCCCCCCTTATAAAAATAATGTTTACCACGAAGTCTTAAAATTTAATCCTCTCGCTTATGAATTTTCATTTTTATAGGTATAAAATTGAAATTTGGTACACTAGCTTTAAATTTTTTTTAATAATAATAACTTAAAATATTTTTATTTATTTGTTTATTTATTTACTAGCTGGAAAGCCCGTCCACGGACGGGTAGCTAGACGGTGGATTTCTTTTTCAGCGGTATAATATTTAAATATTTCATTTCTTTTCCCGTTTTTCCGGCGAAACTAGTATAATTATTCTGTCTTCTGTAGGTATTCTAGAAGAGTGGGAATTTTATTATATGCACTGAAAGGTGTTCACCCCCAGACCACCCGGTTTACACTTTTGACTATAATTTTTCACAGTTAACTTTCAAAGTAACGTAAAAGTTGCTACTAAACTCTGAGCAGTAAGACACTTAAATAAATAATCAATTGATACGTGGTTTAGGTAGTGTAACTCGATATTAACCATATCGATATTTTAGAAAACCCAAAAAATGCACTAAACACTTTTCAGAACTAAAATGTTTAAAAGTTAGCACATGTAAAATACACTGTAAGTATTCGCAAACGTTTTCACCATACTATGGCATCATCAGGCGATGAATTAGCCTGATTCATCACCCTAATTCATCGCCTGATGATGCCATAGTATGGTGAAAACGTTTGCGAATACTTACAGTGTATTTTACATGTGCTAACTTTTAAACATTTTAGTTCTGAAAAGTGTTTAGTGCATTTTTTGGGTTTTCTAAAATATTGATATACTTAAATAAATGTTTTTCCAAGCTTTAATATTATTCTCTAAGCCAAAGGTTTAAATTTCCCTCATTTTTGCTTAAAAATTCAAATTTCCCGTTTTTTTGGGGAAAATATCTTCCCAAGTATTCTAAAAGAGGGGAAATCCTGCGATATGTACTGGAGGGTGTTCCACACCCCCCAGACCCCCCGGTTTACAATTTTAACTTTATATTTTTATATTATTTTTATAATTAACTTAAAAAATAACAAGGCTATTAAATAAATATGCTTTCCAAGTTTTAATTTTTTCAAGCCTAAAATGATACGTTTTTGCAGGAGCGTGCTGGGATTCTATGTATTAGGATTAGTTATAACTGACGCGCTTGAATGGATTAACAAGATTCTGAAAAATCTTTAATCTGCCTCTCCAAAAGCATTTTCTAAATACGCCAGTGCTTTAGTACACCAGTAATTTGTTTACCCCGTAACTTGATTATACAATACAACTTCAAGTATCATCATTGTTTATTTTTTTTTGTTTATTATTTTTGAAATTAATAAAGGAGGAGAGAGAAGTCAATAGTATGGAATATGGAATAAGCCATTGGTTTTGCATTTAATTAGTTCAGGAATACTTATGCCCGATTGCACCACCTATCATTAAAACTTAAGTTTTACTTAAATCTTATTCCGATCAATGGACAATCAGTATGTAGTGAAATAGGGTGAAGCTTAACGTTTAATGATAGGTGGTGCAATCGGGCATTACAGCACTAATTGTGTGAGGGAAACGGTATCTTATCAAATAAAACCAATCACGGAAGATGGATACACCCTTTCGTATGTGAGACTGAAGAGACCTGAAACGGTTTGAGAGATACTTGTACTGGTACATTAGGGGGGGGGGGAGCACTGCCGTGATCTATAAATTAATGTATTTTGTTGTAAAATAGGAAAAGGTTCTTACGAAAAAAATAAAACCGATTGGAAAATATACACCCAAACTTTCTGTTTTTTTAAACCGGGGGGTCTGGGGGGTGTGGAACACCCTCCAGTACACCTAAACAAAATTGGACCCATTTGTGAAATCACAACTTTAAAACCTCGTAAATGGAAATTTAGTATACAAAAATCTGCCTTGATTAGCCCCTCGGATCAGAGGTTTTCAAACATTGTAAACCTAGTCGCGATCCACCAAAAATCGACTCAATTTGGGATACTGGAGCGTGGAAGGAGGCTCTTTTGTAATGGCAGGGCCTATTTTATAATTAGGGGCGTACCTAGGGGCTAATGGCCATGCAGAGGGGCCCGAAAAGAGAAAAGAGAAAATCTTAAAGTAAAAATCAAATACTGATAAAATTACCCGAAAATTTGCTAGAGCCCAGGGCCCAACTTAGTTAAAAATCGACTCTGACTGTTGCAGATGCAACCAGGAGATGTCTAGTTCGAAATTCCGAAATTGGAACATTTGAACCGGGGGACGTCGATGACATTTAATAATTATTAATTATAACAGTCGTCATGCAAAACTGCTACTAATTAAAAAAAATAAAACCTGAAAGATAAAATTCCGGGTACAAATTCTAGTTTTTTATGCAATATTTGTATTTTATTTATTCGGAGAATTAGCGGTTTTCGAATTTTAGCTTAAATATTATAAACGGAATTTTAAAGGACTTCTGGAGGAAAAAAATTTCTGATTAAAATCTGATCTGAAGTTCAAGTAAAAGCAAACTTTCTTATGTGTTTACATCACACCTTTTAAATGCGTAGCATTACATTTAAAAACGCAAGTTTCTCACAAACAATAACAATGAAGTTGATTTCTGGAGGTTAACATATAATTTGATTGCATCAATCTAAATTCCGTACTAAATAATAACAAAACAAACTCCACATCTTCCTGGTGTTAGTTATTTTTTAAATGATGTAGGTGTAATATATTAAAATTATTTGTCGGTAATATAGGTACGACGAGTAACTGTAAAATTATATTTGCTGTAAAAAGGCAAGGTGATGGCCCATTAGGAAAATAATTGAGCTATACATTTTATTATTTGCGTTTATAAACTGTTATTTTATTTAAATCATTTTTATTATACATTTAACGGATTTTTTTTTTCTATTATCTATTAATTTGACCAAATCATGCTTATTTAAATTAAGTTATAGGTTTACATAAGAACAACTTATGTAAATAGAAAAAATAGATTAAAATTCAGCAGCTAAGTGGTACCTTCACTTTCTGCTTCTTCCTCATTATCCTCTCGTCGAATTTGAATCCGATTGTAGAAACTGCCAGCCACACTTTTTAAGGAAAAGATGTGGTAACGATTACAAACCAAAAAGAAAATAAATCCAACTCTTTACATGGATAAAAACATTTATTGGCAAGGACTTAATTTTTAATAAAAATTTATTTCGATTAGCTAGAAAAAGAAATCACGGTAATAAATTTTAAATTGCCAATTATTTCAGTTTAATTTATTTTAGCATATCAAAAGTATGTTAATTTTAATTATTTACTTGTTAAGTGGTACGTAATTGAATTTTTGACTTGAATAAACATCGACCGTAGTTAAAGTTTCAATTTTTTTATGTGTAGTATCTCTAAATTGTATCAAATAAACCTGCCTCGTGCTGTAATTCTCATCTCACTTTCATTTACCTGCTTTCTATAAAATAGAAAAACTCTACTTCATCTCAATCTGATATATAAGTATGTTATAATGTATGATGTCCCAGATATACTTCAGAAAGTTCTTTTTAATTCAGAATAAAAGTGTACAAATTTGGTGTCGGCTATCGATAAGCAAAATCTATTCTTCAAAAATTTAATAATTAAAATTTATATAAGACCTCTCGCCGCCGTCTTTTACTTTCGATAAGTACAATGCCTGTGACAAATTTTTAATTTGTTTTACCTTTATGTTGTAATACTTTCAATATCACAAAATTAGGTTAAATAGGCAAGTGAAAACGAATTAATCAGATTTTTGATTTCAATACAAGTTTCTAAAATTGTTAACAAATTAACGAGACGATTAGCTGCCGATGGTTGGCATTGTCTTCTTAGAAAAGTTCTTGTTTTGTATCAATCAAGCTGCTACAGCCTCCGGACTTTGATCCCTCGAACCATATTTACATTCAGTAAATGTAGGACAAATGTTCAATAAAATCACTTTAAGGTATAAAATTACTATAAGTGATTTTGCTTTGCTCTATTAACCACCCAAGACTCCTGAGATGTATATTTTTGCGGTTCTTATCAAAACCTTTCAGCGTTTAATGTGAAGGTAAGGTGCGGCAAAATAAAAATCCATGGTTAACTACTCAAATACTCGATCAAGTGTTTAAGGAATCTCTAAATATTCGGCTCACCTATAAAGTTTAATTTAAATTTGGATCAACATTTTAATTTTAAATTATCGCTAAATTATTACGCCGATTCTTTTAGCTTCATCGAGGGTCAAACGAAGATTCTTTAGTTGTTACATCCTAACATCAGGAATCAATAGGATTCATTTAGAGGTCTCTCTGCTCTATTAAACATCGCTTGAGCTAGGTCATATTTTATGGGCAAAAATGTTACTGCTACCTCGAAGCTCCTAAAAATGCTAATCAGTCACATATTTCAAAAACTAATTAGACTTTAATATTTTTGTAATTATTTTAAGTGTGGTACCGTAACTAAGTGAAACTGAAATTATTATTATTATTTTTGATAGTTGTGAATTATTCGTCAAGGAAGTCGCACCTACTACTGGTTCCGTTATTTCACGATTGCATAAGAAAGCTATTAGTAGAATTATTTGTTTCTATTTAATTATTGAATTTTTTCTTGCATATCCGGTGCTATTAAAAATAAAATTTTAAAGGTTTAAAAGCTTCATGGTAACTTTAGGACCTGTCAGGATAATAAAATAACTTTTGCATTTCATATTATTTTCCAGGATGTCAGTTTTATCCGCCAGGCGAATATTTGCGTTTCGTAAGAGTACCAGAAAATTTACAAGTCGGCAACGAAGTTTTAAAAATAGAAGTCCATCCAAGAAGAAATCTCAAGTTGCAAGCTGTTGACAAAGTACGTGTTGTGGTAAATGCAGCGCTCGTAAAGCTGCATCAATAATTATATTTTTTAATTAAATTTTATTGCAGAACGACGATGTGCATTATTTTACGTACAAAGATGTTAATAAAACGATGATTTCATTGGTTCTTGCACGATCTTTGGATGATCTCGTCGACACAGAAAGTCCTCAAAATGTCCTCAAGTTTAAGCTGGTGTGCGATTACGAGGATGGGGAAGACACCGTAAGTACATCCTTTGATTGTATCTATTACCAAAATATTTTTTTGTTCTGGTACAGCAATCAATTTTCTTCCAATTAGACATATTTTAGTGGCGCACTTAAAACTTTCTTAATTTTTGTTACAAAAGCAAAACAAAGCTTCGGATTTAATCGGTCAGTTTCACTTTTATTAATTTTATTTTTTTATTAAATTATACTCATTAATCAAAGAAAAACGACAAAATGCTCCAGGCAATTTTTTTACCATGTTTAACTAGAGCAACAAAAAGATAAATGTCAATGTCGCGTTTATTAAAGTGGTTCGAAAAATGTACGGCAATTACCGTTATAGCTTATTTATAATGAACCATAATCGTGCAAAAAACAACTAACATTCAGTTTGTTTTACTGGAATAAAATGAAAGTGACTGGTATGTGATCCGGTGCAAACTCGACGAGATTCAAGAGCGTCGAGGCTCGATACGCAGACGATTCATCTTCTATACATACTTAATAAAATAAATATTATTATGTCATATTTCGTTCTTTCAATTTTTTTTTAAATAAATATATTATTATCATGTTCAGACTCGCCTTTAAATCCTGTATTAGCTCAATTATTCAAGTATTTTAATTCGTTCTACTACACGCAATTATTCAATTTACAAAAAACATTAGTTGCATGTGATAGCATTAATATCTCTCTTGGTTTAAAGAATTTGTTGTCAACAAGGAATGCCCGGTATTTGTGTAAGCCATTTTTCACATTTTTATTTTATCTTTTAAGCTTTATTCGGGGTCTTCTGGTTATGTATTTCATATTGATTCTCTCGAGTATGGTTAAAAAAATAAAGTCGATATAGCATTAAATTCGTTACTTATTATTGCCTGAGGAAGAAACCCAAAGTAAGAACAACAAAGCAATTTGACTTAGGTTGTAATTTTTTTAAGTAATTTTTTATTAATGTCGTATAAATTTCAAGCGAAAGGAAAGTGAATTGTCAATAAAACTTTGCAATTAATAAGTAATTACTATTACTTAAATTGATTTACTTCCTTAATTATGAGTGTTATTGAGAAGTCTTTATTTAATTAAGTCACTTTTACAACGAGTGACTTGACTGCTTTGATTTATTATTAAAAAATTTTTTATTGAACTTAATTAATGCCCGAGTATTTGCATATTATAACAAGCAAAAGATTTTTTAAGTGTTTGCTTAATTCGGACAAAACTGAAACAAACGACTAATTTGCCGTGAGAACAACAAACAATAAATTCTTTAACTAAACTTATTTTTGTGATTTTTCAGATTTCGTCCTCTTTGTCCGTGACGGTTTACGTTGAAGACGTGAACGATCACGCTCCTGTATTTTTTGGCACCCCGTATCATGTCATCGTGGACGAACTTACACCTGTCGGTAAGTTTTCCCTTTTAATTAGTATTTTCATTCTTTGAATGTTCTAAAATGAAAGTGACGTTAAGTTATCCTTCATAAGGTAATATGAATTAATTGCTCGTGTTACAACAAGATAACGATCAAAGAATAATCCAATTAGTTTAAAAATTAAAAGTTCCTAATTATACAACAAAGTTTCAGTATAAATTAACAATAGAAGAAGCTTATGTAAAAAAACCTTTCTCTTTTATTTAAAAATCGATATGAAATTAATAGCATTATACAATTTGATAGGATTAAATATTTTTCGGAGAATACGAGCAACGGATCGAGACAAACCAAACACTCCAAATTCGGATGTTCAATATGCCATTACTGCGGGAAATGAGCGTGGAAAATTTGCATTAGACAGCAGTCATCAAGCATTTTTATTGCTAAGTAAACCTTTGGATTATGATGCTGGTGATCGTGAATTTACCATTACAGTTACAGCTTCCGTAAGTATGAATTTTTATTTACAGTCCACTCAACTATTAATTATATTTTATATACGAGAAAATTAAGTGCAGTACGTGTAATTCACCTTGCAAAGTGATCCATTGGCGGCAAAAAAATTAAATCGCTATAGTCTTATATTAAATAGCGCCGCAGGTGATTACTGAAATACTTTTACTGAAAACTTGAAAATAAAAGTTAATGAAAAAGTAGATCTAGTACGCATAAGTTTACCTTGTGTAAACTTTCCTTCCTCAACTTTGCTGAAGTTGACGGATCCGGTACTGTGGTTTGATCCTTCGATTTTGATTAAGATCGCGATCGTTAGATAAACATTTTTTGAATTTAAACTGATTTGTTGCTAGTTTTTCATTCGACGATTATTTTAAATCCGTTACTGTAAAATCCTTTACAGTGGAAGAAATGACTTTACTCTGAAGAGATCGTCTTGGAATTTTACCTCCACAGAAAAAGAATTATATTATGATGATATATAAAGGCTTGTGCTGCATTTATTGTTGCAAAATGCAGACGATACGCTCTTGACGATAAAAACATTCATTTCTGACTTGCATAACGAAATTCCATCGGTTTAATTATGCATAAATTTTAATGGTTTAAATCTAGAATTCAATATTAAAAACTTTAATTAGTACAAGCAATATTAAAGCTTGCAACTTTTTAGTTTTATACTAGAAGATCTAGAGACTAATAATTAGAGCTCGGATTTATATGCATCAAAATACTTGAGAATATGCGCATCATATGCACCGAATTCCCTTAAAATATGCACTAAAATTGATAAAAAATAGATAAAATATGCATTCTAATCTTTGAATTTTTGCAATTTTTTATGAAATCCTGATATATAAAATCCCAGCACGCTGCTGCTGCTCCTGCTAGAGCTTATGCTTAAAAACTCAAATTTCCCGATTTTTCCTGCCGAAACTTGAAAAATTATAAATTCCCTATCTTCTCCAAGTATTCTAAAAGAATGGAAATCCTGCAATATGTACTGGAGGGTGTTCCACACCCCCCAGACCCCCCGGTTTACAATTTTACCAAGTAAAAAATATATTAAACTAACTCTATAAGATTAAGACTAACTGGGAAATTTGAATTTTTAAGTAAAAATAGGGGAAATTTAACTTCCGGCTAGAAAAAATTAAAACTTGGAAAGCATATTTATTTAATTATGGATTAATTAATGGAGTTTAGCAGCTACTTTCTGTGTTACTTTGAAAGTTAATTATAAAAATTACATAAAAATATAAAGTCAGAATTGTAAACCGGGGGGTCTGGGGGGTGTGGAACACCCTCCAGTAAATCGCAGGATTTCCACTCTTTTAGAATACTTGAAGAAGATAGGGAATAAATTTTGACAGGAAAATCGGGAAAAACAGAGAATTTAAAACAGTGCAAAGTGAGTGCAAAATTTTGCATATTTTCAACATTTTGTGCATATTTGCACCACTTTCGGTGTTTTTTAAACAGAGAAAATAAAAAATTATTATAAAATTTAAAATAATTGCTTAAATTGGCAAATTTAATAATAATTTTTTATTTAATTTTTTAAAGTTCTTCAAAAAACACCAAAAGTGGCCCAAATATGCCCAAATATGCAAAATATGCATTTTGACTGGCAGTTTTTCGGATTCGTTTTTACCTAATTTGTCCAGAATTCAAAACAAATCTGTTAGCATATTAATATTAAAGAACATGCGAAAGCATAAAATCCGAGCTCTACTAATAATAATTAGATATTTTTGAAGCTGTGGAGCAATTAGAATTAGTATGTGGATTGTATATCCACTCTCTATGCTCTATGTTGGATTTTACTTCTTGAGGATGAATTAATCCTCTAATAAAGTTAGTAAATTTTATGAAAAAAACAATAATTATTCATATTTCTCTGAAGTGCAAAAATTTTAAGTTTGTTTGGGAAGTTTCTACATTCATTCCGTAATCAGTTTGTTCCTGCTTTCAAAATATTTAAATTTGTTATGCTACGATTGCTGCAGAGTCGGTCGGTCATCAGGAATCAAGGACTAAGAACAGATTTCATTGTAAATTTCGTGTGTACAAAAGTTGGTTGACAAATTGTCGATAAAATCTGCAAGTTTGAAGAAATGCTTTTAACCTTGGAAGAACGTCGTTAACAATAATTATTATGTCACAATTGTAGCAAACTAATTTTTATGCTTTTAGGATCGAGGCGTCCCGTCGAAAAATTCAAACGCAACGGTCAAGATAACAGTCAAGGATGCGGACGATTTAAGTCCAAAATTCACAAAAGGAGTCTATCGCTCTAAAATTGCCGAATTTTATCCCCTAACAGTAAGTTTATTAAAAATGAAAGTAACTTCATAACCAGCTGCGCACTACTTAAAAAAATAATTTAAACAATAAAAAAAATGTTCCGCAATGATTTACATAAATAAATAAATAAATATTAAAATTCTTACGTAAAAAAATGCACTTGATCAAATTTATGAGTTGCATTACAATTTTAATGACTTTAAGTGCAAACGTGCTTAAATAATTTTTCAGTAAAACTCATAACGTGCGTAAAAATAACCGTAGTTATGGTTGCCAAGGTTGAACAATTTTTAAATAAATTTCCACATTAATTTATTATTAATCCTACGGTATAGTAACGCTCAGATATGTAATTTCTTTAGTTTCGAATAAGTCTTTCCTGTTATTTATCTGTTATTCTCTATTTGCCATCTACTTACTTGGCGAGATAATCAAAATTACTGTTCCTGAAGCGCGCCAATTTAAAGTTTCTAAACTTATGCAAAAATTTCCATAATTGGATAATTAACACACATCAATCCGGTTATGTAAATTGCAGGGAGAAAAAATTCACCATCGGCTGACATTCGATCCACCTATTTATGCTTTCGATCAAGACACCGCAATAGACTCTCCAATTCGATATGACATTTTAGCTGGAAACGATCGACATTTATTTTATTTAGACCACGTCAACGGTTCTTTATTTCTTGAAAGAGAAATAGATTTAGATGCAGAACGTGCTCTACCTGGTAACACATTCGTCTTGCAAATACAAGCCTCTCAAGTCGACAACGTTCTCAAGGCAGGTGTTGCACGTGTCGAAATTGAAGTAACAGATTTGAATGACAACCTGCCGGAATTTGAAGTTGATTTTTACAACATCAGTATCGTGGAAAACTTACCCAATGGATTCAGCGTCTTGCAAATTATCGCTACCGACCAAGATCAAGGTGACAATGCCGAATTTACATACGAATTGGAAGACACGAGTAGAGCCTTCGAGATCGACTCCCGCAACGGCTGGCTCATGGTACCAAATTGCACAATTAATTGTATTGTATAATTTACCTTGATTTCCAGGTTAAAGACCACGCCGTATTGGACCGCGAAAAGAGATCGTCGATAAACATGCGAGTTTACGCCAAAGAAAAGGCTCCCAGTATGGTCACCAACAAAATCGGCTTATCGTCCGTTCCAGTGGAAGTCACCCTGCTGGATTCAAACGACAATAATCCGACTTTTATTCCAGGAAACGTTTACGAATTTAAAACAAATATCAACGCAAAAATCGGTGACGTGATTGGACAAGTGCACGCGATCGATCCTGATTTAGGACGAAACGGTTTGGTGTCTTATTCGATTCAAAAATCAACCAACAACTCCACGATGTTTAAAATCGATCCAAGAACTGGTCAAATTTTCATCAACGATGTACTCATCCCAGCTCGATACACCATGCTGGTCGAAGCAACCGACCAACCGGTTAACCCAAGCGAAAGAAGGTTTTCTCTTTCTGTCGTGATTATCGACGTCAACACCAGCTCCAAAGGTAAAAAACTGAAAAACCTCTTTGCAGTATTAAAATTTTTGTTTTAGAAACTCCTAAACAGTTTCCTGAATTTATTGGTGCACCTTACGAATTTTGGGTTGGAGGTAACGTGGATGTAGGAACAAGTGTGGGTCAAGTACGAATAACAGAGACATCCGGTGATAATCATTTTATGTACGATTTACTGCACAGTTACAAAGAAGGAGGTAAAAATCGACATTTCAAATATTCCAATTCTAATTCTCGATTTTAGTGCCATTCGCGGTTGAAGAAAAATCGGGAACTATCACAGTGGTGGATCAGTTACCTAAATTTTTAAGAACCTCCTACGATTTTGAAGCGGTCGTCACCAATGACAAAGACATGTCGATCGTTACGAACGTGACTATTCACGTCGTTAACCCTGATGACGATAAAGTAATTTTAATGAGGTAAGTTTTTTTTCTTAAGGTACAACGGTGTTTAACCATCAAATTGTAGGAACAGCGAAAATAAACCAATCGAGTTTCACGTGAAAGAAAACCAAGCCGGTGTTCTCATAGGAAAATTGGTATATCCAAACACAACAATGAGTGTTTTGAAGTATTCAATCGCAAATCAGCGAGATGTTACCGATTACATTGGAATATCAGCGGAAGGTTCGCTCTACACCCAAAAAGCTCTAGATCGAGAAACACGGGACAGTTATAGATTAACAATCATTGTAGAAAATCTGAACGGATTTGTCGTTACAACCGGAATATATCAGGTTACGATTTTCGTAGACGATGAGAACGACAACTCACCTATTTTTGAGCACTCAATTTACAGTGGTAAAATTCCAGAAAACAGTAAAACCGGTACCGAGATCGAATTGAATTATCCAATCAGAGCCAACGATCTCGACGTAGGAGAAAATGGACAAATAACTCTAACGCTTCAAGGGGAAGGAAATGATACGTTTAGATTGGAAAGATTTACTGGAAAGCTTTTCCTCCAGAGTCGTTTCAGTCGTTTGGACAGGGAACAAAAACCGACTTACAATTTACAAATAGTTGCTAAAGATAAAGGTGGACTTACCGGTGAAGCAAAACTTAATATCAAAATTGACGACGAAAACGACAACGCCCCTAAATTTACTCAAATTTTAATTGCAGCAAACGACGGAGTTGAAGTTTTAGAGTTCCAAGAATCTAAGAGCTCTATCAAATTATTCCAAGAGCAGAAAATTAATACGACGGGCGTTTTCACTTTAACTCAGTCACAGATAAAATCGAAAGGTCGAAATAAGAACCCTACGATGCCGTTAATCTCTGTTTCCGAAGACATTGCGGTGGGAACAACAATTTTCAAGGTGATTGCAGAAGACTTGGATCTAGACGCCAATGCACTTGTTAAGTACCAAATGGCTTCCGAAACTTACATACCCAAAATAGTAAATTTGGTTGATCCTTACAACGCCGTTCAGTATTTTATGGTTCATCCTGCGTCTGGTGAAGTTGCAAGCTCACGAACTCTTCCTCCCGAGTCTGAATTTCGCTTAAACATAACTGCATCCGATAAAGACGGTTTAAAAGACAACGTCACAATAAAAATCTTCATCAAGGACGTCAACAACCACAATCCTACTTTCATAAAATCATGGTATAATTTTGACACGGAAGAATCGTCATACTCAAAGAAAGTCTTAGGAAAAATCGAAGCTACCGATGACGATTATGGTCAAAACGCCAATATTTCTTACAGAATACAAAATCTATCGAGCGAAAGTATACCTTTTATTATTGGAAAGTTTAATGGAATTTTAAGTACGAATGGAGAATTGGATAGAGAGAAGAAGGACACTTACTCGTTCACAGTAATTGCATCTGATAATCCCGAAGAAAATAAGGGATTATCGTCGTCTGTAGTCGTTGAAGTTAATATTTTGGATGTTAATGATAATGCGCCCACGTTTTACGGTTACGACGACGTCGTCTCGTTAAATGTACAAGATTTTGGTAAACACAAAAGCCATACTTTTGCAGAATCGATTGATGTGCCAATTTATTATGCCAGTATTAAAGAAAATTCTCCGATAGATTCGGTAGTTACGAGGGTTTTTGCAAACGATTCCGACTTTGCAGGAAATGGAAACGGATTGATACTTTTCAGCATACCTCAGAGAAAAAATAAAGAAAACTTATTTGCGATAGATTCGAAAGAAGGAATAATCACGATAATTGGAAAAATTGATTTCGAAAAGCAGAAGACTTATAATATCACGGTTATTGCTTCGGATTTGGGATCGCCTAGTTTAAACTCGATTGCGGTTGTATCGGTTGGCGTGATTGATATTCCCGAAGATTTGAAAAATATGGATCAAGCTATTTTTACCCACAGATATTACGAGGTGGAAGTTCAGGAAAATGTACCGGTTCCTCTTAAGGTGTTGACGTTAAATGTGACGGAACCATACCGACGATATAAGCTGAGGTATAGCATAATAGCCGATAAGAATAGCGAGGAGAAGAGAATGTTCAAGATTGATTCGCGTAATGGTACCATATTTTTAATTAACAGTCCCGATAGAGAGAAAAAATCCGTGTACGAACTCAAGATCGGAGTAGATGAATATAAAGTGGGAAGAGATATGACCGTGATGGTTTACCCAATCTCCAACGAGAAAATTGCTGATTTAAGTAAGAAATCCGAATATTTTTGAGAAAACGATTGCAGACATAATCTATTTTGGAGTTTTATTTTTTGTGTCTGCAATGATAACTTTCTAAACAATAGTTTAAGCAAATTTTTTTTTTAATTTACTCAAAACATTGATTATTTTAGATTTGAACGAAGTTAAAGTGGTGGTAAGGATTACGGACGTTAACGACAACATTCCAAAATTCACCATTGTTGGAAGACCGATTATTGCGGCTATTCCTACAAGTGCAAGTTACGGATACCAAATAATTCGACTGATGGTTAAAATTCAGATGATAATTAAAAGGCAAAATTTTCAAAAATTAATTTTCAGGCTAAAGATTCCGACTCTGGGATAAACAGTGAAATTCGCTACCAAATTCTAGGGCGCGTTGACGACGAATCTCGACGTTTTGCGATCGATCCTGTAACCGGACAAGTAAGAGCCATCGCAAGCTTTTCGAAGGATGCAGGCCGCGTTTACGGTTTTGATGTTAAAGCTACCGACCGTCGCGGCGCTGACGACGGTAAATCAGCGATCGCTAATGTTTTTGTAAGAAAATTATTTAATTTAATTTTTTCATTTTGATATTTGATTCAAAATTTTTGTAGGTCTACGTTTTGAACGAACAAAAGCAAATGGTTGTGGTTGTAGGAACGAAACCAACAGAGGTCGAAAAGAATTTAGACAACATAACATCGTTGGTTAACCATAATTTTGCAAGGATTATTTTTAATTCTTATTTTTCAGGATACTTCACAACGCTACCGGATTTGATATTAGAATTCAAAAGCTAGCACCTCATGCGGATCGAAACCATCGTGATACCAGCGCGTATGTGTTTTAAAAAGCAAAATTTTGAAAAATCATTTACCGAATTTTTTCAGAACCGATATGTACATTTACGCAGTCGATCCAGTTTTGAACATGGTGGTCACCACAGAAAAGCTCCAAAAGTAAAAATTACTTATTTACCTTACAACAAATTGATTAATTACTTTTAGATTATTAAATGTGAAACAAAATGAGATCGAGAAGGGCTTGGAACCTTACAAATTTTTAGCTCTCACCAGCGGATCTTCGGAGAGGGAGCAATCCAAAAATCAAAGAGTTTTACTGTCGACTTTGGAAATTGGTGTAGTTATTTTGGGAACAATTGTATTTGTAGGAGCTTTAACTACAGCAATCTGCGTTGTTTGCATTCGCCAGAAGAAGAAAAGGTAAGAAAAATAATTAAGTTTTGTATTAAAATAGAAATAATTTTCACGAATCCTGAATTGTTGGTTTCAATATAAACTTTTTATTTGTAAAAATGTGAGCTATGCAAAGTTTGGTTTATGCACATTGCCGTTAAGGATACTACTTAGCAAATATTTATATTTTAATAATTGCTTATAAAGCTGGGAATTTCAAAATTTCAAAACTTCAGAAAGATAACTATGTTATTTGGTGTCGCTGTTTTATCATTTGGAGTCATCGTTCAGGTTCTCCTTGGTGTTGTGCATAAACCAACCTTAAATTCTTGTAGCTTTCTTTTTAAAATCTTTCAAATATAAAGTGGCTTTGCAACTTTGACGTTCTGACTTTTGTAAAAATTTTAATCAAACATAAAATTAATTAACGTCAATCCAGGATCAATTAAACAAAGTAACCTAACATCGTCTTGCGTCAAGGTGCGGCAATTGCCACGGAAGTAAAATCAGGCACCCGATCACGTCGACTTAATTGAAAGCTATTGAAAGAGATAATTTTTCAATTTTTTTGCACAACCTATATTATTCGTTACTGGTTAGAGGACTGAAGTAGTTGGTAGTGTAGTAAGTAGTAAAAATTCTTGCATGCATTAGCCTTGTCCGGAAGAATTTTACACACGCTCAGACGCTGGGTTACACGTTAGCATCAAACGGAAAACCAATCCTCTTCCCGTCTACGTACGCCGAAGGATACCAGTACAACGAACCAGGGCAGTTAGACTTAATACAGGAGCCCACTGGATACCCCATTCAACTCGATAGCTCCAGATTTGTAGAACAGAAGCAAACCATTCGAAAGCGGGCCAAAAGTGCTGGAGGTTTGGAAACTTCAATTACTTCGCTCCATTCGAGCGGTCAAGATTCTGGAATCGTCGACAGCAGCCTTCACTGTCCTTGCGGTCAATCGACGAGTCCTTCTCTGGCGGAAAGCAATAAGTAAGCTCGAAAATTATACAAAAATCTTGCAGTTTAAATTTAAAAGTAGAGGATAAATTTAAAGTGTGCCAAGGTTGTTTGTTCGTTCACAACTTTTCGAGTCACTAATTTATCAGTACATAAAATTGGCCTATAAAGCTAATTAATTTTCAATACTCGGTTGAGTTTGTTTCCACTCAAAAGTAATCTAATAGAATTGGAAGTTTTAAAAATCCTTGACTCGTAATTAACGAGGGAGGGTTTTTAAAAAACCAAATATTAAAAAATCTTTTATTTATGATCATTACGATTTTATTTTCACAATTTCCACATCCACTTACTTTTACGCCTTGTCTGACAGGGGTAATTTTAAAGAATACCGTTTAATATTTTTTAAAGCATAAAAAATGTTATCGCATCTTTCAACTTAGTGTATTTTCATAATAAAAGATATTTTTTATATGTTCGCACGCGCTTACTAATAACACACATAAATTTTTTTATCAGTAGCAGCTATGAGGATTCCCTTAACTCGGAAGCTCAGAGGAAAACTCAGGAAACTTCTTTTAGTCAAAAATCGTTATCGAGTAGCAAAAATTTACAACAACGACGTAGCAGGAACAGATCACTTTCAGATGGTGCAGGATTGTTGCAACGTTCGGGTGCCGTTAGTGCTTTTCCTCCGCGATCACATATAAATCCACCATATCTGATTCCAGGACATACGCCTGTTAGGAGACCAAATGATAGACTATTTTTATCTTGAAATATATAAACCTTCGTAATAAAGTGATAGACGTTTTTTAAATGCATTTAAGATGATTGACAGTTACCAATTTAGATTTAGTTAAGATAAATCAAACTTTTATGACTTTAGCGATCTAAGTTATCCTTCTTTTTTTCAATTTCGTTGTTATGAAGTGATTTTTGTACATAGTTTTGTGTATTGTATGTTTACGATAGAATGACTGACTTTGTTATCTTGTATATTAATTTGTATTATATTTTTTCTTTTGAAAATTATATACATTTTTATGGCCTTTAGTGCAATATTGTAAATAACCGTACAATCCTACAAGCAGGAAATAGTTATATTATTTTTAAATATTTTATTGTAAATAAAGTCGATTTAAAAACGAAGTTCATTTTTGTATTCTGGATTTAAAAACCAATATCGAAGCTGTAGTACGTCAGCCTCGGTCCAGCCTATCAACTTATAAAATATCGCCAACTAAGCAAGGATTAAGTCCGCTTCCTGGTAGAAGGCCAATATTTTAAATATCAGTTTTTTAAACAATAACTTACAACCTGCGTGCAGGTTCGTAAGCTGTTGAAGCTGAAAGCAAAGAAAAGGTGATTATTGATCAAGCAATATGTACGATGTTCCAAACTAAATAAAAATATTGGTGTTGACCTCACACCGGGCCGAGTGTTATGCACTAGTTTAATTTTCAAGAGTTTAATGATGTCGATAATGATCCAAATTCCAATTATTGAGGTAACATGATGACTCCAAACCAAGATTATTGAAACCAAAGTCGGGAAGTTGCTTATATTTTTTGAAAATTACTATTAGGATTACTAAACTAATCAGTGGCGTATTTAGAGGGGGACAAAAGAGCAATTGTCCCCCTCCTCAATGATGACTCGGATTGTACCCCTAATAAAAATGATGTTTACCACTAAGTTTTAAAATTTAAATAACTTTAAATTATTTTTATTTATTTGTTTATTTATTTATTTACTAGCTGGAAAGCCGGTTCACGGACGGGCAGCTAAACGGTGGATCTCTTTTTTAGCGGTATAATATTTAAACATTTAATTTCGTTTCCCTCTACTGGGTGATTCTCGTTTTTCTATATTTTCAAAGTAACGTAAATAGTTGCTGCTAAACTTGATGTGACGTGGGGCTCAAAAACAAAAAATTTCCCAGCTTTTTCCGACAAAATTTGTATTATTATTCTGTCTTTTGTATAGGTATTCTAGAAGAGTGGGAATTTTGTTATATGTACTGGAGGGTGTTTACCCCCAGACCACCGGGTTTACACTTTTGACTATAATTTTCACAATTAACTTTCAAAATAACCTAAAAGTTGCTACTAAACTCTGAGCAGTAAGGTACTTAAATAAATGTTTTTCCAAGCTTTAATATTATTCTCTAAGCCAAAGGTTTATATTTTCCTCATTTTTCCTAAAAAATTCAAATTTCTCGGGGTTTTCCTTGCGAAACTTGTAAAATTATAAATTCCTTATCTTCTCCAAATATTCTAAAAGAGTGGAAATCCTGTGATATGTACTGGGGGGTGTTCCACACCCCCCAGACCCCCCGGTTTAAAATTTTGGTTTTTATATTTTTATAATTAACTTTCAAAGTAACACAGAAAGTTGCTGCTAAACTCCACTAAATAATCCATAATTAAATAAATATACTATTCCAAGTTTTAATTTTTTCTAGCCGGAAATTATATTTCTCTTATACTTAAAAATTCAAATTTTCCGGTTAGTCCTAATCTTAGTTAGTTTAATATATTTTTCGGTTAGTAAAATTGTAAACCGGGGGGTCTGGGGGGTGTGGAACACCCTCCAGTACATATCGCAAGATTTCCATTCTTTTAGAATACTTGGAGAAGATTGGGGAAATTCTGCGATATGTACTGGAGGGTGTTCCACACCCCCCAGACCCCCCGGTTTACAATTCTGACTTTATATTTTTATATCATTTTTATAATTAACTTTCAAAGTAACACAGAAAGTTGCTGCTAAACTCCATTAATTAATCCATAATTAAATAAATATGCTTTTCAAGTTTTAATTTTTTCTAGCCGGAAGTTAAATTTCCCCTATTTTTACTTAAAAATTCAAATTTCCCAGTTAGTCTTAATCTTAGTTAGTTTAATATATTTTTCGCTTGGTAAAATTGTAAACCGGGGGGTCTGGGGGGTGTGGAACACCCTCCAGTACATATCGCAAGATTTCCATTCTTTTAGAATACTTGGAGAAGATAGGGAATTTATAATTTCCACACCCCCCAGACCCCCCCCCCCGGTTTACAATTTTGACTTTATATTATTTTTATAATTAACTTTCAAAGTAACACAGATAGTTGTTGCCAAACTCCGTGAGCAATAAAGTAATTAAATAAATATGCTTCCAAGTCTTAATTTTTTTTAGCCGAAGGCGAAGGTGAAGCTTCCCCCATTTTTAATTAAAAATTCAAATTACCCGGTTGGGATTAATATTGGTCAAATATTTTTAGTCCTAATCTTAGTTTAATGCATTTTTTGATTGGTAAAAAAATCGACCAACCTAAGTGTTTTTTTTTCACCAAAAAATGACACGTTTGTAACAAATTTTTGCAATTTGTTTGGTTTCTGAGTACGCCCCTGCCCAGAGTCTGATTGATGGGGCGGGGAGTTTGCGTTTTGAAAACGCAAGAGCGCAATTTCCAGAACTTTGCTGTGAACTTTTGCAAGTTTGAGAGTGTTTTTCGTGTGCTCGTCAAATTTGAGTAATTTCTTTTACTTTTTACATTGAAACTTCGTACTGAGCCACCTAATTTTGACGATGTTCATTTACTCGTTCGATCTGCTGTTTTGTGCTGACTGGAAATCCCGTATTTGCTTCCGAATTGCCGAATATTATTTTAAATAATTTGCATTGGTAAATTATTTTGTATGGAACCAACCTCATGCGAGCTTATCGACAGATGCTTTAAAATTTATTAACTATGTAAAATATTTAATTTTATTGGTTCCGCAATTAGCTTATGCTGTTTGTTCTTAATTATGTTACTCCTAAAGAAAATAGTTGAGGCAAGCAGCTACGACTTTTTGTGTTTCTGGTTGCAACTGCCGTTGGCAGCATACTTTTTGCAGAGATTATTTTATTATTTGATTGTTACCTTTTTTGGAACTTATGATCCTTGCTTTCCGCACTATCTACAGCTAGTATAACATCTACAGGGCATCTACAGTAAATAAAAGCTGGTTGATCGTTTTCCCAGCGTGTAGAAGAACATTCTAGGGGCCCCATGAGGGCAAGAGGAATTGTTTGTTTTCCGACCTGCCTTATCGTTGGTGCTATCAGTGTTAGGATTAGGAATTTGGTTTTTAGAACCAAAGTTTCACCTCGATTGGATTTATGTGCTGCACTGATGGGTACAATTCGTTTTCAGGGTCGGAGATTGGGAATTCGGTTGGTCCCCGAAAAGGTGAAGAAATTTTTTTATTACACGTTGTAGCATGAGCAGCAGAAGCGTACTGGAATTTACATTAGTTACAACTGACGCGTATGAAAAAAAAGCATTAAAGAGATTTAAAAAATCTTTAATCTGCTCCCCTAAAGCATTTTCTAAATAGGCCACTGAGACTAATAACTAGAATTATTTACCATATCAATATTTTAGAAAACCCAAAAAATGCACTAAACACTTTTCAGAACTAAAATGTTTATAAGTTATCCCAAATAAAATTAAGAGAGAATCCTTTAAATATTGTTGGGGGTGGTAGTGGCAGGTACTTTGAAAAAGGAAGGGATATTTTTAAAGTGATAACAAAAGGGAACAAAACGATTATTTATTAAAAATGTTTAATAATGGTGAATTGCTTAAATCTGATTGACTATTTAATAACAAGGGTGAAAATTTTAATTTATTTATTTCTAAAGCTTCTAAAAATTCTAATTTTTTACTTTCATATCCCCCTTGTTTATGGTTGGTGTCTAATAAATGTTTCGCGAAAGTAGATTTTCCGTAATCTGTAAGTCTGTGTGATCGCGAGTGCTCGTTAAATCTTGTTTGGAAAGATCTACCTGCATGACCGATATATTTTTGAGAGCACTCGCAGGTGAGCTCATAAACCCCCGATTTGGTTAAAATATCTGACTTTGATTTGGCGTTATTAATAAATTTATTAAGCTTATTGTCTGTTGTAAAAGCGATATTAAAATTGTGATGATTCAAATTTTTTGGGTTTTTTAAAATATTGATATGGTTAATATCGAGTTACACTACTAATCGATTATCGATTAAAATTGTTCAACTTATGTACAATTTTGTCGATTTTCTTCGATTGCAAAGATGGAACCGTTATGTAAGCTGTCAACCTGACAAAATTGTAATATTTGCCTATTGAAAAGACGACCACATTGTAACCTGGGTGAATGTAAAAAGTAATTTTTCGATGTTATATAACCCGGACTATTTAAAAAAACTAAAATATAGTCTCGATCGAACGTGTGTGGTTTTTTCCATTTCCCAATTCGCCTCAATCGGTGTCCAAGCTACGTAATTTACAGTTCAGACTTCAGACGTAATCCGAGTAGGTTTTAATTGATATTTTATACTTAAATCTATTATAGGAAATTAGTTAAAATAAAATAGGAAAAAGCTCTTTTTAAATAATTTTTGTATCTCTTAAGCATTTTATTTTATTTTAAATGACCGACATATGTTTGGGGTTATTTATCGATGCTCTGTAGGGGCGATACATCTTCGTAATTTAGTAAATGTGTAGGCATTGCTAAAAACCAACGTATGTATAATGTAATTGGGTGGTTTTTCCGAAAGTTGCAGGATTTCTGAACTTGGCAACTAATTCGGTTACAAGTCCACAGTTGGCATTAACTTTGTGGATGATGCTATTTGTTGTATTGTTTTCTCAAGGGCCAAGGTCACATGGTAAGTAATTGGAGTAACTTTGATTAAACCTATTAAGCGGTGAGCTTTACGTATGACCGGCCATTTGCTAATTTATATAAAATTTTAGAAAACAAAATTAGTCAGTAATAAATTTCTGTAAAACTTCCTCTTCCAGCTTTATTGGCGTATAAAATTTTACGATCATCATCTAAATTACAAATACCTACTTGAAATCTATTGACACAAAAATTTTATACTGACTGCCCATACTTTGTATTCCTAGTTTGCAGTGAAATTTAATAATCCACACAACCCTTAATCAATGTCGTCTCGTATAGTATACTAGAGGTATGTTATGAAAAATGTACGAGCTCTTAATGTGGTTCATTTTTCGGGTGCCTCAGGAATAAAATCAAATTTGAAACCATTACAGCAATATAATATCTTGGGTCCACTCGGATTAATTTGAAAAAAATTATCAGTTCATTTTTAATTTGCAGTGAGTTTACAATAATTTTGTCTCTTTTTTTCGATTTCCCCTTCCACAAACAAATGTAGTGAGTGGGAGTACGAGCGCAGACGCTTATTGTACGCACGACCTTCTCTCGTTTCCTCCCACGCAACTGCAGCATGATGCTGAGCGTCGCGACGTCTGCATTCAACCCTTGATCAAGTGACGCGACGGCCGCATTTTCAGCTAACAAGTCGCGCACTTCCTAAAACTTTTTAAAACTTTTATTCTGTGCAAATGACATTAAGAAGCGTTTCGTATATTTGTTGGGTGACAAAAAATGTTAAAATAGAAAATTATAAATATAAAAATTGATTATTAATGGCAAATTTCAAAAATTTAAATTTTTAAATGGCAGAAATCAACGAATATCAAATGTTAGAGGCGTCGAATTCTGCTTTCGATTTGGCTTCGTTACGAATTCAAGAAGAAGACGACTACACCTTTGATGCTAGAAGACGTTTGGCCAAATTCGTAACCGCCACCACCACGACGGTTGCTTCCGTGTTTGTTAATAAAGCTCCCATTATAGACGACGAAGTTATTTCAAATAGGATGTTGTCGTCGGACTTCCTCAGCAATTCCCTATGGGACATTGTCAATAATGGACAAACGGAGAGTAGCGATATCAACAGAAATGCCATTTACGAAATTGGTATCAAAACTAACGGCGCTACTTTTGTAATGAACACTTCCTTGAACGCCACCACCGATTCGGCCTTCCAACCTGAACTCTTTTACAGACATTCCATGCCTATGACAGCAATTTACTGTGTTGCTTATCTTTTGGTTTTTGCGGTCGGACTTGTTGGTAACTTTTTTGTTATAGCCGTCGTATTTAGATCTCCGCGTATGAGAACTGTTACAAACTTTTTTATTGTTAATCTTGCCGTTGCTGATATTCTAGTCATCATATTTTGCCTGCCTGCCACTTTGATGTCCAACATTTTCGTGCGTAAGTATTAACCTCTTTTGTAATTTAAATTTTCAAATTTATGTATGCACAAATTTTATTGTTATTTGCTTTTTGTATTGTATATTTATCAGCAGAGGAAACGGTAAGTGGTGGTAACTTCTTCGGTTCCTGCGGAAACGGAAAATTAAAAATGGCTACCTAGAGTATCCAAATTTACCATTAAATAAACAAATGAGGCAATTAAAAATATTTAAACTGGAACAAGCGATCGTTATTGATTTTATACTTTTAATATTTAAATGTTAAAAGCTTCAAAAAGCTCTCTCATTATTAACCGAGGTTTTTGACCTATACCGAGTTCGCTATGTTACAATTTTCTATTCATTTAATTTTAAACCGTTAATTCAGTAATGTGTGTGTGTATTCATCAAACTTCATTAACGTCTTGAATACCCAAACTGATTTAGATCCCCAAATTGTGTGGTACGTTAATCTTTATTTTCAGTTTTAGAATTTCCATCGTCGAAACTCAAATAAATGTTTAGGAAATAAAAGCAACTACCATTATAAGGGTTATTCCAATCGATAGTTGTGTTCAAGTTTTGCTAATACAATATAGGCTATAAAAAAGCGTATACACACAAACATGAAAATAACACTCATTCATCCATATGTTCTTTATTTTCTCCATTTGATTTAAACTCCTGCGCTTTACCGACTGCACCCTGTAATTTATTTCGGCTACGAATTTCGCCAATTTTTTTAAATAATAAAAAGTAGATCAATCGGAAAGCGAATCCGTAGGCAGGCTAAAAGCCACTGCTCCGTTAAAATTTTTACTTAGCTTGTAAATTTTTAGGTTCGAATACAATCTTGGCTCAAAACTATTATTGGTAAAATTAAACTACATCTAAAATTTTGAATAAAACCTACAACCAATTTTGTTTTAACTCTCTCTGAGATTCTCGCTGTTTTCGATTTTTTGTTTAAAATAACGTAGTTCACAGTTATCAACGTCGAATTTTCTTTCAGTTTATTTATTTGTCAATCAATTATCTGTAAATCCCTGCATAGAACAACCATCTAGCTCTAACAGAAACCTACTTTCGCGAGCTTGGTGAGCTTTTCAAGTTGATCAGTTTTTACTTTTTTTATAGATATTTTTCAGGCGTTTCAGTTTATTTAAATTCCTTCATTTTTAGTGCATCGCACGACGGGTTATGATTTAAAATAAAAAAAAAATAACAGACGTTAATAGAGCATACTCCCAGTAGAAAATAGTATATTATATACCAAGGGACAAAAGTGCCAAGTCCAGTTTTTTCTAGTTTTGCCTTGCCATTTGACGGGATTTATTCAGAATTTGTTACGATGAACATTACATTAGTTAAGGATTTTCAAGACTACTGTTTTATTTTGACATAACATGCAACTCTAAAGATTTACATTACATTGTATTATACAGTAATTTTTAATAAAAACTTGAACCGACGATCTATTATTATCAAGTATAGAATTTTGAGCCTTTGGCACCGTACAATTCAAAGTTAATAATATTATGCTAAGCCGACGACATAATATTTCACAGAATCGACCTGCCCGTACCAGCCGCCACTGTAGATAAGTAATAGTAGGAATATTATTTTTATCATAAGATGTTACGTAAAGTTGTCTGTATGAAAGTTATGTAGATTTTGATTCCAGTTATAAATTACCTATTGTTTAAATAAATGTTTGAATTTTATCTCCATGCGCTGAAGAGTGTCTCATAAAATTAATGGGATACCGGATGGTATTCTATAATCCCTAGATCTCCCGATGCTTGCTATCATGACATATTTGTTTTAAAAGGCTGAACGATTCGTATTTAACAAAATCGATCATAAAACATGCACACAAACCTTTGGTTTTCAAAACAGTGGGTCTGGAGGGTAGCCCATGTTTACCAGAAAATTCAGTTTATAAGACAAACTGTGTTATTAAAAATTTATTTATTAAATAAATAAAAAAAATAAATAATAAATTTATTAAAATAAATAAATAAATTTCTGACGAAGGCGATAACAGTCGCCGAAAGCTTAAAAATATAATTTAATTATATTTTTGAATTTAACTTGTTATTTAAAGTTTTATTGTTTATATTTCTTTTAATATTATTTTTCTCTTTTTTCTCATGAGTTTTTACTTGACTTCCCTTTTTCACCCTATTATTTTAGGAAAATTGCTGTGGTGCTTTTGGGTACCATTTATGTGCTTAAGGTCCCACCACTAAACAATAATTTTCATAGTTCTCATTGCAAAAATCGCTTTTCTGAGAGAATTTTCTGAGAAAACATGTTTATCCCTAAAATAATAAATTGCATTAAACAGTGCACAAAATATAAAGTATTTTCTTCTTTTTTTCAATTTCTTTAAATTTTTTAAGAGTTTCTTAAATTTTCCAGGATTGTTTTTTACTTGTACAGCGATTTTTGCAACAAAAAGCAACTAATAGATAGCATTCCTTAGAATTTTCTTTTATTTCTTCTAATTTTTCTTTACGTGTCTCTCTGATTTCTTCACTAAATTTCCTTGATCGGTCTATCGCAGTGAACTCAAGGGTCTTTGTTACTTTAACAAAAAGCTTTACTTTTCATAGTAACCATAAAACCATGTTGGTTTTTAAATATCTACCTGTCGTTCCCTAGTGAAATCCTTCCTCATTCAAATCTCGACTCCAGCAACTGAGCTAATACTAACTATAGAATTATTGTATTTAAATAGTATACAACAATATCACTTGGCAGTGGCATATTTAAAAATGCTTTTGGGGGGGGGGGCAGATTAAATATTTTTCAGAATTTCGTTAATCCATTCATGCGCGTCAGTTGTAACCATCAAAATACATAAAATCCCAGAACGCTTCTGCGTGTCATTTTGGTGAAAAAAAACACTCTGGTTGGTCGATTACCAACCAAAAAATATATTAAACTAAAAATATTTGTTCAATTTTAATCCAAACCGGGAAATTTGAATTTTTAAACAAAAATGAGAGAAGTTTAACCTTCGGCTAGAAAAAATTAAAACTTGGAAAACATAACACATCGCTCAATAAGTCCGTAGGATAGCTAATAAAACAACAATATTTTGACATAATTTGAATTTATTCATCAATATAGTTTCCTTTTGAGGCGATACAGTCAGTCCAACGCTTCTCTAACTTTTCGATACCATGTTTGTAGAACGATTTATCTTTCCCTTCAAAATATGCCTCAGTTTCGGCGATGACCTCATCATTCGATCCAAATCTCTTTCCCTGGAGCATCCTTTTGAGATCCGAGAACAGCCAATAATCGCTGGGGGCCAAATCTGGCGAGTACGGTGGATGGGGCAACAATTCGAAGTGCAATTCATTCATTTTCACCATCGTTTTCATCGACTTGTGACATGGTGCATTGTCTTGATGAAAGAGAATTTTTTTCTTCTTCATGTGCGGTCGTTTTGCGTCGATTTCAGCCTTCAATCGTTCCAATAATGCCATGTAATATTCGCTGTTGATTGTTTTACCTTTCTCAAGATAGTCTATGAACAATATACCATGACTATCCCAGAATACGGAGGCCATAACCTTGCCAGCAGAGATTTGAGTCTTTGGGCGCTTTGGGCGGCTTTCACCGGCTGATGTCCACTCAGCCGACTGCCGACTTGACTTAGGATTGAAGTGGTGGATCCATGTTTCGTCCATTGTGACATAGCGACGCAAAAAATCCTTTTTATCACGGTTAAATAGGGCCAAACATGCCTCAGAATCATCGATTCGTTGTTGTTTTTGGTCCGGTGTTAGCAAACGCGGCACCCATTTCGAACAAAGCTTCCGCATACCCAAATGTTCATGCAAAATGGTAAACACACTGCCTTCAGATATCTTTACGGCCTCAGCAATCTCCTTCAATTTCAATTTGCGGTCGGATAAGACGATTTTGTGGACTTTTTGTATGTTTTCTTCAGTAACTGCCGAATTTGGGCGACCGGAACGTTCAGCATCATCGGTGCTCGTACGACCACGTTTAAAGTCACCAAACCACTTCTCAACCATTTGCCTCGATGGAGCAGAGTCCGGATAACATTTGTCAAGCCACTGTTTAGTTTGCACCGTATTTTTTCCCATCAAAAAGCAATGCTTAATGAGCACACGAAATTCAGATTTTTCCATTTTTTTCAATTCACAAAAGTTGATTTAATTGTTCACACTGTAACTTGGTAAATAATAGTCCGAATGTCATGAAATTTTGACAGGTTATCGTTTGAAGGTTGCCACTTTCTAAAAATCATAAGTATTCTGTATTTGTGTTGCCATCTATATGTCATCCTACGGACTTATTGAGCGATGTGTTATTTATTGAATTATAAAATTAATATAAAAATATAAATAAATTTAAATAAAGTTAAGAATAATATAATAAGTAGAAAATCAAAAATTCAAAAAATCAACAGGTCTGGATTATTTCACCGTCCAATAAGGTCTTTTTCCGTGAAGTAAGGTCTTATTTCCCTTAAATGGGAGCCTTTATATCGTATTATGAATTTTTTCATATTTTCAAATATTTTTAATCCAGACCATATGTGATAATTATGTCTTTTTTGATTTTTTGAATTTTTGATTTTCTACGTGTAACTATATTGTATTATTCTTAACTCAATTTAAATTTATCTATAAATACATACTACATACCACAAATTTACTTAAAATTTTTATTTTGGGTTTATTTTCTAAAATTATAAAGTCAAAATTGTAAACCGGGGGGTCTGGGGGGTGTGGAACACCCTCCAGTACATATCTCAGGATTTCCACTCTTCTAGAATACTTGGAGAAGATTGGAGCTTTATAATTTTACAAGTTTCGCCAGGAAAAATACAGCTGGTAAATAAATAAATAAACAAATAAATAAAAATAATTTAATTTTAAAACTTCGTAGTAAACATTATTTTTATCAGGGGGGGCCTTAGGGGTACAATCCGAGTCATTCTTGGGGGGGGGGGGGATTGGCCCTTTGCCCCCCTCTAAATACGCCACTGTCACTTGGTCTATCTTTATCTTCTTCTTTATTTGTTTCATTACTTTCACTGAAAGAAAACCACTGAAAGTCAAAATTAATTTGATAACCAGGGATTGGGAGACATGAAAGCCATTTGGATTTTCCTAAAAAATTGCGAATGATTTATTTCAGATTGTTGTCGAGCAACTACCAAACTTCAAGAACAAGTAAATGCAATCAAATTTAATTGCATTCATAAACTGTATTTTTATTTATAAACAAATAAAACTTTTAAGTTGAAACAGATTTATAGTTTGTAAAAAGAACATTACAAGAAGATGATATAGTCAACTGCTGTCGAAAGATTAGGTTTATTCGACATATTAATTTTTAATGTTGAACTTATTACATAATATTAAATATTACTAATATAAATTATTAGCATAATATAAAAAAAATTACGCAAAAATATGAAGTCATCAGAATTTTATTCATTTTTGGTTCTACTATATGCCAGCAGTAGTTGATATAGTTTGGACAAACATATTATCTCAATTTTAATATTGTTGTGTTTCTTCACAACCTTTGCGGTTAGCCACAGAAGTGAAATTACTAGACTTAAATTAAACTTCTTCACCTCTAAAGTGGTTCGTATATGAAACATAGCCAAAAAAAGTAAAATTAAATTTTTTGGCGTCTCCACTTCGCGAACGAGCGCCATAAGCTGCTCTTTTGGCTGCACATCAAGTCGTCATTTAATACCTAAATAAAATTAATTTTGTATAACGTTAGTTGGATCTCTCTTCAGCAGATAGAGAAGATACTTACAAAAATATAACAACAATTGATTTCGCTCTCTAAAGCTCTCCGAATTTTTTGGTACCTACGTTTGGTTTTAAATATTTTGAAAAAATCTCACACGACCAAAGATAGCGAAAAAAATGATCTTGGTTTATGAGTACTGGGAAATATTTGGATATAGGTCAAAAAAACTTGTTGAAAACGTTTGCGCTAGAGAAATTTAGGACAAAAGAAGATAAATTTTGCAAAGGTTACCTTGAACTTATGCCAAATAAATTTCTTTATGTGTCACATTTCTTAAACATTAGGGTTGCCGTAAAACACTTAATTCAATGAATTTCTTATAGGTTTTTGTGGTGGGTAAAGGAATTTCAATATACCTAAAACTTCTGTCCGGAATAGTCTCTCGGCAATCGATTGTTTATTTAGCTCTGAAATTTTTCATGTAAGTTATGTAAATATAAAGGAAATTTAAAAACATAAAAAAGCCTTAAACTTAGATTTTATAAATTTCTTGCTTAGAACGCCGCAGTAATCGCATTGCTGAGATTTGCGAGCTGCGCATTCGTGACATTCCGTTCTCTCATTGTTAAAAGCTCTAGTCGTGCTTTAGCATTTCATTTAGAAAGTGTACTTTTGCAGAACATAGTCCCCATGCGTATGCTTATTTTATGTATTACCTTGCAGAAGTATGTTAGGAACATTCGACATTGCTCCAAACTCCTCTTTTATTACCCCGAAACTGCGAAAGCTCGCAGAGCTTAATACTTTAAGTTTTGCTTTCAAAACCCTTTGATACAATTAATCACTTGGTGTGAGATTAGATTACACCTTTAATTTAAATTCACAACTAACCGCTCGACTAAAACCTTTTAAACCGCCACGATATTAATTAACGCAGAGCTTTCAATGATGGATGATACCGAAAAACTGTGCGGCCGGTAAACCAAAGAACTTTTCGTGTCTTTAGGGTTCAAGAGTCATCGTATCTTCCAGAATTACATAATTGATTTCATAAGCCCTCGCAGTATACAACTTCAGGTTTTGTTTGATACTGAAAATGTATACTCTGAGGGCTTAGGAAATGTCAAAGCTCCTTAGCATCAATTCAACACGTAACAAGAAGAATACTAACCCGCAAGGATGAGAAATGTGAAAGTGTTACTTAATGTATCTCACTTCGAGATGTACAAAATGCAAATGTAATTATCTACGCGGAAGTAAACATGGAGAGGCATCAAAACATAAAGCACAAAACAAATTTTAATAAATAATTATAATAACACAACAACAATCGTTAACTTTTTTTTATTTAAAATTAAAAACGCTCGAGTTAAACACAAATGGATATTTAAATTGAAAACGTCTTGGAAACATTGAAAATTCTGATGGGAAATCGACTGATAGGAAAGATTGAAAATAAACCTATGCAGTGGAAATAAAATAAGATCGTAATTTGTCATGACGCCAAAATAACGTTGTATTTACCAAATTCAATTTTTGTTATTATTTAATCGATACCTTAGATTAAAATCTCTTGCGTTAATATTCATGTAGGTGCTTTTTAGTATGTTAATAATTTAACTATAAATGAATAATAAATATTGACTCCAAGTTGCCAAATTTCGTTTTCGGTGACCTACATATTTCTTTTTTATGGTCTACTTTTAAACCTCAAATTTGTAGAATTACTAAAAAGGATTTACTATTAAACATAAGAACCAACAACATAAAATTAAAACAATAAAATAGAATACTTTGTATCTGTAATATCCAGAGAGATTCGAAGCCAAGGTGACGATCAGAAATATGCTGCGCAGCCACCCCACTGTTGTGACTATTCGAGTAATGGGATCGTAAAAATTTGGAAGATGGGAAGTAAACCGAAGAAGATAAATTGGGAAAACCCAGCGAAGGATCAAGCTATATATCCTCTAGCAGTATAGAATAGAAACCAAAATATTTTTGTCCTTGCATCGCATTTTGAATATAATTAAAATCTACCGCTAAGGAACAGTTCAAAATGAAATATACACGATGTTACATTACTTATAGTTCAAAAACTTTGTACGTAATATCTGCACGATACTGTGAGTCACTTACATAATTTGCTTCTGAAGTTTGTTACACCTGTAACCACAATACTGTAACTTTTGCTAAAGTTAACAAATTTTAAATTAAAAATTTCTTTTAAGTCTTTAAAATATATTTGTAATTATCGATAACACTGCCAATAATAATCTTAGAAGCAGAAAAATTAAAGTATTATTACTCTAGTAAGAAATTGTTAATGTGTTTCAGTATAAAGTTTTTAAAATAATGTTAATGTGTTTAGATAAAACTCAGAGTAAAAATAAATAATATAGATCGAAAGTAGCAACATTCTTATCTTTTATTAGCCTCCATATCTTTCCATCCTTATCCCCGGGCTGTAGCCATACATAATCACTCATAAGTAGAGCTCGGACTTATATGCACAAAAATACTTAAAAATATGCCGGTATATATGCACTACAATTGATAAAATATGCATTGATATGCAAACTAAATTTTCAATAAGTACTACCTAGATTTATAAAATTTAAAAATTTTAATAATAAATCAGGACAAATTACGTAAAATTTGCAAAATTTTGCATATTTTCAACCTTTGGTGCATATTTGAGTAAATAATCCATATTTGGGCCACTTTTGGTGTCCAGCCGCAGCGAAAGATTCATATCTTTCATGCTTTCATATTAATCATAACTTCTTATGGGAGTGTTTCCTATAGACTGATTGACTCTGGATTAACTTTTACCTAACGTTATCTAGCCCTTAGCGTTTGTGCAGATAATTTCACCCAGCTAAAGATATGTTTACTAAACTGCGGCTGGGGCTCTGCGACTAAAGTCGCAGTGAATGCTTTCTTATGGCGGTGTTTCCTTAGAATGCGATCTTTGCAGGCGACTCTGAGGTAACACTCGCATAGGAAAGCTCGGAGAGCAGTCACAATATTAACAATTGTTTAATACCATATCAGGTCTACTTCTGTGATATGTTGCTATTTCTTTATTTTTTTGAATTAAACGTTAGGTAAAAGTTAATCAAGAGTCAATTGATGTTGATCCTATCAATCTATAGGAAACACTCCCATAAGAAAGCATGATTAATGGAGCTCGGAATTATATGCACCAAAATACTTGAAAATATGCGCATATATAGTGTTTGTGCAGATAATTTTGCCCAGCTAAAGATATGTTTCCTAAGCTGCGGCTGGGGCTCTGCGACTGAAGTCGCAGTGAATACTTTTTTATGGGAGTGTTTTCTTAGAATGCAAACTTTGCATGCGACTCTAAGCTAACACTCCCATAAGAAAGCATAGAGAGCAGTCACTGCGACTTCAGTCGCAGAGCCTTAGCCACAGCTTAGTAAACATCATTTTAAGCTGGGCGAAAGGGGACGTCCATTAATTACGTGAGGCTTTTAGGGGGGGGGGGGTTGAGCTGAATCTCACCAAATCTCACGTGGGGGAGAGGGGGGGGGTCTCTGCAAATATCATGTATTTTTTTATGTTAACTATTCTTAAATAAAAATAATTAAGCAAATTATGCTTTTTTAATAAATCCAACGCAATCAAGCACAGATTAACGTATTTACACTAAAAATACGCATTTTAAAAAATCTCACGTGAGATTAGACGAGGGGGGGGTCGAGCTAAATCTCACGACATCTCACCAAGGGGGGCGGTTGGTCTAAAAATCGCCAAAATCACCTCACGTAATTAATGGACGCCCCCAAATTAAACATTAGGTAAAAGTTAATCAAGAGTCAATTGATGTTGATCCTATCAATCTATAGAAAACACTTCCATAAGAAAGCATGATTAATAGAGTTCGGAATTATATGCAGCAAAATACTTGAAAATATGCGCATATATAGTGTTTGTGCAAATAATTTCGCCCAGCTAAAGATATGTTTCCTTGCTGCGGCTGAGGCTCTGCGACTGAAGTCGCAGTTAATACTTTTTTATGTGAGTGTTTCCTTAGAATGCAATCTTTGCAGGCGACTCTAAGGTAACACTCCCATAAGATAGCATGGAGAGCAGTCACTGCGACTTTAGTCGCAGAGCCTTAGACGCAGCTTAGTAAACATAATCCTTAGCTGGGCGAAATTAAACGTTAGGTAAAAGTTAATCAAGAGTCAATTGATGTTGATCCTATCAATCTACAGGAAACACTCCCATAAGAAAGCATGATTAATAGAGCTCGGAATTATATGCACCAAAATACTTGAAAATATGCGCATATATAGTGGTTGTGCAGCTAAAGATATGTTTCCTGAGCTGCGGTTGGGGCTCTGCGACTGAAGTCGCAGTGAATACTTTTTTATGGAAGTGTTTCCTTAGAATGCAATCTTTGCAGGCGACTCTAAGGTAACACTCCCATAAGAAAGCATGGAGAGCAGTCACTGCGACTTTAGTCGCAGAGCCTTAGACGCAGCTTAGTAAACATAATCCTTAGCTGGGCGAAATTAAACATTAGGTAAAAGTTAATCCAGAGTCAGTTGATATTGATCCTGTCAGTCAATATGAAACAATTCCGTAAGATAGCATGATTAATAAAGCTCGGAATTATATGCACCAAAATACTTGAAAATATGCGCATATGTATGCACCGCATTTTCTTAAAATATGCACTAAAATTGATAAAAATTGATAAAATATGCATTGATATGCAAACTAAAAAATATCTAATCTTCGAATTTTTCAATTTTTTTTCTAATTTTCAATAAGCACTACTACCTAGATTTATAAAATTTAATGATTTTACTAATATATCTGGACGAATTACGTAAAATTTGCAAAATTTTGCATATTTTTTCAATATTTGGTGCATATTTCAGTAACTAATGGATATTTGGGCCACTTTTGGTGTTTTTTTGAAGAATTTTAATAGAGAAAATAAAACATTATTATTAAATTTGGTAATTTAAACAATTATTTTATTTAATTTTAAACAATTTAATTTTATAATTTTTAAATAAATAAAAAATAAATAAATTTTTAAATAAAAAATTAAATTGCTCAAAATGAAATAAACAATTGCTTCAATTAGCATAATTTAAAAATAATTTTTTATTTATTTAAAATTTTATTTTAATTTATTTATTAAATAATATAAAATAATAATTAATAAATTTATTAAAATTCTTCAAAAATCACCAAAAGTGGCTCAAATATGCACAATTATGCGTTATTTACTCAAATATGCACCAAATGTTAAAAATATGCAAAATATGCATTTTGACAAACAGTTTTTCGGATTCTCTTTTACTTAATTTGTCCAGATTTCATAACGAATCAGTTGGCATTCAATATTAAACAACATGAAAAAGCATAAAATCCGAGCTCTACTCATAAGAAGTAACTTATAAAATGTTGTAAGACGATGAACATAAGAAAAGATACGAATGTCTTTACAACCTACTTCCTTTATTTCCCTTATATTTTACTAAGGCAATTAATTTTTTTTTTTCATAATTACATAGAATTCGTTTACTTCTAAACAATTACCTAACCATTAAACCTAGTAGATAGGTATCTTTTAAGAAAATTCAATTTCGATAGATAACAGAATTGCTCCCCCCTCTACTTTTTTAAAAATATTTAATAAAATTTTTGTTATAAATAAATCAACATAATAATTAATATTGTTTTGCATTGCCTAAAAAATATTTAAAAATTTTTAAAACAATTTACAATTAAATTATCAGGCTTCTTGAGCTCTATTGTCAAACAAACCCGTGAATCTCGGTTAAAAAGGCTAACATGTTATCCTTACGGCCATCTGTCCACCTATCTTTAATAGAAAGCTTTTTAATTCTAAAATTTGGATAAACTTGATCAGATAATGTGAAACAAGAAACCATTTTCTCTCGCCTCACGAAATGCTGGACGATTTTTTAATTATAACAAAGTATCCTTTTTTAAATTCAATCTGATTCGCAGGAATCCTTGAAATATTATATGATGTTTCTTTTTATAATGTTTTGTATTTATTCTGTAGGACGATTTTTAAAAACCATCAACATTAATTCTCTTTTTGCTTTTCTAGAAAGGACTTTTTTAAAAGTCTCTGTAATTTAATTTACTACAACATTTCCTTCTTCTTCCTCTAATATATTTATGTAGTTCTTTTCTTTTTTCAATTTTTATGCTAAAATGCAAAATATTAAGATGAGGTTTAATTTTCATCATCAGTTGATTTTGAACAAGTCTGCGACTTAACCGTACGTCTACTTTGGCTGGGAGAATTTTAATAACAATATTTGTCCTAAAACTTCTTTAGAATGTGTAAACAGCTTTTGCGGTAGCCGCCTCAAGGTATTGGTTATAGCACAGAAAATAATATAGCTCATGTAAACGAAACCGGGAGTTAGTCGGAATATAAGCAGCCACTTTCTGACAATTGCTTGGTATAAAGCTGTATAAGTAATACTACTACCTCTATTGTTATATTTACAAAAGTTTTTATTGGGCAAAAATTTAAATTATGCCACATATTGTAAAATTATCTATCGATCAAGTAATTGGAATGGCACAAACATGTAGTTGGGCACGCGATAAGGCTATCGAGTAAATTTTAAGCAAAACTGCAATTTATAATTTAAATAATGCAATTTTGTGTTTTTACAAGCGGTAGTTTGATTCGGAAAAGCGACTGCGTGGCGAAAGGACGATTGTTAATATTAGAGTTGCTTCAATTAGAAATGCATTATGGAATATCGTTGTAGCATAATTTGCTTCCTGAAAATAAACACGATAAGGTAGACAGACCTAGATTTGTTTAAAAGCTTGTCTGCTGTGCCTAAACCGGGGCAAAAGTTCACCATCGCGTTTGCTGTTTACAGAAACCTATACCTAATAGCTACAATATAAACTCAAATACTTCCGATCCATGCTTGGTTAGAGATACCGGAAACCCACATCGACTCGACATATTCGTTAATATTTAACACTAAAATGTGTCAGGTGAAATAAATTCTTTTATACTTTGTAAATGTCAAAAGACCCAATTAAAAGAAAATTGGGCCATCGTTGGGGTTTATGCATCAATGGAAGTGGGTCGAATACAAAATGAAGAACGGGAATTTTTATAGCTAAGAATTAAAGGTGCCTATGCAAATAGGCGTTTATATTTGAATGTAGGCATTTATTGATCCTACAGGTGCTATTATTTGTGAATCCTTTCCGAGTTCTCAGAGCTGGCATAAATATTAAAAGATCGGCACGCGTTAAGTAGGCCAAGTCAGGGTAGGCCGGTGACCTGGTCAATACATATATATGTCACTCACTGTACAGGTGAACAGGAAGTTACCAGGGCATAGGCATGTCTTGGAATGTAAGTCAATAACTTCTACGGGTCAACTCATAACTAGGATACGTTAATCCTATAGGAATGCGTACCTACCTATATACCCGCACGACGCCGACGTGTAATGTGTTTTTCATATTTTTTATTTTCAGGTGAAAAACTTTCATCGATAACACAAAAAACGGGTTGGAAATAATAATAATAGTAAATTGTTAACCCAAAACTTTGCCGTATTATTGTTATCGTCCTCGACGTCGTCATCTTATTCTTGTTTATGCTTTTTAATATAATTCTTTACGAGATTAGCGTTTTAGTATTCTATGCTGCTGAATACACTTATGTGTGGATAAAAAGAATCGCCTTGTCCTACAGACTTGTGTTGATCTTGAACTTTGTCATGTTGTCTAGTTTGCCAGAGCTCCACTAGCCTTAATTTACATTTTTGTTTGCCTCGACGGGGGGTAGTTTTTTTCCCATATGTTTCGTAATCTCTCCTTAATCGTCGTTAATTAAAAAAATTGTAGGTGTTCGTAAGTCAAAAGTATCTACGCGACCTGGGAAAGTTATCCAGGGCAGTAATTTTTGCTTTGAAGCAGGGCAAGTAGTAGTAGGCGGGTTGAAGGGTACTTTCCCTGTAGTAAGATAGTAGGGCATGACCGGGATTGACGCTGTGCGCGGGCGTCCTGACCCGACGGGGTACTGACCTGGATACGCTTGCAGCCCGCCTGACACAGGTGCATTGATTTATCACTACTTGTTACTACCTTATATTCCATTCTCAAACCATTTATAAAATTGCTCAAATTATCAGCTCGCATGTTTTGCAAATTATGTTTTTTTCTTTCGCCGATTTATGGAGTTTATGCGGCGCGAAAAATATCTGTTAGTAGGTTAGTGACACCTCAGAAACCAGGACAATCCTTAAAAAGGGAGACGAAACAATCGTTTTTCTGTCTCGCGTACCCTATTTACTAGAACACCTGATGTTTTCCCATATATATTTTTAAATGGAGCACTAAAATTTTAATGATTCTCAAAGTGCTCGAAACAATAAACCAAAAAGTATGGGGAAAATTTTAAACCCTTCGCAAAATTTTCTTTAATTTTTAATCCCATTATTTGTGGGCGATATCGAGAAAGGCGAAAAAGAAATCTCAAAACCTTGAAACCTGAGTGTTTTTTCATTATCATAATAATAAAGCTTATCAAATTTGTCGTGGTAATATTTGAGAAATGAACTCTAGGTAGCTGAAAATGAAAACAAGATCAATACTACAAAGTTCTGCGTGCACGCAGCAAGAAATTTATTCAACTATTACGGTTTCTACCCGGATAAGTGTTTCGATAATTATTATTTTATATTCCCGCTTTGTTTATTTAAATATAATAAGCACAACAATCCTTTCTTCTTTCATTATTTTTTCTTCTCGCAGCGAATAATTAGGCTTCGTCGGAGGAGATTGCCGGCGAAGCAAAAGTATATTTGGTTTAGTAATCCAGTTGTAAAGCAACTCGAAAATTGTCTCTCTAGCTTTCATCAGTGATTATATGGAAAAGCTTGCTGAAACAGAAATTACCACTACTTTGATGTGCCCGCAGGATTTGGGAATATGGTGATAATGGCAATGCCATATTTAAGTTGGAAACTTCTGTTTAGCAATAGAAATACATTATAATGACCCATTTAGCGTGGCCTAATTTTTAAGTATTGATTGCCTTTATATGCAAACAATTCGTGGTAGTAGGTACCGAGACGATCGCAGTAAAAGTTTAAAATTATCTATTTTGCCAAATTACACATGGCTTTTAGCAGTAACCTCCCGAAAGTGTACCCTACTCTAAATTGTTACAATTACGCCTGAAATGTGTATACTTAAGTTAAATAATTACGTGTGCTTAAATTAACAAAACTATTTCGAATAGATTAAATGACCTAAATTTTATTCCTTAAAAAATCATTTTCCTCCGCATTTATGTTAATGATAAAACACTGTGTGCTGTGTAGGTACTATCAGCCCAATCAATACAAATAATAATTTATTGCCGTATTTCGTTTTCACTCCCTAACTACCATTTCGCATGAACTTAGTTCGTTTACCTCTTACTTAAGAGATGAATTTGCTAATTAAAATAATGACACTTGGAAAATTGATCGCTATCACGATAAATTGTCTGCAATCATTTATTTGTTTTCTTATATATGTATTTCGGATGCACTTTTGGAAACGTGCCAAATCACTTTTGCCCGACCTTCAAAAAGATATTTTCCAAAGTTTAGGAAATAAATACAAATCGTAAATCAAGGAAAAGGACTTGGACTAGTTTTTATTAAATACCAAAATCGATATATTCTAACCCTTGTAGGACAACCGAAAAATATTTATGTGTTCTCAAATGGTCAATCAATCAATTCAAAATTTTAATATTTCATGTTTTTACAGAACAAGGGCAATTTTATTCGGCACACGAGGTAATATTAATATGCGGTATTACCATTATTTCCTTGGAAAAACCCAAAAACATCATTTTACTACTAAAACACCAAACTGATTTCAATAGTATACTCGGATATGAAATAATAGCAGGCTGAACCAAGAGATTTACGTTATTTAAAAATACAGTAGAACCTCGATTATCCGGGTCGACTGGGACTGTGCTCAGCACGGATAATTGAAAAACACGGATAATAATAATTGACGTTTTCTGTTAATATTACAAAATATACTTATTATCGGCCAGCGAAAAATAAAGAAAAATCATCGTCTATTGAAAAATTCGCCATCAAAAAGAAAGAGTGCACTGGGGGGTATTCCATACCCCCCAGACCCCCCGGTATACACTCATTATTATCTGCCTTTAAAACTTAAATTTCAAATCTAAGTAGTTTTAGGGGACTCATAATACATTAAAGCTCAAGAAAAGATTGCTTTGCTGCTAAGCGTACAAATAATTTTAATTTTGCCTGCCCGGAAGTTGAAGTTAAAATCTTTTTGGTTCATTTTGGTTAAGTCATGTTTTAGCTGCAAGCTTCTCAGACTTTATTTTTTTCTTGAGCCTGAGGTTAAACGTATTTATTTATAATCACAGCTTCAAATATTGATTGATCATGAGTCACCTGTAGACAGATAACGGATAATATCCGTAAAGGACCTATACATATTCAAAAATAAACTGTTAGTGATATGATGTAATTTAAAATTATATACAGGGTACTGAATGAGTAAGCCGAACATAGGAAATAAACATGTAAAAACTTATTCCTGCTTCCCTAATTATTTTAAATAAAAAATTAAAGAAACAAAATTAATGCAGAAATATAAACTACGAATGATAAGAGCATTAGATTTTATCTAATTTTTACTTAAAAAGTTAAAAAATGCTTTTGAAATTGTTAAAATTTTCATTTATCAGGCTGACCATGGAAGTTTCCAAGGTAATAATTTTTGAAAATAAAAATTAAATTGAATTTATTGCATGGCCAGTCTGATAACTGAAATTTTGTTTGACTTCTTAAGTAAAAGCTAGATGAATTCTAATGTTTTTATCATTCGTAGTCCTTTGAGGGATTGGGGACAAATACCAGACCGCCCTCCTCTCTGATTGGGCCTGTATGTATAACACAAAAAGATGCACTAAAACCACCGTACGGATAATCCGGGAACGGTAATCGAAGTATAACGCGCTCAAGGATACACCGCTTCACGGATAAAGGGTGCACGCATAATCGGGGTTCTATTGTAATCGAGAAACAATAAAGAAACAAGGATAAAATAAGGACATGAAAATTTCACATATTTTATCTTTTTTGAATTTACACCCCCCCCCCCCCCTCTTAATTTAAGCTATAGCAGCGTATATTTTTTATATCAATTTTTCAAAAATAATTTCAATAAGATTTCGTTTAGCTTATAATTAGAAGAACCAGAGCTCCCGATTAGTTTAAATTAGTTTCATAACTGCTACAAAAAAAATTTTTCTTTTTTTTTCAAAATTAACGATGATCCTTTTCCTAATATTAGCTCATTGTTTACACTTAAGTAAATATAGAACAAATTGATGTTCACCGTAGAGCCGAGCTAAGAAATTTCTCGAAATTCCTTATTCGAACCCAGAATTTCCGCTCTCTAACTCAACCAGTAATCATACATACAAAGCCACCGCTGCGGTTAAATTTTAGTTATTAAGACCGTGTCTTGTTCTAGCCAGGATAATAACATCAAGAACCTAAAAATACAATGTATTTAAAATTATTCCACTTTTAATATTAGATCATACAACCCAAGTCATTTTAAATTATTTACATTATCAAATTTAGTTTAGATAGCAAAGAAAAATAATATTTACTAATCTAAAGATTAAGAAAATGTTATTTAAAAAAAGGTATTTTTGATCCATCGCTCAGGAAGTACTCGCTGTAACCACTTAGTTACTCTGGAGGCTTTTCAATCAACTTATTCTAAATGATTTACGTTACAAATGCGCTCTGTTTATTTTCAAAAATTTATTTGACGAGAAAATTTTAATGCAGTCAAAAACACCAAAAAAGCGTCGCGTAATATTTGAAAAGGTTTTTAATGCTAATCCAAATTGCTTTTATATTCCGATGTAAATTTTTATTGCAATATATCGTAACATATAAGTTATTGTCAATTACAATTTTACAGATATACATAATATATACACGTACCTATTTATTATATACAACATTATGTACTTATCCTTTTAAACAAAGTACACAGATATTTCTTTAATTTATTACTAACATTTCGAATATTTATTATGTCTGTACAGAAATTGTAAATATTTTATACTTCCTTTTTGAAGCTTTAGCATTTTTGAGTTAAAACTTTATTTGAAGTATCATCCATACGGTTTTACATAATGAAAAGTTTCAGACTGGTTGATGTTCGCATTATAATTTTAAATTTTAATAATCAATAAGTTTGTTTAAAATCACCGTGTTTTTCTGGTAGGTACTTACGTACCTACATTTAATTTATGGTTATTTCACGTTGGCGTTTGCAGTTTTCTTCACTACAAAAAGCTTTATTTATGGCGCGATGTTTGTGCAAAATTATCGTTTCATAAAAATTTCCCTACTTACAATTGATTAAAACGATTTTCTAAACGGAAAACTATGTCGATCGCTCAACAAGTCCAACAGCACGATCTCGTCGTGCCTTAATTATTTAAAAATAATATGGGATTATTTTTGTTCCAAATAAATTTTTAGTTTTCCAATAAATTGTATCACGATCGTAGACGACTTGAAGAAGTGGAAACACTTCCTTTTTCTTCGTGATGTAACTCAAGTTAAAAGTTGTTTTAAATTTCAAGTTGTTGGAGTTAAATTTATTACGGTTCCATTTATTGTTCCATTTAAATTGACTAAAACAAAGAAAATTTGATTTATATTTTTCGATGTAATCTAATGTCTGTAGTAGCAATATCGGGGAATGTGAGAGCAATGTGTAGACGACGTAGCTTTCCGAGAGACACAATTTTTATAGATGATGGAAATAAATTTCGTCAAGTATTAGAACAAAGGAGTTTTTTGGTTTTTCTTTTGAGTGTTAGTCGATGACATTGAAAATTTTCGACGTTGTTACAGTTAACAGCAGTTAAGCTGCAATGGGATCGATAAACAAGCAAAAGCATCTCTTCCTCATAACGAACAAATTTAAACCATTTACAAAACTATTCAGTTTTATTGTCTAACTAAAGTATAGTAGTAGTTGGACAGGGATTTTCAGAATTGTAATTTCAACTTACAGAATGTAATTTTAGAAAATCAAGTGAATTGAAATGAAAATTGTGACACATTAAAAATACGTTTTAGTTTACAGACGAGCAAAAACTATTTTCGGATTTTGCAGAGCCATTATTTTAGGTGGTTCGTAAATTGCTGCTAGGGATATGAAAATGACACGAAGTTAAGGTATCCTTTCAGACTTTCATGCTCAGCAAAATTTCACTACTTGAGAAAATAATAGATATCAATTGGCGTCATTAGTGCGAAAATAAAAATAAATCAAATTCTAATCTCGAATCTTTTACGTTAAAATAAAATGCTTTCGAAAGTCACTTCGTTTTCTTCATTGACTTTAGCGAAAAGAAAGTGCCTTCAAAACAAATATTTGCTTTTATTTGTACCCGAGATAAAATTATCCTTTGATTGTAGCTGAATCAACATCACTAGTGTCGTATATTTAACAATTTTCGAAATTTCTACTGCGTATTTCGTATTATTTGTATTTTGATTGATTATTATTTTTCTGTTAAAACATAAAGCCCCTTGAAATATTATGAACATATTATTACAATTTAATATCGTACTTACGAGTACATACCGATATTTACACGTTACATTAATCACACGTTAAATTAATTAAAAGTTGAATTAACAAAATTAAAACCTATAAATTTAAGCGGTAAAGTCGTAATAATTTCAAATTGCGGGATTCAAAAATATAGGACAACGGGGTTGATGGTAAGTCATAACGATTTTTTTAACAAGGTCATGGTTTAATACAAATGTGAATAATTCATCGCTGTTGTTATGATAAATGACCACCTTTTCTTTTGGTTTGATAAATAAAATTATCATTGTTTGGAAATTAAGGTTTAATAATTTCATTTACTTTTAATTTTAATTGTATTTTTAAAAGAAATAAAAGTGATAAATGAAACATTCATCATCATTGTGATGCAGTTAACAAAAGCTTTTCATGATTCTGCATTATGCTTTCCTCTAGCCCACATCGACTTCCGTATGAAATATACATGAAGTAAAAGTACTTAACATTGTCGATCAAATTTCATGGTCATTTTTTCAAAAATAAAATAGAAATAACAATAGAGATTTTTTATTTTAGTCTTTTTATTGCATTAATTTATCTAACGTTTGAGAATCAGGAACAAAAAATTGCGAAGGGTAAAGTGATTTCGAATTAGTATTAGTGAAAACCGAACTTGGGCAATTAAAAACACGCTTATTACAATAAAAGGTCGACTTTGAATATATTTAGGGGAAAATTGGCAATTATAAAATGAATTAATTAAATTTAATTTGATTTTATTTGTTGCAAATATAATAATAACGATTTGGTTGACCCTCCATTTAAATAATTAACAAATTAGTTAAATATAGATCCATCTAATGGAAACCGATAGATAAAATTGTTTAATAATAAAGAGTGTTTTCGAAAATTAAGCGAAAACTTAAATAATTTATTTCAAATATTAATTTGAAAGCATTGTTACATTTGGAATTTCTAGATTTTAGAGCGGAAATATTCAAAAGCTTATAAATCTTTTACGTTTTCTAAATTAAAACAAAAATGTATGATAACAAATTTAAAAAATTTCTGCATAACACATGAATTATTATTATATCCTGCAGTCTAGAAATTCGGTAACAAAATTAACAAATTTTCATTCAAAATTTTTTTTTAAGGAACTTAGTTTCGGAGACGAAAGTTACATATTTCAAAGTTTAATTATTATGAAAATGTTAAATAGTCCTTGACAAATCAGGTAACCACTGAGACACTAGAATATACAAAAATATTTACGCAGGTTTCCTGCACGGAAATTTAAATTAATTTTTCTTCACAATTGAAATATAAGATTTAATAAAAGTTTTTTTTACAAATTTCATAATACGAAATAAAAAAAAATTTAAATTGAAATTTAAGTAGACTCTTATTAAAGTTCATAAAACAAGATTTTGAAATTTCGAAATAAATCTATGACACACGTAAGAAATTTATTAGGAAGTACAATAGAGAATTTTAAATTTAGGCTTATACGAAAAACAGCTCAACAACGAAAAATAACAATTTGGTTGCTCTCAAGATCCAATCCAATGACAAAATCTGACTGAGGGATCACTTAAGACAGATAAAAAAGAAAATAGAACAATCACAAAGAATCTCTCAAAAATGAGAAAATAAACAATAAATTAATGCACTTACTCTGTGGATGTTAAACAATTTCCACTGCATTTTGAGAAAGAACTCCTGGTATTATGGGGTTTTTCAACTTTTCATTATTTAACATGGAAAACAAAATTGATTACATACCAACTAAAGTTATTCACCTGTGACCTTTAGAATCTACAAAATAACAAATTACTATAGTCTAAATCAGCGGTTCCCAAGTAGTTTTGACCGCGGAACCCTTGCGCGAAGTAAAAATGTAAAAAATTTGGCAAAATTTATTTTTTGCCATTTTGAAATTCTTTTTGGCGGAACCCTTGGATTTTTTCGCGAAACCCTTATTTGGGAACCGCTGCTCTAGAGTCCCCTGAAAAAACTCCAATAAGAAAATATGGAGAGCAGTCACTGCGACTTCAGTCGCAGAGCCCCAGCCTCAGCTAAGGAATCACACCTTTAGCTGGTCATCTTAACGTTCCTTAGCTGCGGCTGGAGCTCTGCGACTGCAGTCGCAGTGACTGCTGTCTAAGCTTTCTTATGATACAATCGCATTCTAAGGAAACACTCCCATAGGAAAGCATGGTTGATATAAAAGTATGAAAGATATGAATCTTTAACTGGGGCCGGGTCTCTGCGACTGAAGTCGCAGTAGATGCTCTCCATGCTTTTTTATGAGGCAGTTACCTTAGAGTCCCCTGAAAAGATCGCATTCTTAGGAAACATTTTTATAAAAAAGCATGCAGAGCAGTCACTGCGACTTCAGTCGCAGAGCCCCAGACGCAGCTAAGGAATCACACCTTTAACTGGGCGAAGTTTTCTGCACCGACACTAAGGGCTAGTTAAAGCCGACGTTAAGAAATCACGCCTTAAGCTGGTCATCTTAAGGTTTATTAGCTACGGCTGGAGCTCTGCGACTGCAATCGCAGTGACTGCTTTCTAAGGGATAGTTAAAGCCACAGTTACGAAATCACACCTTAAGCTGGTCATCTTAAGGTTCCTTAGCTACGGCTGGAGCTCTGCGACTGCAGTCGCAATGACTGCTTTTCACGCTTTCTTATATGATACAATCACATTCCAAGGAAATACTCTCATACGAAAGCATGATTGATATAAAAGTATGAAAAATATGAATCTTTAGCTGCGGCCGGGTCTCTGCGACTGAAGTCGCAGTAGATGCTCTCCATGCTTTTTTATGAGGCTGTTACCTTAGAGTCCCCTGCAAAGATCGCATTCTCAGGAAACATTCCTATAAAAAAGCATGCGGAGCAGTCACTGCGACTTCAGTCGCAGAGCCCCAGCCGCAGCTAAGGAATCACACCTTTAACTGGGCGAAATTTTCTGCACCGACACTAAGGGCTAGTTAAAGCCGACGTTCAGAAATTACACCTTACGCTGGTCATCTTAAGGTTCCTTAGCTACGGTTGGAGCTCTGCGACTGCAGTCGCATTGATTGCTGTCTAAGCTTTCTTATGATACAATCACATTCTAAGGAAACACTCCCATAAGAAAGTATGGTTGATATAAAAGTATGAAAGATATGAATCTTTAGCTGCCGCCGGGTTTCTGCGACTGAAGTCGCAGTAGATGCTCTCCATGCTTTTTCATGAGGCTGTTACCTTATAGTCCCCTTCAAAGACAGCATTCTTAGGAAACATTCCTATAAAAAAGCATGCAGAGCTGTTACTGCGACTTCAGTCGCAGAGCTCCAGCCACAGCTAAGGAATCACATCTTAAGCTGGTCATCTTAAGGTTCTTTAGCTACGGCTGGAGCTCTGCGACTGCAGTCGCAGTGACTGTTTTCCACGCTTTCTTATATGATACAATCACATTCCAAGGAAATACTCTCATACGAAAGCATGATTGATATAAAAGTATGAAAGATATGAATCTTTAGCTACGGCTGGGGCTTTGCGACTACAGTCTCAGTGGATGCCATGCTTTTTTTATAAGATTGTTACCATAGAGCAGCGGTTTCCAAATAGTGTTCGCCGCGGAACACTTGGGCGAAGTCAAAATTTTAACAAAATTTATTTTTAGCCATTTTGAAATTCTTTTTGGCGGAACCCTTAAATTTTTTCTCGGACCCTTAAGGGTTCCGCGGAACCCCATTTGGGAACCGCTGGTCTAAATGATAAATTGCTACTAGAAAATTACCTGTAAGGGATGAAATAAAACTGGAAAATTAAAATTTTCTGTTGGCAGCTTTTTAAAACAAATCGAAATTAATGATTTTCCTCTATGAAACTTTACGGAGATGTAAATTTATTGTCAACTTTTGTAGTGCCTTGGTTCACAGAGTAGTGCAAAATAAAAGTACAGTTTTAAATAAAAATGTTTTAACTGTGAAAAGTTTGAATTAAGAATTTAAAACGTAGCAATTAACATTTTGCAAAAACGAAAACAAAAGTTAATTAAAAATTGTATACGTACGTTTAAAGTGAGCTTTTTTTAAATAAAAGTGATTAAATTAACATGGAAATTAGTTTCCAATCCAAGAATTAACAAACAAAATTATTAGAAAATAATATTTATATTAATTTCACTTGTTGAAACTTGTAAAAACATGCAATTCAAGCAATTCAGCTATAGTTTATTAAAATTAAAATTGAAACAAATTTTTCTTCCAAATTTAAGTCTTTTTTTGTTTAAAGTTGTTAAGCTGCAGAATTTGTAGCAGAAGCTGTAGAGCTGCAGAAGTAGCAGCTTCAAGAAACTAACTAAATTGTTACCATAGTTAGATTAGGTCAAGATTCTGTGGTTGAAGTCAAAATTATTTTTAAAATTATTAAAAAATTTCTAAATGCGATTATAGCATGGCGAACATATAAAAAAATGTTACCGCGATAATGATGATGATATTAGCACTTAATGCTGTTTTAAAAATGCTACCTAACTAAATTTTATAATATCAAATTAGCAATTTTGACGAAACGATAAAATTTTATAAAGAAAATGGTGAAGATATTAATAAAATAAGAATTCAGTTAGCAGCTGAAAAAAGTAGCCCACAAAGATTACTTTTTACAATGTTCAAGAACTGAAAACTAAGCAAATGCTTATTAAAATTTAAGATTTCTATGCGAAATAGCTCACTTGAGATTCAGTTATTGGCTGAAAAAGTTAAAATAAAATAAAATTATTGTTTTACAAACCTCTTGCGCGAAAGTTTATGTAAATATCTCAGTAATGTAATAAAAAATCTTTGCGCTTTTGAGATTCGCAAATTTTACACAATTTAAATTTAGACTTTTAGTAAATTGGAAATATAAATTAATGTTGTAATTTTAGTAATTCGCAACAAGAGTTATTGACTTTTCGAGAATTTTACCTTAAAAAGTTCGCCGAAAGTTGAGAAAAGAAATTCTTCAGTTTTGAAGATTTTAAGCGGAAATGCTGAAAAGCACATTGAAAATTCAGTTATCGTCTGGAAAAGTGAAAATACACTGAAATTATTCGACACAATAAATTTAAAAGAAAATCAAATATGAATTAGATAATTTAACGATAATGTAAAAATAGTAATTAAATTAGTAGTGTCAATTTGCTTAAATAATAATTTAATCTTGAGCACATTTTAGTTACACAATTAAGAAGAGCTTTGAAGTTACATCAAGAATTATTAAGTAATTTAATAACTATTGATCTTTTCGAAAGTAAATAATAGAATTTGTCGTAAAAGTTGTAAAAGACTGCCGTCACCTTAATCTCTCGTTGACATTGAAATATCTTCACGTTTACTTTGAATTCAATTTTCAGTGCGAAATTAACCCATTAGCTTTTTTACGAAAAGTTAGCTTTTAGCTAAAAGCTGTGAACACGATTCTAGATTTCGCCTAAACCAACCAATTTAAAAATATTTAAAATTTACTAAAAGTTTAGGACGAGCAAAATTAATTTCAAAATTAAATTTATTATAATTTTTAATATCAAAGTTAAATAAACAGCTTGATAAAACTCCTCAACTTTAGCTATTTATTTTGAAAGCCCAAAACTGCCTAATTTAAAAAAAGAAATGTGTGCCGAAAAAACTTTTAAGTATGCTGTTGTATGGCGAAAAATTTTAATGGAATTCAAATAGACTGTTTATTCTAAAATCGTAAAATTGTTGTTTGATATTAAAAATTTTAATTTGTTTTGTGCTGACAATTGTAAGTTTTATGATAATCTTTCTGTACTTGAAAGAAAAAGTAATAGCAAGAATTTTCCATATAAACGTCAGAATTTTTTCTTCTTTTATAAATGCTGATGATAAACTTGAGAGTTATAAAGTTTGCGAAAGAAGCTTCTCTAACTCCTTTTATGATGTAACAAAAACTCCCCTAATTAAAAATGTTTACATTTTCTATGTTGCCATGCTAATTAATTAAAATTGCGGTGCAGCAGTTTGACAATTTCGATGTATAACGTGCCACGTCAAAGACTTCCAATTTATAAACTGTTAACCTTGAATCCTGGAATTTCCTGATGGACATAACGTAATTTATCCTTTTTAGGAAGACAACCGCTAAACCTACAAAATTTCTGTAGATAGCAAATTCCGGTTTCTTATGTATCATTAATAAGAAAAATCGTTGAACGCTTACAAATCCTCTGCAGTTTTTTTTAACCTCATAATTGATATATAAATACCAACCATTAATCTCAAAGTTTTAATATGAAGTTAACGAAAGATAGTTTAATTAATCATGTATCAGCCTTGATATAAACATCTGATTTTGGCTTTCGTCCTTGGCCTCTTGGAATTGTTTACAACCCCCACAAAAACTTTTCTGACATTGAACCTTAAAACTACATTGCAATTCCTCTAGTGTTTCCTAAACTGGAAGATAAATCTATTTAGATAATATTTTTTGCTTAAAGAAAATTTCTACGCTTTTCCAAACCCAATTGTTAAAACTACCCGTCACTAATTTTCTTTTATGAAGAAAACTTTATTCTGGCACGAAAAAATTTATTTAACGTTTCCTCGTGCAACGTTTTTTCAATCCCCCGGAAAGTAAATAAATGCCGAATTTTTATTTTTCAAAATCAAATATTTGTCTGCGAAATTTGCCTTAATTACTTATGATATAAAAAATCTCCCTTTGAATTAGACTCAAGGCAAATTTAGCAAAATCCCGTGACATTTTCATATTTTATGTCGGCGCGAGGCAGCTAAAAATCCCGCTGTATTTTCGTTATGATGGCCGTCCTTACAATTTATCTTTTCGTCCGCATCCATTGCTCGTATATGAGCAAAAAATCGTTTCAATTTCCACACAGCACCGAACGAAAATGGCGAAAATTTTGGTAAATTAACCAAGTATAAAAATCATAAACCACAAATTGAAATTTATATGCCAACTTCATAGTTTTAAATTAGCAATTTTTTTATCGCCCCTTCATCGCTATTTTTATCTTGTGGAAAAAGCAACACGAGAAGAAGTTTCTTTCGTTGCAATATTAATCACAATATAAGTGTTCTGTTCATTGTCAACTTTGTTCACGTACAAAGTTATGTTGTAATAATTACCGAGCATTAATTAACCAACTTTTAATGAGTTATACAAGTTCTAAATGTTCTGATAGTTGGATAGAACCACAAGCAAATAATCCTTTATTTGCAATCAATTTTTATCACTTTTTGCTCATAATTTTGTTACATGGTAGTTTTTAAATTCGATTATCACTTCTACGCAAAGTTGTTATTTTCTAAATAAATAATTTTTATTGTTAAATAACCGTTAAATTAGTTAGCAACTCGAGTTGGCTTCGAGTTTTTCCAATATTTTTCTTTTATCTCAACAAACTTGTTGCTACAGTATAAACTACATTTTATGTCTTTATCAAAATAAAAGTTACGTTTTTACAACGTTTCCTTTACATTTTTATCTATTTTGTCCTTATTAATTGTGTCACTCTTTCTGCTTATCTAATAGTTTTCCTGTTAAAAGCTTAAATAATTTATCCTTCAAACTTCGTAAATATTTTCCAGTTATTAAATTGTAAGTTTTCATTTATGATGTTGTTAGGAAAATGTTTTGAATATTTTTCCGGGAGATGCTTATCAGTTTCAGCGCTAGTTTTTTTAGAATATCTCGAATGCTAATCATTTATTTATTTTGTGCAATAAATCACTCTTTTAATCAGAAGTTTATTGGAAAATTAAGAATTACACTGCCTAATAATCGCATACGAAAATTGAACATAGCAGCGAAATAAATAGAAAATTCCAGTTAACAACTGTAGTTGTAACGTTAAACAAATACCTTTGTTCTTCTCGTTAAAGACGAAATATAAGCGAATGCCAGGACTTTCTAAAAAAAATTTGGAAATTAATTCTTAAGTGCCACCAAATGCTGGAAAACCACCTCAAATTTTTAATTTTAAAAGCCTTTTTGTTAAGATATATTTTTTACGGAGAATCATTAAATTCGAGTGCTGACTGCTCATTAATAATATAATTACAATAATGGAAATCCTGTTTCATCGGGGACTGGAAATTTTGCTTCAACGGTGTTTGTATTGTATTAACGCTAATCAATCGTTTAGACATTTTTTAATGATTTTTTCTTTATCTCTCATAATTAATAAAAAATATTACTGTATATCTTCTCGCCAGTGTTAAAAACTGAAGTTACATTTTCTCATTTGTCTAAAAGTAAAGTATAAAGCAAAATTTAGTTTAATTAAATAAAAATATTTTAAGGAAGGCTTTTATGTGAAAACATGAGGTAGTCGGTATAAATAAAAAAATTAATGAAGTGTTTAACTTCCGTATAATTATAATGTCTAGATAATTAAGCTTACTCTTAATTACGTTTAGCGTTATCTTATTGCTGATGAAGATATAAAGTCAACGCCCTCAAAAAAGTTTCTTATTCACAATGCAAGCACATTATTTTTCGCGCAACTTACCACCTTGGTAATAATTAGAAGTTCTTAAGCAAATATTTGAAAAATTTTAATAAATTTACCTAGTAGGCGAGTATATTAAAAATTGGATGTTATACCCACAGGACCTGTATAGTTATATTATCCACATTGAATTTTCACTCTAGTATGTGTTGAACGAAATTGTTTTTCATTTTACAATAACAAAGCCCTCCAGAATTGCTATGCTTTCACCGTTATCGGCTAACAGTTTCTTTATTGCTGCTAAGTCAGCTTTAATTATCTTGACTAATTCTGCGTTTTTAGTTCATTGCGTTCTTTATCTTAAATCTTGATTAACTAAATGTGTCTTTAAAAGTCTACCAGGCTTGATTCCAAATAATCCTCGTGCTTATTCCCTATACGGTTTTTATTGTCAATGCTGCGTAAAAAGAAATTCTAAAATTAATTTTCCAGGGAGTTCCTATCCCATCCTAGTTCCTAGTGGTATAATTTCCTAAATGCATTTGGAAATTTGAAGTTTAAATATTGCAAATCTAAAAAACCAGTTTAGCTTTCAAATAGGTAGGTACCTGATGAAACAGAAATTTTTGGAGTGACCGAACTTGACATGCTGAACGCATAGTAGCAATAATAATAATAACAATTAGTGTCAGCTTAAGTAGTTTCAATCACTTACAATGTAGAATGACACTTTATAGAAAGAGTTGATTCTATTAATTGGTATGTTATTTAAAAATTTAGCAATGACATAATTGCACAGTAGGAATTTAAGTGACGCCAATTACGTAACCTAATTTTTTCTCAATTACCTGAAAGTGCCTCAGAGGCAATTAACAATTAATATGGAACACTTAAAACTGAAATAAAGATACCTACGAATCAATACTTCATTTTGATAGATGGTTGCTTAACTCTCCCTTTTAAAACTGGGGCACAACTTTTATGTTAGCCGAATACATTAACGTTGTAAAATATTTTTGCATAAATACAAAAGTAATTTATCGTTGTATACGCCGGTTGGTACTGTGAGTAGGTACCTAATTTCAAACCGAAAATGTTTTTAATTGTGAGAAAAAGTTTTTCTTCGCAAGTTGTGGAAACCTTTTTAATTTATCGCGAAATAGTTCGAGTCCTTTGTACTACATAATTTAAAATAGGTGGTTTTTACCTAAGTCAAGTAAACGTTTCCATAGTGTACAAGAAAGGGGGTCGCTGTTTGGTTCAATGCCCTGACCTAAGCTGCTCCTTGATGACCTGATTCTGTTCAACCTGGGTCAAAGCTCACGTGATGAAAGCTCTTCAAGGTGTTCACCTGGCATCAGCTGATTTACTAAATTGCACGCTGACATTGTAATTTATAAATTAGTAGTAATTTGAGTAATTACGCGAGTAATAGTTGACGTTTTGGAAGCTCCCGAGAACTAATTAATTTCGAAACTTTTTTAAATATTCAAAAATTCAGCAGAGCAAAGCATCAAAAAATTTACGATCCATAATTTTTTTACTGCTGTCATCATCGAAGTATTAATTAATTTTCCTAATTTCGGTCATTTTATTATTAGTTATTTGTGGCGATAAAAGTTTGTAGCCCATTTTAGTCTCCTTCTTCTGATTGTTTATTGATCGTCACACTTATAGAAGAAATGCAAACGGTTTATTTGAATTGGAAAGAATTCAAATTGTGAGCCGTTACGGATCCTTATTACACACCGGATATAATTAAGGAAGCTTTTATGTCTCAAAAAAAGTTTTCAACTTAATTTCTTCATAAGGAAATGGATAAATTAAGTTTGTTCACCTCACTCTTTGTTAATAATATTTCTGCAAAATAAATTTAATTTATTTTATGGTAACATCTGTTCCAACTACAATTTTTAGTTGACACTTTATTACAGCATTGCGTTGGTGCTTTCAGACGACCATACTTTTTTCATTACCACAAATATAACGGCACTAAAATTGTGTTATAAAATTAAAATTACTGAATTATTTTCTCCAACTTGTTTCGAAAGGATTTAAAGACGAAAGCTCTCACAAATACTTCTTTAAAACCTTAAGCTTGTAAAAGTGACAGATATTTTCCTGTACGGATTAAGCTGTATGTTGTGTAAATTTTTGAAGGGTTTTTCAAAGCACAAAAATAAATGCATCAGTAAAAACGAAAAAAAAATTATTAAGCTTCTTACGGAACCGAATAACTTATTGGTGGTGGGCAGGAAAACTCATCCGACTTTTATTCAAACAAACTGGAAATTTCTCAATCGATGGCTTTTTACTGCCGGTTATAAAGTTGTAAAGTAACCAATATCTTTCTTATTAATTTCGCCACTAAGTGTAATTTATAGTGGCGATACTTTATTGAAATAAATTGCGATAAATTCTCGATGGCAAAAAATTATATCCGGTAGAATGTATTACACGTGCAGCTTTTTCAAATTATTTCAATTCTTATGCAGTCGTGAAGATAGCAAGTTCGCCTGGAAAACTCATATCGGAATTTTCAAGGACTTGGAAGCTAACGAGATATTTTCACAATTGAAATCCATGATACTTTGTTGCAGTTGCGGTTTTTCTTTTATTAAAATTTTATGCGAGGGTAATAAATGTTCTAGATGTTTTAAGCTAACTTTTTTGAGATCATTTATTTAAATAAAGAAGTCAATGGGCTTAATAAATTCTCGAACTCTCACAGTACAAACTGAAAATCCGCATTGGCCGGCTCTCCCGAGGGTTGTTTTTTTCTATCCAGAAAAGCGGTTTATAACAACACCTTGCCACGTTGTACGATGCCTAGTCGTCATCGGGGGCTATTTCTAGATTTTTCGGTAAGTTTAATGCTAGTTAAGAAGCTAGAACAGTGTCAAGCGATGTTCTCGAAATGGTCACCCACTTAAGTGCCAACCGCGACTTACAGAAGTTGCTTCATCTTACAAATTATATTCCACTAAATTTTTCAAAAAGAAAAGCATTATTTAAGGTAGATAGTTAGTATATTGCTTCATATACGAATAATTGCTATATTTCAATAACATTACTTTTACTAAAGTGCTTTAGTGCCACTGTCACCGGCAGAAAACTAAATATATTTATTAACTCTTGAAGTTAATAGTAGATACCCACAGTCCTTTAATTATATGGTTATCAGATAGGAAAACCTTACAAAAGTTTTTAGATAAATCTGGAAAAGATTAATATGCAATGAATTCTTTTCAGCACCAATGCAGATTAAAATTACAATAAAACATCAATTTATTATGTCTTTCAATTTTAAACCACAACAGGTGTATTGATATCATCAAAGATATTAGCCAGTACTTGGCAATGATTCCCAAACCGATAATATAAGATTAATCATTGAATTTTAATATAAAAATCCAAAATTATATTTTTATTGCGTTATTATTATTATTATTTAATTTACATCAGTGGCGTAACAAGCAGTTACGGGAGCTTGTTTACGGGGGCTCTGCTTTTATAAAAGACAAAACAAAATTGTATACAGGACTCGAGATTCCGACGATTTCCATGCAATTCCAGTGATTTCCAAAGAATTCCTTCTAAACAAGAGCGGATATAGAGACGAGTAAATATCCTAGAATTGTCTATTTTCTCTAATTTTCTACTACATTTCCTAATTGTTAAATTTGGAGAAATAAATTGTCATATGGAAAAGAGGAAATCTAAAATATTATAGAATATCTTTTGTTTGCTCTATCCATTTTCTGAGATTTCATAGGCTTTAAAATTTTCTAGATTTTCTCGAGTTTTCTGCATTTCTCTCGATTTCCTATTTACCAAAATTTTCTAAAATATTTTAAAATCTCCTTTTATAAGATTGGCTTGCAAAGTCAGATACAATAGGATGTCAACCCCCACCCATGAGCCTTAAAAAACAACAACATTTGTTACGTTTATAAAAATATAAATATTATTAAAATATTCATCCATGAACTTTACCTAGATCCGCCCTTGGTTTTAAATTACAAGGCTGGATTAGACTGCAATGACTTCATCATTTTGAGATTTTTGCACTAAATTGTGTGCGAAATTATCTATGCTTAGTGCGCATAACGGGATTAACGAGATTATCATCCCAAAGAACTTTGTGGGAGAAAAGTAAAATAACAAACAAAATAACATTTACAAAGGAAATGTAAAATATGAAATACAAAAATAATTTTTCCTAAAAGTAGTTTTCGTTCTTTTTTTTAAATTTAATTAATAATTAATTTTTTGACCTAAATTATAAATTTATTAAATAAATCAGGATTTAAGAATCGCTTAAGACTTTTACATATTTAAATAACAAATAATAATTGTATATTATTTAATATATAGATTAGTTACAGACCCCTACGTAAATACTCCACTGATTATTCTCTATATAACAATTACAGGGTTCCCACTTTTTTGGAAAATCTGGAAAAGTCGTGGAATTTTTCATTTTTAGTGTCAAGTCAAAAAAATTAAACTTTCAGTTGAGGTAAACTTTTTTAAATTTTTAAATAAATTTGTTTTATTTAAATATTAATTTTTTTTCATTAAAAATTTTTAATTTCTTGTAACAAGGATCTAAGCCTGGGATCGAAAAGTAAAATAAAACATTTGATTTTGACAAACAAAAATAAAAAACTGGGAGGCTTTAACTTTAATTTGTTTTTTTAACAAATATAATTTCTGGTGCACTGGAGGGTATTCCATACCCCCCAGACCCCCCGGTTTGAAAACCCAAAAGGGTGTGTATACGTTTTGTGATTTATTTTTGTAATAAAAATGTTTCACTCTGTCCGAACAAATACATTTATCCGTCATTTGTATACATGCAATTCATACCCCCAGTTTTATAAACAAAAGGCTTTAGTGCATATACACACCCCGTTGGGTTTTCAAACCGGGGGGTCTGGGGGGTGTGGAACACCCCTCAGAACATAGTAATTGTAACACCTTTTAGAAAGTTAAATTCCTTAAAAGCGGAAATTCTTTTAACTATAATTGCTAGTGCACTGGAGGGTATTCCATACCCCCCAGACCCCCCGGTTTGAAAACCCAAAGGTGTGTGTGTGTGTACGTTGTATGATTTACCTTTATATGAAACATTTTTATTCTCTTAGAAGAAGTACATCTACATATCGTTTGTATACAAACAAAAAGTATTAGTGCATATTTATACAGCATATATCTATGAGTTGTGAAAACTCTCACCGGGGGGTCTGGGGGGTGTGGAACACCCCACAGAATATAGTAAAATTCCTGGTACGGAAGTCACAAGTTTAATAGCATGGCAATCATTTTCAGACTTCAAATAGCATCTAGCTGTATACCTTCTATTTTTGAGATTTTTATTTAGATTGAAAACGTCACAACACAACTGGGGCCGTTTTAGCAGGGGGCCCGGGTGCATTGCACCCACCGCACTCCAGTAGTTCCGTCCCTTATTTAAAAAGTGTTTAATTTATATATTTTTTAATTTATTTGAATTTATTTTAAATTCTTTAGTATTCCGACCTCCCAGACCAGGCCAAAAACAAATAGCTTTTTTATTGGCTTAAAGACATACTTTGCTGACTATTTGAGTTGCTAAAATATCGGTGCCAGTCCACTCCTGTATTTTAATCAGACGAAAAATTATATTATCTAATAACATTTAATTCGGTCGTTTTGCTCCCTAACAATTCCTTTTATGACGTTATAAAAGTTTGAAAGTATCTGCGCTATGTAAAAATTAGAAGAAATACAAATAATACCGGTGTAGTACTGTCTAAATTACCATGCATAAAAAAAGTGTTTAGAGTAAAAGTGTAATGATTATGTTTCGGTGTAGCCGGGAAGGTCGTAGTCCTCTTGAAGAGCTTATAATTGTCCTTTAATGTTTATTTTTGTAAGACTTACAAGAACATGTACTTATTGAGTAGGGTGTCGCTTAACTTGGCTAACAGCTAACAGAAGCTGAACTTTTTTTAATAAAACTGCTACTGTATGCTTAGCAATGTTTATATTAGATAACAGCGGCAGATTTCAGACAATGCGCCTCCGACATTGCCATCGAATGGGTCATTGGCATTGAGCGAGCTTTCTAAGGATTTTCTTCTTGTAAATCATCAATTACGATTTACAATTTTTATAATCATGCAAAATTTGACATTGATAAATTTTAACTCGGCTTTTAGAAACCACTTCAGCACAATGGCCTATTTGATATTAAACTTGATTTGTCTGTTTAGTTTGTCAAATTGGCAAGAAAAATCACTTCACACAAGGGAAAGCTTCCCTTGAAAGATTATTATTTTTTCTTATCTGTGATTAAGCTCGACTTTCAAAGTAGGTTAATTTAAATTTTCATTCACGTGTTACAAAATCGATTTGTTTGGGTTACAAGCACATACGTTTGCGGTCGTTTTAATATACTACTGGAATAATAATTAATTAGATTTCTGGAATGCGATGCTGTTGTATCATGTCGAGTCAAACTAAAATTTCAACCCTACTGCATCGACAAACTAATTCGATTATTTAAAGCGTGCCGGAGGAAAAGAAAAATCTTCCGGGCGATTGAATCAAATTTTTCAATTATTACTCGAAAATGCAGGTAATGAAACTTTGATGTGATTATCGATTTTCGGTTAAATCGCAATTTTGCGTGATTTAAGAAAGTTTGTTGGATTTTCGGTTTTATAAAATGAGGCTGCCTACGTTTCGGGAATTTAAAAATCGTCCGGTGGCTTTTTGAACTTTTTTCTCCCAAAATGAGCACAGCTTTAATTCACAAAATTAAAAATAGAATACTACAAATGTGTTAAAAAGCTTTCATAACAAAATACTATGCCCTAGTAAGTCACAATTGCGAGTTAATCATTTACATAAATTTAACATAAGGTGATATGAATTTAAATTAGAAGGAAAACTTATCACTTAAAATTCCACTCTAATAATCTAAGTTATCATAAACGAATGCAGCTTTTTAAGAAAGATTAAAATAATTTTAATTAATTTTAAGACAAAACAAAGGATTGGCTAAAACTTAGCCCGACAGTCGAGAATAACCAAATAACCTTTTAATTAATGTTAACTTAATTATTTCTAAAAAGTTTAAATTGAATAATCTAAGCATGTATAATATTTTTATTAAAACTTTTATTAGTTTTCCTTTCATAATTAATTAACCATTTTTAATTAAAACAAACACCACTGAAAACATAACGCATTGTCTTTAATCAAACAAATTGCATATTTAAAAAATTTCCTTCAGAAACTTGATTTTTTATTTTTACAATTTAATTGTTCCAATGTAAACCCAGTAAATTTCGTTCTTTCCTTTTATCGAGTCAAATTAAAAAATATGTTTTGCGTATTATCAGAAAAGAAAAGTCTGCGCTTAAGCTTGGATTGAATTTCGAGTTTATTTTACAATTTTTAATATGAGAAGTAAGGACGATTTGAGTTAAAATGAACATTTAATCGCCACAGGTTTGTTAGTTCAGTAGATCTAGGTCGGGGCCGGAAATGTAATTGTAATCCTCTCACTGTCCGCACCAAACTTCATCAACAACCGATAGCATTCTAATATCCTTAAACAAAAATAGAGCAGTTGATCCCAGAAATATAATAGGTTTTTATTTTTAGCAAATTAGTATGCCCGAAAGGCCCGTTTTATTTTCTGGAACAATTAAAATTTGACACCATTTTATTAGGGAACGCTTAATTGTATGTAAATCCAATAAATAGATCGAAAGGAAAAACGTAACTTTCTAATTTAAAATTTGGTCACATCAATGTGTCAAATTAACTTTCAATTTCTTTTAAGAGTCCCAAATGCTGGAAGTTACCGAAATCGTTCGAATCTAATTTTTTGGGTTAAGGCCACCCTCTTAAAATCCTTCCGAATTACAATTTAAATTGTTAAATATCTCTTCCACTTAATGACCCTTTTCTGTACACAAACCAGTACGTTTTATATTAAAAATGAAGAAATCGAAAGATTGCGGTAAACTTTTATAACTTTCAAATAGAATTTCAGTAAAGGAGTCGAGATAAACGATACTCTTTTGCCTCTTAACCCGAAACATAAAGCATAAATTTTATCATAATTTCTTATTCAAGGGCATAAAACGATGATAACATTTTAAAAGCTTTTCTAATCACAATTTTAAAATTATGAATTTCCTTAACCTACTTTGCTAATTTCCGCACAAAACTTTTCAAAATCCCAACCGTCGTCGTCCTCGGTGAGATTCAAAATTTCTATAACCGACCGGTCACCTAAAAGCATTAACAATAATAAATAATTAGGTTTACGAGCTTTTAAAGAAATTAATGATAAAATTTTCGGATTTTGCAACTAATTTTATGGACCATAAAAACGGGATCGAGTAAATAAAATAAAATGAAAATTGAAATTTCCATATGAAAAAAATCTTGTAAGCAACATTGTGGGATTTAGCCTTGCTTCTAATCTTTCAATGAAAAGCTTAATGTTCTCAGCTACTATAACCAAGATCAAGTTTGCTATCATCAAACTATCTGAAACTACCCTAAAACAGACGTCGCGACGACATAAACGCAAACATAAAATCATATCACGTTCTATTTGATTTGAATGGCAAATTCATTAGTAATTCTTAGTTCCTATTTCAATTTGTAAATTTTCACGGCACCAATACACTTTATTTATCTCGCTGAATACCTAATTTTTCACTACCTCACTAGAAACATAACTTTATCGATTAGCAATTTTCTCAATTTAAAATTTTCACCCTTTTCATTCGATATCCTAAAAATCCCAATAGCAGCAATAAATTGCTACTAAATAAGTCGAGCTGACTGATGTATATACCAGGAAGTAGCAAACTTTTCTTTGTAGAAGAAAATTTATTTTTTTTTCTTCGCCGTAAATTTAGTGTTAATTTAATAATTTTTTAAAGAGCCAATTTATTAAACAATGCATACTAAATGAAGCACCTAAACACAATTGAATCCTATTTAACGTCAGTAACCGTCTTGTTACTTGGCATTCCACCAATAAACAATAGAAATGCAAATTTTCACCAGCTACTTAATTAACTGGTCTTAATCGAGAATTGAATCGTCTAAACACAATAATTAAATGCATGCAAATACAATACAGATTTTTTGTTGACCCAACCACTAAATAAGTTTAATTAAAATAACAACAATTACGCATTTATTTGTTTGGTGTGGTTTTTAATAATAATTGGAAAAACCAGTAATTAACCCAGTCAATTTTTAGTTTCGGTGTAATTGTCAATCAAACTTCAAAGGTTAATTAAAACCAAAATCCACTTTTTTATTTTCTTAATTAATTATTTCGGTAGTTTATGAAAGTTAAAGCAAAATTTAAATACACAAACAGTATTTTAATAGTTGTATACATAATTTCAATTTTTAAAAATAATAAACTAAAATAAGTTTAAATAAATATAAAAATATAAGCAAATTTTTTTAATAATTAAAAAATAAATTAAAAAATATCTTTTAAAAATGAATTTACAAAATAATTAAACTAATTTTACAATATATTTTCGTAATAATTAAATTTGGTTTCAAATTTAAAATTAATACCTATTTTTTCTCAATTTTTTGATAATCTTTCAAAAATCTATCCAATGATAAATTTCTTAACACATCCAATGCTTTTGTATCAAAAGCAGAAGAATTAATATTAATAACTAGAGATCGGATTTACATGCACGAAAATACTTGAAAATATGCACATTATATGCATTATATGTATTTCCTTAAAATATGCACTAAAATTGATAAAATATGCATTGATATGCAAACTAAAAAATAGGTATTTATAAAATTTTATAATTTTAATAATAAATCTGGACGAATTTTGAATATTTGAATTTTGAATATTTTCAACCTTTGGTGCATATTTGAGTAAATAACGCATATTTGTGCATATTTGGACCACTTTTGGTGTCCAGCCGCAGCTAAAGATTCATATCTTTCAAGCTTTAATATTAATCATGCCTTCTTATGGGAGTGTTTTCTATAGACTGATTGACTCTTGATTAACTTTTACCGTTGACTGACAGAGTTATCAAGACACGCAACTATATGGAAGACTTGCGAATACTATGTCCCTCTCACTCGAACACACTCCGCGCACTATACTGCCCACACGTTCTAACGGAATGGATCGCGAGATTTATAATTGTTAATGAGGATTTACATTGAAAAATAGCGCCATCTAGTTGTCGCGACAATTTAGTATTTTATTAAAACATATACGGTTGCGTGTCTTTATAACTCTGTCAGTCAACGCTTTTACCTAACGTTATCTAGCCGTTAGTGTTTGTGCAGATAATTTCGCCCCGCCAAAGATATGTTTACTAAGCTGGGGCTCTGCGACTGAAGTCGCAGTGAATGCTTTCTTATCGGAGTGTTTCATTAATATGCGATCTTTAAATTAGCACTCCCATAAGAAAGCATGGAGAGCAGTCACTGCGACTTCAGTCGCAGAGCCTTAGCCGTAGCTTAGTAAACATATCTTCAGCTGAGCGAAATTAAACGTTAGGTAAAAGTTAATCCAAAGTCAATTCATATTGATCGTATCAGTCTATCAAACACTCCCATAAGAAAATGTGATAAATAGAACTCGGATTTATATGCACCAAAATACTTGAAAATATGAGCATATATAGTGTTTATTCAGATAATTTCGCCCAGCTAGAGATACCAGTATGTTTACTAAGCTGGGGCTGGAATTCTGCGACTGAAATCGCAGTGAATGCTTTCTTATGGGAGTGTTTCATTAGTATGCGATCTTTAAGGTAGCACTCCCATAAGGAAGCATGGAGAGCAGTCACCCTCAGCTTAGTAAACATAATCTTAAGCTGGGCGAAATTAAACCTTAGGTAAAAGTTAATCCAGAGTCAATTTATGTTGATCTTATCGGTCTATCAAACACTCCCATAAGAAATCATGATTAATCGAGCTCGGATTTATATGCACCAAAATTCTTGAAAATATGCGCATATATAGTGTTTGTGCAGATAATTTCGCCCAGGTAGAAATACCAGTATGTTTACTAAGCTGGGGCTGGAACTCTGCGACTGAAGTCGCAGTGAATGCTTTCTTATGGGAGTGCTTCAATAGTATGCGATCTTTAAAGTAGCACCCATAAGAAAGCATGGAGAGCAGTTACTGCGACTTCAGTCGCAGAGCCTTAGTCGCAGCTTAGTAAACATATCTTTAGCTGAGCGAAATTAAACATTAGGTAAAAGTTAATCCAGAGTCAATAATTTATGTTGATCCTATCAGTTTATCAAACACTCCCATAAGAGATCATGATTAATAGAGCTCGGATTTATATGCACCAAAATACTTGAAAATATGCGCATATATAGTGTTTGTGCAGATAATTTCGCCCAGCTAGAGATACCAGTATGTTTACTAAGCTGGGGCTGGAACTCTGCGACTGAAGTCGCAGTGAATGCTTTCTTATGGGAGTGTTTCATTAGTATGCGATCTTTAAAGTAGCACTCCTATAAGAAAGCATGGAGAGCAGTTACTGCGACTTCAGTCGCAGAGCCTTAGCCGCAGCTTAGTAAACATATCTTTAGCTGGGAGAAATTAAACGTTAGGTAAACGTGAATCCAGAGTCAATTGATGTTGATCCTATCAGTCTATCAAACACTCCTATAAGAAAGCATGATCAATAGAGCTCGGATTTATATGCACCAAAATACTTGAAAATATGCGCATATATAGTGTTTGTGCAGATAATTTCGCCCAGCTAGAGATACCAGTATGTTTACTAAGCTGGGGCTGGCACTCTGCGACTGAAGTCGCAGTGAATGCTTTCTTATGGGAGTGTTTCCTTAGAATGCGATCTTTGCAGGCGACTCTAAGGAAACACTCCCATAAGAAAGCATGGAGAGCAGTCACTGCGACTTCAGTCGCAGAGCCTTAGCCGCAGCTTAGTAAACATATCTTCAGCTGAGCGAAATTAAACGTTAGGTAAACGTTAATCCAGAGTCAATTGATTTTGATCAGTTTATAGGAAACACTCCCATAACAAAGCATGATTAATAGAGCTCGGATTTATATGCATCAAAATTTCATTAAAATATGCACTACAATTGATAAAAATCGATAAAATATGCATTGATATGCAAACTAAAAAATATCTAATCTTCGAATTTTAAAATTTTTTTTCAAATTTTCTATAAGTACTACTTGGATTTATAAAATTTAATAGTTAGTTAATATCTATCTGGACGGATTACGTAAAATTCGCAAAATTTTGATTATTTTCAACATTTGGTACATATTTAAGTAAATAATGGATATTTGGGCCACTTTTGGTGTTTTTTGAAGAATTTTAATAGAGAAAATATAAAATTATTATTAAATTTGTCAATTTAATCAATTATTTTATTTAATTTTTATAATTTTTTAAATAAATAAAAAATTAAATTGTTTAAAATGAAATAAAACAATTGTTTTAATTTATTAGCAAAATTTAAAAATAATTTTTTATTTTCTCAATTAAAATTCTTCAAAAATCACCAAAAGTGGCCCAAATATGCATTATTTACTCAAATATGCACCAAATGTTGAAAATATGCAAAATATGCATATTTTTACCTAATTTGTCTAGATTTCATAACGAATCTGTTGGCATATCAATATTAAACAACATGCAAAAGGATAAAATCCGAGCTCTATTAATTACAATGTTCTTGATGTCTAATATGGAATGCATTAAGATTTCAGATATAAAGTGTATAATATTATAGTATGGGCATATTAGATCCCTAGAGAGAATCAGAATATTATTTTTTCTAGGTAATCAATACGTCACTTATTATAAACCTTCCGTCAAAGTAAAACATGTGTTTACATGTTTTTACAGGAAAGAAATAAAATAAAGTATTTTATTCAAATAAGATAATATTTATATTATTGAATTACTAGACACTCTAGTATTTATTAGTTAAATATTTTTCTTTTGTATTTTTTTGATAGAAATTCTATACCTTAACGATGTTAACGGAATTATTGATAATATTTGAAATAAAAACTAATGCAGCTAATGTTTTAAATAGCAATTTATACAACAAGATATGAAAGTCATACTTTTATCTTGCATATTTTTAAATGCATTTTTAATATTTGTAAAAAATATGAAAATAGAAAATTATTTTAAAACTGAAAGTTTTGCTTAATTGTTCATATGTATATGCTCCTTTTTGTTCGTTTACAAAAAATTGTAGAGCTTTATTCAATTTATTTCTCTAAAAAAATTTTCAAAATTAATTCGCTAAACACAGCGAAAGCCACCTGAAAGAATTAACTTGGAGCCGAATGTCTCCTTAATAAATCAATTAAGATAATTAAAGTACAATAATATTGTAACTGCTTTGAAATATGAAAAAAATTAATTTGTCAGATGCATAAAAGATTTATGAAACTGTCAGTAGCAATGAAAACTGCGCTTGCATGTTTTTGTGCTTATTTTCTTGTAAAAGTTCATTTAAAAAAATTCTCTACTTTGTTTAAACTTTTCTATACATAGAAATTGCCTAATTGTCTGGTGGTTGTTTTTCAATAAAATGTTTTGTTTCAAAACTTGAACATCAGTTCTCTTCCAATAATTAATGTTTCGTTTTAGTTACTAAAAAACATGATTATTAACAAAGCTGTGCTTAAAGTACGCAATAATATGAGTGTTTGACAAAATTTCGAGTTTCACTCAACTTGTTTTACACAAGTTCAAACCGCATGGACACTAAAACACATTTTGCGATGTACATCCAGCAAGTTTGACGCCACAATGTCTACAAATTATTAAATCTTTCAGGGATTTTGGTTTCAACAGCTGAAAATTTAGTTTTGGTACACAAATTTAATAAACCGCCGTCGTCATTGTTGGGAAACATTTCTTTTTTTAATTCAAATTTTATTTTCGCATTACACGATTTTAAATGCTAAATTTAGTCGAGTAGATTCTAAAATATTGACATAATAGATTTTCAATTTATTGGTAATATTGCGGTTGTACTATCCCGCACATAACGTCACATCCAGCAGTGTTCGGTGATAGATTAACTAAAAATTTAAATTTAAAATTTTATTATTGGGTCAGGAAAATAGTGCGACCTAATTAAATTTTTATTTAGTGCCTTTTCAGGCTTGAAGTTCAACGAAATATTCCTTTAATTTATTGAAATAATTGTAATCAGGGTCGAGATGACTTCCGCTTTTATCTGATGCAAAGCTCTTCTAAAGCTCGAGTGGTTCTTCAACTTCCCGCTGGTATTAAGAGAGCACGTAAATTCATCCTAGCTGTTGATTAAAATTCAAACGGAAGAAGTCGAAAAGGGGAAAATTTAATTTTTATATAAGAAAAAAAAATAATTTGTTTACGAATTGGAAATTGAAATAAAAAAGGTGAAAAATCTACTTGAAATTCAGAAAAGCCTTCTATTTGATATAAACAATGTCAATAGTAGCACTTAATTTTAGGAAAACGCTTTTATTTACTTTATGTAGTATATGTTATATGTACTACATTTTCTTCCAGTATGAATTGTGAATTGTATAGACAAGAGCAAATAAGAACGAGAAAAGCAAACATATTTATTTCTTATTCTATTATTTACTTTGCTCTACGCTTTTATTTTAAATTTTTGGTAAACAAAAATAATTATTAACCTACTGATCCAGTAAAATTAATTAACTTCGCTTTTCGAGTGAGGAAAATTTACAAAAACTTATATTTGCCCCAAAAAAGAATTTTCTAAAAGCAACTATTAGCACTTTTCTTACAGAAAAAGTGACTAATGACCGCAGGCCAAGGTTTTCACTGGAAACAATATTTTTCATTTTTATCACCAACAATAATTTTTTCCTTTGCGCAATTAATTCATTTTTATTTTTCAGCATGGGTGCTCGGTTGGTGGATGTGCAAGACAGTACCATACATACAGGGTGTTTCGGTCGCTGCGTCAGTCTACAGTTTAATCGCCGTCTCATTAGATAGGTAAGTGAATATTTTGAAGAGCAACATAAAATACGAAGATTTAGTGGCTTACGGGTATTCGTATTAAAAAAGCAAGGTTTTATACTTGTAATGGACAAACCACTAACTTATCACACAACATATATCTTATTTTACGATGAAGGCTACAGCTCAACGATCTTGACACTAAAAATATCATTTGGTATCTGCGACGACTTAAACTAATAAATTTTGTGTTCATTGTCATCTTAACTTTTTTAATAATAAATTCAATATTAAGGTTATGGTATAATTGTATATAACCATCGAACACTTCAATCCGTTGGTGATTTATGAGTTTAACATTGATTTATTATTGTTGTATAAATTTTCATGCATATTGATCAGTTTAGAAAGTCCAAAGACGTTTCATCGAGGACTCTTTTATTATTTCGACCCGTCGGCCGTTCCTAAATTAAAAATTCTTTAAACAATGCTAGTGCAAATTAATTGCTTCGTTTTTACTATAAATAAATTTTCTCGTTTCTTTCTTCTACCTCAAGATTTATGCGTATGCCGATGCGATTCAATACAGCTTCAATGGGTTTATATTGCATTGAAAGACTGATGTATCGTTCTCAATATTGTCGGGTAGACGTGGTTTCTTCGACTATTTTGTCCCTGATTTTTCAACGCTTTTTTCATTTTGTTAGCTTAATACAGTATTTTCACCATTACAACTCGAAGCTCCTTGAGGGAAAAAATTTGTCCACCTTATTTGTGAATTACTCACATTTGATATTATGTACGTTATAAATACAACAATAATGGAACGATTTAAATCAGGCAATGTTTGCACATCGATTTCTATTATGAATAATACAAAGGACAATAAAACATTTATTCGACTGGTAATTTAGTATTGCATTATTGAAGAATTAAAATTTAAAAACTAAGTCCATTCCTTATAAAATCACTAGCACAAGTACTATACTGTAGAGTGTAGATCATCTGTGATGTTATAATAAAAAAATAAACTACAAATATGGAACGCTGGAAATTTCCATTTGCAACAATACATATCTGGATTGAAAAATAAATTTTTTGGTTTTAAACGATTTCAACAAACAAATAAGTAGAACTACAAGATTTAGTTGTAACAAATGTCGTTTATCGATCAAACATTTTTTTGCCGATTTATTGGTAACAACCAAAAGTTTCGTTTGAAACTATTCAACTGACATTTAAAACCAATTTAGAGCTAAGAGCTAACAATTTTAGTTTTTTTTGTGTACACCAATTATATAATTTGTATTGCGTGTTCTTTTTTTGGTTTACGTAACTTTTGTTACTTTAAAATCAATCGACCTAGATTATCGTATAAATTTTTTTATTCTTTTGTAAATATTATACATTTTTTGTTTAACATATTTTTAATGGATGTAAGCGGTGTGCACCAATGGAGATTTGTAAACGAGAGGTGCAGAGTGAATAATTGGAGCAGAATGAATTAGGGGTGCACTGTGAACAACGGGTGTGATTATAGGTGCAGATCTGTAAATAGGAGCAGCGTGAATCACTGGTGCGCTATGTAAAACAGGAGCACCAAGTAATCCTGGAGCTGGTGACGAAGCGGCCAAAGCCATAACGGCAGCAATAACCAACTGAAAATAAAGCAACAATAAAATAAAACCCCATTTAAGCAAACGAACAATCGACTTACCAATTTGAACATTTTAAAATGGTTTTGTATAGCTTACTTAGCAAAACTGATGCTGGAACATCTCCAGCCGAACCCTTTTATAGCAAAATTCTTTTCAAACAACAAAAGTCACCTCCCCGGGACCTTCCGTAACAAACAAAACCTTGTTCACCTTAATCTCAAAATTAACAAGTACCACGGTTTACCTAATTCAAAATATTACATCTAATAGGATTAAGTTACCGAACCTTATACGTCGCCGTCGCCTAGATGTGCTAATCACACCGAGTCGATAAATAAACAATTTTCCTAATTTAAATTCATAAACAAACAATTAATCAAAATAATTACTCAATCGAACTTCACAGATGTTAAAAAGTTTACCCGAAAATCGACAAAATTAATTCAAGGTTAATTTATAAGACGATGAGTAATTAATTAACCTTGTTATTTCAATAAATTTTCAAGTGTTGGTTTTTAATAAATTTTTTATAATTGAAATCATTTTTTCCGGTTAATTTATCTTCTTGCTTTCAGCACTCCGGCACTAGAAAAGTTTCGTAATTTTGAATTTCGAAAAGCGGCCTAATTAAATTGTGTAAAAAGTAAAATTTTCAGTTATACCTTCTCTTTCTTTCCAGCATTAATTAAATTTTTTGCTGGCCAACCGACCGCCCGGCCTTAAATTATTCAGATTTTTAAGCATAAAACAGCTTGAAAAAATGAAATTTTTATATCGTTTTTAAATTTTAAACCTAAAATGTTATGTAATGGCTGAAATTCGTATTCAAAGCCCACTTTTTTTTATTTCTCTTCAGGTTTTAATTGGCGAACACGATTGCTCTCGTTTTCGATATGCTAATTGTAATTTGTAAAACAAGTTAATAACAATAATAATTCCTTTTATGTTATAACTTATTAATAATTGTAATAATAATTTATGTCACGGTTAAAACGATTTATTAAAATTTTCCTTAATTTATGAAGATAATAACTACTTGCATCTTAAATGCTTTCTCATTATTTCGAAAGTCAAAATTTCAGATAATAAAGATAAAATTTACTTGCAATTTATCAAAATAAGAAGTGATAAATTAAGCTTATTAATAGGTATACGAGTACAGAAGTGCTCTTTCAAAATTCAGGAAAATTCAGCACAAAATGTACATTCTGTTTGTATATAATTTATTCAGCTTTGTTGTTTAAACTTGAATGTAAAAATAACAAAAACAATTTTATTATTTTTAAAAATTAATTAACCTTAAAAAATCAATGGTTTCTACCTACACAGGTGCTTTTGTGCATTTCACATACAATTCCGTAAACAATATTGTTTAGAACCTTCCCTGTTCTGCCGAGCTATACATGATGAATTTTCTAAGGGTGGCCCCCACCTTTTAAGCTGCCTTTCGTGGTACATAGTAAAGTTTCAAATGTTGCGTATCTGATAATTTTGATACGGCGTGTGATGCTTACGCAAAACTGCAAGATTAAGGTCGACTGGTACCCGTAGCTAAGGTAGGGACCAAGAAGGTCTCTATGTTGATGTTACGATTTGCTATCCATTTAGTATATAAACGTTTAATTTCTCCAGTTTAGGTATCAGTTTAGCATTCGCAAGCAAACTAAAAACTTCTCAAAATGTTCAAACTCGTAAGTCTAAAGTTGTGGATAATTTTTTATACTCTCTAACCATTTTGTAACTATTTTAGTTGGTTGTTGCTTCAATCTTGGCTTTTGCCGCTTCTTCCCCATTACCTGGATTATATGGTGCCGCAGTCATCCCAGGAGCCGTAGTCTCGAGCCATAGCAGTGTCGTTGCTCATCCAACCATCGTCAAAACTGCACCACTCGTCCACACCGTCCACGCAGCTCCAGTTGTTCACGCAGTACATGCAGCCCCAATTGTTCACGCAGCTCCAATCGTCCACTCAGTGCATGCAGCTCCAATCGTCCACTCAGTACATGCCGCTCCAATTTTACACCACGCACCTCTTGTACATGCACCAATCTATAAAACCGCCTTAATCCATTAAGAGCTTCAACATTTATGTTTTCAAAATTTATTTATTTTATTTCAAGGCCTTAAATAAATGTAAATAGTTATATATTTTCTTTTATTTTCTTTGGTTTTTTATCGAAACTTCCTTTTAAGAACGAAACTGCTTTTTTGCAAGTTTAGGAAACTTCGAGTTTGGCGAAGGTCGCCATGTAAAAAATAAATCAATGCTAAAAGTTTCCAAATAGTTATTTGAATTTTTACTCATCAAACAAATTTAAATGGAAGAATGGTTGACAGGAAACTGATTTCAAAAATATTTTATCTCGAGATCGAACAGAAGAACTTTACATCCGAGACCTAACTCAAACATTTTTTTTATTTTTAATATTTGAACATTCATACTGAAATATTAATAATTCAAAATTATTACAACTAAAATGAGATTACAATTTTAACAGAAACTTCACAGGACGCATAAATATTTGAATTTGATCTGTCAAGATACAATAAATTTTATGAAAAACAGCAGCTTTACTTTGAGAGGGAATAGGACTAAAAATATTTAAATAATAAGGAAAATGTACATGAAAAGAACAGATATCATACAAACGGTAAATTGTCTAGAAAAAAATGATAAAATATAATAAATTGAATAAAATTAAATCGAAATTTAATAATTTAACCAAAAGTTACAAGAAAATTAAGCACACAACATTGTCAAGTTCCAGTGCACAGATTCTGCTAAATTGAGATTTAAAAAAAAGTGACTTATTCAATCACTTTTTCAAGCAGAAAGTGTTCATACTCAAAAATAAAACAATAAGTTTTTGAAACAAAAATGAAAATCGACCATAAACAGACAGACAGAACTTGAATAGCTCTCTACGCAGACGACACTGCGATATACGTCAGCTTACTCAAGCTTTAATCTAGAAATTTTATTTCGTACGTTTTGACCTTATTCTTTGCTCAGTTAGTTGCAGGCAAAAATAAAATGTAGCCACAAACTTTGGACTTGCTCACCCTGGACTAAAAACAACGAATTTTTTGTTGTAATCGTTAACGATTCTTATAATCGACGCAGGCCATTCGTTATCCTGCCAGTTCTTAGTAAAAACACTTGAAGTAACTATTTACATTTTTTATTTAAGGCCTTAACGGAACATAAATATTTATAAATTAATTATACAATCGTCGTAAAGTTTTAGTGGATTTTAACAATTGGTGCATGTACAAGGGGTGCGTGGTGCAAAATTGGAGCGGCATGTACTGAGTGGACGATTGGAGCAGCATGTACTGAGTGGACGATTGGAGCTGCATGTACTGCGTGAACAACTGGAGCTGCGTGGACGGTGTGGACGATTGGTGCAGTTTTGACGATGGTTGGGTGAGCAACTACACTGCTATGGCTGGAGACTACGGCTCCTGGGATGACTGCGGCACCATATAATCCAGGTAATGGAGAAGAAGCGGCAAAAGCCAAGATGGAAGCGATAACCAACTGAAATTACAAAAACAAATTAAAATTAATCCAACAACGACGATTATACAAACTTACCAATTTGAACATTTTAGATAAGTGTTTGTTGCTTGCTGTGAAAATGCAAAACTGATAACTTAATTCGAAAAGTTAATCGCTTATATACAGGCATCGCTCCACCAAGATAGACCTTCTTCATCCCTACCGAGCAATGGATACTAGTTAACCTTAATCTTGCAGTTTTGCGTAATCACATACTAAATCAAAACAATCAATTACTCTCAAGATTATTCTATACATCGCTCGACAAAATTACCATAGAGCACATACCGCAAGGAATATTTTGCGAAAGGGTGCTTTATCTTCTACGAATATCGGAATAAGTTTCATTAAAGATAAAACAAATTAATTAGTATTAATGAACTAGGGGCAAAGTTGTAAAATCGCTACAGTTTATTTTAATTATTATTCCGAGTTATTAAATTTTGTACCTACGTTAAAAGGTATATCATCTAAATTTCATATTTGGACGGTGAAACGCATAATATGTGGGTCAATGTATAAATTAAAATCGCTAGATGCGAGACCATTAAAAATACAAAACTGCAATTAACAACAAATAAATATACACTTGAACACACCTAAAATTATCGAGAATTATAAATATTAAATAAAAATAAAATATATCTAGTATAGTTAGTAGTAGTAAATATTGTAATCGATTTAATGCTGCCTGTAATCATCAATAACAACAACAACACGATAGATTATTATTAGCGTTAATAATAATAATTTAACAATTGTTTCAGAAAATTATTCAATCAATATCATTACATTGTATGAATTATTTATAAAATATACAGGATGGTTGTGTCGCGAGGAAATTTTGCTTTATCTCTATTGTAATGAAAATTTGTATAGGGGTTTGTATCATGGTTAATTGGGTCTTTGAATGAAGCCCTTTCGATAATGCAATTTTCCATTAGTATATGTAACCTGTCATGTATGTCACATTTTCTCATATTTCAGCGGAGCGAACAAAATCAATACCAAGTCATTGTTTCGAAAAAATTTTATAAAAATTATGCAAAAATAATATTTTTTTAATTTTAAGCATTTTTCTCGTTTCAAGAAGACGATAATATAAATATTATTAATTATTATTTCTTGAAAAAGTGAAAAAAGTAATCTACACTGAAAAAATAATTTAATTCAGTCGAGATGCTCGGTTTCAGCCCGGAAGAAATAAAAAAATTTATTTCATAGGCAATGGTAAACTGCCTAGGTAATCTACCATGAAAACCTTTTGTATTTCCGTGGTTCATAGCTCACGTTTGAATAGTATGTTTTTTATTTTTTATGAAAATATTTTCACAAACTTCACGAACACATGGAAAATGGTGGCGTCGTTCTGTAGGCTTGTTGATTTTCACAAATTTAAAAATTATTAATTAATTGAGAAAAACACTAGCTAGTTAAGTATGGTGACAGTTAGAGCAATACGTAGGAGATTTCCAGTTAAAATTATTTTAATGTAAAATATTTGAAAGATTTTTATATTATTAATATAAATTATAAAAAGGAAAATTTTTGAGGCCACTTATATATATGCACATATTTTCAAGAATTTTTGTGCATATAAATCCGAGCTGTATTAATCATGCTTTCTTATGGGAGTGTTTGATAGACTGATTGGAATAACATGAATTGACTCTGGATTAACTTTTACCTAACGTTTAATTTCGCTCAGCTAAAGATATGTTTACTAAGCTGCGGCTAAGGCTCTGCGACTGAAGTCGCAGTGACTGCTCTCCATGCTTACTTATGGGAGTGCTACCTTAAAGATCGCATACTAATGAAACACTTCCATAAGAAAGCATTCACTGCGACTTCAGTCGCAGAGTTCCAGCCCCAGCTTAGTAAACATACTGGTATCTCTAGCTAGGCGAAATTATCTGCACAAACACTATATATGCGCATATTTTCAAGTATTTTGGTACATATAAATCCGAGCTGTATTAATCATGCTTTCTTATGGGAGTGCTAGATAGACTGATTGGAATAACATGAATTGACTCTGGATTAACTTTTACCTAACGTTTAATTTCGCTCAGCTAAAGATATGTTTACTAAGCTGCGGCTAAGGCTCTGCGACTGAAGTCGCAGTGACTGCTCTCCATGCTTCCTTATGGGAGTGCTACCTTAAAGATCGCATACTAATGAAACACTTCCATAAGAAAGCATTCACTGCGACTTCAGTCGCAGAGTTCCAGCCCCAGCTTAGTAAACATACTGGTATCTCTAGCTAGGCGAAATTATCTGCAAAAACACTATATATGCGCATATTTTCAAGTATTTTGGTGCATATAAATCCGAGCTGTATTAATCATGCTTTCTTATGGGAGTGCTAGATAGACTGATTGGATCAACATGAATTGACTCTGGATTAACTTTTACCTAACGTTTAATTTCGCTCAGCTAAAGATATGTTTACTAAGCTGCGGCTAAGGCTCTGCGACTGAAGTCGCAGTGACTGCTCTCCATGCTTTCTTATGGGAGTGCTACCTTAAAGATCGCATACTAATGAAACACTTCCATAAGAAAGCATTCACTGCGACTTCAGTCGCAGAGTTCCAGCCCCAGCTTAGTAAACATACTGGTATCTCTAGCTAGGCGAAATTATCTGCAAAAACACTATATATGCGCATATTTTCAAGTATTTTGGTGCATATAAATCCGAGCTGTATTAATCATGCTTTCTTATGGGAGTGCTAGATAGACTGATTGGATCAACATGAATCGACTCTGGATTAACTTTTACCTAACGTTTAATTTCGCTCAGCTAAAGATATGTTTACTAAGCTGCGGCTAAGGCTCTGCGACTGAAGTCGCAGTGACTGCTCTCCATGCTTTCTTATGGGAGTGCTACCTTAAAGATCGCATACTAATGAAACATTTCCATAAGAAAGCATTAACTGCGACTTCAGTCGCAGAGTTCCAGCCCCAGCTTAGTAAACATACTGGTATCTCTAGCTAGGCAAAATTATCTGCAAAAACACTATATATGCGCATATTTTCAAGTATTTTGGTGCATATAAATCCGAGCTCTATTAATTATGCTTTCTTATGGGAGTGTTTGATAGACTGATAGGAATAACATGAATTGACTCTGGATTAACTTTTACCTAACGTTTAATTTCGCTCAGCTAAAGATATGTTTACTAAGCTGCGGCTAAGGCTCTGCGACTGAAGTCGCAGTGACTGCTCTCCATGCTTCCTTATGGGAGTGCTACCTTAAAGATCGCATACTAATGAAACATTTCCATAAGAAAGCATTAACTGCGACTTCAGTCGCAGAGCCCCAGCCGCAGCTTAGTAAACATATCTTTAGCTGGGCGAAATTATCTGCACAAACACTAAGAGCTAGATAACGTTAGTTAAAAGTTAATCGAGAGTCAATGGTAATATAGGAGGTGACGAATACTTTCTACACTCACTGTATATAATTGAAATTCTTACATCCGGTAATCTAATCAAGTTAAAGATTGACAATGCTAGATAGTTATTTATTTAGAAAAACAGAACACAAAAATTAAAACTTGTATAAACTTGCAAAGACATGCAAGCTCGGAAAGAATTCTTTAGAAAAAGGTAAAATTGATACTTTTTTTAAATTAAATTGTGCGAAATTAAAATTTGCTCACTTTGTAAATTTTAAAAAACAAAGCTTTCAAAATTTTTAACCTAATTTAAAAAATTCCTCTTCATTTTAAAAAGAATTCAGTCATTAAATTAAATTTATTGTATCGATCGTAAAACTTCTAATTAAATTTTTATTTAAAAAGTTTAACTCTAAACTTTTAATTCGTTTAGCAAGTTTTTCACTCGGGTAACTTTTCAAAAAAGCGTCATTTTATTTCAATATAATTTGTTAACAAAAGTGCAAATTGTCAGTTAATATGCCCCGATTATATTCAATCGATAAAGAAGAATAATAAATTTAAAAAAAGAATAGAAAAACGTGTCGTCGTGAAAAACCTAAACATGGCTATAGATTTTAGATGAACTTGCGCTGATGTAATTCAATCAATTCATTTAATCTTGCCAAGTTTGCTAACCCTGAAAATTCGTGTTTATTGCATTGTCTCGGTTCAAAAAACGTACAATTCCGTTCTTTTTTAACAAGCTTACACAAAAGACGTACGAAAGTAATTAATAATCTCTTCTCTTAGGTAATCCGTGTTAAATCATGCAAGAGTAAAAAATTGAACGCTTCCAGCTTTAAGTATTGCTTAACTCGATACAAGAAAAATAAAACTTTTTACTACTTAATTCTCTTGAGAGCTTATGCAAATATTCTCAAGTCACTCGAAATTAAACTAATTGCGTCCGTTGTGCGTAAAACAATTTCCCAATTAATAAAGTCAATTGATACAAAAAAAAAAATTTAAACTTTCACGCCGGCTGTTAAGTAATGCATGCCAAAAATCACCTTATTCTTTGATTTATTAAGGTGGAAATTAATCAAAATACCCGATAGCCGTGAGTTGACGTGCTTTATTTCTTTATTTTTATACAATTTTTGACAAGGTTTAACCTTATAAATATCTAGACCCACCGAAAAATGAAGACCGTTTTGTAATACATGCACTTGACAATAATTGGCTAATTAATCAAGACGGCAAATTAACATAATGAATTTAAAAAATTTAAATATTTAAAATGTATGTATTCGGCCGCCGTGTCGTGGCATAATTTATTAATACGTAATTATGTAGCTGAATTATTAACTCAAAAAAATTTTATTTCTATTTTTAGCATCACATGGAAAATTCTTTTCATTTATTTGTAAGGCTTACTTTTTGCTTGGCTTCTGGTAAATCATTTATATTTTTTTCCAAGCCAAATTGAAATTCTCGTATCCATTATACAAATATTACGTCGATCAGTATCAAATATGAATGAATGGCTTACCTAACAATTCAAGTTTTAATAAAATTTTACTTCAGTTTCCTTCGGCAACAGCGGACTGACGTTAAATTTGGCTCTAAAAAATTTCGAACCACCTTCTATAATAGCAAATTAAACAATTTCGACGCTAAAACGATCATTAGAAAAAACGTCAGAAGGAATTTTCCGCGTTATATCTACATTAGCATTCCGCCTAGATTTTCAATTACGAAACAGCAAACCATTTAAATAGTAAATACATTTCAATTTTAAAAAGAATGAAAACTAGAAATTTCCACGTCTGGTGCTTAAAAATAAATGTATTTCATAAAATAAGACAATTTTAATCTACGAAATGTGCTTTGTGCATTGAGACCTGGTTGCTTCACTATCTCGCAAGTGCTAGAAGTTAAACAGAATAATTTTTATAAAGAAGGTTACAATTTATATAAATTTCACAGTGAATTTCTTTAGAAAAAAAATAATAAAACGTTCAGAACACGGCGAAGGTGTTTCGAGCTTTGTTTATGCGATAGGTATTACGAAAGTGCAATCTTTGATGAAAAATGTTGTAATAATAGGCGTAGCCAAGGTTTGCTTCCAGCAAGGACGAGCCCCACGTACATTTTCATTATCATTGTTTGCAATTCAATACCAAACATCGAACTATCTCTTTAACCAAATTTATTATGATACGTCAAGATAAATCATTCTTACTAAATTTACATAATTCATCATCCAGTTCTAATTCGTTCTACGATATCGTAAAGCCGTTTTAATAACAAATCCATTTATAGTAAAACATCTACTACTGCATCGAGTGAGTTAACAAAATATAAAAGCTCGAACGACAACAAGATAATTTGGATTCGTGATGTGTGTACTTAATAGCATACGTCAATGTCAAGAAGAGCATTTATTAGGTGGGAATGAAATGCACCGCGCGTCTACCCGAGGGTTAATAAATTTAATTGTGCAAATGGAGTTGATAATTCTCAAATTACATCTCAATGCAATTTGGGTGAAATCCTGTACCTCCCTTATTATAAATTAGAATAAAAACTGAACAAATTTGCCAGGTAGCTATTTATTCTACCATATTTCGTTTAATAAAATTGAATTATGTTATTATGAATAAAATACGATACCGAAAAGTATAAGAATAAAACCTCCCCAGAGAAGCATTTTTACATTTTTGCTATAGCCGATGTTTGGACCCAAGTTTTGCCGGTTGCGGTTGTTATATATCGGTAAAGAGTGTTTAGAGAGGATTCAATAAAGTTTTTGTCAATTTTCGTTGATTTTCCAGAAAATCTGCCTGGTCTTGTTTATATGATGACATAATAACCATGAGGGCGGGTAATATATTGCAGGTCGCTTGTGTTTTATTGTGGAGCTTAAAGATTTTCAAGCTTTGTCTATTTTATGGGCTATTGTAGGCATGTTCTGGATTTAGTTTTAATGTCGAGGGACTGCTTTGGGATTCAGTTGTCTTTCAAAGAGTGGATAATTAAATGTGGTCTTGTAGACTTATACGTTTTTGTATTAATTCCACGTACTTCGACACGCACGTTTGATTTTATTATTGTCGGCTTCGTAAGCAGAATCGCACAGATCCATGTTACGTTATCTCGTCAAACTCAATCCAATTAGATTATACTGGAATTGAACTTGACCTTCCTGATTTGAAACAGCGTTAACCTTTAACTGCGTATGATCGTCGTTATTCGTCTCGGATAGGACAATCACTTTGATTAACTCTTCCTTCTACGATTTTGACGTGGCCAAATAAAATATATATCTTGTTTGGCAAAATATCAAAGATGATAATTAATTTCCACGTATACTGGCAATATTTTCCGGCAGGTTTCAAGGCGGAGCAATAAATTGATATTCAGGAAATCATGCAAACTAATAAATCTCCAAAAATTTTATTTTGAAACAAAAACGTCACGAGTTACTTTTTTATAATGCCACATTTTAGGTCAGTAGGTTCTTGTCTTTATAGTATTTGACAGCTTCTGATCCATGCGCCCGTATGACTTTCTAATATCCAATAAGCAAGTGTACGCCCAACAAAAGGTCGAAAAAAAAAAGAATTAAGCAACGCTGGCATAGTTTAAAACGATTATTTTTACAAAGGGCACTATAACAAACAGAATTATGCTGCTTTTCTTTTCAATAGTAATAATTTGCGGAGGAGGGTATAAACGTAACCGCATCCTGACCTAAAAATTCAATCCATTGTAAGCTGTTGACCTACTAACACTTCCGATATGTAAAACCATAACGAAAGCACAGTTGTAGACACAGGCGAAAGCTTTGTACCGATAATGTAATAGTAGTAATAATAATTGAAGTGCTATAATTTTCTTTTCTTTCTGTTTTCAGGTTCCTGGCGATTTGGTGGCCTTTGAAATGTCAGATCACGAAGAGACGTGCACGCATAATGATTCTGTTTATTTGGTTCATCGCTCTGACGACCACCATACCGTGGGCAGTATTTTTCGATTTGGTTGTAATTTTTAGCGATGCTCCCGACGTACGAATTTGCATCGAAGTTTGGCCTGACTCCATGAACGGAGCACTTTACTTTTTAATTGCCAATATGGTTTTCTGCTACATTTTGCCTATGATACTCATAACCATGTGTTATGTATTGATTTGGATCAAGGTTTGGAGAAGAAATATTCCGACTGATACAAAAGACGCACAAATGGAACGAATGCAACAAAAGTCTAAAGTTAAAGTAGTTAAAATGCTCGTAGCTGTGGTGATACTTTTTGTAATGTCCTGGCTACCTTTATACGTAATTTTTGCACGTATTAAATTAGGTGGTGATATCGAATCGTGGGAGGAAGATATTTTGCCAGTGGCTACTCCCATTGCACAATGGCTTGGTGCTTCTAATTCCTGCATAAATCCTATTTTATACGCTTACTTTAACAAGAAGTTTCGGAGAGGCTTCATCGCCATAATTAAAAGTCGACGATGTTGTGGCCGTCTGCGCTATTACGAAACCATCGCTTTGATGTCTTCGTCGACAAGTATGCGTAAGTCGTCTCACTTTTATCATCACAATTCGTCCTCAAGACGTATACCTCCGATACAGGACAACGCAGTGGCGTACATTTACAACAACACAGGCGTCTAAATAAAAAAGAATCTACCACAAACTGGTGGCTTGGTATACTATTTTTTCACGACCTTTAAGAAAAAAGAAGGTATTGGAATACTGAAATTCTGAAGATTTTGGACTGAGCTAGATTTCTGTGAAAAATTCCTAATAATGTTGGCTCAAGAAATTGAGAAATCGATGTAAAAAATGTGAAAAAAAATTTATATTTTATTTCGAAAATGGAAAAGTTAAGCTGGACAAAGGCATGACTCTCCTCAACTACTGTATTGTTAATATTGTGAAGAAAAGGAACTGTTTGTACATAGATTTTATTTTGCTAATAGGTAATAGATTGTTTATTATTAACTAAAAATTTAAATGTGTTATTTTTTGAGATAAATGCAAAGGTAACAAAACGCTTTAACTTTAGCAGATGTTGCAATGGCAATTAAAAAAATAAAAAAAACTACATGGATCCTCCTCTTTTAGACAACGATAAGCACAAATATCTCTGTTAGGTGTGTAAAAAGTGCTAAGTACCGAAAAATTATTTTTATTTACTTTTTACTAGTATGTCTACCACATTTTACATACAAAATTGAATGTATGTAGACCTTTAGACGATAATTTGGTGTTGGAAATTTTAATGTTAAATGTAAACTGCTGCTGTCGTACTATAAAAATAGTATAAAGTAGTTTGTAAAATTTAAAAAAAAAGCGCTTATAACAATAAAAAATTGATATATTAAACTGCCCTTTTAGAACAATATCAGTTATTTATGTAAGTACAATAAATAGTAAATTCGTGTTTATAAGTGGCTCACTCGACGTAACAAATTAAGGGTACCTATTATAAATAAAGCGCAAATTAAAAGCGATTTTGAATGTTAATAATAATGACTACCATATTTTTTAATAAATTAAACTTTTAAATTATTATATTAATAATTTTCTTGTTAGATGTTTTTAAATACAATTTAAAAAAATTACTACATGCCTAATAAATAATAAAATTTAGATTATTAAAAAATAAAGGGAGAAAATTTTTGATTTTGATATTATCCAAGTACCAAAATGTTTGTAATTGTGACAATCAGTAATAATTAAAAAAATTTCCCACCCCGACATTTCTTTTAGCCGAAAAAACGATTTTCAAAAAAAAAAATAATAAAATAGAGATATAGACCGAATGAATGAGAATATCTGAGTGTGTAAATTACAATAATAAAACAAATCTGTGCCACATAAAATTATGTATCAATTATTACTCAGGATGTACTAAAAAAAAAAATGCGCTACAAGTTTAACTTTTTTTTTTAAATTTATACACTTCGGTGTTCCGTTGCATTTCGTCGTTTCTCTATACTTGAAATTCTTCTTCTATTATTATTATTACTAACTTCTTCTTCTTTTAAAAATTCATTATTGCTCACGATTACAACTTTTCCAAAAAAATAATTATAGTTCATAAGCCAAAAATTTGGTGTTAACTATAAATGTCTGTCTGTTTGCATAATTTAAAAGTGCAAAATATAAGCTAAGAGGTATTTTATTTAAAAATAAAAGTAATGCTTATATCTTACACCTAATAGCTATTCAACCTCACTGTTAAAATAGTGTTAAGGAACAAACAAAGAAATGGTATGTCCAAAAAGAAACTTTTTAATGCTATGTGATACTGAGGATAATATATCGTTTCTACTGACAGAGATGAACGATATTTTAATACAATTTAATAAGGGTTGCAAAGACACCGTCTATATTTTTCGTGTACAAAACTAATTTTAAATGAAAATTCTTCTCATTTAAATATTGCAGCGTAAAACTTAAAGAGTTTTGCATTTCAAACTTGGGAGTTTTCTCATCAGAATATTAAATTCTTAACGTTTTCTTCACAAGTCTAGTGCCTATTTTATCGAAAGAAAACTTTAGCTGCAATTAAACATAAAAATTATCATTTAAACTGGAAGAAACTTACGCTTAAAAAACCTTTCGGAGTCTTTGCATCTCAAACTGGCAGAAAATATGTAACGTTTATATCACAAAAAGGAAAAGCTGTGTTAATAAGTAGATGAAAAAATAATAATATAACTTTTCTATTTTGTGCAATAAACTTTTAGAGTGCGTAGATGTATCCAGCACAAAAATTGTAAGTTTTAATGGAATAAATATTAGAACATATTTTTCGTCCTTTCCTTTACCAGAACCGATTAATTTTAACGTGTTTAAGGAACTTTTTTATTGTCTCCAACTGCCATCTTATATTTGTAATAAATTTAAAGTAGATGGCATATGTAAAAAAGTTCTGTTCCAGAACTACCCCATTTTGGTGGTGATTTACGAACACTTCAAATTTGAATACCATTTTGTAAGCGTGGGCTTCCGATATTGTGTTGAATGGTATGTGAAGTTAACTCTTGATTTTTTATTTACGACGAAACGCACAAATATTTTACATAAACGTGTCAAAGGCGTGAAACTATTTACTTTTTCCTAAAAAAAACTCTTTTTAAATTTCTAAATTTAATTAAAAAATATTTTTCGACGCCGTTCGACGACCTCGTTTCAAAAAACCTACCTTCCTACCTAGTATACGCGAAATTGAATTTAAAATTTAAACTTTTTCAAAAAAACTGCATACAATAGCACACTTGAGCCATTCAATTTTGTTGACTCGATAGCAAAGTTGCAACTTTTTTGGGCCAATTATTATTTCGCCACCGAAAAATTGAAACCTCTTCATCGAAAGTTTAAATTGGACAACTTCGACATACAATTTAACTTCGACCTATAAATTCGGCCCCATTAATTTTATAATTAACAAATCAAATCCCCGTTAACGGATTGTGGGTGAAGTAATTTTAACGATGATTTAATTTCGTGTAAAATAACGCCACATCCACCATCCATCCCGAAACGTTATTGTTCAATGAAGAGCGAAAAATTTAATCCCGCTATTTTTACAAAATTCATGTTTCAGTTATTACATCAACAAGATGTTGTAGCAACAGTTTGATAAAAAATATGATGAGACTCTTAAAATTTCGGATGCCATATCGATTTTAATACGCATTTGTGTATAATTTGATATTATCCACAGCATCGTTGAGCACTTGAAACTTTTTCAAGGACCAAATCGATCCCTCCAGGATCATAATATTAAAGCTTATCGTAAATTATTTACCAAAAAAAATACTAATTTGTTTTCTTCCACGGAATTGCAACTAAATGATTAAAAACGGTTTACCAACGTAACCCAATTTTCTCAAGTAGGTAATTTTTAAAGTGTGAACATTTTTCGTCTTAATAACATGACCATTAGATTAGTCCAACGGTTAAGCCGTGGACTTCTCGAGCGGTTGACCAAGTTTCGAATTCGGGACAATTTCTGTATAATATGCCTCGTCAATTCTTTGTGAGATTAAGATGAACACACCCTTTTTGTTGGAGTTATTATTTAATCGAAAAGACTTTGTTAATTTGTTTTTGACGAATCGTTTCAGTCGAACGTAATTCTTTTAACTGGTAAAGTTTGAGCAGGAAAAAAATAATAATGTTCGAGGTGAAAGTTTCCAAATAATCCAAAGTTTTTTTTATGTGTCTTCTGAATTTCGTTGACGAGCAATATTTCAAATAATGTCCAAAATATAACACCAAACAGAAACGTTTCAATAATAACAATTACAATAAAAAAATAGCTGAATACTAAAATATTCAACTAATTTGATGAATACAGGGTGTCCCCGTGACTGTGGAGAACCTTTGAGGTGGTAATAAAGGACACTTTTCTATGACAAATGTTCAAATAAAATTTTAGTCCAGGTTCAAACCCTTGAGGGTACATGCTTTAAGTAATATTACTAATTTTTTAGGCTTAATGGATTAAAAGTTTTTTAAAGATCATTCGCTTATCTACAAATTAAGTTATAACCCCTTATCGTCTCGGATCAAAGTATTTCGAGTTATAAATTAAATTACTTATGTAAAAAAATGTTTAAAAAATTCAGGTTTTATTTTTTTTACTTTTGTTGCGAACTACGTATCTCTTAAACGAAACGTCTTAGAAAAAAACTAACGGCCCAAACCGGATGGGGAATTTCACAGGCTACAGCTTTGGTTTAATACATTTTTTAAGGAAAAAAACCGTTTAATAAATATCCCCCCCCCCAAGAGTTTGGACTTGGACAAAAATTTTATTTGAAAATTTGTCTTAAAAAAGTGTCCCTTATCACCACCTCATAGGTTCTCCACGGTCACGGGGACACCCTGTATATATAAATAGAAATTTGCAAGGAGAATTTGCAACCTCCAAGCAGACCCTACGAATCTATTATAATTAATGATGGTTAGTAGTATAGTAAGTCTATAAATTACGTCACAATTTTTTGCCCCCCCCCCCTTCAACATCACATTTGTCACACAAACGTAAAATTGTTGTAAAATTTAGAGTACCTACACAGTTTAAATTTTTACAAACTGAGAAAGAAGATTTGAAGTACACTCAGGTAGAGACAATCTATCTAGTAGAGTAATTAGTTTGGATTTTAATAAAATTTCTAAAAATTTTAAAGATAATAATTAGTAATTACAAATTAATGAGGTAGAGGTATTCTCAACTATGAATAACAGTCAAGTGATCTCGAAAATTGGTTTCTAAGGTATTTCATACGGTAGTACTCCTTTGGCTTCTAACGGCTTAAACTGTTTGAAAATTTAACTTTTAGCTAAAAATTTTACTAAAGTATTCTGTACCCCGATCACACATTTGAAAAAAAAGCTGAGAATATTATGGCCCCAAACTGAGCGAACACTAAAAGTTAAAGTGATTTTAGCAGGTAAGTTGACTCAAATTTTAAAATACAAAATTAAGATATCCAAAGTCTCTCTCCTCCAACTTTGGTTTCTATTTAAAAGTCAAAATGGTAGTCTCTTATGGAAAATTCCCAAAATGTTAATTTGATTTCAAAATCAATGTAAGCTTGTAAATTATTTCATAATTGAAGTATAACAACTGATAAATTCAACTTAATTACAAACAAAAAACAAATTAGAATTTAGATAAGTAAAAGTATAGTTCGGGGTGAGACAAGAGCTACTTCGTCAACTCCCCAAATAAAATGTCCATTTTACACCTGGAAACTAAAAAAAAGCTTTTTTTACAAAACAAAGTTTCATTTTATTATACTTCAACTTCAAAATAATTTTTCTGCTTTGAAAAAGGGAAATCCAAAAAAATAAATAAAAATTCAACCTAAAACATAAAGAGCAAACCTGTTTATTGTGAATAATTGTCTACAAAATTGTACCTAGAAAACCTTCAGAGCTACCGGCTTCCATTTAATGTATAATTGCAATTAACTAATCATAAACTACCTCAATAAATTTTAAAATCCAAACTTAACAATAAAATGCTGTTTGAGCAAGTAAAACCACCAATTTGATCTTAATAGTGAGAATTTCGATTAAAATTTGTGGCTAATGGCACCAATAAATAACGACAATATCTTTTTGAAAACAAAATAATAATATTTTAGTAAAACTTTTTCCTTACATCATATAAAGCTGTACAATATAATAAATAAAACAATAATTACAAATACCTAATCGTTTGTACACTTAAAAATTTGCAATTGTGAAAGTAAAATCGTTAATTTCCTAATTTATTTCTTTCTTACCAGCGACACTTCTACTTAACATTAAGTAACTTTTTTACAACCCTCACAACGTCACTCGGTTGGGGCAGAGCGGCAATTTCTAAACTTTTGGTGTAAGGCATTGGAGTATCCACACCAGACACCCTTACAGGTGGCTGATCTAAATGATAAAAAGCTTCACTTTCCACTATTCTAGATATAACTTCAGAACCAATTCCACAAGTCGGCCAGCCTTGTTCTATCGTTACTACATGATTTGTTTTTGCAATGGAAGCCACAATCGTATTCATGTCTAAAGGTCTCAAAGATCTCAAGTTAATAACTTCTGCTTCGATACCTTTACCTGCCAATTCCTTAGCTGCATCTAAAGCCAGTTCGACGCCTTTAGAATGCGAAATTAAAGTAATATGTTTGCCTGGTCTTTCAATTTTAGCTTTACCAATTGGTATCACAAAATCTTTCGATAAGGCCTGATCGGACATGGGATATTGAACACCATAAAGTAATTCATTTTCCAAGAAAACCACGGGATCGGGGTCTCGAATTGCAGCTTTCAATAAACCTTTGGCATCTTCTGATGTGTAGGGTGAAATAACCTTAAGACCTGGACAGTGAGCAAACCAAGCACCGAAACATTGGGAATGTTGAGCTGCTACCCCCGAAGCTGCACCATTGGGTCCTCGAAACACTATAGGAACGTTCACTCTCCCCGCAGACATGTAAAAGGTTTTAGCAGCCGAATTTATTATATGATCGATAGCTTGCATGGCAAAGTTAAAAGTCATAAATTCGCATACCGGCCTCAATCCCGCCATCGCAGAACCAACTGCCACTCCGGCAAATCCCATTTCGGTGATTGGTGTGTCTATCACCCTTTTATCCCCATACTTCTTCCATAAGCCCCTCGTTACCTTATAAGCACCATCGTACAGGGCAACTTCTTCGCCCATTACATACACTCGCTCGTCTTTTTCCATCTCTTCGTCCAAAGCACTGTTTAAAGCATCTCTGACGGTCATAGATTGAGCCGAAACCATTTTACTAGTTGAAAAGGTTCTTCTAATTAAAAATCGTGACGTTAAGGTTAACATCGTTGAAGAAGGTAAACGTGCCATTTTACACCTAAAATAATTGTATAACTAACATATTTTAAGTTAAACTACCAAAAAAATAAGTACCAGAAATTTGAAGGTGATGGAGGTCGGAGGGACACGGAACGACACTACTCAAATATTTTATTGTGACTGATAACAAAAATAACCTTCACCGTGTCAATTGATGTGCTATCTTTTACTTAAGTTTAGAAATTAGTAATAACAAAAATAAGATAATTTATTGTAAAAAACGTTTTCGATGTGTGACATAATTTTGACAATGTCGTTCGTTGGCAGAAGTGGCAGAAGTCATCCGGAGCGAACTTCGACTTCGGGCCAATAGATGGCTACACCCTACACCGTATTAATTCAAAAAAATATATACCGGATTTTTATAAAAATGTGAAATTACTACGTTGAATAATAATAAATTTTATTTTATATAAGTTATTAATCATCAAATACTGTGATTTTACTATAAAGAGGGGATTTCTGGAAACGTCATATTTGAATATTGACAGGCGTGAGGTGGCAGCACTCTTTGCCGTTAGTCAGTTGATGCGCGTTGGTTCGGCCGATATCATACATCTCGCGTTTTCGGGAAAATTAGCTTCTGATTGTGCTTAATCGAGTGTACGTTGACTTTTCTGTGCGTAAGTGTGTTTCCAAGTGCTACAATAAAATCGGAATTTCATTTTACTTAAAAACTAAGTCGCTAAGTGTGCTAGCATTGCTGCGCATTTGTCGATTCGCGGAAGACGCGCTGCTGTTAATGGCGGCAAATTTAGTGTTAAAACGACGATTTTCTCGTTCTTGAAGTGCTTTTCCTCTTCATTTTCAAAATTAACTTGGGAGAAACTGCCCAGGAGAAGTTTTTTTTGTTACAAGAATGTCGCTGGCAGTTATTTTTTTTACAGCTAATGTCATTGGTGATTACGTGACTTTAGCCAGATAAACTTTCAACGGGATTTTTATAAAAATGTGAAATTACTGCGTTAAATAATAGTTTAATTAGTTTAATCATCGAATACTGTGATTTTACTACGAAGAGTGGATTTCTCAAAACGTCATATTTGAAAATTGACAGGCGTGAGTTGGTAGCGCTGTTGGCAGTTAGTCAAGTTAGTGTTGCGCGTTGGTTCGGCGGGTAGCAACGCCTCGCGTTTTCGGAAGAATTAGCTTCCGATTGTGTTTAAACGAGTGTACGTTGACTTTTCTGTGCGTGTGTGTGTTTTCCCAAGTGTAAATAAAATCGGACTTTCATTTCACTTAAAAACTAAGTCGCTAAGTGTGCTTAGCGTTGCTGCGCATTTGTCGATTCGCGGAAGACGCGCTGCGATTAATGGCGGCAAACTTGGGAAATTTAGTGTTAAAACGACGCTTTTCTCGTTCTTGGTGGGCTTTTCTGTTTTATTTTCCAAATTAACTTGGAATTAACTACTCGGCAGAAGTGTTTCTGTTAAAAAAATGTCAACAGCTGTTATTTTTGCGCGTCACTCGGTTCGCGGAAGACGCGCCGCCATCTTTTTTTTAATGCTGACAGCAAAAATTTTGGTTTTCGGTGCCCTTACGCGTAGTGTGTGCAGTGTGTGATTTTCTTTGTGTAATGTGTTTGGCTTTTCTTCGTGTAGTGTTTCCTCAAGTATTTCTTGGTTTGCAAAATCGTTGAAGTGGTACTTCGAGAATACGGATTACGATTACTAAATATGGTGAGTCATTTTACTTTTTTTTTAAGGTACAGACGTTTTAGCCAGAGAAAAATTTGATCATGGATGGGTTAGGCCCTACACGTCATTCGTATGAGATTTTCGTTTTTATCAATTAGACAAGTTAACCAACTTATGTCAGATTTCTTCACCTTGAAATATCTATCGGATAATAAATCCGTCGACAAATTAATCAAGTAACCAATCAAATTTTTGATTTGCTGTTTTGAGTTTGCATTCCGAATGTCTGATTGGTCACTTGGTTAATTCGTGGGTCGGATTCGTTATCTGAGAGAAGTGACGTGACGTCACCATATAATTTGTACTAAACAGATGACCTTGAAATATTGACCAATGAAATTGGTTTGAAAATTTTTTTTTTTAATTGCGCATTAAAATTAAAATAAATTTGTGAAAATACGTTTTGTAAAATTATGACGTAAACTTCTAAACATTCTAAATTAGGCTTAGAAAAGAAATTACCAGCGCCCAATTTAGGGCCGCCCGTTTATTTATTACAGGTTTTTTTTGTCAAAATTCAACAGAGTTCCCACTTGTATGAAAAACCTGAAAAAGTCAGGGAATTTCTCATTTTTAGTGCTAAATCAGGGAAATTAAATTTTCAGTCTGAGAAAACTATTTAATGTAAAAAAAATTTAAGTCTAAAATAATTTTGTCTTTAAATTTTATTAATTAAAAAAAATTTAATTTTTTAAATTTTGAAATAAAGAAAAATTATTTAATTTTAAAATTTAAATTTTTTAAATTTAAAAATACCTTTTTAGCTTGCGATTTATCGACAAGTAAGAAAAAATTGGGGAATTTGATTTAGAAAATTCAATGAAACCAAAATCCAAAATCGACGACTTTACGGATTAAATTTGACATCGAGCTTAACGTAAACTATTATAATTGTGGCTGGAAAAAATTCATAAAAACGCATTTTATTATTTATAACCTGGGCCCGGATTTCGATGACCTTAAAAATGTCTCATTTAAATACTCTAAAAATTGTAAAATATGCCCTTAATAATTCTTAAAAATTGCATTGCAAATGAAAACTAGAAAATAGAAATTAAAAAGTTAAAGCAATAGTAAAACTCATTTAAAATTCTACATTTAGTTTGCTTTCACATAACGAAAATTGGTTTTTGAAATAAGTATTTTCGTACTTGAAATCTGAAATATTTATTTATAAAATGAAAATATTTGCAATTCCTATAGAATTGCAGAATCTACAAAAAAATAATTTAAAATTTTAAAAGAAACTCCGAAATGCAAAAATTACCTAAAATATGCCCCCTTAAACAGAAAAACAAGTGTTGTTTATTTGAATCAACATTTTGAGATCAAAATTTGTGTACAAGTCTGCATCGCATGCTGTGACAATGGCCTTTTTGAGCAGTGAGTCAAAATTTGTTTTTTTATTTTTTTTAATACTAACCCGTGGGTCAATTGGAAAGGGGAGGGTGGGTGTTGTAAAAAGGGTCTATTGACACTTTTGATCTACATGATACGAACTACCACTTGTCCCAATTTCCAGACATTCGACTATGATTTCCTGCGGGGTCCTTTGACATTAGATATTCTCAAACATTTTTATTTAAAAGCATTTTTTGACTTCTTTTTGACTAGATGAAATCTAATATTCCTATCATTCGTAGTTTATATTTCTGCATTATTTTTGTGTCTTTCATTTTTTCTCTAAAATAATGAGGGAAGCGGGAATTTGGATAAATAAATTTTTTACATGTTAATTTTCTATGTTTGGATAAAAAAACAATTGTTTTTTAAATCAACTTCAAATTTAACTTCAAAATATTTTATTTCATCTAAACCAATTTATTTCAAGACTTGAAAATAAAAAATAAGAAAAACCGATAAGTTTGGTTTTCTGTAAATGTTATGTTTGTAATGACACCGATGCGATGGCGCGCCGAATCACAAAAGAGCTGAACAAAGATTTACGAACTCTGCTTAATAATGTAGATATCTTATTTCTTTATTCGCTGAATTCCGAAAACTACACTAGTGGGCCCAGTCTTCAAAAAATTTATTACAACAAATTAGATAGATGTACAATTACTCACAGAAAAACTCGGGCACTCCTATGTTACCAATGTCAATTGAACATTTTGAAGCCGCTTTTTTCATATAAAAACCGATTTTACAGCAAACCTTTTTAAATATTTTTTTTTGCAAATTTCATTGCCTTCAATTTTGTTTATATGTATTTTTTTATTTTGTCGTCAAAATGTTCAAATTACATTGGTAACATTGCAGTACCCGAGTTCTTCTGGGAGCAACTGAAAAAGATTTTAAACAAACCTTAGAAATCTTAATTTTTTCATTCAATAATAAATTATTATAAAACATAAAGTTTGACATTTTGAGAAAGCAATTGTAACTGATTTCGGTCTCTTTATAATTTATTATTAATTAATTTTTACGTTGTTTACTGAAAATATTATTTTTTTCTGATTTTTAACATTTAAAACGACAAATCGCTTAATATTTTGTTTACACTATAATTCTATAATTTGTTTAAAATGTGAATCCTATTAGATTCATCCGGTTCGAGTTTTCGTCAATTTGTAATTTCATACATAATTGCTTTTATTAGTTTTTATAATTATTTTTTTTTAAATAGAAGTTTAATTCGAAAAAATGGTAACGCAATCTGGTTCATATTTTTTCACTAGTACACTCAATAGAGTATTTTGGAATAATTAATTTTATAAATTCAAATTTCGTCGATACTGCAAATTAAAAATTGTTATTATAAACAATATATTCGGGAAGTTTATTATTACTAATTTGGATGTTGAATTTGATAAAAGAGACTTATCGTGACCTCTATGCAATTAATTACTGATTAGAATAATAATAATTAAATTAATTCAGAAACAAAATTCTCCAACACTAGTAAGTAGAAGTTCAAAATGAAAAGGTTTGAAATTATTGCAGTTATGGTTGCTATCTTCCTTCAAGTGAGATATTTTAGTTTTTTTAACTAATATTTTTTTACAATATTATGTAATAATTAAATAAAAATAAATAGCTAATTATCCATTTTTATTGCACCTAGGCAAAAGGTCAATCCATTAATAGCACAGAACTTGAGGTGGGAAATTTTATAGGTAAAGAATTGCAACAGAAATTTGTATGTCAACACAGACTGGGAGCGGAAAAAGCTATTCAATTGCCATCAGAAACTCAAGGAATGGAACAACTTCCAGAAAATAACTCCGTTTTAAATGAATATTTTGACTGCCTTTGGAAAGAGAAAGAAATTATTAGTGAAAATGCAGTATTGAATGAAGATAAATTGGAAGAGTACTTTATTGATGTATTTCCATTGTATAGAATAACTGGCCCAAGAGGACGAGAAGCCGCCCACGATGCGGTGCAAAAATGCAAAAATGTTCTTGGGAATGATTCCGGTCAAAGAGCAGTGAAAATACAAAATTGTATTACTAAATGCATCAAAGAAAATACAACTTAAAATATATTTCTACGTTTCACTCAACTTTATTATGAGCCTTTTTATCTTAAAATGGACAAAATAGTTTTTTAAAAATCAAAATATATTGCAATATTTTAAATAAATATCAGTACGTATTTTTATTTTAAGTAACAATAATTTCACCAGGAAAGAATAAATTATGAATCAGGATGAAGCAATTTTTTATGCTTTGGTTAGGTGTATTATTATCGTACAAATATTGTGATAACAATAAAAACGGTTTTTCCAAACATTCAAAAAGGTCAGTACCTAGTTATCTGAGATTTTTTTAATTTTAAGATTACAATAAATTGTTATCAATTTATTAGTTTTAAAGATAAATTAATCAATTCGGATTTTTAAGCTTCAATAAAAAAAATTTGAATTATAATTTACGATTGAAATAAAAATAATTATTTTCATCACAGAATAGAAAACTCCCAGGTAATTTCTTTGCAAATACAGGATTGATATTGTTCTAACTTGTTTAAAATGTGCATCTGATCGGCAGAACCTAAAATTAACTGATCTCAAAATTTGATTTCTGCATGAAAATTGGTAAGGGCATAATAATTATTGTAAGAGTAAAAAATATTCTTCAGATAATTGATATATTTTGTAAATGTGAAGAATTTTCGTTTTTTACAGTTCAATCAAACATATCAACACGATTACATTATCTTATATCATATTATCTGAACAACATAACTCATTTAAAGTCAATTCAACTTAGATTAGGACGGTCTCTCTGACATAACTTTCAATTAAATGGATAATAACAGCCCAATGTAATTTGAAACTCTTTCACTTTATTGATACTAGCAATAACCAAGTACAAACAGTAAGTTCCTATATAAACGCTGTTTTTCCATTATAACAACAAAAAAATTAATAAATCACAATAGGCTTTACATTTTTTTATCTTTAACTGCATTATCAAAAAGATGTTTAAACTGAAGAAGTGGAATAGTGTTGGCTTCTTCAAAGTTGGGTGATTTCTTGACGGAGTGGTACCATTTCTCGACGAATGGATAAGTATTGATCGGGAATCGACAAATTTCGAAAGTTGCAACTGATGCTGCTAGAGCTAGATCGGCCACCGTTATCCATTTTGCAGCTGCGAATAAATCTTCTTTTCCAACCTCATCCTGAGACTTCAACATCGTGTCAAAAAATCCAAAAGCTTCTTCTATTTTCTTGTATTTGATTGGATCGAATTCTTCATTTCCAAAAATAACTGGATACTAAAAAAGCAGAAAACTTATATACGATATGTTTCGTTGGTGGTGGTGATTTAAACTTACGTAATAATTAGCAAAGGAAGCGTACAATGTTCCCATATCAAAATATAAACTTCGGTTGATTTTTCCTCGGATTTCGGGATCATTTGGGTATAAATTACCAGATACCCTTTTATCATATTTTTCTGCCAAATAAGTTAAAATGGCCCGACTTTCCCACAAAGCAAAGTTATCATCCTTGATGGTGGGAACAGTGTGCGTAGGATTAATCTAAAAAGAACAGCATAAATAATAATTGAATTGTTCAGCCAAATTATTATTATTAAGGTATAATTATTAATATTCACCTTGAAGGTCTAACAAAATAATTACTTCCTATATTGAAATTAAGGTTAAATTACTCATCATTAATTTGGTGAATGTTAATTTTTAATAAAGTTTGGATAAATTTTTACCTTGATTAAGTCACCGGTTAAGTGCTCTCCTTTAAGTAGATTCATCTGTCTTAAATCGAAATCGATGTTAAGAGCGGCTCCGGCAAGAAGAACTGAACGACATGGAGCACTTCCAGGAGTGTAATAGAGAGTAATGGGCATCTTGGCTAAAAACGAATAAATACAGTAAAACAATTTTGATTTTGAGTACAAAATTTAATAAATTTAATTGTAAAACTATTACACAGGTGTAAAAGTTAGATACAGCAATGGTTATCGTCAAACCACAATTTCGAATAACATTATACTATATCTTCACATAAACTCGATTATATACAAAAAAAAATAGAATGTTGAAAACGATGCCCATTTAAAAAAAACTGGTTTTCCACTGGCTCAGCAAGATTCTTCTGTGAAGAACTACATTTAGATCACCGAGTTTGGTTATCATAAAGTAGTTAAATAATAAACAAAATTCAAAATTTTCAATATTAAATTTTATTTTTCGTAATAATATAAAATTCTGTGTCTGAAGGGTGGGAAAAATCTTTTCGGAATTTTGGAATTTTGTGGTTGTACACTTAATAATAAAAATAATTAGAGCTAATTAAATTAACGTTTAAGTAATTCAATTGGAGATACTTAAATTTTACAATTTAATTTAAAATTCAACTTACATTAATATATTTTCAATACAATGACACAGAACCTGCAACAGCAACACTGGGAATTAAACTGATGCCGGTCGAGTTAAATTTTATATGATAATATTACATTATGTACCTAATCACGAACCGACAAATGCCGACCTTAAACCACTTTTCTCTCTATTCATTCCATACTTTCTATCAATATTAAAAGTTGTAGAAGTCTGGAAGCAATAAAAATGCACGGACTGTTTATAAAAAATTTCTATGAGGTTATACTGTATCTAGGCGAAATTAAAAAAAAAACAAGTTTGATTGGATATAGGCGATGTTTGGAAGCATTATGACGTCACACCAATACCGCACATTCGATTCCCTAATTGTGGCTTTATTAACTTATTAATAATTAAAAACTTTATATTTTTTATCAAAGTATTCCATTATTGTAATAAACGAAATATCTTAATTTTCTTCAACTAGATTTTTTTAAATTCAAATAACAAAAGTTTTTAATAAACAAACAAAATCTGCTAGTTTCATTGGTGTAATTTGACGTTTGTCATAGAAAATTAAATTTGACTTATTAAAACACAATTTTGTTGTATATAATCGTTTTAACCTGTTATAATAATTGTGATATAAGTGATGTAATAATATGTGCGTAGTTCTTTAATCGTAATGAATTTTTAATTTTAATCAAAACCCATAAAGAATGCATTGGATTTTGTTAATCAAGGTAGCATTTCTTTGTGACATTTAAATAAAATCGAAGTGGGCTTCAAAATTTTACCATTTTTAGTTTTTGGCGTTACCATGGTACCATATACACAAGCAATTTATTTCTGAAATAATTATTGTCATCGAAATCTGCTTGTTTTATTGGTCCACGTTATCGCAAGTCATTTTTTCTTTTGTTATTTTTGTTTGTTTGACGGAAGTAAACAGATATTTACACGAATATTAAACCTCGGGGTGATTATTGTCGAAATATTGTAGTGTTCGGTTAATTTGTAAAACCTAGTAGTGTAATTTAAATTTGTAAAATAATTTCAATTTAGTTTATAAAGTTTTTGTGTCCGAAATGTGCGTTTGGATTACTCATCACCACCACCAAGGTAAATTGATTTACGTCAGTAAAAAGATATTGTTAATTTTAATCATTCATAATAAAATCTGTTGAAAGAATTGTTTAATTCATTTACAGAAGCTACTTGTTGCTTGGATACTGGGATCACATGATGCTATTGCTGTGAAGTTCCTGAAAAATGTGAGTTTTTTGTAATCAGTGGTTGAACTACATAGTTTTTTTCTATTTGTTTGGTGCAAACATTGTTCTCGACGTTAGTTCATTTTAACTTCATTTTTCTAGTTGACAACACAAAGTTAATTTTGTAAATGAGAGAGATCGGTTTCTGAAAGGTTATAATCTTAAAAGGTTATAAAATTATATAAGGTTATAATCTCTGCATATGAATTACAAATTTAAACCGAATCTGTAATGCAGTGAATGCAAAATATTTCTCTTTTACCTTTTTGTATATTTTTCTATTTTATGCAAAGCTTTGCCAAATTCATGGGAGGTCTGTGGTAGTCTTTTTAACCTTCTCGACGATTCACTGTAGTATTTTCTTTATCCATCAGTTGTTTTTCAATTTTGACTCAATTTTCCAACAGTACCCCAATCTAAGCCAGTTCGTCTTTCTATTCACTTGTTTGGTTTTATTTTATTTAGCAAAACATCTATATTTTTACAAGTCAATAGTTGTTGGCATTTCACAACAATTCGTTCATTGCCTTCTGTTTGCTTCTGTAATTATTTGGTTTCTAAGTATATACTTTCTTCTATAGCCGGTTGATGTAATTTTGTCTCAAATAATGCAATTCATTGTTTATCATAATAAATGGTCCCATAATTATTAATATACTGTTATATTATTACGTCATAATTTGTGTTCAATCATTTTAACTAATTTTAAATCGATTCTGAATTAATGTGATTGAACACAATATTTTTATTTATTCCATATAAGTTAAATATACAAAATTTTAACCCGGGCTATTTAACAATAAATTATGTGATTTTTTTAAAATTTTAATTTGAAGAAAAACTTGACAATCATTTTGCATATTAGATAAAAAAAATTGTAAAAGTTAAAACAATTAAAGTTACATTACCCAGCCTTGACATAGAAGTGCAGCATTGTACTCTGTTACAAATATTTACCTTTGTGAAATTTGAGTTTTAACGGTTCAATGGGAAAATATTTTAATCACTATATCACCTAATCAAACCATAAATTTGCAATAATTTCAGGGTTTTTGTTTTTTGTAAAATATTAAAAGGGTTCCGTTAAGCAAGGTTGCGATGAAAATTATTAATATAGAACTGCATATTTAGGTAATATCTGAAATAATAATATTTAATTAAATAATTTCACAAAAATATTGCAATAATTTCCTACACTAATCAAATTAATGCATTTTTATTGCAGTTCAAATACCGCATAATCAGTATTATGAAGAAAATTACAATTTAATTGTGAGAAAACCACTAGTCGGCCTGTTTTTGCAAATTACATAGTATGAAATTGCAAAAAAATTAATTTGTTTATTGTAAAATAAAATATTTTTTTATTACAAGATAAAATTCAAGTTAAATTTTTGAAGATTTTCCTTTGCGCTTCATTGATTTTAGTTTTAATAAGATATGAGAGAGAGTCTTTTTGAGTCTGACAGATGGAACGAGAAGCAATTTCTTGAACTAAAATAAAACAGTACTTTCAAGATTATCCAAAATGTTGATATAATTTATTCAAAATATGAACTAAAGAACGAAAATATTATAGTTACAGAAAATTTTCATTTGGCTGGGCTACTGATTCCTAGATGTCGGTACGACGTACGATTATGTTCATAAGTTTTAAAATTTGAAATTTCCTAACAAATAAGATAATTTCTTTATTAAGCTTATATTTTTTAATTAAAATAACAACTATAACAATAAATTTATAATTCCTATTTAAACATTTTGATTCTTTTCCCGAAAGCACTTTTAATAAAATATCCTAATTACTTAATTAATAATTTTATTTTGAAATTGCTTTAGTGTTTAAAATGAATTAATTTGTAAGTGTTTGGAACCTTTGAGCTTCTGGGTGGGGTGCAAATTTAATTACTCCAATTCCTTTTAATTAATTTGAAATTTAAATGTAAAGCTAATTATTTTCCTGCTTCTGTTTGAGCTTTAAATATCTGCCCTAGTGTATTTGCACCTTCTTGGTTAATTTCTTCGTATCCATAAGGACCAAGTTCCTTCTTGGTGTTGTCATACCAAGCAGACACCTTAGGATATGCCGAAATGTCGATTCCAAATGCCTTTAAAGACAATTTGATTTATTATAATTTACTAACCATCAAGAAATATTCTTACTTCTGCTGTTGCAATATTAGCTACGATAGCGAAGTCTGCTATGGTCATTTTATCGCCAGCTACGTAAATAGATTTTTCTAAAAAGCCATCCAAGAGAACTAAAGCTTCTTCGTACTTAATTCTATTGGCGTCTTCGGGCTTGTTGCCTTGCATAATAACGGGAAACTAAAATATTTGTACAAACAAAAAATGTCATTACATTTCCACGATTAACTTACAAAATACGAGACCAATCTCGAAGATAACGTGGTCGCATCAAAATATAATCGCTGATTTATCATTCCATTTTCTTTTGCGTCTTCCGAACGGTACTTCTTATTTACATCGAACCTATCCACCATGTATTGCATGATTGCCCGACTAAAAATCAATTGAAGATCATAAATAACCAAAATGTGCATTAAATCGAGCTTACCTTTCCCATAAAATATAATCGTCTTCGACCATGGTCGGAATGCAGTGTTGAGGATTCAGCTTTAACATTATTTTAGGAATTTTCAGTTTATTTGTGAATCAAATAAAATTTTTATTAAAATTACCTTAAGAAACTCGGGAGTCATGTGTTCTCCATTTAGAAGGTTCAGCTGTTTTAAATTTAGCTTAATATCTAAAGCTCGAGCCAACATGAGAACCGATCTACAGAACAGACTCGGAAGGGCGTAATAAACATCAATTTTTCCGTCCATTTCTTTGATTACTAAACTAAAAATTTTATTGTCGAGTTAAACATTTCACTGAAATTTTAATGAAACTATTTCTAACCTGTTGCTATTAAACGAGGCTGCAACGCCTTCAGTGTCCATACACTGCCCCAGTTTGAAAAGAATATTCACCACACATTTACTTGAAAAACTTTATAATTCCTAACTTAAAACAAATATATCAAATGCTTTGCTATCACGCCAATATTGATAGATTTGTTTCGTTCTAAAATTATTGGTTTATTATCGTTGTTAGGGTTACCGACTCACAACATTTATGATATCCAATAAAATATGAATGCGTGGAGGGAGATATTTTTAAAGGTAAAGATTTTTTTAACCTCATCGAATGATAAGGTAGCAATTTCGAAACATATGTACCTACTTATAAAAAAAATTACCATTGAATCAATAAAATATGTTTTAATAATACATTTTTAGGAATAGGAAGCCGGAGGTTAAATCGCATACTAGCCAGACGACCCAATTATTTCATTTTACCTAAATACGTGTACAATTCTAAAGTAAGAAGTGGTAAATCGACAAAATTGTTTTGTTATGAAAGCTTTCGACCTAGTAGGTCAATACGCAAGTCAAATACGACAGCACGCAAGAATAAATTATGTACAATTTTACTCTTGTTGTGGAAGTGTTTCATTTTAAATTAAATGCATCAAGTCTTCACGACAAGGCTTCCCCAGCATATTTAATAAAAAGAACATTGAAAATCTTTGTCTCTTGCAGTAAATAAAATACTTATACGGCTTAGACTGCAGCTGTGAAATTCGATTTGAGATTTACTGTGTGTTCACTAGATTCTGCTTTTTATAATTTCGGATCAGAAAATGTTGTTTCTTTTTTAATATTTTTGAGTAATATCTTTCATAAGTTTTGATCGTTACGTATTTAAAGTTTATTATAGAAAAATATCGAGTTACACTACTTGAACCACGTATCAATCGATTATTATGAACATTTAATCTGGTTTTACTATATGAGAGGGAAATTTCAATTTTACTTTATTACTTATGCTTCAGAAGTTCAGAGAGACAATTTTCATTCATTTTTGTTGTTAGATTCCTAGAAATTCCACCCACCAGTATATTTGGTAAAATTTTTAAGGAAATCGCAATATTTGAAATTTTTTAAAGGCTAAATCATTTTAATTTATTTTAATTTGCTAAAATTGAAAATTGCTAACACTCAAGTTTTTTTCGATATTTAATTTAAGAATTTAATAGCAGCGAAAATGAAATAAATTTGTTAAAATTACAAAAATACGATTTACTAAAAAACAAAATTTAGATTGAATTTCTGTTCACAATTATGGAGTTATTGCCTTGTTTCATTGCTTGATATCGTTCAACATTTATTTATTATTTTATTAAGTCGCAGCGTAGGAATAACGTTTTCTTAGCTAATTATATTTTAGGACCGCCCGTCAACAGTAGCAAAAAAATATTTTATAAAATAAAAATTACTTATGCTTTGATTCAGTTTTAAAATAAGAAAAATAAAGATTTCTTGAAGTAAAATAAAATTTCTTGCTTTGGCACGCTGGCATTTCAAAGCGGCGAGCCACCGGCTACTAGTTTTATATCTTATATTTATATTTTTCTTTAAAACTCTTTGTTCCTGTGTTATTGCTACTCCAAGTTCTAAAAGTTTTTGCAAATAGGAAAAACTCCGATGTTAAAAATCATTCTTCGCACTTATAGTAGTTTGGTAATTGTTTAATTTTATTAATTGTTATTATAAAACAGTTTTCATATAAATTATTGTCTTTAACTTTTAATTAGTCGACCCTAGAATTTTCATAACGATGTAGTATTCCAATCTATCATTTAAAAAAGGTCATAAACAACTCGAACCATTCTAAAAACAGTAACTTTCACCGTAATTGAAATTCATTGTGGAGTACAGTTTTCATCTTGTTTTATTGTTATATAATATAGTTAATCGTTTATTTTATACATTATTAAGATCTCGATGTTTTATTAGTGGACATAATTTTCAAAATGCAAAGATATTCAACACTAGCATCATCATTATGAACATAAAACGAGCGACTTTCAAAAACCATCAATCTTTCCTTTCCATTTCTAAAGAAATTTGCACACTGAACTTATGAATAATAAAAAATTCATATACATATCTACATACATTCATATACATATGCTAGGGGCCATCGTTATGTTATAGGGCCACCTGAAAATTTTCCACATCAAAACATTGGCGTCAGTTCGCCTTAGCCTTAAAACTGCATTCGCAACCTCAAAATTAAGGTTTCCAGTTAACTGCAAACAACAATTTGTAATTGGTGGTTTGGAAGTTGTTTAAATTATAATTAAAAAAAGCTGCCACGAATAAGAGAAATACTAATTTTAATACTCTTAATTAATTTTGAAGACCCGAAGAAGCTTTGCGGAAATATTAACAATCCACCAAAATTTAAAACTTTATTTTTACATTTCTATTATTTTTCGTATAATTCTGTGCTGGAAAATTACAAATAGAATATCTTGATATCATCACTCGTAGTAGTGTACGTATTAGCTTTGCAGATTTAACAAAACAAATTTGCGAAGTTTCAAGTAACTCGTGTGCATTATAAGAACAAGTAATTCAGCAAAGAAGCCTGCAGCTAGATTTTCATTTTCTTAAAAATACTGAGTAGAAGCTGTGATGCATTGTTGTTGTTTTAATAAACACCAAGAATACAAGATATTATTATTAAAATGAAAGAAGATGCCGCTGGTTTTATAAATTTATTTGTAACAATATTCTAAATTAGTTTAAATACATACAAAATTATTATTATTATAAATTTTCTCCAATTAGTTTATTTTCTATTAACCGATTCTTGCATGCCCTGATATTTGTCGACGGCTTTTCCTACAAATGCAGCTGCCTCTGCAACTCGTTCAGGCGTAACAAAAGTTCTCACAGCTTCTCTATTTAATTGTCCAATTCCTGCAAAAGTTATCGAACACAATGGTGTTAGAGAACAAATTGCGGTAGTAAAAATGCCCGAAATAATTGCAAAAACAATACCACCAATCAAGAACAGACCTACTTTGGCTAACAGTCTTAGAGACGTGACGAAAAGACCCTAAAATTATTAATAAAAATTACAGTTTTTTATACACTAAATTGAATGTTACTAACCGTGGTGGTGGGTATAAGTGATGTATAATCGTTTATGTATGGATATTGAGCAGCAAGTGCTGAAGATGCTGAGTATCCTCCGAAATCGGATGTTTGTCCATATGCATCGGCATAAGGATAAGTGGCATGTGGTACGTAACTTGGTTGCTCTTGTGGTGAGGCATAAATGGGCTGAGATATCGAAGGTTGTGTAACTGGAGATCCTTGTTTCATGTTGTTTTCGGGAAAGGCATGACTTAATGATGCCAGAGCAATTAGGACAACGGCAATCGTCCTCATTCTAAAAAACAAAGAAATAGATTAAATCTCTATGCCAAAGCAAATAAATGGTTGTCGTTTCTAAAGTTCACTTTGAAAAAATAGACAAAAAATTATTGTAACTTACCTGAATTCTAAATGAAGATGGTTATAGGGCAAAACACTTGTTGAAAATGTCAGCGCAGTTAACCATCCCGCCTTTATAGCAAACCCTGGAGGGTGATAACCCCTGCCATTTCATTTTCTTAAAAACATTTCGTTTTGACTAAAATCTCTTTTCTTTGTCATGATGCTTAAATACTAAAAGGGATTTTAGCATTCATAAAATTTATTTGATTATTTAGTTTACATTAAAATTACAAAGACGGCGAGTTTATGGAAATTTATTGGAGCAATTTTAATTTTTTAGTAATTAAATTTACTAGGAATAATTTAGTTATCCTTGAGTCAATGGAAGCATCATAATTTTTAATATCAAAAATAATTAAAAAGCAATTAACTAATTGACTTTTGAAATATTGTTTCGGCTATCGAAGATTACGACGAAATGTATGAATTTTTTAATAGCGATTATATCAATTATCCAAATTTTTATACTTATATAATTAAAATTCAGGACTATTTGTTTGGTTGCTTATAAGTGAAATTTGTAAAAAGTTCTGTGGGCTAGAGATATAAAAATACCTGGAAAAAATAAAATTTTAGAAAGGAATTTACCTGCAAAAATGTAAGTTTACGATGCTGATAACACGGAGAGGATCTTTACAACACTCCTTATTCTAATCTTAAGTACAATTTGACTTACATTTTTGTACCTTACATCCATAAATAGCTTAGCAACTTTATCTCCATTATCCACTTTTCAGTAAGTTAGACAAAATGACCAAATAGCTATAACATTTTGCTAATCTGCAATTTAATATTTTCAAACAAAATTCGGCTTAACAACAAAATTATAGTAAATCATAACTGTTTACGAGCTTTTAGAGTGATTCGATATTATGCTTCAATTATTCGTAAATCAAGAGCAAAATTAATTTTACCTTAAATGTAACTCAAATTCGTAAATAAATATTTACAATATTACCTACATATTTTATATAATTATAATTCCCTTATATTAATGTAATCGAAATTAAATATTAATGAGATATGAACTAATTATAAAGGTATAGATTATGAAAGTTTAATACACTTGTTATTGATTTTCTATAATAAACTCTCGATGCTTTATTTTCAACTTCTTCACGGTTCGTTGTGAACGACTTATAGAAAATTTAAACATCTTTGATCATGTTCAAATGTTCAAACATCGAATGCAGACGTTTTTTAAATTTCAATGAAAACCATCGATTTTTAACTTTTTTTTGCTAGGATTATGCCATGATTTTGTCATTTTTTTAATCTTATAAGCGAACAAAATAGTTAAGCTCACAAGAACGGTGAATCTACAAAATCTAATGTTTTTCGATTAAAATCCACTTGAATCAATTTTATCGATGATCAATTCAACGAATTTCAATTTTATTTCTTTAAAATTTAAATGAAACTTCGCCCAATATCATATTTTTTCAGAAGAATATAACGAAAATAAGAAATAAATAAAAATCTGAACTTAAGAATATTGTTCTTGAAAATTTAATAGTAGCAAATCTTTAAAAAAATGCTCGACAATTTCCCTAGCTTATGCTAAATCACTGTTTTATTTCACGATTTATTGCAATTTCTTGAATTTATTACTCCCGAAAAGGTATTGCGTCAGCTATAGGGGTTAGGGGTTATTCTCCCAATATTTTGTTTAATCATCTATGTAGCTTTTACAAATACGTCTCCTGCTTAACCGTATCTGCTTATACGAAGATCTAGCGATTTTAAAGTTATTTCTCCCATGAGAAGCAGTGTTTACTAAGGTACTCAATATTTTGCAAGCGCAGGGGAACGAGCTCACCCCAGAAAATTTTACTCTTTTCACGTAACCTTTGATTATATACTACTAATCTAATATAAGCTAAGATGTAACTAAAACGCCCGCTGTCCTCATAGAATTCAATGTAGATTAATCGTTCCCGTAAATCGTGGTTTCCTGCTCGAAGAGTGATTTCATTATTAGGTATTTTCGGAATTGATGCTTGTTTACGGTCCACAGACATACACTTTATCCTCAAAGGATATGACATTTTCACGATTAGGTTTTGAAATATTAAAAATCAGTTAGGGACAATCTGAATTTTCGATCCCTTATAGAGGCCAAAATATTTACTTCAGATCTTGTCATTTGAGAAATTTAATTTTATTTTATATTACGAGCATATCTCCTTATCATGTGGGCGTCTTTAAAAATTCCTATGGATGTTTATTGTTTAAATTTAAAGTAGTTGTTGGTTTTACTTCAGAATTTTTCTGTGATTGAAAGATATTCGGGAGAGTTTAAATTTCTGAAGTGAAATTAGGGAACGTCTCAGGATAATTTTAAGAAAATCTGTTAAATGTCATTTAAAAGATTGATATTTTGTGGGGGGTTTATAAAAACTGAAAAGGTCCATCAACAAGAGAGTTAGAAATACGAAAGTTAAATCAAATCGAACGATAGGAAAAATTTTTCATTTCCGGTGAATTTTTTATAAGTATGATTGGAACAAAAATTGAAAACGGTCTGCATGCAAGTATTGACATGAGCAGTTGCTAGTTAAAAATAGCAGTCTGATTAAAATTTACAATTTATGAAAAAGTGAATAGTAATAATAAATTATTATAATAATAACAGTCAAACAAATTGGTTATCCTATCGGGATTAGAAAAACTGATTGATTAACTACTAGGAAATACTATAAGAATAATCATAATCATTAGATATAACATGATTTTTATATCCAATTATTGATAGATTATTATTAATAGGCAATATGGGCAAATGCCATTAAGCTAGCATACTTTTATTATATAGCAGCTACGCCATTAAGGACGAAATAAGTGATGTCAGAACAAATTAACGAGATTCTAGCACAAACATTTTTGTAGGCAAGGAACGCTTATTCTTCGAATTCTGCGGCTTGCGTAGACAAAAAAAGAAGAATTGTAGAATGTTAAACTAGTAATGTTTATATTATAAAGATTTGCGCTACTCTAGGGTTAAATCCACGCAACTTAAGAACCCTTACATCTGAAAGGGTGGGATTTAATTATTCATAGACGTCTTCCAACCAAAATAAAGCAAACAATTATTTCTTTTAAGTACTTTTCAGAAAAGAAGGAATTTAGAATAAAATTTGTACTCCTTATAATCTACAGAAATCTTTTAAATTTTATCTAAATCATCAGACATAAATTATGTCAGTAATTAGAAATTGGCAAACCAAAAGATTTTGTTTAAAATTATTTGATATTTTTAGCTAATTTTTGTAATCAAAAATAAGAGTTAATTCTGGCAAGCACGTTTTGGGGAAGGAGAAGATTGCAATCTATCGGAAGAAGAGAATTTGATTTTAATTATTGGAAGTTTTCCAAAGTAAAACTTTCGTTAGTTATATATAAAATTGAATCCAAATTTATATGCATGAATGAACGAGTAAATTTTTGCAATTTCTCGAATTAACTTTAATTCGCAATTATTATTTTATTTTAATTTATGTAAAATGATCGATTTTCTTTTGTTTACTTAAGTAAAAATACAAAATTGACTAAGGTTATCTTTATAATTTATGTAACCGCATTAATTTTTTTTTACTAATTTTTGTTTAAAAGTGAATAATTATAATCAATTTAGACGCACCTTCGCTTGAGCTTTAATTAAAAGTATTCAATCGCAATTACTCCACCTGCTGTAAAAATTAATTTGAATAATTTCAATGTAATTTTGGTTTATTAAAAAGTAATTTGTACGGTTTAAGTGAATTCGAAGTAATTAATTACTTTTATTGAATTTTTATTACTGTCCAATTAAAAAGCCACCGGATTACTGAAACAGTTTTATTTGAAAAATCCTCATGCATGCAATATATTCAAAGATAACTTTCCCCCCAAGGGTAATTACTGCTATCAAAACCTTCGCTTTACTTTATACCTAACTAAATTAGCAGACGAATTGCTTCTAATGGCATTTCAGAAAAACTAAAGTGTGATATACCGTCTTAAAATTTTAAGACTTTTTATTGCCGACAAGAAAATTTAAGTACTCACAATAAATAAATGTTTTCAAGTTGGGGTTATAAAATAAATGCCGACACAGATTGACTTAAACTGTAGATGCTTATTTAAGAGTCAAGTGTAATTTGCTTGACGAAAACTCGAATAACATAAAGGTAGATAATGATCAGAGTTAATTAATTTTCGCAAATTTTTCAGAACCGGTAAACCTTTTTGTTCGTTCAGATTTTATTTTCAATTTGAATTCACAATAAGCAAGTCAATTTTCTGATAATCTAAAATAGATTTTAACTCTATTTTGGAAAATATTCCCTAGGTATATAAAGTGCGAAAGTAACTTTTTATTTTGAACTAAATTTGCCTGGGGATTCTGATCACGATGTTGTGGTATACTGATCGAGTTTGTCGGTCATTCTGCATCTTGATCTACTCGGGAAATTTCCCACAAATATGTTAAAATATTTTAAATACATTTTTAATGCGGATAAAGAACTTTTTTCGAATTTCGGTTATGCCACTTTGGAAAACTCTCGAAGCTATAATACTTACCTAAAATATTTGACATTCTATAGATGTAAAGTTATAAAACGTTTTAGAGTAAATTAAATTTGCTCTAAGAACATTTAAACTTCCTTATACGTTACTTACTCTAAGATAAATTTTCTTAAGAGATATCATATCCATCACTCAAATAAATAATGCAAAAGACGATCCACGTGCGTATTTTTAACCAACCTAGGCGTCGTCGTCGACGGTTTTTTTTTCCCAATATCGATAAAGTAACTTAAGAAGTTGTTCTTTAAATATAACAATAAAAAGATCAAAATTTCCAAACTCAAAAGTTTTCTTGTTTGGTATCGAAGAGATTTTATACATAGACGCCCTCTCCAATGTCTATTACTTACTTAAATAACAATTTACTAACTATTTATAAAGTTTAAATTGAAATAAAATTTATATTTTCTGAAGATTTAATATTTAAGGGGAAGTTTAAATTTTACTATGCAATTTAACTATAGAGCCCCCAATAATTAATTTTGCAAGTTTCAACTTGTTCGGTATTTTACTTTTACACAAATTTTTTTTTATTTATCGAAATCTCGCTCTAGAAATGTGTAACGTGAATGGGAAAAAAGCCTGTGCTAATAAATTTCTAATGTCACCAAAAAGATTCGCTTTTTTTGTTCCACTTCAAAAATTAAATAAATTTATTGGCTTGAACTTTAAAAATAACAATTTTTTCTTGCTAAAATCAGAAATGGGATCAAACTCATTTCGGGGTTATGGATCGGTCAGTTTGGACAGCTGCGAGTTGGCTATTTGGGTTTTATGACAGATTATTGGAGATGAACCACCGGGAGCAAGGAGGTTTGTTATCTATAAAATTATATTGGCACTTTTGAAACAAAATTCTGTTACTTTTATTGGAAAGCATTAAAGTCATCTTGAGGGATGCTCATTCATTTTCATTCATCACTCTCGAAACAATTTTTAAGTTGAAATCAAATTTATAACATTTAACTTTGTACTATCTTCGAGTTATAACTTCTTTTCGTTAGGCAAAAAAATAAACAGGACGCTAATTAAATTAATCTTATATGAGAAGTTTCCAACTGACATTTCTTGTAATAGAATATCCTGGTGTTCATATTAATTTAAAGTTAAATCATAAATTTTACTTACTCAACGTCACTACACTGATGTTCTATTTCTTATGTACTTGCATATGTATATACGAAGATGATTTATTGTTACAATTCACTGCAAGTGTAATTAAACAATTTAGAAAATAAATGACAACCTTTTGATTAATTGCTCTTTTTTAATTTGGCGAATACATCAAGATGTGCCGAGCATCACATGCCGGAGGGCCGAACAAATTAAAATCTTGTAATTTTTGAAATTGTGAATTTTGCAAAAATAATAACTCATTAAATTATAAGAAAATGCTCGTTTATTTTCAAATTTCGATACTCAATATGTCACTTACAGCGAAATTTACAACTCAGCCTTAAGGGAAATTTATTTACTACGTTACATTACTATTTTATGGCTCCGTAATTTCATATATTGTATAATGTATGTAAAATTTATCATCTCTCGTCTACTGTTTCCCAAACACATTATCGACGATAAGATAAAATCTTCATTTGCTGCCATATACTTTTCTCGAGTGTAAATGCAAAATACAATCCTGCTATTTTTGAAACATCAAAATCATAAACTATAAATAAAAAAAAATCTGTCATTTCGAAAGTACGAAATTAAAATATGAAATATTGAAAACTCCATGAAAACTGCAACACATTTTAGAATTTTCCGACATACGTATTGGATTTATCTATTTCCAGCAGTTTCAGCTTTAGAGATTTAAATTAAAGCTTGAATACATACTAAACTTTAAAATTAAAATTTAAACAGAATAAATATCTCATTCAGATTTTCTTACTTAAAAAGTTTTTATTATAAAATCCGTTTTTAAAATTCTCTTAAAATATAAAATTTAATAGATAGAAATTATATCCATGGTAACAATTTTGCCGGATTTTAAGTTTCCATCTTTTCACATACCTATACACTCAAAGAAATTATTTCTAATTAACATACTAAAAGATCGTCGCTGATGATAACAGCTTTCAAGCCTGTTAATGACTTATGTAAAAATTGAAAAGAAGGCAAAAAGCAATTTTAATAATGTAATATATTTGCAAAGTTTATCACTAATACTGCAGTTTTCATTTTAAATATTAATTCTACATTTAATTTACTGTTTAAAAGCAAATTAAACAATTTCTCTCCTACGCACAGTTTTGGTTAACCATGGTTGAGTGTAACGATTTTCTTTGAAATGGTAATTACTCGAAAAATTTTCCATCTCAGTATAAAATTTAAATTGGCATTAAATTACAATTTAATACAAGCAATTTTAGTGTTGGCACAAAGTGTACACTATTTTTTCTTAGATTATGTCAATCTTGTAATGTAATTAAAAAAGGAGTTTTGAAAACAAAATTAAAATTACAAATACCCCTAGAGGCACGGCGAAAGCCAATCGTAAGAATTAAGTCGGATTGACGAAGTTCACGAGCTTTTCGACTTAATTCTTACGGCTAGTTTCCGCTGCCGACAAAAAATTAAATCTGCAATAAAGATTTCTAATTCAATTAGAAATTCGGGCGTCAACTTTCCTTGCGAAAAGAAAATTTTATAATTTTGAATGAATGAAATCTGTTGATTTTTTAAACTATTTTTGTAAAGTTGTTTGAAAACTTTATTAATTTCGAACTCGTGTCAAATAAAGTTTTCCAATTTTATCAAAACTAAAATTTTTAGGTTTTGAAGCTGTCGATAACTTAAAATTCCGCATGTACGATATGTTACCGAGGTTTGAAATCGCAAGAAGTTTCTCTCCTAAGTCAATATGCATGCACCGCGATACAAAACATGCTCAGAATTTGCTAGTTAGTTTTATGTTGCTTGTGAAAAAATAAAATTAAGAAGGAGCAATTCATCGTCTCATTCTTTAAAATAAATTCTGCTAGCCGTTTTAATGTAAAGTTAATAAAGTTTGAAAGAAGATTTATTGTTTGCTAATTTGTTTAGCACAGTGTCAATAATTCAGAAAGGGTTGACTAAAAATAAATTGGTTTAGCAATTAAAATTTGTAAAATAAATTTTAACTTGCATTAATCTAATCATAAATTCTAAAAATTCGTCAAATCCCCAAGTTTCCAATTAATAAACTTTCTTAATATTTTAGACTTAACTTTTCAAATTTGAAATTCAAATTTCGTGTTTTAAGGTCGACCTTTTACGAAAATTAAATAGTTAATAATTTTGAAATAGAAACAACAAATTTTAATTGTTTTATCTTAAGTTTGCACGTTTTATCGAAAGTGGAATTTTTGAAAATGCTTTATTATAAGCGAGCGTGCGCGTATTAAAAGTTGAGCAAAATTTACCAACAAATCTAAGCGGCGCGACGTCGGTTTCCAGTTCGCTTTTCGACGTTCACGTAGCCTGGTGTTTTCAATTAAACTAATTCAGAGTTTCGTAATTTCACGGACGATAATATTAAAAATATAAACTTTCTTTCGAATTGAAATATTTGATTGGATTAACCCCTGTATTTCAATTTAGGTGAGTTTTCCCAAAAATGTTGATTTAGTTTGGACTTGAAAAAATTATTTCAATTTGAAAGTGTTTCTCCTACAGCCGAATATGTTAATAATTCATAAGCAATAAATAGCAACCCTCAAGTATAACACTTTTGTGTCACGAGTTTTACTGATGTTTTAGAATTCGTGCTTTGAGGAAACTCGAAAAATTATTTATAAGCCAAATTTCTATTATTTTAGTATGCACGCTAGCCACAACCTCATTTTAAAGTTTTTTAATTATTTGGGTTTGATTTATATTTTAGCTATTTCGCGGACATTACACATGCAAACATTTTATTGCCATTGTTTTATTTTTTAATTGTTAAATAAACGGGCTATCGAAAGAACTCAATTGAATTTTTGTTAATATTTGCATCCAAACCGTTCTTGTTTAATTTTAATTATGTTTAGGTGAGATTATTGATTTAGTTTATCCCAAATAAACAGTAATATACGTACATAGCCGTTTCAACAATAAGACTTTCCTTTTTATTTTCATAAAAAATCGACCTTTTGAACCGAAAGCTTTTAAAAATTTATGCAATATAATGGAAAAGTGCATTTGCATGCATCCACGTAGCAGCTACAAATTTTGTATTGTTTTATTGAAATTTCTGTTCAGTTCTTAATTCGTCTCTCGAGTGTCACTAAAAGCTGCAACCTTTGTTAAAGTTTACGTCTTTTTACACGAAAGCTGTTATTTTCTGCATTTTTCTACTCGGTTTTATCGCTGAGTTCGGTTTTTCGAATAGTATACTACATTTTTTGTGTTAAGAAGCTTTTAATGTAAGCACAAAAACATTTCTGGCCAACTGCTTAAGTTAAACATTGAAAAAGGTCGTTATAATTAAAATTGCTTTTTTACACTTGTTCGTCTAAGACCTTTTTACCAAAGTAAATATAAAATTAATTTCAGAGCTTCTCAACTTTGCAATAAGTCGACTTAGCACTAAAACGTTAAAGCAATACAAAATTTTACCTTGGATCCTACAGAAACGTACAATTTGGTATAATTCTTGCGAGTGAAATCGATAAAAATTTATTAATTGAATACGTGATGTTACAAAAAAATAATAATTTTTTTGAATTTCATATTTCTTTTAGCAGAACAACGAAGATTAAACTTGAGAATTTGCTTGTACGTTTTTGAATATAAAAATTTAATGCATTTCAAATTACAATGAAATTGTCTTCATTATTTCTATTTTTTTTCATAAACTTCTTTTGATTCAAGTATTACAATGCATTCTTCTTACTGTAATTTAATTTATTAATTTTTTATATAAGATATTAATTTCCCCGGGTAGTATCTTTCTCAAAGTTTACATTTCTATTCATTACAATATTAACTACAAGAGATCTTTTTAACTATAAAATATGCAATTTGTCTAAGCATATAAAAACAGCAGTTTATCGAAAATAACGAAATCATTTGCCAATATAATGATCTCTACGCCCCAAATATTATGATAAAATTGTGCTAAATTTTTTGACTGACTCCGTATTATATACTCGTATATTATTTCCAGGACCAGGTAATAAAATTTGAAATATTTGGTAGAAAGCAACGGTTTAACCCAAACTAATCTTAATTAGTTTTTACGATTTTACCTCTAATGTTGTAATTGAATTTCGGGGTTATTTAACTTATAGATTCGTCTGTATTATTAATAACTAACATTTCTGTTACCCAAGAGGATTTTAGCAGTCTATTTATTGAAGTGGTAGTAAAAAGTTTGAATTTAGAAATTGAAATGACCGTTTGATGGTATAAAATTACCTTTCCAAAAATTATTAGTAGCGCTATTGATATTGATTTTGTAATAAAACCATGCAATTTGTCAAAAAGTTTTCCAAAAAGTTGAGTTGAACTATTTTAACACCTGGCGCAAACTTTTATACCCAATATACTTTTTAGCAATTAATTATATTTTAAAGTCTAAGTAAGGCTATTGAGTTATAAAATATTTTAAAATGGAAAAGAACACTACAATCAGGCTTATGTTTATGAAAGTTGCATTCGTAGTTTATGTCGGGACTTCACGCTTCCATATTATCAATTTTAAATAAAAAAATTTTTGCAGTAGAAAACACAAGAAGAAGAAGATATTCATTAATATTAATATTAATCCATTTCCAACCTTTCTCCAGGGTAATTAGATCTAACCAGATTCAACTCGAAACTCTAATCAACAGATCAGTCCATTGAATTGATATGGATAGTCGAGTGAAGTATTATTTCACATCACGGAACTCAAAAATTAGAAGACGAAAGTGATCCAACTCAACATCTGCCAAAAAAATCACTTCGGATGCGGTTTAATTTAAGCCCGTGACAGTGATCGAAAGGCAACACTGGTACCTCACAACATATTTTAAAAATGCAAAAGTTTAAACATAAATAGTTAATATAATATAAAATATTAAAATAAATACGTAAAAATTTCGAATATATCGGTGCATTATTTGATTTAGGTTGGCTTAGTTCTAATTAAAATTATTATCAAAGTAGCTCGACACATTGAAAACGATAGCGACAATTGAGCTAGGACATACTAGCGAATTCCTGTCGAATTGCTAGGTATCTTTTCGGCGATTCAAATTTATTCACTTTGCTATTTATTGAAATTGCAATTATTAATTTATTGTTAAATCAAATTGTCTTATATTCTATCTCTGTCTCAACTAGCGCAACTAAATATTGTTGTTATTTTGTAAATAGCTGTTCTTAACCTGCCAAATATTTTTTATGTTTTTGTTGTTGTTTAAAGAAAACAAGAAAAGATAAGTGATTGCCTTTAAAACACTCGATTTTCCTGACAAACTTTCTAATGCATTTTCAAAAGAAAGTCAAACATTGCAAATATCGGAGCAATCAATCAGAATTCCTGCGATAACCCTCACCATTCCCGCTCGTTTATATTGCACTGAGGACATACACAGTACAGTAGAAATTTAGTACACAATAATTATATCCCACACGAATTTATTATGGCACAATAAATTGTTGAAATTTTGAACACCAGCTCTTGGATAAAATCTTTGGTGACCGGTGGTACTCCCTCAAACTAGGTTTTAGCGGAAGTGACCTTGCGTCTGCTTTGAAATTTCGCAATTTTATTCTTTTAAAAGAATATTTTGAATTACTTATTCAAAATTTCAAAACTATATAATCGGCCACTGTTAGAGAAGTTGTACTGCGTATAGCTTTTAATACCTTTTGGGTAAACAGCAAATTAATTATATACTTATTATTAACTCGGGCGACTTCTTCTCAAGATCGTGAATTGCTTTCTAGAACTTTTGCTCTAAGGCTATTGCACAAAATTTTGCTTTGAATCTGAGAGATAAATTTATTTTATTTTCTTTCATTTTTCCGTTTTCTTCAACTTTTATTGCGATTGCAATTTCACAAATTGATACAAAAGTCTTAAGGATTACTTAATTCTTTTATTTTTTAAAATCGAGATTCGAGTAAAATTATGAAATCTTTTGTATTAACGTTTCCGTGCGAAACAACAAATGCTAAAATATTTTATTATGACTAATCTTAGCAATTTCATCTTTTGTTCAACTTACATTACGTTACACTATTTAATTCCTCCAAGTAAATTAATGTAAGACAAGATTTTGCAAAGTTTTGAGCTACATTTCAATTTTAAGTTTGAATTTTAACAATAACACGACGAAAATCGATTTGTTTATCGTAATAACGCATCTGATATTTAACGAAAACATAATGCGAATTAAATTTAAACGCTGTCAATGGAAACTGAGATTTTTAGTCGGATAAATTTGTGGTTTTCAGGTGTGCGAGCTTTTTTAAGCTTTACGTGTTTGTATGTTTCGGTCACACGATTTAAATTATTTATGAAGGATTTTACATTAAATATACAAGTATGGTAATAAAAAGCACATTAAAATGTTTAATTATTGATGATGTTTTCGAAGCTTTTAGTCAATTCGTCAGATTTCGCTTAATATGCAAATAATTAAGATTAATGTTGTTGAAGTAGGTAACAGTACAATAATTTTATTTTCGAAATTTATAGTGACATGTTTTACTAAATTAGTCAACAAAATATTAATTTGTATTATGATTATGTGTTACCTAAATTACACAAAAGATTAACGTAGGTAAACGGATTATTGTACACTAAGAGATGATACAGAGGAAAAGGATTATTTTAAGATGTAGTATAATTAGGAAATTCAAGCTGATGAGAAATAATAATTATTACTTATGTCTTCTGCTGCTACTTCTACAGGCAGCTCTTCTCGTTAGATACAAGAGTGAATCTTTAAAATATGAAATCCAATAAGAAATACAAAAATACGTTAGATGGATTCATAAAACGCGTAATGGATACTAACTTTGTAACACAAAATTGAAGCTTAAATGTATCGTTCGTGAAAATTGTATTACTGCACTACTATGTGTTGCTCTACCTAATAAATTCTTTATGGATCTTTAAGTTAAGTAATTTTCTTAACGGCGGATTTACAAAATCAATAAAATAAATGTTTAATAAGGCAAGTGCTCTTTTATAAAATATAATCTACTACAGCATATGCTTTATTTATTTCCTGTTTTGGGTTTACTTTAAACTCATTAAAGAAGTCTAAAGCAGTTAAATAAAACAAAAGTAGAGATAAAGGTTTTCTAATTAAGTTAAAAATAAAGAGTTTTAACGTCCAAGTTTTCTTGTGCAGACTTAAAAAGATTTGGAGTTTCTTGACTTTTTGGTTTAACCTAATCAAGACATTTTTACCTTACACAAATTTCGTACAAATTCCTGTTTAATAGAACTGGGCAAATAAATTTTACAAAAATCCAGAAAAATTACAATTTAAAAAATGCTGAGGTAATTTGATAGCCAACGTACGCGCGGTTTGTTACAAAAAAAAGTAAATTGAATAAATCACTTTTAATTTAAATTGTTTTAAATTTTAGGTATGTATATTTCGATTTTCTTGCGGACGTTTTAATTCTAAATTGTACGAGCAATGTTCTTAATTTCGTGCACAATTTATAAAATAATATTTAAAACCACAAGCGGCTTGAATTCTAAGTTACCTTCTACAACACACGCCGAAAACGTTTAGGTTTTTTTAATATTATAAAAAAGATTTTGCTTTGGAAAATACAGCCAATATTGAACATTAGCAAATATAAAAGCATTCGTTATGTTCAGAAATGAATATTTACAACCAACGCAACGCAAGAAAACAACAAAACATTTTTTGAAAAAGAATTTTTCATTTGGAAACCGTTTTAATGAAGTTGTTAAATTTTATGTCGGTTTAAGCATTTAAGTATCAAACTCTTTTTATACTCTTAACAAATTAATTGTGAACATTAAAGTAAGACGCTCTTAGATGCAGTTGCAATTTATCACACCATTTTTGTTTTCTTTATTTCTCCAATTAAATTTTCGATCTAAAATGCATATACAACATATATAGGTAACCTAGTTGATGGCAAAGTGCCAAACGGTTTTATATGACAACTGTTAATTACATACAGCTACGAACTTTTATTTTTAAAGAGTTGTTTTTGGATTCAGAGTCATTTTGCTGGTATCCCGACAAATTTGCACTACAACAAAAACTTATGCTATACTTTTGAATTTTACATTCTTAAATTGACAATAAAATAATTTTCAAGTATAAGCTAATAATCTTTCGATAAAATCATTCCATCAGTTGATGAAAGAACGTAGGGATTTTTAATATATATTTGATTTAGGTCGAGAAGTATAGAAGCTGGGTATTCAAATAAACGTATTAACTTAGCTTGCTTTCGTTGAAGAAAACTGAAAATAGATGTTGAAAAGACTGTTTGTTTAAGGATATCTAAAGTTGTATTAGAACGCAACGTTTTTTATACGAAAGCCAACACTTTTCCAATATTGGAAAGAGAAAATATTACTTGTGTTGTGTAATATGTCAATTCTAGTATTCCGTGACATTTTCAACTTGATGTGTCAATAGCTATTACAGTAGGGTACGTAGGAAATAGGAAATTTATACATTTCCCACCTTCTGTTAGGTACAACTAAAAATAAATATTGTAGAGTGTTTTCTATTATGATTTCCACTTGAACTATCGAAACTTTTTCTGACCTGAATTTTTCTTTTTCGGCACCGCAAAGTAACAGATAGTTTGATAAATTAATAATTACCTAAACAAATTTAAATAATAGTATCTACCTATGTGTTTACATCTTATTAATAATAAATTATTTGTTTATGACAAATATATAAACTTACACCTTTGAAACTTTATTTGAAAAATTCCAACTAGCGGATATAATAAAATATTTAGATTTAAATTTGCAATTACAGTACAATAATGGATTACGGAAGTAAACACAAAAAAGCAAATTGGTTTTTGTTAAGCCGTTTCAAATTTAAGTTTTTTGTTACGTAGACTAATAGTAATTTTCCAACTAACCCTAATACATCATGCAAACTAAAATTTATTGTCGTGGGACGTAAAATTGTTACTTTTATAGTAATAAAAATATTGATTTTTTTGCAGTCACTTGCAAAAAAAATCGTAATTCAATCTTTTAGTGCTTATTAAATTTAAAAAACTTTTATAATATAGTAACCAAGCTGTTGGTTAATAATGAAAAATTTTATTGCAATTTACGTGGTTGTCTTTGCTTGTGCATCACTGAAGTTTTAAAATAAAAGTCTCAAGTTTCAAGTTAAGCTTCTACTTCAATTACTCGTAATACGTAATTTAGAAAATAAAATATCGAGAGTTTCTCTAATAATTTTTTCGCAGTCATTTAATCTTAATTGTTTGTTACCCAATAAATAGTTTATATTAACGACAAAACATTTTATAAGAACAATAAATTTCTTTACTGTTATTTTTGTAAAACAAACACCACAACTTAAACCTTTATTGATTTTCCGAAAGATAATAGAATTACCAAACAACAAAGTAAAATAGACATCGAATTTGTTATAAAAAAAAGCTTTAATTAAGCTTCTTGATCAGACAAATGTGATCAATACAAAGGAAAGTTTAAAGAAAAGCCTGTATTAGTGGAGCAACATTTTTAATTGATTTCTTTTTAAAATTTATCACCCAAAGATATTATTTTCTAAATGTTTGCGAGTAGTAGAACTTCATAAGCTTTTTCGTGTAATATACGTAGTAGTAACATAAGCTTTAATGATCAAAAGCTTTCAAGCAGTGTTAAGAGATCTAAATAAAATTTACTATTTTTCTGTATTATTGTGAGAGATCAATTTTAATAACCTGCGTTTACTTTAATATATTTTTTTTATATTTAAATTCTTTTAAAATATCAGAAACAACTGCAGCGATAAATCAAATATTTAATGCTGCCAAAGAAGTATTGGAACAAGCACTGAATTTTTAGATTTTTTACGAGAGATTTTCATGAGAAAATGCACTATGGAAACTAAATTTTATTTATGTTTTACTCTTTCCCATTTTAAGTACATCTTTGCTATAGCTCTTATAGGTCATTGGAAGTCACTTTACTGCAAAATTTTAAATATTCCATATAAAAAAAAAAGAAACTGTTTTATAATTCAATATTCAACAGGATCAGTTGCCTGAAAGCCCTTTAACTATTACTTATGGTATGATGTAATCTTCACTATATCTAATTTCAAAATGCGGTATATTTATACAGGATGTCCTCGCGACCTATGTACACATTTGAGTTGGTTTATAGAAAACGTTAAACTGAAATTTTCAATCTATTCTGAAAAAATAATTCATTTCAAGAGGGGACAAAAATTGACCTCAAGAATTACAACAGAGATGTTACGTTTAATTTAGTGAAAGTGATTTTTTGATACAAAAAGTTTTAATTTCTTATGCATCAGTCTACCTTGGAGTATAATATTGCAATTCTCAAATCCATCATTGCAGGGTTTTTGCGGCAATCATAATATTATCTAATGGTATAATTTACAAATATCAGGGTTTTTACCTTTACGACCCAATGCTGATACATTCACTTTCATAATTATAATTTTATGATAAATATATTTTTGGTATAACTAATAATAATTGATCTGAAGAGAAAAAGGAAAAAATAAGCTTTTCTCAATTTTGCTTAAAGCTATAACATGAAATAATAGACAATAATAACGCAGGATGCGATCGATATAATAATTCGTAGTTGTAAATTTTTTTGAATAAAAAGTTATAATAAAAAGCGGTCGTTATCATGTCATACTTGAAACATTTTATTATTCACAATTTTTAAACACTTTAAAGTTTTATTCGCAAACTTCGAATGACACATCTTTTTATTTCGCCATATTTTATTTAGTACGTATTTATGTCTGTACCTGTTTTTATACAAAACCTTTGAATTAGTATCAAATTTTGAAAAATTAGTCAGTCTTTCTTTGCCTTTCGGTAGTGGCGGTTGATTTGTTATCGATTATCGTTTAAACTGTGTTCGTGATTTTGTGAAATTTTAGAACAGACTTGTGCGGTTACTTTCTGGGGTTTCAAATCGGATAGAACTTTGCGAAAAGGTCAGTTTTCTTACTATTTCAAGTTAAAAATTGCAAATGCATTGAACATCGTCTACTGTTAGTTTTAATTTGAGGTATGTGAACCTCTCGACCCTTGTATATTAAAAATTTATGACTCAAAATGTTTCAATTTTCCTAAGATGGAAACAAGAAATATTATTTCATGATTCATAGTCGCAAGCCAAGTTACAAAAATTAAATTATGTTTACGGAGCTATACTTTCTATTGTTAATTTGAAATAAACTCGTAATAATTCATTCTCTCTGTATCCTTACCTATTTCGTTCATCGAAGGACTAATGTTCCACCATTATTAAGATATAAAACATTGCCTGGCATTGTATAACGAACAAACCTACATAGCCTTTCATAATTATTTAACCTCTTTTGTAGTTAAAATTAAACAATTAATGTAATTCGGTACTTTAACGTACTACACATGATGACGGTTATAACTAATTAAACACATCTTTATAATTTTCACTTAAAAAATGAAATATTTTGTTGAAATTTAATGAAAAACAACAGCAACGAAATTGAGAAAATCTGTAAAGAACTGTAAATGTCGGAAAATTATTTCTTGTAGGATTAGATTTCTTCATTCGCTTAATTTTATACAATTTTCATCTATAATTATTAATAGTTTGATAACTGATAATTGGTAATACCCATGTTGCATCATAGACACCATTTTTTCAGATCTACTAACTCGAAATTTTTTTAAAGAAAATGTTTATCATATACAAAAAATTTTCTAATTAACAATCGGGAATCAGATAAACGTTTAAAATTTTTTCTCTTTTAATTATGTATAATATACCTGCTGTTGTACGAAACATGTTCCAATTTACCTAATCCTATACGGACTCAATTCACGCACTAAAACATTTATTAACTTTTTCATCTCGTTGCGGTTTTTGTATAAATTATCCGAAAAAAACAACAAATTTCGTATTTTGCGTTAATAATTTGGTGAAATGTTCGGTTCAAATGTCTAATTTACATTAAATTGTGATTTTTAAAATGAAATCGTATTTTAAATTTTTAATTAAAATTGTCACGAGAAAAAATGACGTACCTGACTGATCCTTCATAATTGATTTCTTCTGCATGAGAGATGGAAAAGTATCAGGTTGAAAAAGCAGAGCAGGTACTGTTGCAAGAACCGATCATCTTCCCATAGCTCTGTGATTGATGATATCGTTTGGCGTTAATGATTTGAGCAATTGTGCAAAATGGATATGCAGCCAGTAACCTCGAATAAATTCAATGACTGTGTACAATATACACACAACTTTACTTTGGATGCAGACTTTTCAAAATTTATCATAAAAATCATATTAAAGTATTCACGACATAATTTATCTATGCTATTTAAAGTGATCGAGAACTGCTATCAATATCTATAAGCACCTTATAACTTTTAACCACAATCCTTTCTAAAAAATTTATTAAAATGATGTATCATATGTTTTGAATTTTCTACGCACCTACCTAAAAATGAAATTAATGTACATAATAATAAGATAATTAAAAACGAAATATTTGATATTTCATTGTTAAAACGAATGAGGATTTTTTACTCATCACGTCCCTTCAGAATTTTTATATTTTAACAAAAGCTTACTTTATAAATTCCTCTTGTTATTAAAGGAAATTTTTTTTTCAGTTTGTCGAGTACGTCCTCTCGTACAAATATTTTTGTGAATAAATTTTAAAACATAAAACTGGTAGTTAGCGATAAATAATTTTCGAGCCAACAGTTGAACTTTCGACCAGTGTTTCATCGGTTATTGTCGAAAACCTCTAATAAATTCATTCCACGTTACAGAATCACATTAAAAATATTTTTCTTAAAATAACGAGAAAAGTTTTGAGCTTAAACTGTTGTTACATGAGTAGGAAATAAACAACGAAATGTTTTGGAATTAAATTTTCTCACGCTTATGTACATAAAATTAATAGGTTGCCCATGAGGCACAACAATAATAATTGTATCATCCACACTTGAAGGTTAATTACAAGTTGTAAACTGCTCTTTAGGCAAGTACGCCCATGCTGCTTTTCAAAAACTCGGCATAATAAAATAAATCTTTAATAATTACTTAAGATTACAAAATCACCAATTCAAAAATATGAAATAATAATAAATTAAGGGAGGAGTCCTTTTGGCCACGCTAAAATTAAATTCAGTCTTCGCGTGTAATAATTTAGCTTCTTCGGGGAGGAAATTTTATTTTCTTCTATTTTTATCATAAAAACCAGCATGTTCAAATATTTTAAATATTTCGGATCGAGGTATTCTTTCGGTTTCTCGATTGAAAACAGCAAATTCCTTATTGGTTATCAAAGATTCTTTTGCAAGTCGAGCTGCAATAACAGGATTCTTATAAAATGGATTTACCAATTCTCTTGGTAATTGTGCTTCTTGTGCTGCATTTTCTATTACTGAATGATGAGCTAAGTTTCTCTGGCCATTAGGATCGGCAAATTGAATGTAATTAGGCGTTATTTGTAGGGGCGAATGCGATATTAAATTCAAGGGTGCGCCAAAGAATTGACTGTTGACCGTTCCTATCGATAACGCCACAGCCAGGACGATTGCCAGCGAATGCTTCATCGTATAATTTCTGAAAGCAAAAAAAAAAAAGAAAACTGGTTAAAAGGTCATTTTAACATGAATAAGCACGCGGAACTCAATTTTCAATCGACGAATAGCTTTGTCCTTGCTTATTGTAAGAGCAAGGTAATCTACTTTAAGACTTCACCGGAACTAAAAAATTCGGAGCACAGCAGCTACCGAACACACGCGTCTTATGAAAAGGTTAAATTAAGAAAATAAGTTTGTCACGAGTACGATTTTAATTTTATTGCCCGAAGAAAGAATGTGTTGAAAACCACTTGCACGCACATTCGCACGCACGCACACAATTCTATTTTATTGCAAAATTATCAATACAAAAAAGAGCCTTGTATAAAATGGAAGATTTATTTTTTATTTGCATAAAAACAAATTTTCTATTAAAATTGGTAGGCTTATGATTTTCGAAAAAGGATATTTTTCTTATATATTTTCAGATGTCACATCTATCAGTTTCAGTCTTCGACAGATTTTCAAATCTTATTATTTCGGCGCTACGCTCCAGTGAATTCGAAACTTAAAATTGTCGAGAAGTTTTTAATAAGTTGAGATAATTCGGACTAATGTTAAAATTAAACAATTCTTGTATTCGTGCTTATTTTATAATTATCACGTGCAAATATCTTTAATGTATTTATTACAAGAACGAGCACATTCCTTGAAAGTAAATTAAGACTTTGTGACATCAAACCATGCGTGAAGGCATTAAGAAATCGGGATTTCTGACATTTTGTCTTGCGAAAGTGTTAAATTGAAACCATTAACTGCTCGTTAAATTTTACGTTATTTAAATAAATTTAAATATTAAACCTTTACAATAAATAATTTATGAACGTAAATTATTCATTAAGTATCACTTAATCACAAAAGAAGATGTTATCACTTAAGTAACGCTTATGCAATAAATAGGGTTTTTGATTAAAATTTTCAATTTAACACTTGCACTATTTGCTTGATAAAATTTAACTCGTTATGCGCCACTTATTTTAATTGGTGTATGTAAATTTAGTCAATTAACGACAAACTACTTACTTACTTTATGTAAAGCAGTAACTACTTGGAACACTGAAGAGAAATATTAAAGCGCTTTTGATATCACTGTTACTTATTTATGTAAGAGGCAACGTATGAGCGTATGATTTTATACCAGGAAAGGATGGAGAAAAGCCTTGCCCGTTTATCCGGGCAAGAGGGCGAGCTGCGTCCTTGCCTTGGGAAACAGAGTCAAGGGCGTCGATCAGAAGCTTAAACGTATACGCTAAACCGAAATCATTAAAAAAATTTATCTTCCGCTTTCTTAACATCAGGAAATGTTAAACAATTTCCAATCGAAAATTACGCTTTCATCCCTTAATTATTCTTGATTTAAAAATTCAATTGGCTCGAATAAGGGTTATTACAATTCCAGATAGTTAATTGAATTCTCTTTAAGTACTACTTGATTAAATGGAGTCGTAATTACCGAATAACAAGCTACTAAACATTATTCCGTAATTTTGCTTCATAAACGAAATTTGATTTTTAAATTTTAATGCAAATTACCTAGTAGTACTGAAAAACATTCTATATTTTGTCGTAATTTTAAAACCTTCACCTTATTAAAATCTTTCATCTTCGAGCAATCTTAATTTCATGATATTATAATTGGTTAGATCTTCAAAGATATTTCGCTTTGAAAAAAAAACTTTGCTATAGGTAGTTGGGCTGTGTAAACTACTATTCATTTCATTTTCAAATTACATCATGTGATTATCGTATACCGGAATAAAAAATATTTTCCAAGGTAAAAATGTACAAAAATGCATTGAAATTTCCTAAACGGTAAAATGTAAAGATTTCATTAAATGGAAAGAATTATTGTCGAGCATTCCAAATAAGTATTACAAAAATCATCAAATACCATGCTTCCCATACTTTTCTTACTTGAAAAATAACCGGCAGTTAGATTTTTGATATGAGCTTTTTTTCATTAGGTGGAAATGGAAGTTTTATAAATTATTTTCTTGAACGAATTTTAATACATTAAAATATTTATTATCCAGTTGGATATTAAGTAATTTGATTGACTAATATAGTTCAGAAAGGATTGCTCAGTGCCATACCCTTTTCACATAGTTAATCACACGAATGAATAATGGGGCACCTATTTGCAACCGATTTTATTAAATGTACTAATATATTAAAAAGTATTTTAAATTGTCTGTTTTTCTCATGTATTGTCAATATATGGCAGCTAATTTGGTTAGAATGCACCTTGCTTGAGCTATCTCAACAATTTACGTTTGTCTTGTGAATAGAAGGTTGTATGCATCTTTGAAATTTAATTAAAATACGTATTACCTCTAATTTAACTTGTAAATGAGTTACAACTAGAAAAATCTTACCATGTCGAATTTCCATCAGAAATTTTACATAAAAGTTTTTGTCGATCAGTATTATTTACGCTCTAATATGACCGAATAAATAATTAGCGTTTAAATAATGAACTAAATAAAACAGAATAAAGGTAAATAGCTAAATGTTTATTTAATGTTAGTTATTATTTAAATTTCAATGATTTAATTACATTACAAAACTTTTTATTTAACTGCTATCTTCACCTAATCCTGTTTTAATTTATTTTGTTATAATTAAACAACCACTCCACAATTATATTCAAACTCTATTTCATTTAAAATTAACAAATTTTTATTAAAGCTTTATGTAAATACAAGTATTTTAAGGAAAAAACTAAACCTCGATTTAAAAATTGTAAATCATAAAATACTTTACCCAAAATTTACAACAAATTAAATGATTCAGAAACCAGTTTTCCAAAAATATAATTTTTCCGAAGTATATACTTTGTATGGTTTATATCACCCTTTAAGTTCATAGTTTAAAGGGAAACATCGCGGGTATTTTTCTTTTAAACATAATTAATGAGAGAATACACCCCAGACCTCTTGATACATCTTTTTTTGAAAGAGTGAAAGGTTTTTAAATTATTAAAATCAATCAAAGAAGAAAGAACATTCGTCGTTGATTCTAAGGACTGCCGTTATCCTTCTGCAAATTTATTTCTTTATTTCTTTATTCTAGTTTTAAAAATTAACTAATAGGTATTCAAAAATTTTCGAATTCTTTGAAATTCAAATACTTGTTAATTAAGTTTTTTTTTGAAAATACAGTATATTTTAAATCAGAATGTTTTTTCAAAAGAACTTCATTGGATTAATCCGTTACACTTTCTATCCTTCCAATTTTTTATAAAATATTTTATTTAAAATATTCCAAAACTTATTATTAAATTTAAAAAAAAGTCGACGTCGTCAGAGCCGTCTTAGGAATACATTTTAATTATAATTTCGGCGCCCGTGGCGCTTTTATTTGGGTGCAGATTTAAAATTTTGAAAACCAATGAAAGTGGTTAAATTGCTTTTTTATGTATTTCGAATAGGAAAGTCGCGTCGTAAAATGAAATTGAAATTTAAAAAAATTCAGGGTTTAGGTGCTGATGAAACATGAAATAGAACAATTCTATCCATTTATAACTCAATCTCTTATCATTCATTCTAATCCTAGAGACACACGGTATTAAGAGCGTTCTCGTAAAGATTAGTTGTATTTTGTTGTAAGAATTTGCGAGAACCAATCAAATTAAAGTATAATAGAGAAAGAGAGAGATAATGTAGATACTCTAATTTGATTGGCTTTTGCGATCTATTACAATACGAAAGGATCAAACTAATCTCTATGTGAACGTAACAAATAAAAAAAGATTACAACTGTGTTGAGTGGAATTTGGTAGAAATTTATATTTTTTTAGTTTAAATTAAGCTTTAGTAATCAGTGCTCCAGTGTGCGATGTATGGTTTTAGCAATATCTTGTGAGTTAAAATTAGCAAACTGATTGTACATTTTCGTGTAGAGAGGTACAAGTAAATTTAATTAAATCGTCTCGACAAAAAATTTCTGATCTACGAAAGAGCTTTCATGTACAAGTAAATTTATCTAAAAATCAAAATTATACCTCGAGGAAACTACTTGATCAATACTAATGAAGATAAAGTGAAGCAAATTGAAATTTCCATGGAAAAACACAAAACAAATTAATTAAAGAAATTGTAAGAAATTGAAATCTCGAGTAATAGCTCTTCACCATTTCTTTACCTATATATTAGGTGCATGGTAGTTTTAAATTAAATTTTGAATATTTTCCGGAATAAGATAAAGGATCAATTTTTTTTTTTTATTAAATTTGATTCCACTTTTGATCTCGTTGTTAAATTAAATCCCCCTTTGTTGAATTTCCACTTAAAAATTGTTTATCGGCTCGCAAAAATTTAAATATTAATTTGCAAAATAAATATTAATGTTAAACAACTAATTTCGATTTTAGGGACATTGCGTAGGCATGAAATAAAAAAATTGAAGCAAATGTTCTGCAAACATCACAATTTACAAACTCTACCAATTTTAATGCCGGTAGTTTAGGGATTTAGTGTTTGTTCTTTGTAATTTAGATGACAAGATAGTAAGTTCCCTTATAAAACTTTCTAAGGCGGTTATTTGCAGTAATAAGGGGTACTTTAATTTGTTAAAGCAAACAATGAATTAATAATACAGGATATACTAAGATAATATATATGTGGTTGTGTGGTTTTTTCTGCTAAATATTTAAACTGTCGGTTGGGAACGCATTGTACGATACACAAAGTGATATTAAATTTTACCATTACATCGCATGAAATTTTATTAATTACGTAAAATTATAATAATTTTTAAACTACATAAATACATTTTTTTGTTTAAGCATTTTCATAAACTCAAATTTCAGTTTTAATAAATTCATAATTTTGCAACTATTTCGGTTCTGTTCCAAAAAGTTAATCTAAAAATTTTTAATTAGACAAATTGCGCTTAAAAGGTTGTTTATTGTTTAAAACTACGCTCGTAAAAAGAAACAAGATTTTGTTGTGGTAAAATAAAATACAATTGACGGAGAGAATTCTCATTTGCGCATTTTCATAAAATACTTCAGCACTGTGGCCACCTAAATGCTCATCTACAACTTGAAACCAAAATTTTTATTTTTTAAAATTTTGTTTGCTTTAAGAGAGGTGAAAAGTTTCTTTATAGTCTGCAATTTAATAGTACATCAATTTTAGCTTGAAGTAACAAAACACGTTAGAGTAAAGAGAGCGTTACAATTATTACATAATTTGTATTTGTGCATAGGTAGAGAGAAACTATCGTAATCACGCGACCTTTTTATTATTTTAAATAACTCTAATTAGGTCGATAATGATTTACTCTATGCTGGTAAGTATTACAAGTTTAAAGTCTTGTGTACTGGAATAATTTGCAATATTAATCACCATTTCAATGTGACATCAAATACGCCAACAAAAATTCGACTACATATTAGAATTGCATCGTAAGGTTGTTAATTGCACAATTTTTACAGTTGAACTCACGAAAGATGACCTCGGTAGCTAAGTTAATATCAAATAAGTTTACAGTTGAATGAAGAAGATTTTAATTTTTTTTTAATTTTAAATTTAATCAATGTTATTCAGACCGACCAATCTGATAGGGCTTGAGGATCATAATGACTCTGTTTACTCTCTGCTGGCGTAACTTATAGTATGTAAAAGCAAATGTTTTTAATTTTCAGGAAAAATATGTAAATAAGCTTCAGGACGTTAACTAATCTTGAGCAGGTCGTAATTCTGCTTACGATAAAATTGTCCTGAAAATAAACTAAATATTATTAAAAACACTATAGTTAATTTTAGTCGAAAACCCTCACAAAATTTAAGTTTGTGACAGGTAAAAGCTTCATGTATAATATTATGACGATGATAACCCGAAAGCGTTGATGGCTAGTTTAAGTTTTACCTGTCACCAACTAAAATTTTGTGTGAGATTTTGCGAAACCGCAGAAACTAATGCAAATGCCTGTTAATAATGATTAGAAAATTAAAAGTTAAATTATTTTCCAAATTTGGAAACGGTATTGCAAAAATATGGAAACTGAAATTGAAATAAAAGAAGAAATTTCGATTACTAAATATTATGTTATCATTTACTAGTGTATTATTGGTACTAAATTTGTATAGTGGACCTGTGCTCGTTTTACGTTCTTTCAACTGTAGGTATATTAATATAATTGCATTTCATTTCAGAAAAACGTAGTCGGGGTTCCGTTGTAAACGGAAATTAAAACGGGTCAAGCGTTATAACTTTCTTTGAAGGCATATGTTGTCAAGACTCCTATATCCGGTGTATCTACACATAACCAATAAATAATTTAAAATTTTCAAATTATACATCAATAAGAAACCTGTTAGATATAAGGGTTATCAATATTTAAAACAAAAGGGTTAATATAGTGGTAGCAGATGATATTTCAGTTTTCAAGTTTCAGGTTAACATAAAAAAACTACAAAAACTGAAAGCTTTTATCAAGACAATAGTGGCAACGACGTTTTCTTTATTTTTACTTAAGAGTTCATATTGGAAAATCTCTAATAATGAAGTCGTCTAGTAGTAATTTGAACTTTGATAAAATTTTAACAACGCTGAAAACCATGAACGACTATAAGTTTACCATTATGAGCTTATAAATAAATTTTCCTTAATCTTAAATTGTTAATTATTATACGTAGTACATCCGCGTAAATTCATCAGTAATTATAATTTACTTACCATTTGCTTATTAATTTTAGTTAACAAGCAGAAAATGTGTATTTTCACTAGACGCGAAAACCAACATCTGCTTTCTACATGAAAATTTTTGCAAACCTCAGAAAATATTCTATAATAATTACAGTTCGGTTTGCTCTTAAATTTGTGAATGAATGAATGAATGAAAGAACATAATGTAAGTTTTTAACGTTTTGAATTGACCATAATATTATTTTTAAAAGATACTCGCAGAAAAGTTTTCTTATTATTGCTGAATTTTATGGTATTTTCCTTGGGCTGCTTAAGCCATTGTTGATTGTATCACTTCTTCTTTACGTTCGACAAGAAACTAAATTTCTTGTCATTATAACTTTATGATTTCTGTAATTTATATTATGTGCTGTTGCATTATCCTTGAACACTTTCATGATGCATCGCCATTATCAGTTGAAGTTTCTCGACTTGGCACAGCTCTACCAGAAGTCGAAATATCAAGATTAAGAGAGTCGTTTCCTCCGAGATAATCATTGACTTTACTTCACGGTATCTACGTAATGGTTGTGTACTCGGTTTAGAAAAATAAAAAAAATTAGCTGAAGCTTTTATCTGTATTCCACATTATTGGATCTCAGAATTAACCAATTAAATGCATTATTGAAGTGGAGAATGCTGTAATAATGCCTAGATCGCCGGACATTAATTTAAATCAGGATTTGGGCGGTAGAAAATCTAAGCGACTTTATTAAAGCAAGAGACCTATTTATTTTTTAAAAAAATGTGAAAATTTTCTCGGTTGTTCGCGCGCACAATAGAGATAATTTTTCACAGTCATTGCGGCGGCTACTTTTACTTTAATTAATTTTTCAAACATATTTATTTTAAATTATAAAGCTACCCCGGAAAGCTTTCAAACCGTAAAACTGCCACTTGCCTAAAGTTTAAATTAAAATTAGCTTTTTGTAAAAACATGTTGGGCTTACAAAGTAGAAAAACTTCTACAATACACGTAAAACTTTGTAGTACGCACAACAATCGAATCCTTGATAATTTTTATTTTGAAGGAAAAAATATAACAAAAGAATCAGTGAATAAAACTATCACAATAGGATTTAAATTCTAAAACTTTGGCCAACTCAACTCATCTACTTTCCGCAACAAATAGCAGAAAGGCTATTGAAGTTTTATCGGGCAAAAACGCAGAGCACTTTGTAACCCGTGATTTCTCGAAGCAAGTCAATACTTGAATGTTCAATAAAGTTTATAGGTACGTAATTTATTTTTATTACGAAGTTGAGCAAATCATCGTAATGAGTTTTCAATGGCGACAAAAGAAAACTTCAATTAAACGTTTTTTGGCATTGAAAAATAATCCAGATTAACAACATACAAGTTCGGTAATGGTTTTAGTGACAGTTGTGAGGGCATTGTAATGACCTAGTTCAAGGCGATAGTAATGAATCGATTTTTTAATAACTACTCGATAAATTAATCTCCAACTTTAAAAGAACCTTCAACCTGATTTTCTAAGGTGAATCGTCGTGTCTGCAGACTTTCAAAATTTAATTACAATAATTTCTATAATTTTGAACTTGATTATTATTATGTCAAACCGTTGAAGTGTTCTTGTACAAGGGTAGCAAGTAAATTAATATATGCGGGAAACGGAAATAGGAAATAGTTGATTTAACCATTTAAATCCGAGGTAACAAATTTATTTCCACACAAAATATTAAATCATTCAAATTAATCAATCGTCAATTAACTTGTTTGTGCTGGCTGTCTCTTGGGGGAAATTCAAATTCAACATATTTTTCAAGTAAATTTATACTTAAAGATGTTGCTTTCAATACTAAATCAAACTTGTGGAAGTCATCTTTGGTAATGTAATCCGGATAAACATCGTAATCGCTTCAAATGAGGGTATTTCGTATTTATTTGAGTTTGAGCTACTCCTAACAGTCATAATAAATGATGCTTATTATAAATAATGAGCTTGTAAAAAGCTTAACTTACAAACTCCAATGATATTTTAGAAAAAAATACTTTTCAAATTAAAGGAAAAGAATACGAGAGCATGCATGTAGTATCAAAATACACCCACCGATGTTGCTATCCTTTTCACGAAAAAATATTAAAGCTACATTTTGTATTAATGTTAGAAATTGACTTTGTTAAGGATTTCTTCCAAGCTTAAAGAGGCTTACTTTTTGTTTTGTGTTTATTTATTTATTTATGTTTACTGCCGATTCAATTTGCATTCTACAGTATAATATCACCGATGATGTAAGAACTGTTTTACCAATAATCTGCGATTTATGCTTTAAACTAAATAGATAATCTACATTTACATATTAATTCTCTTTAAAAAGTTGAGCTACAGAGGGAAGTCAAATTCGGAAGGATGTCACTGTAAACGAATTTGTTGGTCAATAAATAAACATACAACACTTACTTAACAATAAATTAAAGCTCATGCTAAGCTGAAAGCTTAAAACCTAGCACGGATAAAAATACAACTCAAGTTTATTAAACTAAAATCCTCTTGAAAGGTGTATTCAGTCAAACAAACAAACAAATTTAATCTAGTTGAAAAATTTTAAAGCAAAGGCTTTGACGTTAATAAAATTTAAATACTCGCTAAATATTTATATAAGAAAATACATCTTACAAATACATCAGTGGCGGCTGACACGAGCAGAGCATAAAGCGATAGTGTATCATTATTAAATTTTAAATATAGTTACTATAGTTAACCTATTCGTACCAAATAATTGAATTGCTGTGAAGATTTCTAAATCAATCAAAAACATGTTTAGGACAAGATAGTATCTAGTATGGAGTTATTTTGATTCGATGGCTATATTTGATTAAAAACGGAATAAATCCACACAGTAAGCAAATGAAAGGTAAACATAAACATGTTATACGTTATTCCACTGTTTGAATAAATATCATACAATCTACATCTAACCTTAAATGATCGAAGGTATGTATTATTTGAACGCATTTTCAAGAATAAACTTACAAAATTTACTTAACCGTAATGTTAAAACGGTTTAAACAAATTAATTCTTGCCGTAAGGTGAAATGCATACCAATTTTGATTAAAATGCAATAAATTAAAGGTGGGCATTCCAAAAATATGAAAATTATAATTTCCACACAGCGAAATCTGAATAATAATTGAATTAAACGAGACCCCATTTTTAAAACAAATCTTTCTTTGTTGTTTTAATTATATAACTCGAGTTTCTGGGCCCCATGTGTAACTAATAAAAAAAGGTTTTCAATTTTAAATTTTTCAGACAAATTATTATTGATAATTTAGAATTTAATCTGGTATAATTAGTAGTTATCCATAGAATTGGGGAATGTAATAATTATTGCTAAGGGAATTATTCTGTTATAGGGAAGTTTTACAAGTTGATGTTTGGTTGTTTACATTTATATCAAAGACTATTGTTTGTAGAAATAATTGACCAAGCAGCTAACTTAGTTTATATAGCATAACCACAAGATTCCCTAGATGCAAAACTAAATTAATTAGAATATTGCATAGAGCAATGTAGTTCAACAAGAACGTCTTGGCAATAATTGAGAGAGAACTTGGTCATAAATACCGCGATCCTTCCCAATTTGTTTGTAAATTTGGTTTACCAAAACCGATCGTCGTATTATTACCTGCACATTTTTACCATTAATTTGGATTTGGTGGTGGAATAAGTAGCAAATCGAAATACGTCTACAAGGAGCTTACTTGTGTCTAAATTCCAGAAGACACAATTAATTTTTGCATTATTAGCACAACTGACTGAATATTAATTAATTGATTGTAAAATCAACTCATATATTATCTTGAGCGAGTAAGCAATTACATTATGCTACATTCATCAAATTTTCGGATAGGTGTTTGAACCAAACACAAGAAATAACTTTCAGGCAAAGTTTGGAAATCTCAAAACAAACTCCTTAATAGCTTACCTAAGTCAATAAACGTTAGTTGTGCTTTCTCACATTAATTTTAAAGCTTTTCCGGCACATGCTTTATCAAAGAAACACGGTGACATTATAATACACCGACTGTCTTACCGAAAACGAACTTCCAAAACGTGCTATGCTGATTTGTTATCAGAGACGCCGTGCATGACGATGACGTTGGATTTATTATCTACATAACTGGCAATGTTCCACAAAGGAAGAAAAAAGAAAATGTTATCGAATGACTAATGAAAAGTCTTTCTTGACTTTACGCTATGAATCTACAAATTATCAAATTTAAACTGACAAAACAATTAATCACCACGACTTTGACCAATTATCTACATTATAAAAACTTAAAGAATAAAAAATTTGGGTTAATTTGTCACATTTTAACTTTTTGAAAACCAACCGTTGGAACGGAACACCAAAAATTGTTACCAAAACAACATCTGATACGAAATAAAAATAGCAATTAGCAATAAATTTTCAAAGCCAATTTAGAAACATTAAATTGAGCCATGAAAATTTAAAATGGAAACGAGAAATTTAAGCAAGGGACTCTGCATACTATTTGTTTACTAAATTCAATGTGCTTTTCGCTTTAATGCACCGAATACTTAACTTTAACTTTTTGGCCTCTTGAAAACTGAGAAAAATTGAAAGTAAAGAGACTTGGAAAGCAATGTACTCTTGCCAAAGATGAAAGAATCGCGGCAATTGATTGATAGTGTGGATAGTGCGGTGTTTTAAGCCGGAAAGTACACAATTTTTGTTGTAAAACTTTGCTTCGTTCGACGAGGATACGAAAGAATAATTTTGAGGGAAAATTAAAATTTCTCGTTTATTGATTATTCAAATACGAAAAAGCTTTTTTCAAATTTTCCGGTTCAATTTAATTTGCAACACAAACGCAGAACTTAAAATGTAAAACTTTAAAGAAGTTTTTGTTGTTTGAGTTACTAATAAACGAAATTTAGCATTTTTCAACTTGATCCATGTGGAAGAATGATTTTAAAAAGTTTTTAATTAAAATTTATTTAGTAAATCATTTTTACGTCAAATATGAACTTCTAATTAAGACTTTTCATATGTGTATGTGGTAGAAATGTTGATTCGAGTGATGGATCGGAACTATCATTTAAAATTAAATTAAATGAGATATATCTACAGCCGATACCAATAAACCGTGACATACAACAAGACGATTTTCCAGGCAGGCGCCGTTATGTTATAGATGAGATTATAAAAGGAACAAAAAATGCGAAAGGGTAGAAAATAGAACAAAGGAAGATCAAACTAATACTTTACACAGACAACTTTACTTATCGAAGAAAATAGTGGAAGCTTTGGAAAATAATACCGAACAAAGTGGTAATAAGTTGAATGGGACATTAATTTTTAGAATTTTATTTACATACTCGAACGATATTCCTTTCAATTTTTGGTAGATATATTATATCGCCAGAAGAAAGATTTTGCTTTTATTTTGTTAACAACTCAGTTTTTTTTTGTAATGGATGCCAAGAATTATCCTAACAGGGCAATAAATAATTTTTATTTTCTTAATTCAATTAATTTCGGACACCGAACTGTCAGGCCTCGTAAATAACGATTATTTGTTGTCCAGAATCTGCGGATATGCATTACAAGGAACAAGGATATCGCAAAGTGCTACTTAATACATGTAACATGATTATCGTTCAGGTTTCGTCCATTTACTAAATTTATGTAAAGCCAGTCGTTGTATGCTGGTTTATACATAAGGATGGTACTTCAGAACAATAAATTAATGTTTTACTGCAACCGACACAAATAAATAATACAAAAGTGATGTTAATAAATCTTGTTTGCTTAGAAGTTGGTATTGGTCGGTGCCGGAATTTTAATAAATAAAAACAATAAAGAATATTTTTGTAGCTTTTAATATTAAATGCGTACTTCTCTGACCATTAGGATTTGAGTTTCTTTTATGCATTATAAAACAGGTAAGTTGTCTAAAATGTAAGAGCCCTTTTCATTCCGAAGAGAATCGGCTTTATAGGTCCACTTTGTTGAATGAATGGTTTAATGTAATTTATTTTTAACGCAGAATTTTTGTTCTGCTTGAAAGCTGGAAATGCTTTTATTGCATTTAAATGTTTAATAATTACTTTGTTTCTCAACTATTTTAGCGTGTAGGTATATTACTATGTAAATCTTAGTGCTTCCTGTGTTAAGCTTCCGGGTTATTTTAGGCGGTTTTGGTTACTTTGGTAACTAAGAGCTGCCAACAGGTATTAAGCGCCGAAACAAGTTTGGCGAACTAAATGAAACGTTAATTTTTTGGTAATAATTAAAGTTTAAAATCGCCAAAGCTCTCCTGGCCAAACTGTTGCTCTCTCGACGACGACATTGTTTATAAGACGAGTGAGTACATTTTGATTTGGGAACGAGATTAATCCATCAAAATTAAAGATTTTGCACTGTATCAACCTAATGCTCTTTTTGGGTAATAAAGATTGATCGTTTGACCGAAGTATGTTGAAACGCATTAATCACAATTATTATTTTTAGTGGTATAAAACTAAAATTCATAAAGTGAAAATGAAGAGATTTTTAAAATTAGTTTAGTTTAGTGAGTAAAAATGTCCTTTTATAATTCTTAATTTTTTTTATCTTTACAGATTACACAGCAAACAATGGCTAGATACCATTTACTTGCGTCATGACCAGAACGTCTGTTAATAATGAGGAAAAATAATGCGAAGAGATAATGTAATGGAGGTAGGCAAGCTTAAAAATTAATGTTTACGATTTTTTTTTGAATCTCAAAATAATCTCCTTGCTTTGAATAGAAAAATTAATGATTTATAAAGAAATTTATCACGACCGCATTGTTTAAAAGCTCTTTAGTAGCCTAAATAATTTATAAATAGGTCTGAGTAAATTACAAGGAGTGAAATTATTTTGAATGAAACTTGTCTAGCCAAAATGAGATATTCACTAGCAGCTAAAACCGGAGTTGTTTGTTATTAATTACACATGCAAATTTAGAATGTTTAGGATTAATTGAATTTTGTCTTTGTCTAATTTGAGAACAATAATTAAAAGTTTGTGATTTATTTGTTGTAAAAACCTTAATGTTTGCGCACGAAACCGGAAATTGTGTGCTGAGGTAAAGGTTGGTTTAGGTAAATAATCAACATTTGCTTCGATAGATACCTACACAGAGCTGCAAATAGATTTTAGCTGTATTATTAAATTAACTTCATCAACAAATACAGTCCTACACAAATTCAAATTAACAGCGAACTAGTGAACATGTTGTTCATATGCTGATTGCAACTGCGGTTTGGTGATTTTCATTGAACGTTGGACGCTTATTATTAGCTCTGCAAAAGTGGAATGAACAGTGTAGGAGTAGTAGTAGTTGCAGGAGTGCTGATAATGGACAAGATGCTTTTGTCCACTAATATTATTAATATTCAGCTCCCGTTACTTCCACGCCGTCTGCTTTTATTGCACCATAAAATATTTGTTTCAGAACTGCACTCATTAAAACACTCTTTAAACTTAAATTTAAATAAAATATTAAGCCCTCACCACGTAATTGTTAGTTCGGAAAGGTTAAAAAGCGAATTCTTTTTTATTATCGTCATAAAACAATAAAACAGAGACAAAGCACAAACTACCCTTACTAGAGTGATTACATTAATAAATTAAGGCACAAGCAGTAAAAATCCTTTTTATGAAATAACCATATTTTTCCTCAAATGAGAATTTTTTAAATTTTTAAACGAACCATTAGAGAAATTAATCTTTATGGAAGTCAAAAACAGTAACTCCAAAAAAAATTGCGATGGTTTTAAAGTGTTTCAAAGTGTTTTTTTTTTAATATTTAGTGCTCCAAAGCTGTTCAATTACCGCTTTCTTCTACGAGGTACCACACAATTTATGACGTTTGAAACTTGAAACTGAAACTTGGTCAATTTATTGATTTGTAGTGCTAAATTATATCCGGGCCGAGTTTCTTAATTTGTTATAATTTAAAAACATTGTTCCATTCTCTGTACATTCAACTTAATTTCTTCAAGTTAGCACTGGTAGTTTCCAAATTGTAGTGTCTCTGATTGCAGATGAGGTTTGATAAATGAATTTTAATTTAAAGTTTTAAATAATAAATTTGTTGTTGGCAAGTTTACTAGTATTTGTGTCCGAAGTAGCGTCCGAAAGTGTATTTGCAAGTATATTCATTGTGCGAATTAAAGACTTCGTCATTGTACCTTCTGTGCAATCTCGTTTTACTACAACAAAGATTTTGTATTTATTCTTCCCGAGTAGAATTTTATGTCCTTTAAATTTATTTTTACAAACATATTTTATTCAGATAACATAAAATATGTTATGTCCTTAAAGTGCAACTAGCCATCTCCAGCGTTGGAAGCACTGGAAAATGTATGATGTTTTTGAACGCCAGGTGGCAGTAATAAAACAAAGAAAAATAAATTAAAAAATAAACAGAAAGTTGTGGCCTTAACGAGATTTAATTTTAAATAGGTAGTTTATAGACCGACATAAGTCTGTGGAAAACTTATTCAAATGACACTTAACGACTTAATTTTTTTGTATAAAAATTTATACTAACCTACCACCCTTTACACACAACCTAACTTTAGATATTAATGTTAATCCCAGAGTAAATCCACCGATTTAAAATCTTAAAGTTATTCCATACTCCTTAGACCCCCTGGTCTAGAAATCGTGGTCTATTTTAATAAAATATTTCTTTATTATTAATTGTTTGTTCTATAAATAAAAACATAAATAATGTAAATTACATACTTTGAAACCGTTTTTTGACATATAAAAATCGCTTTTATAACAAAACTTTTTAGTTATTTTTTGTTAAAATTTTCATTGTCTTTAATTTTGTATCTATACATATTTTAATTTTGTCGCTCCCTTTTTGACTTGCAGCGACTCTTTACAGAAGACTCTGTAAAATACAAAAAACATTATTTCATGGATCTCAAAATCGGTGCAACAAAATAGAACTATGTGCTATCAAAGAATATGTATATATAGAGAGACAGCTCGTATGACTATACTTGTCACAAGTATTTCTTGATGGCTCTGCTACGCCATCTAGTGGAGGAGGTTATCTCTTCTTCTTACCGGATGTTAGCGATCATCTTGGCTGAGCTCACAGATATATTTTGGACTTTAGATCACAGCACTGTATTCGACGCAACAAGGATATGAACCGCGGTTGCCCGCTGTCATCTCTACATCTTAATTTTTGGTCCTCTATATACAGGGTGCTGAATGAGTTAGCTGAACATAGGAAATTAAGCTGTAAAAACTTATTTTTGCAAAAATAGCACCCTGTATATAAAGAATCGGCCATGAATTAAAAATTGAAACGTAGTCGTCACACCGTCTACTAGATGGCGTAGCAAAGCCATTAACAAATACTTGTGACAAGTATACCCAAACGAGCAGTCCCTCTATATATACATACTCTTTGGTACTATGTACTTAATTGCCCCTTAAATTTACAAAACGTAGGACTCAATCCGGGGGGTCTGGGGGGCATGGAATGCCCTCCAGTGCACCCCAAGTCAAATACCTCATTGGTAAATATTTCTCATCTGAATCTATGTCAATTCGAGGTAAAGAATGTACTGGTGGGCATTCCATGCCCCTCAGACCCCCCGGATTGACACCTACATTTTTAATTTAAAAATAACTGGGGACATACAGACGCTAACAAAAATATTCGAACTCTCCTATGTTAACAATGTAAATTGCACATTTTGAAACTTAAAATCGTGATTCTCTACATTTTTGTTCATAAACATTTTTCTATTTTGTCGCACCGCTTCCGAGATAGAGATATTTTGAATAAAATATAAAATATTTAAAAAAAAAACAGTTATAATAAAATTAAAAATTCGTTATAATTACAAATAATTATTACATTCTAACTTTTACTTGCAATTTTTTTTTGGTAATTAATTAATTTGTTGGTAATATTATATACATAATATAAAAAATAATTAAAAATTTTCGTGTTAAATCTGAACCTTTTAGTGCTTGTAACTCGGAAACTGCCCATTACATCAAGTTGTTACCCTAAGACATTTGTTCAGAATGATGAGAATTACAATAATATCCAAAAAATCAGCCAAATCTACAAAAAAAATTTCCCATAAGAATGGTGCGGGGTCCTTTAGTCGGATAGAGATTAAATATTATCCATCTTAAATAACTTGACGTGCTGGAGGCATTCAAAGACCTCATTTTGACTTTTTAGTTACATAAAAACTATTAAAGATAGAATACTGTTGCAGACATTTTTTTGTAACAAATGAAATTCTTTATAAAATTTTAAATTCTAAGACAATCTAAAGTTTTAAATTTTATTTAAACATTACAATGTAATTCTACAGAGCAGTCTACAGAACACATGTGATCCACCAACTTCAGTTTAAACGTTAAAAGTCAGGCTACCAACCTGATTTTTTTTAAACTGTTGTCTAAGTACTCGTAATATTTTGAAATGTATCAATATAAATAATATCTTCCATATACTAAAATTAAGCGAAGTCCTATATCAAAATGTAGTTGGCATTCCTCTGTATTTCGTAAAAATTTGTAATATAAAATAAAATAGAAAAATAAGTCTACAGATCCCCCTCCCAAGATTTCCCGAATAACTCCGTTATTCGATGAGACTGAAAGCTCATTTAAAAACGTTACTCTGCAGGATAATGGATAATATAATATTTAATTTAATTTAATGAAATTTTCCAAAGGAATAATCAGTGCTAGTTTTGATTAACATCAACAACTTGATTAACATTAATAATAATTATTACATTGTAATTCCAAATAATTTTTCTTGTTGTATAATAAATAACTTACATTTTTCTATTCCTATTCCTGTCAACTAATATGTTTGCGTCTTTTATAAACTAATAATAGTCATTAATCATGGTAGATAATTCATTGTTCAATATTACTGAATAGGGCTTTAGGGGCGTAAGTAATTATGACACTAGTTGACCAACCATATTAAATTATGACATAATTATTCTAACTGTTGAGTAAAAATTTTAAATTTAATTCAGCCTAAATTACAAACAGAATTATTTCAAGTGATTAATAATTTTAGATAAATAGAAAAAATATAGTATCCAACACTCGTTACTCTCTCGAATACATTACAATACTCGTTTACGACTCATGCTGTAAAACATTTATGAAATAATACTAGTATAATTGTTAAATTTTAGTAGGTACTTAAAATCTACATTTAAGCTTTTTTTATTTTAAAATTTACTTTCCTACATTCCTAAGAGCAAAAATTTAGTAGCAGCAACGCTGTAAAAGCCATCAGGAATACGAAATAATTTAATATAAATAATTTTGTAGGAAAACTTCGAAGAAATTGTTCTAATTTTTTTCTCTGTTACCTATCAAAGTCTTTTTAATAATGTACTTGAATTTTGTTTTAAAATTTAAATTCTCAATGGATATTCTGTTTTTATTTAGAAATTTGGTTGAAAACTTACCTTGAAAATCAATATAGCAAAATGTAAAATAATTGTGAAACGTATTCTGAAGTATATGCAACACTTCAGATATATAATTGCAGTTCGAAATAAGATTATATTTTTTCTGTCAAACTTAACTCCCTGAAAGAACATCTTACATGTCGGTATATTTTTATAAATGTATTTTATTGGATATGACTTCTTCATTATTCATCCACTTCAAATGTGACCACAGAGTTTTTCCGTTCTCATGAGAACTGAAAAGCTACCAAATTTTGTGCCAGTGTCTCAACTATCACTCAGCGGTAAGCTCTACTGAAAAGAATACAGGGTTTTCCATCATAAACTACCATACTGTTTATATTTTCCATAATAATATAATTTATTATAAAATATTCGATACACTCGGGCATTTTAGATAAATTATTACATTACTTTAACTTTTAAAGATGATATCTTTTAAATGGCTCAATGCATTTCTGTAATCTGGATTGAAAATTGTTCGTTACACTTCCAAGCAAATAATTATTATTATTGTTCTCATTTGTAACGTTTTTCAAATTAAAATTTTTCAATTTTCTTTGGGTTTCAGCCACCACGTCATACCTTTTGTTCTTATCTTTTAAATAAAAGCTATTTTAGTTTTGTTAGTTTATTTTTTTAATTATGTAGCTGTCCAACAGTTCATACCAAAACAAAACAATAACTTTAGATCTATCCAGAGATATCATATTATGCAGTTTACATTGATTTGAACATGACCGGCATTTATTAAAAAATGTTGCTCTACATTAGGGTTACTCTGAATGATATCCATAAATTCTTGACAAAATGTTAACCTAGTACATTTATCGCGATCACTCAGGTGATGTGACATTTGCAATTTGTATGTATGGAATTTTATATCATTGTGAATAATTTGATGAGGGTTTCCTCTTCCGTTTCTATATTCCACGAGCTAACGCTTGTCGATTTACAGATCTTTGACGACTTTTCATGAAGTCGTTTCTTACTCCATCAACATTTTCAGGCAGTATTTACATTAATTTATAATCTAATTTACACTGTAAAAAACATTATTGTTCATTCAGAGTAATTTTTCGTAACTTTATATTACCGTCAATTACCAAAATTTAAAGATATATGGGTAAGTTAGATTGCAAATTGTTATATTTTGAAAATTAACACACAAATACCATAAATACATAATTTTTATTTGTTTCGTTCTAGTGTAAACCACACGAAATTGATTTACCCACCTAAACTAAATCAATATTTGCAATTGCTTTGCACAATTTGTAAATCACGTCCCTAATTTAATGGCTGACTAAATAATCTTCTAATTTTTATTAATTAAAATTACTTAATATTTGATTAATTAAATATAGTGGTATTTACTGATGTTTTAAAAAAATCTCTCTCCCACTAGAAATTTTTCGTTATCAAATAAAATAGTGCTCGAGTGGCTGGTTAAATCTCCAAGATTAAAACTCAAATTTTGAGTTGCCGTCAGTCTTGATGGGATTATGTGAATTTTGGTAGTAATTGCTAACCCAAAAAATATTTTAACTAACAAACTAATATTTTGCATGTCAGAATGTGGCTTTACCATACTTCCAAGATTAATGATAAATATGAATATAAATTACGCTGAACGACATGGGATAATTAATAATAATTAAGCCATACTTATCAGTAAAAATAGTAAACTATCAAGTGAAGTAATTTACGTTCTAATTTAAATTAAATTAATAATTCAGTTAAAAAGCGAAAACAAGACCAGAGTTGGTTAAACATCTTATTGCTTTAATTCCTCTATTGGAAATTAATTCACGAGGAAAACTAATTCCTTAGCTCTGGCGAGAATAACTGAAAATAAAACCAAAAGAATTATTCACAGAAATCAAGTTATGAAATGCAGACGAGAATATAAAATTGTAATATCGAGAAAAATAGAAATAAAAATTTTGTTATACGACACCAAAATGAAAATTAAAATATTCATCACTTCTAGATGAATTAGGTTTTCCTAGTTTATCTAACAGGATTTCTACTAGATATGTATATATTTGCCCGAGGTTTTCACAATTCGTAACATACATTTTCATCTCGGTTTTAAGCTGCTGTAAAGCTTTAATTTTATTAAAAGATTTTCTGTAACTTTCATAACTTTGCTTGGTCAGATAATTTTTAAATTTTAGGCTTTGATCCTGTTAAACTTTGATCGAAACCTTATTATATTGGAGAGATAGCAAAAGGATCGATTAGTAAACTTTGAAGCAATATTATTTTAGTGTACATGTACAAGGTGAGATAGCTTTGTATGGTTGACGAAACTATTTAATTCAAATTTATGGATAAATTTTTTATTTACCCTAATTGAGTATACCGAATATGTTAATAAAACAAGAGTTTAATAAATTTTAATTAGAATTGGTATTTTAACAAAAGCATTTTGTTTTATTGTAATAGACATCAAAACGACAAAAGTTTTATTAATAATATCATAAGAATTTAAATTACTTATTTCTCGGAATTAATATTTTAATTAACACGAACTAAATTTCACTCCGACTTCATATAAATTTAATAAAAATTATTGTTATAAAAATGTAGCACCCAATAATATTTTTTCTGTTTTTTTTTTAATTTTAAATAATTTGACCTAATTCCTACAAAATAAAGCACAACAAAGTTTTGTATTGTTGCGGAGAATGTGGAATTATTTTGTATATTTTAAAATTTATAATTTCAAAAGTTTGCGTTGCTCTTTTCCTTGTAGGCATTTTATTTAGGGAAAGTTCTCGTTTTATCAACACATCACACATCCTTCTCTATTTGCTCAAGTTTTTTTATTTTCTTTAATATTTCAATTTGGAAAATCTCTCATTTTGAATATTATTTTTTTTATTTTTACTTCATCGACACAACAATAACGATTGCATTTGGGAATTTTGAGATTTCACTAATTTAATAGCATCTTAAGTTTTAATTGAAGTTTAACATGAATTTTATTACATTTATTACTCTGAATTTATTTTACAACTTGTAATATAAATGTAAGATTGCTATTTAGATTAAAGAAGTTTTCTTATCTTTAAATTTAGTACAGTCCGTAAGAAAATGTCGGGGGAAGCTAGGTTGAATTTAAAATGCTCACACGCGAATAACACATAAGAGTAAACACGAGAAATGAAGAAGATTTTTTAAGTTCTTTTTTTTTCTTCCTCCTAAAAGCAAAACATTTCGTTTTCACTTTATTCGTAATTATTATTATTACTACTACTAAATATTAAATTTGGGAGTATTCAAATTTGTAAAACATTACAGATTTGAAACAATTTTGATCAAAAGCGTTACTCATTTACACGGCGCGATGGACTTACAAAAGCTTAATGTGAAAGGTCGCATTCATTACTCTCCCAATTCAAGTTTACGTCTGGGTTTTGAACAAATTGCATAGTCCTAGGCTCTAAGGAACTCAACTCATTTTGAGACGGGAGAGTATTATTTGCCAAGTGACAGATACTGAGATTTGAAATTTGTCTTGGGCTTTCTGACTCTGTGGACGTTCGTCTTACAGCATTCATTGAAGCTTTCATTAAACACTTGCTGAGGATTTATCACCATAAATACTAACCAACAATTTTCGCATTAGGAAAGATTTTTATTTATTTGCCAATAAAAAGGCATTATCCAAATCTGCGAATTAATTGAATTTTTATAAATCGCTTGATTCATTGTAAAAAACTGTCTCCAAAATGTTACTTGTCACAACTTTTAATAAAACTGTTTTTTATCAAAGCACAAAAGCAAATAAAAAAGCGATTATTTAGTTTTGACAGTGATGTGATGAAGAGCTCCTTAAAACGAGAAGGAATTTCACTATCTTTGGACAAATTTATTCTCCCTAAATAAAATTAGACATACATATTAGTATTTCAAAATAAAGAACTCGAGGATTTGTATAGCTCCACTGGGCTTTATTATTGTAGACATACACGATCGTTTAATTCAATCTCTTATGGTAATCGGCATTACAATTTTCCTAATGTTAAGCTATTTAGGTTTTAAAATTGTCGAATTCGGTTTAAAAGAGAGCCACAAAAAGATGTAAATCGCTTTTTAATTTCTACAATAATTGATTAAAACGACTTGTTTTGATAAACTTTATTGGTTATAAAGTTTATTCTATGGCATTACTAAATGCTTAGACAAGAGTTATTAATCTTTTCAAATCTCGTGCCTTACATAATCCACTAGAAATTTTGCCTCATTTCAATTCTTATCAGCTTTAGCACTAAACCTTCCATTCAATCAAATTCACTCTTCAATTGATGTATGCTTTCCCAGCAACTTTTTAGTGTTGTATATATTCTTAAAGATCCTATTTTACCTTTAAAGTTCAAGTGTTAATTATATCAAAAAATTGAAAAGCAAAATCGCGTGTATTTCATATCCAAACTTGTTTTTAGTAAAAATGAAATTTGTTGAAGGTGGAAATACAATTTTTAATAATTTCCTGCTTTTCCTACGATGTGATGTGAGATTAGTTTCTTTTTTGCAATAATTAAAATTTTCAGTATATTATTTTGAATTATAATTAAATCAATTTCATTATCCATTTTATATTATAAACCATTTAATTAAGGAAGATACATATTGATCTTTCATCTCGGACGTGTTATAGCTTTTTCGAAATTTTTAATTGCCCCATAGAGAGAGAGATTTACCTATCATCTCTACTGGACATGAATGAATTAACGAGATTCGAATTAATATTCAGTGGATTAATGAAATTTCCATAATAAATTGATTATAAAATATTGTAACTGGAAAAACTTTCGTACTGCTCAAGCAGATTTTAAACCGAATGTACAGATAAAAATCGTGTAGGTGTGAGACCGGCCTTATAACTGAAAAACATTTATTTAATTAAAAATGGCATCTTCAAGATTTCCATTAACTTAAGTTGGTAAGTTTATATGGAAATTTAAATACAGAAAGTCGAATTTTCTATTGCCTTATATTAGGATTTTTTAATTATAAAAGTACTAATTAGAGTCAAAAATTAATTAAATATAATTAGAAATAGTATACCGCTGATGCTAAATGCGGAGACCTATTAACTTTTATATTCAGGTAATTTTTTCAACTTAAAACTGTAAATGAGAGTATTTTTTTGCTTTCGTTCCCGAAAAAATTGCGCCAATTCTTGATAGTGGCAATTTTTTTACATTTCAGCTCACTTTTACACCCAATTAGTTAGTTATGAATTGTTTCAGTTTTTACATTTTGAAAATTTTTGTAATTATTTTATTTTATAAATATATAAATTTATTCTGTTAAAATCACAATTAATTTGCTTTTAATCAATCGGAAAAATTAATAAATGTTTATTGGTTGAAGAAAATTGTTTAAGTACCCTTATACACTATGAATGCTATTGGTTGAATTGATAGGCTCTAAATTCAAGTGCCGATCCTGCATACTTTTGGACAACTTTTACATAACTCCTTTTAGAAGAAACATCATAGCAATATAGAGACATTTACTGCTTTCTAGCTCTGCGAAACATATAATTTATATTTTGATCGTTGAGGATCGATTACACAACCAAATGAGTTATTTTGCAAAGCAAATTAAATGATACAACCAGATAGTTTTGCACAACTCTGTATTTCGATATATTTTTTGCGGTCTCAAGAATATAACGAAAAGAAATTATTTTAAACACTTCAAAAATCAAAACCAACTAAAAAGTTGAAATTCTGTAGGAACTGAAGAAAGATTTAAGTGCCGGGACAGATCTAAGTTTAAACTTGCCATAATAAGTTTGAATGTTGGTATTACGTTGAAACTGAAATTACTATACTTAATTAACTAGCATAATTAATTTTGTATTTCTTTCGAAGAAAATAAGTTTTCAACAATTATAATGGATAACGATGGCAGTTGTGGTCAAGTTAACCCTCTAGTTCTATTAGCAGATCACACCACACAAGATCTTGCATTACAAGAAAGAGTCGATCGATCATCAAATCAAACCAATGAAATGCCTGTTCAAACTTTCAGGATGAATGATTTGATGCACGAAATTAACAAAAGTGAATCTGAGAAAGTTGTAGTGCCATCGACGATTATCCAATATTCCGGTGCAACCTGGGGAGCCGAATATCAAGAAGAACCTAATCTTCAACAAATAAGTGTTTCTTCTCTAGAGACTGATGAAAATGCGACATGGTGTTTGGGAAATCCTTCGTATCCGCCACATTTGGAACAAATAACACCTCAGAATGTTTTTAATTTTATCAGAAACATTGAAGAACCTCAAATAAGGTTTCCAGAATCTTTGCCTATTAAACCTGGTTATGAGTATGTTACTATCAAATCTTTAGATGAATTAGATAATATTATGAAAGAATCTACAGAAAGAAATTTGGAAGTTCTTGAAACACTTGGAGAACCTTCTGTCGAAGATGAAGAATGCAGACACAAATTTGAAGAGGCATGGAATGACCCCGAAATGTTCAATGAGTTTGTAAATTCGTACATCCATAATTTTACTGAATGGGGAAAAAAACAACTCCAAATTCCAAAAACTGAACTTCTTAAGACATTAGAATATCCATTTGTTGAACATAAACATAAAATGTATGAATTAGACCAACCTTTTGATCTTGGTATGAAAAAATATAGGTTGGGTGATTTTTCAAACGCAATTTTATACTTCGAAGAAGCTGTTAAACGATATCCCGATTCTAGTAACAACTGGTTATGGCTGTGGAATGCCTTACTTCGAGTTAATGACAGCTATAAGTTTTTTTGTGCCACACAGCAGCGTTTAGCATTGAAGCCTGATGATCCTAGCCTAAATTTTGTCATGGCACACGTATATCATTCGAATAATTGTCCGTATCAAGCATGTCAATTATTGGTTAATTGGTTAAAATATAGCAAAGATTTTTGTGACATAGTTCCACCAAATTTTACAATGGAAGATAAAAATACTAGCGAATTAGACGATGAGATACTACAGGCTGTCAGAAAAATGTTTATAAAAGCTGCCCAGAGGAATCCTACTCAGCCTAATAGTTATTTGCAGCATTCTTTGGGAATACTGTGGAAGTTATCTCGCGATTATGATAAAGCTGTCGATTGTCTAAGTCACGTTAACTTGCATCATTATAATCCCATATTAGCAGCTAAAGACTTTGATTTGGGAATGTATTTATTTTTAGCTAATAAACCTTACGAAGCAATTGAGGTTTTTGAGAAATTAGCAGCCAAAAGAAAGTCGAAGTTCGACGTATTTCTAGCATATAAAGCTCATATCCGAATAGGCTTTATCTATATGTATTTAAAAAATTTTAATAAAACCCTGGCTGCTTTCACCAATGCTTACAATCTAAGTTGTAAAGATAATGAAGAGATGGTGGACGCATGGATGTCTGTGTGTCATGATTTATTATGGAAACGTTAAAGGTTTCCACTGTTGGTAAAATTCGATAATTAATTATAAATTGGTACTTATTCTTTTTAAATAAATTATAATTTGTATGGATATCTTAATTTGGTTTTATTTTCAAATGGTTGACATGGTAAGGATTAGACATTCTGAGCTTTATTTCGCTTCTGTTCAGACAAATTACAAACAATTTTTAAAACGGTAAGGATTTAAATTAAATCGACGATTACATAGTTTCAATTTTGTTGCGAATTTTAAATTTTACTTGCATAGCAAATTGATGAAATATTTTTAAAAGTACGTATTAACTGGTAATATTGATTATAAATTTATTGCTGATCTGTTGATAGGCGCCTGTCTATGTTTATAATTAGTTTTGATGTTGCTATCAGTTCTACCCACACAATTTTGATATGCCTTTGAGGTTATAATTAAACTTGAAGAAATACTTTTAATTATTTATGTCAAGTTGTATGGAAAATCTTCTGTTTGGTCCTGAAGAGGAATAAAATCAAGCTAGAAACGTCCACGATAAATAAATAATTTATTATAGTTACACTGAAAATATTTTTTATAAAGTATAATTATATAAGTATAATTATGTATTATGGCATTTTTTCGTCGATACTTTAATAATACAAAGCTAATATTTGCAGAATAAAAACATTTTTGCCTTTTTGTCACTTAATATCCTTATCGATTCTTCCCTTTAATAATAATTATTAAAATGCAGGGTTCAGGCAGGTCGTCGAACTAATCTTTCAATTCAAGACCCTTAAAATTTTAAAATCGCGAATTCGTTAAATTGACTTGGTAGCCCATGTTAGCTGTTGGAGTTTTTGAAAGAATTTTATTGTTTATTTAAGCTACTCTAACGATTCAGTTAAGTAATTTGTAGAAAAACAAATATTTTATGAGAATTGAAGAAACAATAATTTTAAACAATATTATTTTTTCAATAAATAGACGAAACAAATCGAAAAGTTGTGTTTTGCACAGGTAGATCTTCTTTTCTATCCGCAAGTCAGTATGTTTGTTGGATAAATAACCATTATTATCAATATTTTTTGGTAAAACCCCGTAAGTGCATAATAAATAAATTTTATTTATCTAAGCGCAACAATTTATGGTTTGCGTTATTAAAATTTTACTAATCCTCCATAAATTACAAAATTACAAACACCTAAATAATGTAATTTTCAGTTGCATTTTTGGAATTATACTATGTATTGCCAACAAAGCGATGATTAAAACAGGAAATTTAAATTTTTCAAACATAATATGCTCAATTTTCTGCCAACTTTCATTTTTAGGTTTATATTTTGTAATCTCTTATTTTACTGGAAAAACATTTCAGTAAAGATGGGAGAGAAATAACAAGTTTTTCGGTTTCTTATTTTTCATAAACTGAGAATAAGGTTGTAATTTACATTTTAACGTGGAGCTCGCAAAATTTCACAGCTTTTCCTTTAAAATAGGCCGCATACAATTTTACCCTTCAACTAAGCTAAGCCAAGATTATAAGTGTTCACAAAAACTAAGTTAAAAAATAAATATTAATGTTTTTATTATTTTGTAATAAAAGTGTTGACGTGGATTACAATCTATTTTAAATTACGAAATTTCGCTGCGAAAGCAAATTTCGTTTGTTTTAAGTTTTTTTTTACCGTCCAGTGCAATTTGCGCTCTCAGAGTTTAATGAAGACACTTCAAAGCAATTTTACAAGAACTTTGTCACTCTCTTCATCATTATATGTTATTAGGCGGTAAAATTGCATTGTAAGCCAACGGAATCCCACCTTTGGGTTGTTTTTTCGAATTTATTGTGTTTTCATTATGTTCAATTTTTGCCACAATGAATTATATTTTACTTTTAAATATGCTTGTAACGTAAAATTTGATATGATATTTAAACTGCGATAACGCATTTTGTATTACTAAAACGTATTTTTTGCTAACCACACTATCAATCACTGTCATATGTAAGCCAGAAAGTAAGAAGGTGTATCTTAAGGGGTGGAAATAAGATGTAAACATCTCACAAAATGTTTTTGACAACTTTCTTCAGAAAATGGAGAAGGAATAACTCAGAGAATGTACCAATTCAAATACATTTTAACTTTCATATGTGACATAAACGATGAAGCATGCGATATTGCTTATCAATTGAAATTGACTTTTATATTGCAAAAAAATGTACAATAAAGTTTCGTATTTTTCAGGTGCCTTTATTGGTTCTCATACTCGAATTTTCAATCGTTAGTGTTGGAAACGCTGTGCATCCTGGTAAGTTTCAACTCCGTTTATTAAAATTTATTCCGTCATATGCAAATAATTGCAAGCCACGGGAACATTTTTAATTGAGCGAAAAAATGTGCTGCCATTTTAAAATTGCGTGTCTTCATTTGAAATCACTTAATTTATTGAAGGCTTTATTTATTCAAAAGATTGCAATCACATGACGAATTGGCTTGTTGAACTGCGAGTTTAGATAGTTCTCTATGCTGCTGCAAATCCCGTTATCTTACCACGAACGTGAGAAACGCTTTCCCAAAGGAACCCTCACTATGAAAACAAAAGAGATTCATAAATTCGGTTTTTAATAAAATTTGCACGATTGTAGAAAAAACGGCTACATATAGTTTTAGGTTTCAATATTGATATGTAATAAAGAATAAATAAAAAATTTGTTATAACATAAAAACTTATCACACCACAGTAAAATTTTATCGTCCTCGTAGATTACAAAATTAATCCCACGTTACGATTTGTTTCGATGTAGGATAGATACCTAGTGCCATCATCTAGATGGGCAAATGCAAATGCACCTTCCGAAAAATGGTTACCAATTTTTTTAGAAACCCCACACCATAAATTATTTTAATTTTATTTGATTTTAAAGTGGGTACGAGTTTGCTTATTCACTTGATGCTTTCATAGTAAAATACACCAACTAACCTTAGAATTGGCTTGATTTATATGTTCACATCAAGTGCGATCGCAACTTTTCATTCCATTTCCTGCATATATTACTAAAATTGGTGCTCTGAAAATTCTTGCTATTTTTCAACGTAACGTAATTTAACAATGTCGGCAAAATTGGGGCCACTAAAATTGGTTCTAATTATACTAACTAAATTTGCATGGAAGTATTTGCGGTTCATCAAAAATTTCTCGGTTTGGTTACAAGTTAATTAATCAAAAATTTTCTTTCATTTTCTAATTTGAATAGCTTAAAAATACGCTCGGTGTGTATTTTGTGACACCACATTTTTATTCGTTACACAATAATTATTTATTTAACGGAATGAAATGAAAATTTCATATAAAAACATATTTTTAATAATTATGAACTTGTGAAAATACGCGAAAACGAAAGTCGCGTGGAGACTTAGTTAATATAATTAGGGACACTGATTAAAATTATACATTTCAATGTCGTACTGCTTAATTCTCGTCATTATATTGCATTACCAATAATTGATAATAAACAGGTCAAGAAAACTTTCTCGTTAGGTTTATTTGTTTTAGGACTACATACATACTCGTACGTAATACACTAATAACGTAAATAAATTGTTATAAAAAAATATTTAAAAATTTGTTTATTATTATCTTCGACTAAAGTCTCATGATGTATTATTCGTACTCGCGGTTAATAACCTACTTTACCCTCTTATTATCTAATATATTATTAATTACCTTAAAATAAACATAGCTATTTATAATGAAGTACACTACTGAATAGTGTTTGAATTATAAAGTTTTTTTAACGAAAGTTTAATTTTACTTTATTCTGAATAATACTAGCTTTGTTCAAGTTATAGAAACCCTATCTGTATCTGTAGTAATTTTTATAATATAATTAGACAAACAAAAGCGGTATCTTCGAAGGTATCCATAATTGCCAAGTTTATCATAAAAGTTAACAATGTAATGAGTAGGAAGTCTTACACGTACGTTACTAATTAACCATTTCATAGTTCAGTTATTAGCTAAACTTTCCAAACTTAGTTTAGGGTATTTTAATTTGCCATACATCATTTTACGAAATGAAAAAATATTTGTTGATAATAAAAAATTAATAACTTCAATAATTCTCCGTAAATTACCTTTCACCTGGGGCGGCGGTTAAGTTTACGTTAGCTTTCTTTCAAATTTTTCTTCGAGATATCTCTTTCTGGCCCCACATAATACGAGAACCACATCACCATATTAAAAAAATATGCAAACACTCCTAACGTTTTAACATAAATCAGGGCTTTAGAGCAATTTTGTGTTCCAGCAATGCCGTCAGGTACACAGAAATCAAATTACTAGATAAGAGGATTCCTAAACAGAGGCGGAATAGTGGAACCGTGCAAAATATTTTAACAGAGCCTTGCATTACTATGTCCTTTTCTAATTATCCAACTGTTACATAAAATAAATTTATAGTGAAAATTTATTTTTTATTAAGGAAAATTTAGCATTAACTACGTCGAATATAAGATATCAGCGAGATATCACACGAGCGATTAATAAGCAGTTTAAGCTCTAGCTATACAATCTACTATTAAGTTGACAATGCAACAATGACAACAACGACAGGTCCAGTTTTTCAATTGTGATTTAACCCAGGTTCGGAATTTGGGTTAACCCAGGATTGAAAAACTGGGCCTTAATATAGTTTTATTAATTTTATCTTGCGAAAAAGTAGATTGCTTCTATTTAACCTATTTTTTGTATCACTTCGTGCTAATTAAAATTTTATTGCACAGTTTGTTTTCTCCTAATTGACATTGTGAATGCTTGTTTTTATGGAATTTTTATGTTCAAAAATATAGTAGTTCTACCTTGTTAGTTATAGTCTATTCTGTATTTGTACTTAATTAATGTTTTATTTGCACTATTGAATGTAAAGCATACCAATTTAAAACTTTTAATGAAAAAAAATAATAAATTAGTTAAAAAAACACAAAATTACAACCCTTTCCCCACGGATTAACAAAATCCAACATAACAATTATATCTGACGCAACGACCAGAAGAATATTTCGTTATTTTAGTTACAGTAATTTATTATCACATTAGTATTTTTACATTAATTTTGTTGTTTTGTATAGGTAATTAATTAATATATACACGAAATAAATTAACTTTAAGTGGAGATTATTAACGCGATTCTTACTTAGTCTTCAATGTAATGTTTGTTAAATTAAAACTCATCGATACAGCTCAGCATGAAGTTTGAATTTAGAAACTTTAATAATAGAATTTCTTGCTTGATATTATCCTTAACTACCTCTACGGATTTGATAAATGTGTGTAGTTGCGATTTTTGAAAATAAATATGTTTTGTATGCACAAAATTCAAGTTTCCTTCAAAGTGAAACTTGAACCTTATTTATAGTTAATTTTAGACAGTTTTGTGATTTTTTTTAAATAAAAACTGAAAATGAAAAGTACATAAACTGTTTTGTGCCTGTGCAATCCCAGATCCTGACTGTACGGCGTCCAGTATGGCAATCGTGTTTCACAGCGTCTTGTACAAAACAACTTTTACGATCCAGCAGTATTTATTTTGTAATTTTCAATTTCATTAGTGGGAAAACCTTTAGACAGCAGTCTGTTAAACATAACATTACCTATATGATTTTTTGTAAAAGAAGATCGTAACATTATTTGCTTTCTAGACATTTAATTTAAAAAACATTGTTATTGTAATAATTTTCTGAGTCACTTACAGTTTTGCAAGTATAATTTTTGCTTTTAGATAAAACCTAGAACTTTTTTTTGGGGGAGGGTGTCTGTAACTTTCAATTTTCAAGTTTGTTAAACTTTGTAGAGTTAAATTTGCTGATCTTTCACTTATCCCGGTTGCTCGCAAGTTCTTCCACTACATTAAACAAAAATTAATCAATTTTTAAGCATTGAAATTAATAATATAGTGTGGAAGATGTTCTTTTAGCAAATCTTTACATAAAATGTTAAAGATACATAATGATTGCAAGAAGAAATTTGATTTAATTTTGTTTGTGTAACTAATTATACGTGAGTGCTTAAGTTGGAAAATTTTACATAAAGAAGTTGTCGTTTTTCGAAACAAGAGTTTAATCGTTTAATTTGTTCAAGTATTTAGTTCACGTAAGCTTTCGATATAAGTTTTAAGAAGTATTGCTAGACAGTAGACAGAAAAATAAAATATGAAATTACGTTTTCATCTTTATTGTAAACCGAAAAGCTTCATTAGTGTAAAGAGCTCGACGTTATTTCTTATTATGCAAGTTTTGCATTATATAAACTGAAGTTTTACATCAAACCTACAGAATTGTTCATGACAATTTACCATACACAAACTACACAGATATAAATTTTGTCCGTATGCTAGTTCACGTCATGTGCAAAGTTGCTCGTATCATGGATAAGTTTATTATAAATTACACGATCCGGACATTATTTCGTAATTAACCATGAGGAATAATGCCGAAATAAAAATATTTCATGTCAGATAAATAACTGCAAGTTCAATCATTTTTTACATTTTCAGAACACTCTCGGTCAATTTGTTTTGTGTAGTACAAAACACACAAAAATACTCAAGTTGTGCGTTTTGTAACTACTACATTTAGCTGTCACTCAACAAATCCGAACACCATATTTTTGAAGTTCTCCAGAATAACAACATAAAGGAAACAAAACAAAAATTTTTTTAAATAAAACTTTCCTCCAAGTTCGGTTTTAATAAAATTTATTATACGGCCTTTAGGCGATGTTCATTTATAAAACTTACATAAAGGAAAAGTTTAAAATAACCTTAATTTCGCTTCTACATTATATATAACGAATGTATGTAGACATGTAAAGCACCTTTCCTGAAAAATGAAAAGCGAGAGGTTACCTTTTCAGACCATGCAATAAACGTCATTATGCGAAGCGTATACGTCTTTCAATATAAGAAGTATGTTATTAAAATTAACTTTGTTAAACTTTAGATATACGAGATTTACATGAAAAACTTAAATAAATTAAGCTCTCGGAAAATTTACTTTCTTCATCGGATTAGTTTTGCAATAACAAAAATCAAATGTTTACGCAACACGCCAATTAACTTTTAGAAAACAAAGAAATAAATTACTTGGTTATTTCTTCTTGATAAAACTTATTCTCTGTAAATGCCAATAAAAGCAATGATTAAAAGAAAATGGTTCTCGAGATAAATAACCTTAAATTGGAATTTAACTTACTTGAACACTGAAAAATTTTAATAATGGCATTGATTTGAATATCAGTCAGATTTTACGATCCGGTTTTCAATTTTTTTACTCTAGTGAACACTAAATTAACAATTATTAGTGTTTGCAAATATTAATGAGGGAGAAAGATAATAATAATAATAATAATTCAATTTGGGTGATTCGATAAAATATATTATGGTACCTATGGAGCAGTTTTAGCAAGATATAATATTTTAAATGTCACAAAAGCTCACAAATTATTTATATGTTACACCATTGGGAACACTAGCAAATCAAGAATAATATTTTTTGGCATCCTAAAGTTTTTACGTAACCCGGGTACTACCGCAATTTTATTTTCGCAGTATTTTTGCTTTAGTAATTGGTTATCTGGAGCTTTTCGTGGATATTGAAAGCATTTTAACGATCGAGATAAGATATGAGCACAGCTGACGCTTTAAATCCGCAAAAACAACCCCTTAGTAAGACATGCTCGAACACTTTTACTGTTTTTGCTGATACGAAAACTAATTCGAAACTATCGTTTTTGAAACTATAAAAAGGCAGTGTAAAAACCACACAAGTAATAACATTAGCATGGAAACGAGTCTTTAGCAATTACTCCGACAATAAAAATATTTTCAAAAACTTTTATACTACCGCTATTTTTTTCCAATTTTTAAACTAAATTAGCTGATTTTCTATTTTTGTTTGTAAATATTTGAATGGCAAATGGCCACAATGCAAATACTGAAACCATGTTTATATTTTCACAAAATTTATAATAGAATTATTTCATTGATTTCAAACAAAACGAAAACCATAAAATTAATTTAATCGTATATTTTCGACACCGAATGAAAATATTGACGGAAATGCAGTACCGTAACGATAGCTTTTGTTGACTTCGGTATGAATTCCCCATTTCGCCCCTTATTATTTTAATACTTTTTATATTCTGTTTAATTTTGTTAAACATTATATTGTGATAACAGTTCACGTAGGATGACTAGAGTCGTTGGCATTGGGACGATTTTAAATTGATATCCGTTTGGGCTTAACGATCTCTCTTTTCTCTAACAGATGATAATTATATCAATCTGGCCGTATAACATTCGACAGGTTACAAAACGAGAAGTTACAAACTTAATGATATAGGGGTACATTGTGACTCACCGCAAGACATTTAAATTGATATCGGTTTTAATGGGCCAACTCGTAGTACGTCGGGACAGTCATATCAATTTTGTCATAATAAGCTTGTTATAAAATTTATACAAGCCGTTAGTCAATTTTCAATCAAATCTATATTCGATTGGCGCAAACCTAAAACATCATCATAAAAGGTCTTCGAAGCGTTAAATCTTCAAGTTTAATTTTCCCTAGTTAAATTGTAACGTTCGATCTTGCATGCAGATGAACTCACCTGACTGTAACAACATTTTAGTTTTAAAAAATTTTATACCTAAATATTAGGCCAGGAAATCGAATTAGGTAGTCAGCTTTCAATTATTATTCTCGTAAAATGCTTAGCCGACACCTTTTAAAAAATTTTAACACACTTTAACATCTAAAAGCTAAAAATGTTATTGACACATTTACAAACTAATTGATTTTTTAAGCTAATTTAATATTGGAACTTTTTTGTTAGTGTATAACGCTTTTTCGTTTCTTTGCTGATCTTCATCAACTTAATTAGACTTCAATCTCCCGAAGGAAAATTTGTACGTCGATTTCGCTGCATTTTTTCTCGAGCTACGAGCTTAAAACATTAAATTTTTTTACAAATAAGCCAAAGATACTATGTAAAAAATACTTCGACTTTCCTGCGTTTCATAGAATTTACTGCAATTTTTTTCTTGTGTTTTATAAAAATATCGATCGCAGTGAATGGGGCGAGAAAAACCTTATTATGTTAAAGAGTTTGTTTGATGTTTTTCTTTTAAATTTTCTTTCTAAACTTTTTTGTGTGTTCATCTTGGCGCACAATTTTAGTTGTACAAGTATCTAACAAAAATTTTCAAGGGTAATATTATTACGGACAAGTGGAATAAGTGTAAACTCAAAAAAGTAGCTTATAAATCTGCGAGAAATTTTAAATTTGAATTTTATTAGGAAATCTAGCACTGCACTTTCAAGATAAACTTCATATGAAGCATTTAGTCTTATTTTGTACTTGGGATACTTTAATTAAATACAAGGTTGCATTTGGAACAAAATTTCACCATTAATTTAATGACTATAATTGTTTAAACGTTGTTAAGTTAATGATGCCTGCATGTTAAGTGACTCAAATTGCATTAATTGTTATTATCTTGTTCTATAAGTTTCGAACCAAGTCTCAAATTACATTTGCTATATAAGGTAAAGCAATATGTAACCCCCGAAAGAAGCTGTTAATTTAAGCTGAAAAGATGAAAGTTACAGTAGAGTGCTGCTTTAAAATTATTCAGAAGATTATTTATTAATTTTACTTGATATCGCAATGTATTTAATTTTTTTGAAAAATTACCTTAACTAGGAGGAATTTTTTTTTAATTAAGAAATTTTTAACTCGAATACTACACGCGAAAAATTTACAACCGAGAGATTATCGATTGAAAACATCGATCTTCGTGAGGAAGAACTAGATCATTAGAAGCCGAAGGGTTTCAAAGTAAGGTAATGGGGTAATTTTGAAATACTAAATTTAAAATTCAAAACATTGTTTCCACGTAAATTTCAACTTGCAAACGTACTTGATTTTAAACTTTTCAAAAAATTGCCAACAGCGCTATTCTACCGTGGTTTTCGAATGTATACTAATAGCCTGCAGCCGTCGACGTTGTTTAAATCTTTCTATATAAAATTTTGTAGCAGTCGTCCCGTTTGAAATCGTAAGATAACAACAACCAACTTCTGCTTGGTGCATTTTATTGAGCGAAAATTTGCTACTACTTGGAAATTCTGTAAGGTAGTCCAAGTATGAAAAGTGTGAAATTGCCCAATACTATTGGTTTTTCAAAGTTCTTTCACTGTTAATATTTCAAAAATATAATAACAGTAAATATTTCATTAATAAATTTCATTAATTTAAATTTTAATTTACTTTTTAAATTTTTCAATAGTTGCATGAAGCGTATAATTTAGTTTCAGTGAAAAGTTGGCGAAACAAATAAAGTAGTTTCGGAATTATATAACAGGAAACAAGCTTTTAGATAACAGGCGCGTTAACTGAAATTTTAAAATGTTGAGAGCGTTGGTCAGTTTTTAATTTACTTTTAAAAGCCAACACATGGAAAATGCATTAAGCAACTTTTATTCTAATACAAGGAAGTTAGTTACGGCGAGAAGTGTTGGAGCTTTTATATCGAAATTTTTAAACTGATCGCTTAAATTCTAAAATCTTTTGAAGGTAAAAGTGTTTTCTAGTTCAGTGAACTAACCGACCAACTGTGGTATATGACAAAATAACTTTTTTAAATCTACTTCAATTTTAGGATTGTAGTAAAACTTTGAACGAAAAAATGAAATAGATTTCAACTTGGTAAACTTGCAAATTTAGATAAACCCCAATGTGCAAAATAGACGAGACTCTTATGCATTTCTTTCCTATAAAAGACATTGAAGTCGTAAAAGTTTTTAAATTCTTACCAATATTTGCGAATTTAAAGTAGAAACTAAATAATATGGAAGCACTTGAAAAGTTAAAACTAGCTTTTCCAACTCGCATCGTTGGAGACGAATAAAAATTGAAAACGCATTAGGAAAATGGACAATTAATGGAAAATACAATTTCATTTAATTAGCGAAAGGTTCCGTTCGTACGACATTTCGGTAGTAAATACTAATAAGTTTTTCCGATTAACTTAAAAACTCGCAAAGAATAAAAACTAATTATCAAAGTTAACTTTTCTAATTACAGTTAATGTATATAAAATTATTAACTTTAATAGTTATAATTAAAATTTTAATTTTGTTGGTTATCACATCATAACCTTCATAAAATTTACTGTGAATAGCCCGAAAAGAAACGATATTGGGAAAGTTGGTTTAAGCTTTTAAGCTTCAGATAGAGCACGGGATTAAGAAGGTTTTTGCAGCATCTGTAGTTCAACTGGACCAACGAACGGTCGCAGGTGTTGAACTTCTTGATGGTTAGTAATTTGGACAAAACGATTGGGGAATACTTATGCTGCAATTAGCTAAGCATTACAATGGAGAACATTTTTGCTCGACTCCTAAAACTTAAACGCAATCGAGGAAGGATGTCAATTACTTAATTTACTACTTAAGAGAAGATTAAATGAAATACGTGTGCAGAAAAACAACAATAAAAAATTTTGGATTTCGATCACGTAAAAATTTACGGCGGCGTCCACAAGTCAAAATATTTCTGGAAGCTAAAATCTAATTTTTTTTAATTTCCCAGAATCCCCACAAGTAATTTCGAATTAAATTTGTGGCGAACACGCATTTGGGATCGGTAACCGTTTGTGGAAATTTAATTTGAACCTCTGTACACTAAAAAAAACTAATTGGAAGGAAGTAAAATAGAAAATTAAAAGTAGAAGACTTTTTGATGTACAAAAGGTAATTTGAGTACTACTAATTATTAAAGTTTGTTATTTATTTGCAATTAATTGCGCAACAGTAACTCGATTTTCAAAATTTAATTAATTGGCGAACCCTTTACGTTTATAAATAACAACCTACTAACTTTTCGGTCAGTTTATTTAATTAATGATGCCATCATAAATTAGCTCGTGGTGCATTATATTTTATTTTTTTTTATTGACAGACTTTTAGTTTTTCGAGTTGTAATAGTAGTAGTAGTAGTAGTAGTAAATTGAAGTTCGCAAATTGAGTTTTCTTTTATGCTCTCTCGCTTCGCATATATGAAAATAATACACAGCACAATTTTTATTGCTCCACAAAGTTGCACGAGAGGCATGATTTTTACAAGCTAAAGCTGAAATACCAGCAGGTAAGCTGCTTATATGAAATACACCGAACGATATTATCTATATTTAATGAATAGAAGAGAAGCAATTGCGAATTAGAGTGAGATTGGTTTCTACAAGCGTATCTCTACAGCTTGAGTAATGATCACGAAATTAGACGAAAAACTTATATCGATAAAATGTCAAAAAAGTCATTTTTTCACCCTCAAATAAGATATATTACATTGTTTTGTTTAAGTTAAGTAACTAAAAAGTTTAAGACATTTTACCATTATAAAATGTTTAGGGACTTGCTTATGATTTATAATTTTTAAACTTTCAAGACGAAAAACTTTCCAACTTTTTATTGAAAATTTAAAATTTATGCACGTTTCGGGCACCAATCTTCCGTTTGTTTTCATCCTCCACAATCCACACCATCGACTATTGCACACTCAGTGCAAGAACGGATCAAATTTTGATCCGAAACATTTATAAAGAGCAGAATAAAAAATTTTGCAAACAAGCTTTGTATAGGATTACAAAAGATTGCTGTTGAATCTTTCTCAATATTGATAGACAATTCAGGTATCGGTAGTTAAAACAATCAAAGTATTTTTTATGAAAGCTCTAAAAATCTATGTTGTGTTATTTAACATCATACAAAACTACTGTAGTTTTTCATTTGAATGTAAATAAATTAACTATTAGAACCTGTAGTAACTTGCAGGAAAGCAAAAGGTTGCCAAGCTTATGTCAAAATTTATAATAAGAATGTAACCGGCTAGGCTTGCATGTAATAAATTTCTATTCATAAACAGATATGAAAAATATATTTTAGTTTAGCAACCTATAACCGCATAACTAAGGTTAAACACAAGGATAATAGATTATCCTCTGTACTTCGTAACATATACATGCTTGTAGGATCAGTACTTAAATTATGGAAAAAAAAAACTACTAGAACCTACATTTTTACAAAATTTTGCCTTAAAGCAAATGTTCTTCACATCATAATTTTCGAGAAAAGTTCTCGAGCTTTCAACGCGAGTTATTAAGTTTCAAAAATTTTCTAAACAATTTTTTTTTTAATACTTATCGTTTGCCTGGTAAAATTCCGAAATCCTTAAGGCAGGATTCTACTTTGGAAGCTCAAAAAAGTAACAATTTTTGTGAATTTTTTATGAGAATATTAATAAAGATATGGAAATGGGTTTCGTCAGGCTTTAAAAATACACTTTTGAAATACTTAAAAAAAAAATTTTTTTATATTATTTAAAAATAATATTATTTAAATATCATGCCTCGATTAGCAGGGTGGGGCTGCGCTGGTGTTAAAATCTTGAAATTAGGTAATCTAAAAAAACATCAAAAGCTTTTGGTTCTAGTGGCGTATTTAGAGGGGGACAAAGGGGCAATTGCCCCCCCCCCCCAAGGATGACTCGGATTGTACCCCTAAAGCCCCCCCTGATCAAAATAAATGTTTACCACTAAGATTTAAAATTTCAATAACTTTAAATTATTTTTATTTATTTGTTTATTTATTTATTTATTTACTAGCTGGAAAGCCTGTCCGCGGACGAGCAGCTAGATGGTGGATCTCATTTTTAGCGGTATAATATTTAAACATTTAATTTCGTACTAGATTTCGTACTAAACTTGACGTGCCGTGAGGCAATTAAAATTCTTTTTTTATAATATAAAAATAATAAGTTTCTCAAATTTTCCTTAGCCGAACGTTTTAATTTCCCTCACTTTTGCTCAAAAACAAAAAATTCCCAGCTTTTTCCGACGCATTCTCCAAGCATTCTAAAAGAGTGGAAATTCTGAGATATGTACTGGAGGGTGTTCCACACCCCCCAGACCCCCCGGTTTACAATTTGACTTTATTGTTTTACAAAATGAACCCAAAATAAAAATTTTAAGTAAATTTGTGGTATGTGGTAGATAGATAAATTCAAATAAAAAATTCAAAAAATCAAAAAATACATAATTATCACATAACAGGTCTGGATTAAAAATATTTGAAAATATGAAAATATATCCGTTAAATAAGGGCTTTTATATCGTATTATGATTTTTTTCATATTTTCAAATATTTTTAATCCAGACCTGTTATGTGATAATTATGTCGTTTTTGATTTTTTGAATTTTTTATTTGAATTTATCTATAAATACACACCACATACCACAAATTTACTTAAAATTTTTATTTTGGGTTCATTTTCTAAAACAATAAAGTCAAATTGTAAACCGGGGGGTCTGGGGGGTGTGGAACACCCTCCAGTACATATCTCAGGATTTCCACTCTTTTAGAATACTTGGAGAAGATAGTAAATGTTTTTTTTGATTTTTTGAATTTTTGATTTTCTACATACTGTATTATTCTTAACTTTATTTAAATTTATTTAAATTTTTATATTATTTTTATAGTTACCTTTCAAAATAACACAGAAAGTCGCTGCTAAACTCTGTGAGCAGTAAGGTGATTAAATAAATATGTTTTCCAAGTTTTATTTTTTTTTAGCCGAAGGTTACTTCCCTCATTTTTGCTTAAATATTCAAATTTCCCGGTTTGGATTAATAGTGGACAAATATTTTTAGTCCTAATCTTAGTTTAATATATTTTTTGGTTGGTAAAAAAAATCGATCAACCAGAGTGTTCTTTTTTTTCACCAAAAAATGACAGGTTGTAGCAGGAGCAGCGGAAACGTGTTGGGATTTTATGTAGGTATTAGGATTAGTTACAACTGAAGCGCATGAATGGATTAACGAGAACGAGAAAGTAATAAAATGGCGATAAAAAAATGAAAAAACAGAACAATTGTAATTTTTTTTTATAAAAATTATAGTTAAAATTAAAATGTTAAGATAATTTTAGTTCAGGCGGTTGCTAATGTTATATGGAACCTGAAACTTCTGATTAATTTTGTTTTAGTAGATGGCCTATTTTCAGAATTTTATTACTAGCGCTACTAATCGAGGCATAAGATTTAAATATTATTTCTGTATATTAAAAATGCATAAAAATATGAAAACTTTCTTAAACTATATATCAATATCTTTATAAATAATCTCATAAAAAATTAACAAAAATTTTGATCCTGCCTTAATATACCTAATTAATTAAGATTATTTTATGAATGTGTTATTATAATCATTTTGTGAATGATTATAATAATAATAAAAAAGCTAAAAATTAGTCAAAATTGTGTGCCGCACATAAATCTCAATCTCGTCTTTTTTCAATTTTAACAAAATCTTTTGAAATTTGGCTACTACAGAAACTACACATTTTAAGGAAAAATATTACTCAAAGTCAAACATTTCTACGATTAAGTGGCTCCTTTAAGCTCCAAAATTACAAGAATTTGGAACCATCAAATTAGCTAAGTATGTTATTATTTTTCTGAAATGTTAATAAAAATAAAGTACTGTTGGGCCGGCAAGTAGTTGTTCTAGTGCCGTAATTAATCCAATATTTATAAAAACGAACAGTTCAAGTTCTTCGGAATAATATGAAGTTTAGTGTTGGAAAAACACGTCTAACTTCAGATATCTACATATACGTATTGCTATCAGACTTTGTACTTACTTTACAATGTTTTTTTTATTATTTTTAAATCACAGATGAAATAAAATTCTACTACTTGGCATAAGATATTCAAAAAGAAATTCACCGATGAAAGCGATTGCATCTTGAGATCTGCATTCACAATCTCGCAATAATTTAGTGTTAAAATATTTTTACTACTTTAATTTAATAGCGATTTTAATTGAAACGCGTTGACATGAATAATCATGTATTACAGTCGTTTCGTTACACACAGAGAAAAAAACGATCCTCGCAATAATTTTGAAGTAAATATTACATCACTTATAGTAAAATTTACTTTAAAATTGGTGTGAGGCTGATGTGAACTTTAATTATAGTAAAAATTACTTCAAAACACCAAAATTTTATCTCTGTGTAGATATTAAATAATGCAAATTTTAGTCCTAAATTTTGAAGTCGAACACTGCCAGTCCGCCCTTGCCTTGAAACCACATCAATTTCAATAACCTGGTTCTTAACGATTAAAATTTCTTCTATTTATTGGAAAACATTAAACTCTTGTTTCTTTTAGTACCTTCCACCATTCGTGCACGTTTATCGCTTGCATTTAAATTTTAAAATCGACTCGTGCAAGATATTATTATACTGTAAATAACAAAATAAGAATTTTCTTTATCAAAAGAACAAAATGCACCTGAGGGTTAAGTCGATATTTGAACCTGTTTCATATAAAATATGGTAGACTTAAACAAAGTAGTATAATATTTGCAATAAGAAATATTTATGAGTTTTGTAATATCACACGAGTGATAAAAATTACTTAATAACGCTTTTGATTAAAATCCAACACCTGCGATACCTGCATTTGCATAACTTTATTAACACAAAATTTTATGTTTAAAGTGGAAATTGTTTATAGCAGCGTCTGCACTTTACGTTATTGAGAAACGTTTCTTTTTAATTTGCTTTAGGAAAAGTGTGACAATTTTTTTAAATGAAAAGTAGATAAAAGAAACGAAGATTAAAAGCTTAACGAATTAGAGTAACTAAAATCAATTGGTTTTTTTCAGGTTGCCACTGTCTCGTGTTTTCTTCAACTTACGGTAAAGAAAAAGGTACATTTAAAAGTCCAGATTTTCCGAAACCTTATCCGACCGACTTGGATTGCTTACTTTATACGTTTATTGGAAGTCAGGACCAAATCGTTGAAATTAATTTTTTAAATTTCAACATCAGAAAGACACATTTAGAGTGAGTAATTTTTTATATTTCGCATGCTAAATTTAGTGATTTATTTGACTCGAACATGAACATGCACTCAATTTTATAATTAACACGTTGATTTATATTAAAAATACCATAATAGAGTATCGAGTTCAAATCAAAACAACGAAACCCATTTACATCCGCGAGAACGTTTTTGTGGGTTGAGGGTTATTAGAAACCCGAATTAGTCCAAGCATTTCCACCATAATTTTTCCGACATATAAAAGTTCAAAAGGTGCTTTGCGCAATACTTTGTATCTTACGACGAAAATTTTGCCAAATCTGCATAGTAAATCTACTCCGGTTCAAATTTTATACATAGCTTTAGAATGGCATCATAAACAAAGCGATAAACGTTCTTCATCATTTTAGAATGTGCTAAAAGCGTCACATTTGGAAGATGAGGTCTAAAATTTTTGTCTGAAAATATTACCTTGTTTGTGGGCGATTTCAAAATACAAATTACATGACTAACTGGTATAAAGCATTGTGTTGACGCACCCTTTAACCACCAAGTACGGTGTCTATTTCAGGTGAAAAACTTGAACTAGAAAATTAATTCTAGTTGCTTTGAGCATCCGCAGAACTTTTTTGAATCTTCAGACTTCCAACGCAACGCTAATCACCATATAATCGCAAATCCGAACGGTAACATCGCCAGCAATAGCTATTTTAACTTGAATCTGGGTAAAAGATCCAATCAATACAAATGTAAGCAATTAACTGATGGAACTCGGCTTTGTGTTCCGATTTAATATTAAAAATGTCAAAACTAATTTATTTTCAATTAATTTGTTACACTAATTTCCATGTAATTTTCACCCAGAAACACTACAATGTTCAGGTAATGATTAATAGTCTTCGAATGCTTTGTCAGTTGACATTTACTTGTCTTGTTTTAGCTTAAAGGGTTATTTAGATTAGATAACTGAAATTAAACATATTTTAATTAAATTTTGGTCAAATTAATTAAATTTTTGTTAATTGCAATAAATTTACGTGTCATTGGGTTGTTTTTATAAACTTTATCCTTTAGCAATTACTCTACTTTATATGTTACATTTGGAACGTAATTTTGAGTAGCGATGAAAATAAAAAATCATTTTGGTATGTAAAGAATCCTTAAATTATAAAATATGTCGGTTAAAATTTAAAAATGCATGGCGTTTTCTGCACTAATGGAACTTACACGATTACAAAGTTAAAACATTCTAGCTCCAGGATAAAATTTGTATTTTTCCATTTGGTCAGTGGCGTTTATACCACAATGAAAGGCAAAATATTTACATCATCTGACATATTATTACATGAATAGTCTTTAGAATTGATGTCGAACTGTAGGTACCCTGCTTGATTTTATGGTCCCCCCCCTCTTGTTGACTATTTGGAAATATTTTTGACCTTGAAATTTATCCACCACTAGATTTACATATTTCGGGTTCGCAAAGCTTAATTTAATCTGAATCAAATTTGAATAACGATCGAATAAAATGGAATAATGTACGTATCACTATAGCTTTATTAACCATCAGTAGATCAACAAAAATTCTTCAATTAACAAAACATTAAATTTGTTTTCATTGTTTACGAAATCGCAAAGAAAAACAACAGTTGCGCTATAAGTTCCCAAGTTATGAATAAAAACAGTTTGTATCTTAGGACATTATTGAATAAATAAAGATGTTTGTGGGTATAAATAAATTTTTATAGACTTAAAAAGTAAGATATATAAAAAATAAAAAAGTTATAAACTTAATTTAAAGCATTTTATACCCTCTTGTCGGCATAAGTACCAAACGCTGAAGTGGACAATTGTCCAATGGACCAACGACTTTCAAAAATACTAAAAGTAAAATTCATAATATATAAATCACTCAAATGTGATTATACTCTCCCGTAATAGACATTTTGTAGAAACTTTTATTAATCTTTTATTTTAAATCGAGATGAACAATACTATACTTCATCGTTGCTAATTAAACCGCGGTTGAGGTTGTACTCCAATAATAATTACAAAGTTAGTAATGGTGAGCGCTTAATTTAATAATTCAAGTTAGAAAAAAGAACTTTCAAACAAGAAAGTTGTAGAAAGGTAGTTAAAGTTTATGATTTATTTTTAATTCTTCAGAGAATCATATCTTCTATGCATGGCTTTTCTTAAATCTTTTGCTCCAGGTACGATCGGTGGTGTGCTATTATTATTTCATCAAAGAACTATGTACCAGTTTTGTTTTGTTTTTTAATTTTATAGAAAATAAAATTTTAATATTGATTTAGATGCGCCTACAGCCCCTGTATTGTGTTAAATGTTTAGCTGGGAAAGAAACATTCCTTTACTTTTAATATTTTATCAAAACAGAAAAACAATGAAAAGTTAGTTTAAAATACATTAAAACGTAAACTGATATATTTTTGCTATTACTTCTCCAATTGTATCCTCGTAGATTGCACGAAGCAACTGAATTTTGTCTATTTAGAGCCATGGTACGAGATCGGACGTACTTTGAAAACAATCGTAGGATTTTAAATTATGCAGGGCTATAGATCAGTATAATGGAAAACTAAAACGTTAATCGACGTCAGTAATCACAAATAAATGTAATAAAATAGTCATAGTTTGCATACTTTATAATAATTGCATAATCAGGATTCTCGACAAAAACATAATAAATGAAATAATAATAATGCAAGTTACGTTTGCTGAATTAAACTCGTCAGATCTTTCTATGAAGAGGAAAGTGTAATGAAATAAATTACATACACCTGAAGGGAATAACTGGCAACGAAAAGTTTGATTATGAAAATAACGAAGTTAGTAAAAGTTTTTATAGAAAACTACTTAAAAAATTTTTTTACTACTTACATCATTAAACTTTTTTAGATATTTATTCTTTTCTGATAATACTAAGTACCGGGTTCGACTCTAGGTAAAGTAAGAACTTTACTTCTAATCGTCTTCTCTCTGGCATGCAACTGATTTATAAATTTTCCTTTGTACTATAACCGGGCTGTCTTCGGGTTATGTAATACCCCCCAATTAAGTAGCTCTTTAGTTTTGACGCTCGAATAAAGAGCTTATAGTGCACTGGAGGGTATTCCATACCCCCCAGACCATCAGGACTTAAAACTATGTTTTGTGTTTTTAATATGAGCTGAACTAAATGAATTTTAACAGAGAATATGTACATAATAACGATATATATATTTATAGCACATAATACCATTTAGGTGTCTTGTTATACCAGGTTTATATCCAATTCGCTATAAAACTTCTAAAATTTGTTAAACTTTTATTTGGCTTAGCAGAGCTTAAGCTTTTATTGTGAAACCAGCTTGCAAGTTTTCAATTGTACAATAAATAATTTTTTTATATTATTTTTACTCAAAATTTTTGAAAAATAAATGAATATCCTAATTTTTCCCCAAAGTCTCCTTTTATTCTCGATCTCATTTCTTTCAGGATTTTTCACCTGAACCACAGAGAATATATTAATAAATAAAACTCTAGTTGCTATAGCATTTTGATCGCTTTTGTAGTCCATTTGTGAACAAAAAAGAATTTGTACCTAGCAATTTACAGTAGTATAATATTAACTTTAGAAATACTAATATAGCCAGAACCATAGAAAAGCGATTTATTGCATTCTATTAATAATTATTTAAAATTTTTAATGTACTGCTGACCTGCTTTCGTATCAAACAACTAAGGGTAGTAGTATCATGAGCTGGGCTTTATAACCACTTTGAGCTTCTTTTTTAAAGATAAAAGACTTTTTATTATATTAAAATTATTCACATCCAACAACCCTTAACTTAATAAATAAGTAAACCTTAAATAACGCTACTGTGTTAGATAAACATAAATTAGAGATATACATATGCTCAAACTTTTGGCAATTGAACTTCTGACCTCGGGATCGTTATATCAAAATCACTTTTTGACGTTTTCAAGACTTTTCAAAAAAATATTAATTTAGTATCGATAAAAACATGAGCGCACAAAACCTCTCCCGGTGAAACACCAAATTTGAAGTTATTGCATTTTATTATGTTACCTCATAATTTCAATTTGGAATTAAATGGTTTTTACTGAGAAGAGCAATCCGCATTTAGCGGTTAATGATGTAATACCGAGCGTTGCATTGAATATACCTTTAATATGAATTAGCAAGTGCTCAGCGAAAATTGAAATACTTAATTATAAATTTTCAATTTGGAATTAATTTTGTGTTGTAAGAGGAAGTATACTTTGCTGCTTAGAAACTCACAAGTAAACATCATAGAACGTGCTATGGTAATCCGTAATAAATTGCACTTGTTTCAAATTAATAAAGTTGTACGCTACAAAATTGTCATAGATTTTTTAAACGTCCGGCTTTTTTGGTTTAATCCCACGTGGTGAAAGATAAAATTTTTGCAATAGTCATATATTTCCTCCAAAAACGTCGATTTCAGATTGGCAGTAAATTTCTCAACGGTACATTTTGCAGTCAATAGGCAATATTTCTTGCTCAACAAAATAATTGTCACAAATGTGGTTTGATGGTGTAAAAACGAATGCGAGTTTGATAAAAAGCACGCTTTAACAAGTTGATGGTGTTTATAGCACGAAGAGTGATTTTATGTATTCCAAACGAAAGATTTAGATTTTTTTTGAAAATTATTGTCCCCGGGACGTATGCAACTCGAATAACTTTCATATAGAAGCTTCCGTTACGTAGAAATTATTTTAAATGTTGACAGAAAGTTTCCATGGGTGAGCTTACTGAAAGCTTTTTGTTTAATTTAAATTTAATTTGATTTTGGATAGTTTTTCTATTTACAAAAAAATGAAGCAAAAAATAATAATAAATTGAAACTCGAGCTTTATTACAATTTAAATTTTCATAAAGTCATCGCAATAAAGTCTATATTAATATAATATGTCGCATAATATTAAAATTTTATTTATTATTTCGAAATTTTTGTTTGGAAAAAGGATGGTTAATTTTAGTAAAAGCTCGAAGTTACTCGAAGTGCGATAGAAAATTTTCGCGTGTGAGCTTTAACCAAAGCCGAGATAAACTCTTTTATTTTATTTTTATGAAAAGCCTTTCTACTTTGTAGGTTTAGTGTGGATCCGGCATTACAATATATAAAAATAGTCCTTTAAGTTTGATATCGTGTTTCATATTATCAACGCCGATAGAAAGTTTTAATGCTTTTAAGGTATCACATTTTATTGCTCTACTAACGTACGATTCTTTTCGTTTTATATTTTACTTATTTAAAATTTGTATTCATGTATGCTTTTTCATAAAAAATTCATTGATATAGTATTTTTGATAAAGTAAACAATTTTATTGGCATTTTGAGCATAACTTTGTTGTGCGCCCAATCAAAAAGTTTGATATTATTTAATATTTATTCGATATTTAATTGAAACAGCCCTCGAAGCGAATTCGATACATTTTTTATCAAAAATATTTGAATAATTTAAATTAAAATTTTCAATAAAAAAAGTCATCATGTTGAAGCGGGGATTCCCATAAATTGAAAGGCGATTTAAAAATGCTTTGAACACACGCCGGCACCAACTTGTGCTTGCTTACATTACTACCTAATATTTAATTATAGACGTTTCAATTTTCTCGAATTTATTTCAAAATTTTCGCAACAATGAGCATAATACATTTTCCTAATGAGATTTATTATAAACGGTTTGTTCAACCGTATATTTATTTAATGCTCACAAAATGTATATATAAATCACATTAAATTTGATTACCTTTTAGAGGCATTAATATTGCCAAAAAACCCAATTAAAAATCGGAATTTACGACAAATTAATTAAGATGGAGATTTACGATTGTGATTGTAAACAAAGAGATAAAACTTGATAATTAATGAATCCGAATTTGAGAAAAAACTTTGTTTGTTACTTACGAAATGAAATATCTAAAAAGTGTTATTATTTTAGACTGCGATCAAAGTATAAAGTCCTATTGAAAGAAAAGCTACGCATGTTCTAAAATAGATCCATGCCTAAGACAGAATCCAATTTCCGTTCATTCTCGAAGAAGCTTTTTAGTGAGACCTAAACGTGTTATAGTATTAGAGGATTCTACGTAGAATTTAAACGGGCTCGGTCAAATTTACTTCAACAAAGACGCCTAGCTAGGTATATAGTATGTTTGTACATTAAATGCTCCGAAAGCTCTGTACAACCAAGTTCAAGGCACAACTTAGTATTTCCAACCGCAATTCACCTTAAATGTGATTTACTCAGTTAAATTCCTATGCTATAGCGGCTGTCATGTTAAGATATGGAAATAATACATTCATACTTGCCGTTATTAAACAACTTCCACTCGGCAATGTTCTCATCGAACGATATCAACGTATCATACATAATATAATTTTCTACCATTTAATTTATTATTAAGAATCAAAATTATTATTATTCCTCGCAATAAAATCATTTTGATAATATTTTTAACACTTCCATTATTTGATGTTTTGATAAAAAGTTGAATAATAATCTATTGAAATAAATGCACGACAGGTGATAATTTAAAAAGTACTCTTTTGATATATTAAGGTAATTCATTCCAATTCAATGGTTGCAACTATCATATTGGATTTTAAATTTATACTGGCATTGCATTGTGTTAATAAAATTCATATGTTGGACTTATTCTGAATAATAAAAAGTGAACTTGATAGTCATAAATTTAAAAACTAAATCATCGTTTCATTTTGTCTGCTTTGTAGTTTGGTATACATAGAAAGCTGGGTATAAAATGGAAAACATAAATTAAAGTACAATTTCGAGCTGACAAGTAAAATATAAAATTTACTTACTACATCATGAACATCATTATCCTCGCCTTAAAAATTTCTGTCATTTCCATTTTAATTGAAAAAATTTAAGAAATAAAAGAAAGCTGGATTTGAGTCTAACAAAACTTTTTAATCTTTAAATTAGTGTTCATTATGAAAATAAATGTCCACATTAAAAAAATATTCATTTTATGCATTTTTGCGCTGTCACGTTATCAGTTTTTAACTTCGTCTGTCTAACAAAAAGCTTTAATATCCGGTAGGAACTCCAATCTGCAAAAACGAGCTTTAGTTAGCAATAAGGGATTTCGGTTATCCTTTCTGAAAGTAAATATATTTAAGGTAAATTTATTTTTGCTTACCTCATTTCCATTTTCTCATTAAAACTAAACTGAAAATTATACAGTGTGCAACGGTGCTCTCACGATATGTAATTATTTGCAGTTATCAATTTTGTATTTATTCTAAAAATATTTGAATAAATGTCGTGCAGTTAATATTTCAGTTTTACTTTTTTTTTTACGCTCGAACCCCCGGCTCGCAACCCTCTCCGTTGTTACCATTGCAATTTACAAAATCAATATAAACAAAAAGAAAAGTGTGATTTAGCAAACGTCAAGTATTAAAAAAATTGTAAGACAGTTACAAATATCGAGCAGAAAACTTGACTAGTTTTTACTTTTGCCCAAATCATTTTTCATATTTTCAGCCGCAAACGACGCTGCATTACTTTATTGAACCTAATTCCTAGTTTTCTGTGTATTTCTCAAATAAAATATAAAATTTTATTTCCTATCAAATTTATAGTGTTTTTATGTATTTATTTAATAGATAAACAAAGTTGATATTTATTGCTTTTTATGGAGCATTATGGAAATGTGTTTTATGATACCACACCGCCATTTTTAAAGTATGTTTAATAAATAATATTTTATTTATTTTTTATGTTACTCTCAAAAAGTTTAGGACTTAATCGATATTTTTTATTGCAAATTAATTCTAATACATTTAATTTTTAAATGTAAACAGGGACCGACTCCAAAATTTATTGCCGATGATTTTAGGTGTATAAAGGTACAAATGTACTTTTAAAGAAGATGTTGTCAATAACGTAACTTGTTTATAATGATCGTAAATATTGACGTATACCCCACATTTTGTAAATTGAAGTCTATTAATAAATAATTAATTATATAAAAATCCATCAATCATTTTATTTAAAAATATTTTCGACGTATTTGAGTCCTATATTGTTATTTTGGATATATTTCGATAAACATTCTCACGTTTTTTCATTTATTGCACATATTAGCTACACGTCTTAGCTAGCTAGATTAAGAAGTTAAATAGAAAACAGACGATGTGATGGTGGGCGCCAGTTAACGCAAATAAAACTATTAGTTGGAAATTCAGCGTATTGATCAGATTAGTAAAAGTAAAAAATAATTTTTACTTAAGTATTTACTCTACATAATTACTGTAATTTCTACACGCTCTCTTGGATTGCATGTGCGAGGTTTTATGCGAAGGTTCAAGTCTATGCATTAGCACTTGCAGGTTAATTCGTATCTGATGAAAAGAAATCAATAGTACGATAAAAACTAGAGGTCTGTGATTGGTAGACAATGGATTGGAAATTTATTTTTATAAACTGTAAAACAACAAACGCAATTACCAGATTTTTGAGTCAAGTAATTGAGAGTTAAGCTCGAAGAGAGTAGTAAACGATCGTGCAAGCTTATTTTTACAATGTTTTGGAATAGACAAAAGGTTCACATAATCCTGATAGTTTTTGACGAAATCAAATAAATAAAATTGGTTTCGGCCGTCGACCATTGACCATTGAAACAACAGAATTTTTAGATCGGGATCGAACTATGGAAAGACTCGTGCAGTCTGTAATGTAATTGAAAAAAATAATTTAAATTTAAAGCTACAAAACTAACAGACCTATTATTCTAGAAATAAATCGTCGAGCGTAATGACAATCGTAAAGTTTGGTTTTCAATTGTCTTTAAAATTAATCACTACGCAAATTAACAGTTTGCTTACAGAATAAACCTTTAAATTTGTACTGGCTACGGTAGTTTTTCGTATACAAATAAATATTTATATATTTTCCAATTATTAGCGATTATCTTTATCCAGGATCTAGTTTGTTCTAGTCGGCTCCTTCTGGAGAACCAAAAAATAATTGTTTGACGGCCGTATATAATTCATTAACAATAGAAAATCGAAAGTACGCTGCTCGCTCATATATTTCAAGTGTGAAGAACTGGAAAAGAAACAGTTGAAGTTGTTCACATTGACTTTGCAATCTTACAAAAACACATTAAATTTCATCTCGAAATTTTTCTTTAAAAATCGTCTTTTTTATCAGTGCGAATTGCCAGGTCTTTTAAAATTTCAAGTGGAAGATGCCATAATTTTTACCTTTATTTGAGAAAAACAAATTCAGAATAAAAGTTTCCGTTTCAAAAATTAAAAAAAAACAGTAAATCGGCCGTCAAACGAACCGACACATGCAAAATTATCCGCATTCTCTACATTAACAATTCACCCTAGAATTTAGGTAGGTTTAGCAAAATACTCCAAAGGAATTTGATATTTTGATTTCAAACTAAATAAAAAAAGTTTAATGTAGAACAAAATTGCGAGAAGAACTTAAAGTGAAATCAATTAAGTCGAAGACTAATCGAATCAAGTTATAAAATAATTTTTTTCAATTTCAGTTTTAAATACTTTTCGTATCGGTACAACGTTTTTCGCATTTTTTACATTGTTATATTTTCTATTTCGCGAGTAAACTCCATTTAATGATAACGAAAACCACCATAATGTCTTAATTAAAACATAAATAGAAGAGAACGACGACGTCGCGAAGCTTATTTTCTTCTTTCAAATGTAAAACAAAACATCATTATTATTTTATGTAAAAATAAAAGTGAAGCATCAAATATTGGTTGGGTCTGTGGTCTGTTTTAATGAAGTTCGACGTGGTTAATATAAAATAATAGATTCTTTAATTATGCAAAATAAGGAATTGCTGCCGACTCCTTTGATTTCTACTTTGAATATTGTGTAATTTTTCTGCTACAAAAAATAAACAAAAATTTTCTCAACTTTACGACACCAACCAGATAATTTAATTTGGAAAAATAAGCATTCTCAAAATTGCTTGGATTTGTAGTACAAAAGCCAACCCGAGCAACTAGGTAGCTGTTATTATAGGAAATATAAATATAATTTATTTTCACTTCAAATCTTAAATAAAAACGTCTTTTCACTATATTTTTCAGTCGTTTATTTAAAAGTGTAATTTTGAGAGAATTATTTGTGTTAATGAACTAATTTTTTGCAGTTGTTGCTTGATGATCATGCCGTGTATAAAAGCAAGTTTTCCTCTCTCACGAACTTTGTTAATTATGACGAAAAAAAGTAAAATTCATAATATTAGAACGGCATATAATTTTGTAGTAGGAATAGAAACGATCAAAAATTTCTATTTGACAATGGAGTATCTATCAGAAGCTTACCTACCTTTATAAGCTCACTAAGTAAAAAATTTATAACTTTTTTTTATATGTTACAAATGCCAAAAAATACTGAGTAAACAGTAAAAAATAGAGATCGTAAACTGTTGGAATATAAGCGTATCTGTACAGAAATTTAGTCGATTCGTTTTATTTTACTTTTTATTTGTCGAAAACAAAAGAACAAAAACAAGCATAAAAATAAAATCATAAATTCTAATAAAAATTTAAATTGATCCATCTATCCATTATGATTCTAGTCATATTAAAATACGTATATTCAAAACTTTACGACTCCTCCGTGGCCTATGGGCCTCATGCGTATTCAAACGTCCGTATTAAACCGGAATATTCGAACAGAGGTACTTCCGGATTTAATTCGGTAACTCACTACATTGAAACATAATAACATAGAGCTTTATTTTTATCTGATTGTTTTGTGAAACTCAATATTATCTAATAAATTATAAATAAATAATTACTTTTTAATGATTTTGCGAAGCTGGCGGCCCTCGATTTATATGCTATCAAATTTTATGAGCTACATAACATTTTAATTCAAATACGGATTAATTAATAAAATACATTTTTGCAACAAAATCTCTATATACCTACTCACTCAATATGTTGTTTTCTCGAATTTTAAATAAGCTTTAAAAATTTATTACAAATAAACAAAGCAGAAGAAGATGTTTAACTAAGCACATTTTAAACTAAGCTTAAATATGTATAAGGTTTTCAGAAGACATCGCATGCCTTTGTCGAAGGAATTTTATTCCTCTACATATTTTATTGCTAGTACTTTTTTTTGGGAACCACTGGAACTTTGAGAAAAAAAATATTTTGCGATAATTAAACTATGTGCAATTCGCCAAAACATGAATGTGGTTTAAAATGTTGCGTGTCGTAGACGAATAAAACGTGTCGTGATATAAATAAATATTTCCGTTTACATTTGTAATATTACTATGATAATTTATACATGAAAATTATATTGCTCCAGGGGCGTAACCACCACGTCGAGAAAAATAAGCACTAAAATTTTTCTTATCTGTCGCAAAGTTTCCACTATCTTGAAGGCTGCCTAGAGACGGCATTATAATAATTTTTGTATTACTCTCTGTCGTATTACAAAGACGTTACTAGCACGTTACTAAAACGTTACTGTTCGGAAAATATAATTATATAACATCGCGGCGAATGATTTGCATAAGCTTACACAAATTTTATTAAGAAGTTTGCAATCTCAGGTAACTAAATTGCGCACTTTATAACCAAAAAGCCCTGTTACAGCAAATAATCTCATAAAGAAATACAAAATAAAAGTATTTCGATATAACCTGATAGGTTTTTATAAGAAACTATACTACTTTTTTATTATTATTACATTGTGTGTACTGAATACAGATTTGATTTTGTACGTAAAATAGTTTTTGACATTTACGATTTATTAAACCACGTCAAAGTTCCATTGATTTTCCAACCTCTTCAACTTTGCAGTCACAACTTACCAAATTCTTAATTAGATTTCGTTGACGATGGATAGTTCAACGTTGAACCGGCGATATATCTGTTAAATTAATTCCATCATTTCGTTAACTACACAGTTTGTGTTGTTTTTGAATTTATGTTCGATATATTTAAATTACTGAAGAATATCTTAAAATTTATTGCATGTGTAGTAGGTTTAAGCAAATTACAATTTTTTGTGTAAAGGTAAATTTGCACATAAATTCTTTACGAAATAGAAGATTTAGTGGTTTCAGAAAGCCGGAGGCAACAAAGAGGAAGTACTAGATTTTAGAAAACTGTAAATCAATGTTTAATGTTGAGTTCGCCGCAATCGTCAACTGAATCGATAAGAGATTACCGAAATCTTCAAATAAGTTTTTTAAATTTTGAGATGATACAAACTGATTAAGTCAAGGATGGTTATTTTTACCTCGGAGAATCAATAAAATTTAACCTTCTTTAAAGATATAGTACACCAAAAGCATTTTGTTTTTGAATATTTTCCTTGTTGGCATTTTCATAATATTTTTTAATTTCAATAAAAGTTATTTTCTTAATATTATATTGTTGTAGGATATTTGAAAAGAAAATTAAATTTTTTAATTTTCTTCTTTTGTCAATATTTAGGAACGCTTAAATATTTTTATCAAAAACAGTTTTGGATTAAATTAAAATGTTTAAGTTTTACATTTAGTAAATATTGTCATGAAAAATTTTAAATTTTCTCTGTAAATATTTTAAAATAATCAATCTTGTTACAAACGGAACGGAATGACCTTAATTTAAATTTTTTCCGATAGGTATAAATATATTGATGACTATATTATTTAAAAACTTTTATTTCCATTTATTCGATTTAAATTTGTTACCAAAATACATAGATTGATTTAAATAACAATAGCAATTAAGTTCAAAGTACAATTTTTTATGAACATTTTTCTTAAATGAATAAAAGAAATATGGAACATTTTTCTTTATTTTTTGTGCAAAATAAGCCTAGAGAATTTAAAACCAAGTGTGAGGGTTAATTTATTACTCAGAATTTAAATAAAATGACAATATTTTTGTATGAAACTTCACATATACTACATTTTTTTTAATTCGCTGCTCAAATTGAAAAAAATATTAATTAGAACATTTGTGTATGAAAGCGACAGCAAAATTATATGCCGATATTGTAAATTATAACATCAATTAAAATTTAATTTCTCACAGTTTGATTTAAATAATGAATTAAAATTTTGATTGACTCTTAACAAATCTTTGTTGTGCATACTTCAAAAAGTAATTACTCGCTCTTTTCATCAAGAAAATAAAACAATAATGTGGAAAAATACGTAAACTTTAAAGAAATTGCTTTTTGGACTCAGATGTACGAAAATGGACAAACGTAAATGCGATTAGTGTTTAGGAGATAGTAAGAGACTTATAGTATTGTATGCCGATACTGTCGAATCATTTGGATATAATATTGTTATAGTTTTATTTATAGTTTTTAGTGCAATTTTCTTATTATTAAAAAATAATATATTATGTACTATACAGAATTAAAAAAAAATCTCGAGTTCTGTTTCTGACGCTTACTAATATCAGAGCTTACAGCAGTAAAACACTTACGTTCTATGCGTAAGAAGCTTTGGATACCATAGCTTTTTGGCAAGTTTTGGCTATTATGCAATGGAAAAGATACCGACTGCTTAGTAGCAAAAACTACCTAAGCTTTTACATGCATCAGCTAACTTATCTTGTGTTATCTAAAACACAGTTTTCGAGAGCGTAGGTTTGTCACTGAAAAACGCAACAGAAGGTCGTCGTGCATAAAGCAAGTCTTTTCTGACTCCTCACGTCCAAGAGTGTGCTTATAGAGGCGTAGTGCATAAATCTACTTTAAGAGTATAAGCGCTTAAATGAAACGCATCGATCAGGCTTTTTTTAATTACATTTTATTTAATTTCATTTAATCATTTATTATTTTCTTAGCGTAGAACGTAAGGCCATAGAGAAACAATATAATTAAAGAAAATCGCACTAAGCGTACGCCTGCTTATCTGACTAATATGTTGCATTTCTTCAAAAAAAATTCATTTACTCCCTTGGAAATATTAAATTTACTTTAGAACAAACTTGAAATTCAAACAGACACACCTGCTCTTTCAACTTGACAAATTGAAAATAAAATTAGATATTTAGTATTTACAATTTAAGCAATATTCGTTGTAATTATGTTTTAGTTGTACCTTTATACGTACTTAAATAAACGGTTGAAGACGACAAAGGTTTATTTAAACGTTTCTAATGTAAACACAACTTAACTAACTACTAAATTACACTTTATTTTCGGAAAAAACATTTCTGTTTGAATGGCATACGTTTCACCTTGTTAGTATTTACTATTGGACTATTTTAGTAACTTAAATAGCAAACCCACCAATTTTCTACTTTACCTTTTACCTCGTCCAGATATAAGCAAACCAAACACAGACGATATTATCTCACTTAATATATAGAAATCCTTATTCGTTGACAACAATAGGAAAATACAATAAATTTGCTAAGGGCAAAATTTACGTTACCGACAAATGTTTCATTTAATATCAAAATTTATGTTGGATTCAAAAAGATCTCAGATGTGCACGTCAATTAATAATGTATTAAATAAACATGCAGCATCCACCCGTGGAGAATTTGTCGTTTAAACTTTGCCCAAATGTTTCGGTGTAATAATAAAAGTGTAATTATTGCAATAATTACACAACCGGCACGGTTAAATAAACCAAATTATATTGTAAAGCAAAAGTTGTCGAAAATAAATATTGGAAACCACTTATTTACCTTTGCAAAAGCGAAAAAAATAAAGCGAAATATTTTCAGATGGCAATTTCCCCATGTTGACTTTAATTTTCTTGAGTCATTAAATAAACATATTTCAAAAGTAGCCCAAAGAATTTAGGAATTTTTATAAAAGCTCCTACTTTTTATTTTCGACGCTAATTATTACTTAACGAGTTAAAATTTGTTAATTAATTCTAAAATTCGCGGTATTAGTTTACACTTTGTTATTAGACGGTTAGCAACTCTAATAAGATTAATGCACTCGACTAAAGTCTGGAGAAAATTTATCGTAATTTCTAAATTAGTAGCAGGTGTAAACTAATGAGTAATTAATTAGACACATAATCAATTTACAATTTTCAGTTCTTAGTTTTACCGTCACATACACCGAAACATAAAGAATTATTTTTTAATTTGTGACGGTTTAACACTTTTTCATTTTATGTAGCAATTGAATTAATTATTTTAATTAATGGTAGGTAAAATTATGTTTGATATATTACCTGTTACTAATTGTTTAACTTAATTACAAATCGATAACACAAGTAAATCGATCAATCGGATTTCAATTTATGAAATTAGTGTCCGATTATTACGGGGGATTTAAATATTTAAACAACTTTTCATATTTGAAAAATTGCATGATCTACATTATTTATTTATGTGTTTTTATGATATAACGAATATGTAACGTAAATGTCTGCATAATCTTATTATTATAAAAAACACGCAAACAGATCATTATTCGCATTATTTTACAGAAAATTATGAAGGAAAGAATGAAAAATCCACATGCAGCTCTAATAATAATTACCTCATTTAATAAATTAGAGTAAGCGGTCTATAAACTTGTTTAAATCTCGTGACGAATTAAATTAATTATAAATTATGAAAATGACCACCAGGGATAGCTTCGTAAGTTATTTACTAAATTTAATTTTTTAATTTAATCACGTGACCTATTAATTATGAAAAATTTACTTTGCTATAATTAATCTCTTGGAGTTGATCAAATTGTCGATCTAGTTATTAAAATGCTAAAAAGGTAATAAAAAAATTGGGTTAAGTAAAGAGTAAATTGGGTTGGGATTTTAATAAAGGAAAATTAAATATCTGCAGATTTATAAAATGTTAGTAATTTTCAGATTTATTCATTAGAGGAACTCGAATTTAGACATATAATGTTTATATATATATATAATATTTAAAATAATTAGTTTCAGTACCCGGTTTCACTCGGATATTTCAGTTTTCATTTTTCAGTTTTTCGGTCAGCTAAGAAAGTTAAGCAGCTGAGCTTCAATTAAGTTCAACTCAACAAATTTTAGGAAATAAAACATTTATATGATTTGTTTAAACTTTAAAATGAGAAAAATATATAATAAATATAATATGTTTGTAAACTAAATAAATCTAATCTACAAGCGATATGCTGGTAGTGAACGGCCACTATTAATAACCTTTCTTTTAGCTTATTCGTTTGGGTATAATTTTTCAAATTCGAACATTTTAAGGAAAGAGAACGTTTAAACAAATTCAACTATTCTTTACGGCGCCAGGGGTGGGCCAGGGTGGCAATGATCGGAGTGCCCACCCAAATTTTTTAGGTGCCTATTTCAATAATGCATTTTTTTGAGTTGGGATTAACATGTACACTTCACTGCTGTTGCCACTACCGTTTCTGAGACTGGTCTGAGTACATCTGTAATTGTGTTAAGTTGTATTCTATAATAAAGTTACCAAGTCAACAAATTTAAAGTGCACTGGAGGGCATTCCATGCCCCCCAGACCCCCCGGTTTGAACAAGAAGATCTTTTTAAAAATATAGATCTTTCACTCTTTCAGAATCAAATACATTTTCAGGTTGCGGCAGTACATACCAGCGGGTCTGTGGATTATAAAATACCTTCCAGTGTTCCAGTATCCCACTAATTGTAAGAAGCGATTGAGAAACTTTGTGTTTTTCAAACCGGGGGGTCTGGGGGGCATGGAATGCCCTCCAGTACATCATTAATTGTGTTAAGTTGTATTCCATAATCAAGTTACTGCGCCAGACTCTCGGATGTAAAGGTATTTGGCTCTTAAAATCCAAAAATATGTGAGCAAACTTTCCGTTTCTGAAACCTACCCAGATAACATGAAAGCTTACGACAAGGTTGTCGTTTGCTTGTTGTTGGCTTGTCACGACAAGCTTTACGTAATTAGCATGTCGAAAGCTTGCAACAAGGTTTTCGGCAACAAGCTTAACATGAAATCCTTGTAAAAAGCTTGCTGCGAGCTTGTCACGTAAAGCAAAAAAAGCTTGTCAAGTGTCAACTAGACAAGCTTTTTGTAAGTTTGCAGGCCTTCAATGAAAAGCATGCTGCAAGCTTATAAAACCTTAAATTGCTATCTGGGTGTTGGGGGGGGGGGGGGTTCAGGGTACGTCAGTAATTGGGTTAAATTGTATTCCATTATCAAGTTATTGAGTAAATAAATAACTGATGTACTGGAGGGCATTCCATGCCCCCCAGACCCCCGGTTTTAGTAGCAAACAATTTATGGCCATATTGTTTTTATGAATTTGATTAAATTAAGAACTCTCACTCTTTCAGAATCAAATAGCTCAAGGAATTTGAGACACCCTTTAGAAAGAGTGAAAGATGTTCCGATATTTATTCAATGAAATTAAACCCTCAGAGTATCCGGTGGAAACTTAATTGGTTCTGAAAGAGTAAAAGTTCCTTGTTTAATGAAATTAAACAAAATTTATAAGCACATACTGTTTGATTTTCAAACCGGGGGGTCTGGGGGGCATGGAATGCCCTCCAGTGCACTCGAAATTTACAACTAAGCAGCAGTGTGGCGGGCACTTGTCCACCCCGTTCATTGGAGTTCCCACCCGAGTGCCCATCCAAATTTTTTAAGTTGCTTATTTCAATAATGTATTTTTTAAAGTTTATTTATAAATTTTTCAAACCGGGGGGTCTGGGGGGCATGGAATGCCCTCCAGTGCACTCGAAATTTACAACTAAGCAGCAGCAGTTATTTCAATAATGTATTTTTTAAAGTTTATTTATAAATTTTTCAAACCGGGGGGTCTGGGGGGCATGGAATGCCCTCCAGTGCACTCGAAATTTACAACTAAGCAGCAGTGTGGCGGGCACTTGTCCACCCCGTTCATTGGAGTTCCCACCCGAGTGCCCATTCAAATTTTTTAAGTTGCTTATTTCAATAATGTATTTTTTAAAGTTTATTTATAAATTTTTCAAACCGGGGGGTCTGGGGGGCATGGAATGCCCTCCAGTGCACTCGAAATTTACAACTAAGCAGCAGTGTGGCGGGCACTTGTCCACCCCGTTCATTGGAGTTCCCACCCGAGTGCCCATCCAAATTTTTTAAGTTGCTTATTTCAATAATGTATTTTTTAAAGTTTATTTATAAATTTTGTGTAACTTGCAAGCAAACCGAGAACAAGAAAGTTCTAAGTTAAGCGAAAATTTAAAAAACCTGAAGATAATATACAAAATAATATTTTAGCTGTTAGAAATTGAATGCTAACATGGGTACCGATATCAAAGATTGGATTGAACGCAACTGAAAATAAAAAACGATCCGCGTAAACCGGGATCGAAGTTTGTAAATTGACGTATACCTAATACCTTGATTTTTTATATTTTTCATTTCTTTAACAAAAGTTCAAAGATGCTCGCTGATAATAAACGACCAATGCATTAAAAACGTAATCTCCATGTTAAAAATATTTATGAAAAGTTTTAACATTTTTTATAAAAGCACCTAAAAATTTTCATCAAAAAGGAATTGACTTAAGAGGTCGATTTCTGTAAACTTCTGCATTTAGAAGTCATTAGACTTGGAAATTTAGAAATTCAGAAGTTGATCGACCATTACTAACATTTTCTATGCAATTTTAAACTGCAATGTAATTTATGCCCGAGTAAGTGAATAATAAAATCTCTGCTGTGCAATTTATTGACTCCTTAAAGATGTTTTACATTTAAATTGAGATTTTACTTTAATTTTGCTCTTCTTATTTGACTTTTTTAAGTTACGGAATACAATTATTTTATCCACATCATTGACCACCAAAATTTATAGCAAACTATATTTTCTTTCTACTTTAAACGAAGTTGTATTTTATAGACCGACGTCTGCACAACTTTCATCAGCTTACCTGATTCAAGTAGTTTTTACTCTTTCTTATCCGTCAAACTTTCTAAAAGTTTCGAGTTAAATTTTCAACAATAAAACTTTTTCACAAACAAAAATAAATTATTATAATACGAAGAAGATTTCAAAACTACCTGTGTACGCGAAAATGTCCCCACAGAATGAACTAATAAATTCAATCGCCGCAAAGTCCATAGATGAAATCAATTGCTTTTTGTTTCAACCATGGGCGTAGAAAATCCTTTGAAATCATCAATAATTTATTGATTCATCTATCAATGCTAATTGTTCTGGTAGGCCTAGGCTAACTTTATTGCTAGAATAAATGAACCTGTCATAAAGAAAAACCCTATATTCATAAAAATCGACTTTGGTAGATAAAATCTTTTGATCTAGAAAAGCTCCCATTAAAATGATCACACCATAAAAGGAGCAATTTACATTCTTGCTGATATTTTCAAGCTTGGTTTTTATGATAAACGTTTAAACCATTTATGTTTCTACTCATACCGCATCTACTTGTGGAACATTTCCAGATGGGTTCTGTTTATTGCTATACTTCAGAAACTCCCAGACAGAAACATCACAAGTTGAAGTTTATATACCGAAGTTCAGTTGAAAACACTAGCTAGATTTGTTAGAAGAAGCCCTGTAACGAATTACTGATAATAAAAAATTGATAATCCATGGTCGGTCAACCTGGCAGCACGTAATATTTTGTTTGTTTCAGAGCAGGAAGGTTAAAGAAAAACCGTAGTATAGATTAGGCTTGAAATTTGAATATCATCTAAAATTCTATTAAAATTCATTTAACGTAAAATTAACAATTATGCAAACTACATATTGTTTAATTATCTCGAAAATTGAACCATAAACAATAACGAATTTTAACGTTTTGGTAATAATTAAAATAACGAAAGTCAAACGATTTAAAATAATAGGAAAATTTAATTGAATATTATATTATTTGAAAAAGTGTTTAGCCACGTTTTCTCGTCGTTCAAATGTTCTGATAAAGAAATTGCTTTATAGGGTAGAAACTTGAACGTCGTATCTGTTCATCTGACCAAGTTTTAAGTATTTTTTTAATGTTTTATGAAAAGTCGAGCATTTACAAATTGTTATAAATAAAAGTTATTGTGCCGCCAACAAGAAGAAAGTTTTGTTTGCCAAAAATGAAAGAACGTAACCTGAAACTTTATTAAAGTGTATAATAACCAACCGCACACGACCCCTGGTAATTTATTGCGAAAGTCGTTTTTAACATAATAATTGTTGCGAAAGTTTGGTTTGTGTATAAATATTAGAATAGTACGCCGTGTTCCGCTGATTTTTGTAATATAAAGAGGAAACAAGTTAGGGACGTGTCATATCACATTCACAGTGAAATGAACCGCCCTTGTAAAAGGTTTGATAGCCGACTATAAATGCACGCTTTCTAAAAACGGCTTTTGGACGTGATCTTACTGCTTAAATTTACTTTAGTTTTATACAAATCTAAGTATTTATGGCACTGCAATGAAGATAAAGTTATTTGTCAGAATAAATAATTGGTCATTCATGATGTTTAAAATTAAATTTTCAAAATTAAAACGTTCCTTGCTGCAGGTGTAAGCGTCGTTAATTTTTTTAATCTCGAAAGAAAAATAATTATTATCATCGGAAATTTTGATGAAGGGCGGCGCGACGACGCTCGACGAAGAAAACAGTTAATTGTTGAACCCAAATAAAAAATATATACTTCTCCAAGATTAATCATCAACATTAAGACAACTTTTATGCTTAAAGTTTAGCAAAAAATATTGTAATTTTAAGTTGAAAAAGTTTGCATTCAAGTTTTTCCAACAATTCAAAATTAATGCATACAAAGAAAATTTTAATTTTCAACATCAAAGACTTCTAAACTTTTAAAACCGACCAAAAATAACGTTTTTAATTTATTCGTTAAGAAAATAAAAATCTGAATAAGTTAAAAAGTTTCCCACATATTTTTTTGATTGTTCCTGGTGATGGAATTCAAATCATCAACGATAACAGGATTGGTGAACAAACAACTCTGTCAACGTTTCCCTAGTGTGTCGTGATACAAGATATTAAAATACTTACAAAAGTTAAAATGGCATTCAATTTTATTTTATCGCATTTTTCTATGCTTCCTTTACATTATAGGTGTTTTTGTCTGAGTCGATCGTTGCATGCAAAGAAAATATTAACAAAACAAAATTCGAATCGCGAGATTAAAATTTTGTCAAAAAATTATAGGTTGCCCTTTCAAATAATAATAATTTTACGTTATAACTATTAATTCTTGCGATTTTATGGATTTCTTCCGTTTTCAAGATATTTGCAAGAGGAAAACTATTAGTGGGAAACTAGGAAAGTCTGATAACAGTGGAAGTTCTATTGCTCAAACTTCCGCTTTAACTTCCGTTTTATTCACACACCCGGATTTACATCATATTCTATGATGTCCATTATTAACTATAAAATTCAATGATCAATTTAGTGTTTTAGATTTTTTTTCTAAAATAACATTTATACTGATTTTAAAACTAGGTCGATTGATTTATTAGTTTGCAGCGTTCGATTTTTAAATTACAGACCTCCAAAGTCTGCAATCGTCGTTACTTTATTTGATAATAAATTAACGTGGGCGGACTGGCAATGCAGAAAATATATTATTAAATTCGACTTATAAAGCTAAACATTTTATTACAAGAGTACAATGTTACAAGGCCCATTTACAAGCAAACCCTTAAGCCTAACGATTAATTTTAAAAACAAAGTGAAAACCAAACTTGACGATCGGGAAGCGCTCGTTACGCTTAACGATTTGTTAAAATGGACCTATTAGCTTCGTAATTTTATAATATAGTTATTTTTCGGAGTTACATTTTACACTGAACGAGCCTTTTTACTATCACAAGCATACTTATTTTAAATATACAGTAAATTATTAAACGTTCCAACCTAAATTGATTTTAAATATAAATATACAATTAAAACAATATTTTGAACCATTTATAGGGCAAAGGGGGATTACAGCTAAAATTTGATATATTTTTAAGCTGAAACTTAATTATTTCGGCTATCTTTCAGTGAGTTTCACGAATTATAGCAAATTACGGCTGTAAATGTAATTATTTTTAATAATATTATTTATTATAATATGTAATTAGCAGATATTTGTATTTAAAAATGTTTATTTATCTCTAAATCAAAATTAAACTAATTTGTAAATAACTTTACATTGCAATTTTTAGTAATTCAACTTGAACGATAAATTCAAAACAATGCTTAATGTACATGAAGTTTTAAAGTAAAAAGGAAACGAAACAACTGACAAAAACATAATAATTTTGTTGGAAATTAAATAAAACAACATAAAATTCCAGTGAAGGTGCTAGATTACAAAATACTTAACTGAGAAGCAATTTTCGAAAAGTTTGATTCTGAATTATTTTCTGGTAAAATGATAATTCACAAAATAAAACATTAAAGAGATACAGACGTTTGGTTTATAAACAATACTTTGTATATCAACTGTACGTATTAGATTAACTTAATATTTTTCCGCATGGTGGCGTTTGCCTAATGTAAATTTCACGCTGGCGTTGGCGTCAGTTGGCCCAAGCAAAATAACTACTTGGTATTGTTTATTCTATCTGAAATTAGTTATTCCTGTGTAACAAAATCCTTAATTATTATGAGTGATTGATTAGACATCACTTGAACGTTACCTAAACACTTAAAATGGAGTAGCGATTGTCAAAGCCTGTAACACTTCATGAGCAGTCTGGTAATTGAGAGGCTCTCGATCGATCGAATTAACCGACATTAATCACATTCAGGGACAGTTGTTTGTTTATTTGGCAAATAATCTTTTCGATGAATTACAATTAAATTTAATTGCAAAAGTTTTACGACAACAAAGCAACGCTTTGCCATTCAAAACTAAAAATGGGGAGCTGCTACATTTTAAAACACAAAACAAATTCTTTAAGTTGTTATTTTTGAAGTACATAAATCAAGTAGAAGAAAGCTTGTCTAAATTTTATTTCTTTGCAGTTGTATACAAGGAGACTACTTAAAATTATTCCTGCATCTCGAGGGAGGAGAAATAAACGAATATACACCTTGGGCAGCTTTACTTTGCGGTGGACTCGGTGATATACCGCACGTACTGTATTCTTCCGGTCCAGGACTAGTCTTGGAATTCCATTCCGGAACTTACACGTCCAACGCGACTGGATTTTTAGGAACTTTTAGATTCATGGACAAACGTAAGTATTTAAGTTTTTAATCTAATTTAAATTTGGGTAGATAATTTAATTTGTGTTGTTAGACATTTCCGTGGATTTAAATAGGGTAGGTTTTAGCAATACAACTAATTGTATGCGTTTGTGCCGGTAGGTAAAACGAAACAAGAGACACTTTGTCGCGCACCATTTACTAAATTGTCCAGTATTTTGCCACTCACCCATCTTCCACGCGTTCTTTGAGATTATCCTACCTAATTAATTTATGCAATTTACAAAATAGAGTGTCCCTAAGATGAAAGCGAACTAGGTAACCCAAAAATATATTTTTATCTTAACGCGGTTTTCCTTTTTCTCTCTTTTCCCTCGGGCTTTTTTAGATTGAATTTTTACTAAATTAATATTGACGTTTTATTATCTGCGAGTATTATTATCTTAATAACCAATTTTTTTCCTTAAAATTAAATTTAAGTGCGGCTAGATATTGAAATATAATTTAATTTAGCATTCTCCAATTTTTATCGCGAAATTTAATGGATTAAAATTGTGCCACCTTTTAATTAGGAAAATTGCATCCGAGAGGGGAGGTAAATATCTGACGAGTGGGAAAATTACTCAAGTGCTTCGTGATTATTATTTTTTTAAAGGAAATCTTTAGACTCTGGTGTACCTAATACGCACGCACACGTACAGAAAGCTCCAGGGAAGCGGGGCTAGTTCCCTGGTTACGCTTTACTGCTACATATAGTGGACACTAGGATTAAAATCGATAATATTTAATAAGTTTCCTCGTAATGTAGAGCTTAATTACTACGATAAAAATCAAACAGCTTTATCGGTGAAACACTTAACGAAATGTAAACACGATGCAAATTTTAATAGGCTTTGTCAGTTTTTCACTAAAGCTTTCAAAGATCATTAAAAGTTAACGATCTTTGTCAGAGATAAGCTAAACAAAAGAAACTACTCCAGAGTGTTGTAATCTACTTAAGAAGATACGAATAAAGATGTTTATAAATAATTATTACAAGATAAATGTAAAACGGTAACACAATTATTATTAGTCTCTTTGTTTGCAATTTGTATAAAGCAGAGCTTTTGCCATTTGTAATTTTTTTGCAAAATTCGATTTAAATATTTAGGGATAATTAAAAATGTTTTTGAATGGGGATAAAATATTACAAATTTTATCACGTATCATCAAACTAATAAATTTTCACTTCACACTCTTGGTGTAATAAAAACGTTTTCTGAGGGTACATTGTACGTGTTTTTTTATAAAATGCACATCACGACTGACCAATTCTTTTTTTTTTGTATAAATGCTCACATCATGTTTATGTTACAATTCGTCAAAGCAATGGTTTTGGTTAGAATTTTGAAATTATGGAGCCATTTGTTTGTTGTAATTGAACTCGAAACATGCAATTACTGTTAGAATTAATTAAAGTCGCTGAATGACGACAGTTTGCTGAAAAACAACACCGGAAATAAATATTAGCACCGTTTGATTGCATTTTTAATATTTCAAATTAAAACCTTTCAATTTGATTATTTTATAACCCAAAGTAAGCAATTACATTAAAAATTACTTCAAAAATAAAAGTGAAGGAAAGAAAAATAGAGGAAGAAAGTTTGAAATTTATCAACAAACTTCAATTTTCTAAGTATGAAGTTGGATTTTGCTCTAAGCGTTTAAAATTTAAGATTTGTCACTTACAGCTTCTGGAAATATAAACAGCTGTAAACTGAAGAATACCTTTTCGTTTGCTTGTATTTTCTAATGAACATCAGGATATTTTTTAATTATTCTAGAAGGCGGTTGTAGCACACGAACTATTTGTAGTCTCTTGTGACTTTTAACGAAAAACGTAATTAACTTGAAAAGGTTACTTAGGTGCTTAAGAAATCTAATTACAGAATTTTTGGTTTACGAAAGATTGATGAATCAAAAACTCCCAGAGCTATTTTCATCAGAAGCTCATGTTTTTCTTGTTACATTATTTTAAAAGCTCTGAAACCGACTTATCACTTGAGTTTAAAGATGCCATCGTGTGATGATAGTAGATGACTATGTATACGTTAAAATCACGTGTCAAATTATCAGAATTTCATGCTGAACCTCGAAAAAAAAGTGAGTTTAACGTAAATGACGCACATGAATATTTTATTGAAATAACTTTATTTAAAGGACTCGGATAGGAAATCTAAATTTAAAAAATTGTACGTGTTAGTGGACTCACACGTTCCTTCTCTGCAAGAACATCCTTTAAAATTTTAAATTGAACGATGTCTGGCACTGATTGTTTACGGAATCATTGTTGGTCCAACTTGGGAATTTCTCTTATTAGGGATACACATTCGGTTAAATGGAATGAAATTTTTCGTAATAGAAAGTCGAATAAACGTCTTCAAAGCCTTTTATCACAAGAACATTGGTTTTAAAATAAACAGCAAATTTTAAAACTAAATTTTTGACGAATCGTAAACTTTGATTTATGCTCATTCAGCCATTAGGATAAGTCGCTACTGTAGTCTGTAATTATTGATTTATTATTGTAAAATGCGATGTCCTGCAACGTCTTTTCGCACATCCTGCACGTAGGATCTATCATAAATAAAATTTATCACAACTATAACTGAGGATGGTGAATCTCTTAACGTAACGCCGAAACCTTTCATGCAAAAAGAATGCTAATGCTGATGGCGCTATAATTTGAAAGTTCAATTTATTACTTTGGTTGTAGTTTATTTTTAATTCTTCGAATGAGTTTTCTTAAAGCAAATCTACAATTTGGTAAAGCAGCTTGTGCTGCTGCTATTATTTTAACTGCTCAAACAGAAATTAATAATTTGAACGGTTGGCCAAAGATTAGAGAATAGGCAATAGATTAAGTTAGAGATTAGGTTAGCCAGGTTATGAATATGGCATACCAGACCATGTGTGGGCATCTTAGAAAATGAAATCAGAAATTGCGAATATTTTAGGTCTATATTGAAATACATTTTTTAAACTTTAATTAAGCCTGCCTTGGAATATATTATATTCATTAATATCATTTTTACCAGGTTTTGTATTATTTATCACAAAATTGATTTAATCAACCGTAATATAAATTTCTACATTGTTCGGTGTGCATATAGATTAACTCAGTAATTATCCCTTATCACGAAAATCAATATAGATACCTTCTCTTAGGAAAACTGTTATATACGTAGTATGTATAATCATTTCTAGCAGCTTGCGTTCATAAAATTTTATTATAATGAGTGTTACCAAATGGAGGTTGTATTATAGCCATGACTGTCAACACATTATCATATTTAATTTAATTTTGAAATTTTATAATTATTTATCTCTATATTTGTAGTAAACAAAGTCAAGTTCAAAATTGTATTACGTAAAATATAACTAAGTTTCGTTGTAAACGTAAAACTTTTCAAAGGACCCTCGTACTTTTTATCCAAATTTAATTTTGTAAAATCTCGATCGGTGCGGTGCTACCGGTTGTTTTAATGTGAAGCAACGATAAAACACGTCTTATGTATATGATTAAAATTTAAATAAAGGGTTTGCAGGTAGACGGGGTTGATCCTCATTTTAATTGATTTTTAATATCTCAAAAACAACCCAGAATATGTTCATCCTTTTCAAGGCGCACACAAAACTTCGAACGTGTTTCGAGATGGAAAATCTCGAGAGTTGTTTTTAAATTTTATTCCCAATCACAGTTTTCAAATTTGATGCTTTCCCAAGTACTTGGGAGTATTTTCTAGCAATTTATTTTAAATTTACACAATACAGACCTTCATGATAAAATATTTCATTGTGGTTACTTTTAGATAATTTACTGCCACCACAATGGAGCGCAAGCAGAACATGCAATTTAGAGCAAACAATGCAGTATTGATAATGCTATTTTTGTTTAACCACATTTCCATCCTGAGGTAATCTTAATTATTAACGAGAATGTTTTATGTTCAATTAAAATCGGGTTTTAATTATTTTCGGCAACATTTTGGATCTCGCTACAGCATCGCACAATCTTTCTTTCATTAAGGTTCTATTATCTTTCAATTCTTTACACGACTTTTTTCATGGACTCACGTTTTCCTTTTTTATGTTATATAAACTTCATTAAGAAATTGAGTGATAAAACGAAGTAGTAAAATTTATTCTTAATAAATCATGTTACTTAGAATGACCTATACGTTCTCGGCTACCATCAAGTAAACTTTTATTTTAAAAAAACTTAATTTTTTCAGGTTTACCAATGAATTTTCAAAGAAAACATGTAATGTATGAAGTAACATTTATACTTATTAAAGAATCCCCTTATTGTTGTAATAAATCTCGAACAAGAATGAAAGAGTGCACAAAAGCTTTTTCTTTGTTGAGTTCAATATCAAACGTTTTCCGACAGGTTTATTATTTAATATTCGTAGAATTTTAAAATATAATATATATTATGCATTTAAATAAATAGGGCCGTGGGCGATTTTTCCGATAAGTTGCGAGGTAGTTTGAAATAGCTTCTAAGTGAAATTCGTTTTTGATTAATTTAATAATGTAAATTTTAACTCATATTTCCATTTATATACTATGTACCTTGTTCTCGAGTATCACTATTGCTTCCGCCAGTCTAATATCATCATCAACATCTAACGATACACTTTGTTACATATAGGTCTTCTTTAAATTGCCTAGTTATCAGTCTAGTGCAGTTTGCATTCTCAACATCAACTTAAATGATCAGAAATTACACAAACAAAATAATGGTATCAATCGAAAGAGAGCTATTCTCATGTCTAAAAACAGGGGCGGAACTACCAGGGTGCGCAGGTGCGATGCACACGGAATAAAAATCTCAAAAATAGGAGGTGCACAACTAGATGTTATTTGAAGTCTGGGGAGGTGTAGAATACCCCCAGGTCACCAGCAATTATGTTCAAATAATTGCCATGCTATTTAACTTATGACTTCCGTATCAGGAATTTTACTATATTCTGTGGGGTGGGGTATTCCACACGACGCATAGATATATGCTGTATAAATATGCACTACAACTTTTTGTTTGTATACAAACGATATGTAGATGTATTTGTTCTAAGAGAATAAAAAGTATTCATATGAAGGTAAATCATACAACGTACATACACACACCTATAGGTTTTCAAACCGGGGGGTCTGGGGGGTATGGAATACCCTCCAGTGCACCAGCAATTATAGTTAAAGGATTTTCCGTTCCGGGAGTTTAACTTTCTAAACGGTCTTACAATTACTATGTTCTGAGGGGTGTTCCACACCCCCCAGACCTCCCGGTCCGAATTTTTACCGTGCATGATGGTGAGTATGCACTAAGACTTCTTGTTCATAAAACTGGGGGTATGAAATGTAGATATACAAATGACGTATAAATGTCGTTGTTCTGACAGAGTGAAAACTTTTTATTACAAAAATAAATCACAAAGCGTATATACACACTTTTGGGCTTTCAAACCGGGGGGTCTGGGGGGTATGGAATACCCTCCAGTGCACCAGCAATTACATTTGTTGAAAAAACAAATTAAAGTTAAAAAACAAATATTTACATAAAATAAATTTAATATTAAAATTTAAAAACAAGTTTATTTAAAAATATAAAAATCTTTTAAATTAACCCTTTAATGCATACCGTTGTAGAAATACAACATAGCGTTCTCGACGTTGTAGTTATAGTAGAGTAATCCTTTAACCCGTAAGTAGCGAGGTGGGGTGTGAGAGCTCCCAGTAGATTTTGAAAATGCCGTCAGTTAACGATATCGATAGGTGTAATCATAGTATCATCTGACTTCATGTACCCCTCGGGCATGTATGTTTCACATCGTCTGAGTGAATTTATTTCTTTAAAACAAAATTGGGGTAAACCACCTCATTTCTTGTGCGACAAGAAAACTACCTCGCTACTTACGGGTTAAAGGCATACAAGGACAGCGGGACATTCCTACAAGATTGCTCTTTCATTTTTTTTTGTAAAAAATTTGGTTTGAAACTGCTTCAAAAAAAATTCACACTGAAACATAACTGAAATTTCTTTCCCACTGCATATAAATTGCAAATATACTACATATTTTTGTGGGCGATTTTGATAGTTGTCCATATGACAATTTCTTCATCATTTTTCCACTTATTAGTAAACAAAGAACGGCAAATTTTAAGAAATCCTAGAAAATCCATAAAAATGTCACTAAAAATGTCATACAATTAGAAAATGTAGAAAATTAGAGGAAATAGAAAATTCTAGAAAATCTCAGAAAAATATCCAGAAAATCTTGTGAAGTGGGGAATCACAGAAAATTCTGGGATATTTTAGGAAATTTAGACAATCTCAGAAATTTGAAAAATAAAAATACTCATCTATATATTTTTAAAATATTTAATAAAATTAAATGGGGGGGGGGGTAGTTACGCGTCTGTATATCCGCTCTTGTTTGGAAGAAATTCTTTGGAAATCACTGGAATTGCATGGAAATCGTCGGAATTTTGAGTCCTGTATACAATTTTTTTTTATAAAAGCGGGGCCCCCCGTTAACACCTTCGCACACGGGTCACTCACTTGTTTGTTGCGTCACTGTTTAAAAATATCAACACTTAACATTTGATCTTGAATTATTGTTAAAAATTAAAGAGTGAGGAATAATTATGCAAATGTAAATGTAGGAACTTTCATAATAACTTTTGGAAAAATAATCGACTTGAGCATTTTCTTGACAAATCAGGAATTAAATTTAAAACGTAAAAACGTTTTGATGCAGGTTTTTCTTTTCAAACTAAACTTACCTAAGCCTTACCTGAATCTAAGCTAAATCTAAACTAAACCAAGTAACTTGAAGTGTTTTGGAATACTCTTAAGTTAACTCTGCACTTGGAGAGTATGATCTGATAGGAAAATTCAAATTGAAAAGCATTTAAGTTTTAAAGGTCCCAACCAGAATCGACATTTTATATTTTATGTCTAGATTAGTTTAAGTTGCTACGACTTAATTCTTACGTTTCGCTTCAGAGGGCCTAACGCATTCCTGGTTTATTATAATTAACGATGAAACGCAAAATCTTCAATTATTGTGCAATTATTTCTTGTCTGAGATGAAATTTAATTCACAATAGCACGCAGAACTTGCAAGGTAGTGCAAGGATATTACTTAAGCATAGGTGAACTGATGTTCTTTGTAACAACACTCGAGTAAACATGATGATAGTTAAATTTACCTTCCGATATTCTCTCGAGTAGGTGAAATTGGGTGATTGTTGGTAGAAGTTTGGGGTTTTGGTAAACCTCATTAAGGAAAATGTAATATTGAAGTGGTTGCGTGGTATAACACACTAATTATTTACCAAACCTTTTAAAATTACATCTAGTGTGCTCACCTGAAAACTTTCCCTGAAATTCTCCAGGGAAAACGAGGTTTTAATTTTATTGTTCTGTGTTATTTTGAAGTAAAAATTTGATTTCGAATTTTTAAATTTTTATTTTAGTTTCCTTTTGATCGGTACTGCAGTCGACACAATGGCAATGTTGAAAATATTCAGCGTGCTTGTACTTGACAGATTTTATTTCTAAATTCGTTGCAAATGCACTACGTATGTATATGTATGTATGTAACGAAATAATTGCAAAACAAAAATATAAATACTATTTTGATTTCCCTATTAAAATAAGCTCAAACACTATTCTTAAAGGACAACAAACGTTTGACGAGCGAGCGAGAATTGCAATTAAATTGCAACAATATTTTATTATTGTTAAATTGCACGATTTGTCTTTTTATGCGTTGTGGTTTTTCGTAATAATTCTTCACACATAGGATATGTTGGTATGAATGTTGATAAACAGTTTTTTAAAATTGTTCTACTGGGACCATTAAATTCAGAAATAAAACATACATCGTACAAGGAAAACCTGAAACGCCTGTGCGTTTATATATATTTTTTAAGAAGTTTGCAAATTATTTCGCGAAAATAAACGTAAAACAGCACCTAAAAGTTGTACAAAATAAAATCACTTGGATCATTTCAATTTAAAAATCCAATAGCGCAACTGTTAGGCGAGGCTCCTTAACAAGTATTTCCCAACAGGGAGGTTTTCTTTTTCTGAAATAATTGGTATAGTATTTTCATTTTACGTTAACAAACTGAAAGTTAAATAAAATTTAATTTAATTGACTTGAAACTGATAAAAAAATTAATTAAACCGAATTTCTTCCAATGAAGTTTGTTGTTCGTTAAAGCTGTCATAAATCAAGCTCAAGTTTGATCATTAGAAACGGATTTGTTGTGCCGGAAAATATTCGCAATGCTTGATTTGTTAAAATTAACACCACCGCGTTAATCCTTCGTAAAGTAAAAATGATTATTTATTTTTTAAATCGGGGATAATTTATTTTAATGGAGCCAACAATTAAAAGCAAACCCCACTCGATTTCAGGGGAAAGTTTTAAAATAAAATTTTCTTATTTTCGAAACTGGCCGTTAAAATTTGAGCGCAACCAAAAAATTAGAAATTTTGAGGTAGGTAAAAATTTGTACATAAAACTTGGGATCGTAAAAGTTTTACGATTTTATAAAAATGAGATGTTAGATCATTTGGTTTTAAATATTTTAAAAGACGCTTTATTAAGCGGCGTTAATTTTAAAATTTTTGCTCTCGAATTTTATTATGTTTTATAGATTGCTTAACATCTTCGTATTGCAATTTTGTGTCTTGTAAGAATGTTGAAAGAATTTAATATTCTGTGGGCAACCTTCAAACTTTTCTAATCATCCCAAACATGTTCATTTTCTCCCTTCATTTTTTCTCGCTTAAATTCGACTAAACATTAAATTAAAAGTCACATTGATAAACATAACTTTTAATGCGATTTTAGTTGTTTGCACGAAACTTTTCGCAGGTTACATCAAAACTATATTCTTAGTTTACATTTTGTCTCGTGAGAAAATGGCTGACAATTCTCAACAGGACATGAATTTACACTTGAAGTCCAAGTTACGATCAATCTTCCGGAAGCCGGAAGCGACTGGTAGATAGTGTGAGAGCGCTTTCATCTGCGTTCGACATCAAAAACTAGAATGCAGACTTTGCGGCTTTTAAAAATCAACTAAAAGCTTTATCCGTTTTCTAGCTTTATTGAAAAGAAATTTGCCAAAAGTTAGCAAAACGCTAGACAGAAACTACAATTGTAACGCCTCCTGCCGCCTAACCAAAACATAAAACATACCCGAACCAGATCGAATAGACGTTTTTATTGTTCCACAGCTTTTGTAGAAATAAATCTATGATATACAGTGCCTCGTGGATTTGGCTGGTTGACCCTTTGAGTGGGACATAACTCATATACGACACTAAGCCAAGGTACTAGACAAATACACTAATCCCACAATCAAATTTATACCATGCGGTATTAATTAATTAGTGCTAATCACTACACCATCGCAGAAACAACCAACAAATTGCAAATTAAACTTGCCTTTCCTAAAAGAAAATTGAAATCGGCAGCTAAAATTGATTGCACGCCATTTCTCGATTTTCTTTAATTGGCTTACACTTTTACCAAATTTTTATTCTATTTTCGTCAAACCAACTCACAGGCGCAAAGATTAATTACTTTATTTCCAACAAGAGGAGGCCGAAATATTTACAAAAATTTACGAGCTTTCGATATATTTGCGACATCATTAAATACACACTCTGAAAAATAAAGTAAAAAATTAAGTAGTAATAATTAAGTAGTTAACAAGTATTCATCAAAATTGAAACGTCATTTTTGTGATGGCTAAGAAAAGAGGACTGTCATCAACAAAATTTATTTATTTGACTAATCGGTTTTTTAATATAAATTTTAAAAGGAATGTCAAAAAAAATTGCAAGTAACTGAAGGTATTATTATTGTCATTGGAGAAAGAATCAAAAAATATATTTTTTCATGCATATTTTTCAATTAATAATATTATACCGAGAGAAATAAGTTGATTTATTCCAGGTACTTGAACAATATTAACTTCTATATAATTGAGAAAATATGAGAAATATAAGCACAGAACAATATAAAATTTATAATAGGTAAAGTAATAAGTAATGCTATTTGAAATATCTTCCTGATGAACATTGCTTTTAAGTCGCTTGACTTAATTCTAACGATCGACTTCCAGTAGTCTTGCAAAGCAAAATTTTTAAACTGCATTTATATTAGGGGTCGTCCATAAATTACGTTACACGATTTTTAAGGTTTTTAGACCCCACCCTCCCCTTATGACCGATATGCATCGGTTATGTAGGTTATAGTGTTTATTATTCTTTATAAGAATATATTCGGGTTATTCAGTTATTAATGTTTCGAAATATTTACCATCGAGATAATTAAGAAAGGATGCACTGGAGGGCGTTCCACGCCCCCCAGACCCCCCGGATTGACACCTACATTTTATGATATTAAGGGGCAACCTACATAAACGCACAAAACGTTCCAGATCTTAGAAGTCTTAGAAAATAAGAAATTCGGGAATAATCTTAGATTTCACTGGAGGGCATTCCATGCCTCATATTTTTAAAAGCCTAGTTTTTTACTTTAAATGCTAAAATCATAGGAATAATCCGGGGGGTCTGGGGGGCATGGAATGCCCTCCAGTGCACTATTTGCTCTTTCTTCACGGGTTTTTTCGACATATTTACCAAATTACCGGGGACTAAATTAGCAGAGACGAAATCACCTAGTGCCCACACTTCTAATCCTATAAAATTTAATAATTCGCAGAAATCTGTTTTAACAATTAACTTAAACTAAATCATTTTTGCAGGTCTTCAATAACAGTTTATTTTTATTAATATTTAAATTTATTTTCGTGGATCAAAAAATATATTTTCCAAAGATTTGACTTTGTCACATTTTTGTCACAAATCTGAGATGACCCCCTTACCCCCTAACGTGTGACGTAATTTATGGATGGCCCCTATATTTATGAAGTGGAATCAATATTTCGCTTTTATCTTTTGAATACAATAAAGTCAATTTATTGAGATTGCAAATCCCAATAGGGAAAATATAATTATAAAGGGCATTTAGAATAAAAAAAGCTTTTAAATCTGATATTGCAGGGACATGTAATTTTGAATCCGTTTACAATATGTGATCATGACATAATTTCACACATTGCGTATCGGTTCAACTAATTTTGCTATTGAAATGCATAGGAAGCAGGCATTAAATTATTTCAAAATTCCATTGTCTGCTAAATCCTATCCATGTCAAACGGCACGCGATAATTTCATTAATTGATTTTTATTAGAAAGTCAATAGCGAATAAGTTCTCTAGTTTCGTAATTAATTCCAATTATGAGAAGATAGTTAATTTCAATTTTAGCATAGATAATATTTGATTTTACGCTTACAACGAATCATCAATCTCTTCGATCGTTTATAACATTTAATGCTAAATTTTGCACTAACTCTCATAGGAACTACCGCGTTAATTTATTTATCAATTATTTTGAATGGAATTTTCGTTAAGCCAAAAATCAATATTGCAAGTTTAAAATGACTTACCAAAGTTAAATTGATAATTTTGTAGGTAAATATTCAAATTATAAAACTTTTATTGTCATGTTTGCTAAGTGCTAGATTTTAATTAGAATTAGAACTCCTTTATTAGGATCGATATAGCTAAAGATTACGGCCTAATTCAATATTATCAAGAAATTCATTTTCTACCACCACCTCTTGCCTTTACACCCAAACTTAAAGCATTTGTGGCGTAAACATTCCTTGCAGTTATAGTGGAAAATAAAATTCCGACTTACACGACCTCTAATAATAATATTATTCCAAGGTTTGCTTTAATTTTCTTTCTTATTTTACAGGTTTATTTCAAACGGATGGACAAAAGCTCCCAGGTACCATGTGTGATCATCAATTTCTAGACTCGGACTATTCACCAAGTTACGGAAAATTCTATTCTCCCAGGTATCCTTCGAGTTATCCAAAGAACATCCGATGTTCGTACCGATTTCGTGCAAGGTGAGGAGAGTTTTACTTATTTAAATATGAAACACTAAAAGCGTTCATTTCCTCACGCTAATACAACAATACATCATATCAATAATTTAGATTTTCCACGATGTTGTTATTGTGTCTGTTCGCAAGCTTATCCAGATGTTTTATTTCCCAATAGATTTTCCTTTTACAACAACAAAATTAATTGTGTAGCACTTAACATAAAAAAAAATATCAAAACATTTTCGTTACTAATGATTTCGTGTTTTAGGTTGAAAGAAAGAATTCGAATTATTTTTGAAGAAGTGTCCTTACAAAAAGGCGATTTAAGGTGAGAACATACTATTTTTAATTAAGTTTGGAGATAATATTCTCGGCCACAAACAATTTTCATTATTAAGATAAATTTTATGTTAACAAACCGACTCGTTGTTGACATGAACACAAAGTTAAATAATTACGCAAGTAAAAACTTTAAAGCCTAAATAAATAAATCGTAAATTTAAAATGTTGGTTACATCAAAATTAAGTTGTAAGGCAATGTAGACAAACAGGCGCTCACATTATTAACTTTACTAACCAAATCTTCCTGACAGAGCTAATCAATTATTCTGATGAAGCAACTAATGCTAACTCTCGAAGAAGGTAATAAATTCCAAAATTTTCTTTACTGCAAAAGCGATTAACTGTTTTTGTTGATGGGAAACCTGAGAGACTTGGGAAATATCATATGTGGTTTTAAATTTTATTTATTTTACTGATCCCGGAAATTTGAATATATTTATTTTGACTAACAAGATTTTCTTTGGTGCCGATTACAATGAGATTAAACTTTCCTTTGTTAGGAGAGTTGTGGGTTTTTCCAAGCATTACCATGGTTTTTCGGCACAAACAGATTTAAAAATATTATTTTGCTTTGTATACAATTTCACCTTTTTTTTATATTTTTGTAAATATAAACTCATTTGTTACGATCACATTTTTAATGTTGCAAAGTCTTTTTTATATTGAGAGATATGAAATCAAATTAACCATAAAAAATTAGTGCCTTTCCGCAGTTTGAAATAATTAAGGTTGTGTATTTAAAAAAACTGGAGTTTCTCCACAAACCGATTAAGCTTCATCATGTACGCTGTTACCACCGCAAGTGAGCTTAATGAGCTCTTCAAAAAACTGAATTTTATTTTTAAAAAATAATACCGTTTTCAATTACATCTAATTGTAATTGTAGACTCTCTTATAATTTTAATTTTCTGGATGAGCTTAATAAAATTTGCTGTTTTCGTTTTTCAATTTACTTCTTCCGTTTTAACGCTCGCACAGAAACGCTTATTTTCTAGATTATTGAATCAAGTTTAAACAAGTCCATGCATCGAACCTTTAGTTGTAGTTCAAAGTATCAATTTCAAATTAAGCTCATTTTTTTAAATTTGAAAAACTAATTGCGTTTTTGACAACCTGGCTGGTAATTGCAGCAGTCTTGTCTAGTCTAAATACAACTGCTTTATTATTATGATTCTGCAATTACTCTTACCTCACAGCAACAAACAGCAGCTTTTACTGTTTTAAAAATTCAAAAATAAATGTTACGACACAGACGGTGGTTATCAGATCCACCAAAGCATTTTGAGGAAAACGAAATTATAACTTTCCACTGTTAAATTTTCAAAAGCAAACATTGTTTAGGAAATTTTCAGTTAAACTACCGACCATAGTTGATTTTAAATCAACACTAGCAACGGTCTGATCATGAAAACAAATATTATGAAACTCTACAAACTTGCATTTGCACCGTTTCAATATTAGTTAATATTATTTTTGATTTTAACAAATGAAAACGTGATAATTATGTCGACCAATTCGGGAGGTATCCAAATATAATAATTTCGGTCCTTTGATACAAAAATTGCTTTGAATAGAATTGTCAAATCATAAAATTCAATTTTCGACATCAAAAAATAAATTTAAATTACCACTGCTAAGCTGACAATGAAATTTCTGAGTTTTTGACAAATTTTTTATAATTACTTTGTGTGAAAATTGAAAAGCTGACGTGAAAGTATTTCTCGTGCAGTGTAGTGAATTTAAAAAATTTTTAATTAAATTCTAATATTGCAAGACTAAATTGTGATGTCTTAATGATATTCTTTTTAAATTCATAAAAATTCCTTTAATAACTTCCCTCTTCCAGGCGCGACAACATTATTCCGGATACAAAAAACGAATTAATTTCTTTAAAAATTATTACACACAAAGGTTAAAAATGTAGACATAGTAAGACGCTAACGTGAAAATGAAAAGCAAGAAAAGCAGCACTTGAGGTTAATTTAATCAAAATTTAACTGCAACAATTTACCTTTTATAATCGCGGAATGTTTCCATCACCTTTTACATTAATTTTTCAAGTGTTGCCTATAAAAGTTAAAGTTCCTATATTTCCCCCTAAATTTTACATTTACATGGAAAATAATCGTTAAGAAACTTTTAATTCGACTCGGTTCCGAAAATACCAAAGTTTTGTTATAAAAAATCTTAAATCTCTCTGTTACTGCATAAAAAACACACTGCGAAATCATAAATTGACCGTTATTTTTCAGTCTCTTAATAAATTTAACCTTCTCGAAAGGAGATGCTTGAAGACAAAATTGAATTGCATTATTCAGTTACTAAAATATGACGTGGCAACGTTAAACGTTTCCGGACCTCAGATTTTGACCGAATGCAATTTTGCAAATCAAATTAACATGGACATTACGTCGGATTTGTAATGTTTACAATTTAAAATTTAAAAAGAAAGCAAAGCCTTAACGTTTGAAGGTTTTTCGGGCTTTCATCGTAAATTTATAGATAGAAACCCTTTGCCTTCGATTTTCACTTTACTTTGACACAAGATATGTTAGACCACGTTTTATTTGCTCGTTTGTCACAATGTTTTGCACTTATTTTAGCCTTTACTATTCCTATATCGGCCACACGCTTTTAGATATCTCGACGAAGGAAATATGATACGCCTCGATGATAAAATTTTATTAAAATTTCCTATTCTTGAGTAATCGCTAGATTTTAGAGCCATTAATTTTGGGTGTTTGAAGCTTGAACGTTTATAACAATAATTATTGTTAATAGTTAATCTGCTCATAAATTTTCAAACAGCATCACGATTATGATACTTTTGAGTCTATAGATATGGGAATTGTACTTCTCGAGAGTATAAGGGGAGACTAATAGAATATATAAGTAGGGATGGAAGAGGCAAACAACGCATTGATGATACAAAAGCTGGAAGGAACCTAGGAAGATCTATAAGCAACGCTGAACTGAATAATTTGATGGCAAGCAAATTTGAGAACGCATATTGAAACAATGGCACACAATCTAGCGTACAATTTGACTTAATTAATTTTAAATAATTTCAATCGGACAAAAAATTAACCAGATATAGTCTTACCTTACAAATTTTATAAAAACCACGACCCGACATCTACTTTTAGGAAACTTGAAAAACTTTTAGATTTAATTTTGAGATTATATTATTCTAGGGCGCTGGATTTGTTTACCAGTAATGATTAACTGCATTTTAAATTTATATAAGAAAATTTTAATAAAACTTCGAAAGTAATTTAAAACAATTTTTATCGTTGCCTTCATCATTTCTTGGTTTTTTGTAAATTACTCGTCCCTAGTATTGGAAGCTCTTTGGTTTTTCATAAAATTTTTAAAACTTTTTAAATTATGATCACAAGCAAAGATGCAAAAATTGAAATTTAATATTTTTAAATCTTAGAACGTTAGAATTATGTTCTCGAGTTGTTCACAAATTTTTCTTTTTAGTTTTCCAAACTACTTCACGGTACGATTAGTTTCCCTTAGTTTGCAGTAATATATCAAATGAGATCTTTCAATTGCTTTTCACTTATATTATATCTTCCAGATCGGTTATAAACCACACAAAGTCATATTATACTAACCTGTTCGGTCGTTGGCGTCCATTGGATTTTTTTTTCTTTCGGCGAAACTTGAAACGACGAATAAATTTGTTGTTTTTATTTGCCAATTTATTTGCTTAAAATATATTGCGATGAATTTCTTGACAGAACTTGGAAACTTGGAGAGGTTTGGTCATCCGATAGTTCTTGGTTATGCAAAACAAAAAACAGGGTCACAATGCAGTAATTTTAGGAGAGATGTCTGGGGGTTGTTCCTCAGCTTCGGCATCATGATTCGTATCACCCAATTACAATTGAAGGAATTAGGACTAGGAAAATTTAACAAAATTGCAAATTGGAAAAGAACACTGACTAAATTTAAAAGAAATTGTAGACCCAAGAATGTAAGATTGCATACTTCCAATACTGTAGTCTCGACTTCGCAATTTTAATTAAAAAATATATATAATTGTACCACATATTATAACGGAAGGGAGGATTTTTTGGGGACGAAAGTCACGCGCAATAATTTCGGATTGTAAATTAAAAAATTTAATATCGATGAATGAATTAAGACGTGAATTCCTTAATCCATGAGAGTTATTAAAAATGCTAAATAGACTTGGTACGGTGTAAATTATTCTTTTAGAAATGCAGATATAATATTATTATATTGAAATCTAGCAGATCTAAAATCTGTATTGAAACTGGAAGCCATACTGATGAAATGCAAAATAAATCCGACATATAGGTAGATTCATTTTATATCATAATGGATTTCAGCAAAATACGATAGTCAACCCTGTCATAGTAATACCACATTGAAATTTCAACTACAAATACCCACGTAACGATATTTTAAAATAATATTATTCCCTGAAATAATAATTTTTTCAACGTCTATCAAAGTAAATCCATTTAGAATAAGAAATGGCGAGAAAGAAATATCCCTACTTGATATTTCTTTTGTAAATCTTTAAATTAATAGACACCATAATGCGTAGCTAATGCTCCCTTGTATTTATTTTTTTGGCAATCAATCAAATTTTTAAGGTCGAATCAGTTCGTGCGGTCAAAATTGAGCAACGGACCGACCGTGATTGAATTTACATAGCTTCCTTTTAATCTCGTCAACTGCCACGTCGATATGGCAAAACTTGAAGACGTGCATCCTTTTTATATGACTTTTACATCAGAATAAAACAGAAATCGTCTCGCAAATTTTATCGTTCTGCAGATATTTGAATACGTGTCATGTGTCAATACTACGTCGCGGATAGTTTTTCAACTCAATCGTTTTCTTTCTTAAAATTGAGTTATGCCATTTTTGTAATAAATAATTTTGTTTCAGTTGCCTGAATAGAGCTGACATTATTCGAGTTCACGATGGAAAAAGCTCGAGTGATCCGGCTATTAAAGTTTTGTGTAACGAAGGAACCGAGCAAGAAGTTCTTTCAACTGGATCGGATCTGTTTATTGAATTTATAGCAAATTCCGACTGGCCTGGCCAAGGCTTCAAAGCCAGTTTTCAGTTTTTACCAATAGATGATAGTGTTGTAGGTAAACATTTTCATTTAAATTATAATAATACCTTTTTCTTACGTCGCTACAATGTAAACCTTCAACTCTCGGTCCGTTCAACTTAAGATGTAAATTTCTTAATTACACTTTTATACGATCCCGTTAAAAAAGTAATTAAAACTTTGCAACAGTTTTGTTTGTGTCTAATCAAGTTAAACCGTCCATTCATCCATACAATGTTTATAATTTAAATGAAGGTTTTAATTGCATTCTGATTAAGCCAAACATTTTACGTCTCAAAACTTAATTATAAAGTGCGAAGGAAATTTTATGAAAACTCCATTATTATAAATAATATAAAACTTGTAAAGCTCGTCTAGTTCAACTTTTAATCGTCAGGTGGCGCTGAGCGCAGCGAGAGCTTTACAGGACAATTCGGGAAAAGTAGAAAGCTATTCCGGATTGCTCCAAAGTTTTCTAAACTCGAAATAGGATGCCTGCACATCGACGGTAAATTAAAGCATTTTTATTTTGTTTAGATGGCGATAAGCTTAGAATACATGGAAGTCATTCTCATCCTACCGTACTGGGACCTAATGTTAGCGAAACTAGTAAGTAAAATCATTATTTTCTCCAATATTTTTTTTTAAGAAATAAACAAACTTTGGAAATGAAGTTATGGCATTTTTCGAGAAAGGAAATTAACAAAAAATTGCGACGAACGAAGTTTACGACGTCGGAATATTTTTTATCCTTACAAATTAAATGTTTTTACATTAATGGCATTCATTTGTTAGTTTTTGGTCATAAATTAGAAAGACGTGAATTAGGTATTTAACCACAGCTTTGGGATTTAACGTCTGCTACGTAACTAATGGTTTAAGGATTATCTAACCTTGCTTTAATTGGTTTCATATATCGCTTATCCAAACAAATTGACTAATTATTCCAATTTTTGGGATTGCGGTATTAGCACTGACATTTTAAAAGATGTTAAAAATTATCTGGATCACAATTACAAAAATAAATCATTTTAACCCTTCAGGATAATCTTGCGTAATGGATTAGGTTCGAATCTCGCTCATAAACTTACCTTAATTTTTATCTTACTGATACAACACAAGATATTTATTCGGCTTCGACTTCAACATTGTTGGTTTTTGTAAAGGAAAACTTTGAAAAAAATAGTGAAAACCATTTTTTGCTTATCGTTTTATTATTTTATAAATTTTGTAGTATTTACCCTGAATAATTTTGTTTTTACTTGGTTTGGATAAAGATATTCAATTTTCCAATAATATCCAGAATGTAAATATCCTTTTTGATTCTCAAGATATTTTTAAATCATTTATATCTTTAATTAAATAAAACCATTTTATGTTCAAAAATTAACCATTAAAAATTTAAAAAGATTTCGGGAATAAAATATTTAGCAAAGAAGAATAACCGAGATAAACAGAAATTCAACAGTTTGCATATTATTATTTGCAAAGTAAAATAATTTTTGCAGAATAAATTTTTTGAAATAAATTGGTTTCTCTCGCAATAATAAATATTCCGGGTTGAAAAATTTGTCAAATTCTTTTGATTTTAACATAGATTTTTTAATAAAAAAATTTATTTTTTACATTAACGGCATTTCCACACGATAATGTTGCTGTCAGTCCGCCCTAAAACTGTGTGCATGTAAAAATAATTTTAAAAACCATATAATAATGATAAATTGAAATTGGAAGCACTGCAGGTGATTTTCTTGAAAATTTTTAAGATTTTTTGCATTGAGACAGGGACAATTTGCATTGCTCTAGAATAGGTTCTGGATTGTTTGACGAGGTAAATCCGTATTCTTAATAATACCCTTTTTACTTTTTGTAGAAATTCAATTTACAGTTAGTAGATTTATAAATTAAAGCAGATGCATGTACCGAATCGAACAATTTTTTTGTAACCATCACAGCATCCGACTATTTTTATCTTATCGTTAGCAAAGTTATGTTTACAAGAAAGAATAAGTTTTAATAGTAAAGAACAACCGGATACTAGAACCCTCACACTAGTTCTTTATTCTATTGGTCAATAAGTCGAGCGTAGCGAGACTTCATTTCGAACGGCTTATACTTAAATATTTTGTTCAATATTGTTCATAAACACATGAATTATTGATTTATTCCGTTTTGAGTAATTGAGTTTTGAGCGAAAAAGTTTGCTAATTTCCAATTTGCAAATTTAACAAAAGTTGAGTAAAAAGAAAACTTGAAGCATTGCACTTTCTTGGGTCTCATCGACAGCTTGTAGATTTTATTTTTATTAAACCTGTACAATATATTAAGTCAAAGTTAAGGTTTTCACAAAAGTAATTTTTAATTTTGTATAAAGAACCCCGCACCATTCTTATGGGAAAATGTCTTTCTGTAGATTTGACTGATTTTTAGATATTATTTTCTCACCATTCTGAACAAATGTCTCTCTGAACAAAACTGAAAAATGTATAGGTACAAAATTGAAGACAATAAAATTTTTAACAAAAAATGCCTAAAAAGATCTGCTGTTAAAGCGATTTTTATATGTCAAAAAACAGTTTCAAAATGTTCAATTTACATTGTCAACGCAGGAGGGTTCGAATATTTTCTTTAGTCTCTGTATGTCCCTAGTTCCATTTAAATTCAAAATGTAGGTGTCAATCCGGGGGGTCTGGGGGGCATGGAATGCCCTCCAGTACATTCTTTACCAAATACCTCGAATTGACGAAATATTTACCAATGAGGTATTTGACTTAGGGTGCACTGGAGGGCATTCCATGCCCCCCAGACCCCCCGGACTGGCACCTACGTTTTGTAAATTTAAGGGACAATTAAGTACATAGTAGGGTTTCTCAAACGGGATCTCGGTAGTAAAAGTACTTCCCGTAATTCCGGGATTTTAAACCAATTTCCCGGGATTTAAATTCGAGGGTGTGTTAATATTCATTTTGGATGATTTGCAAAAGAAAACAAATAGTTTTTCGTTTAAAATGCTGCAATCTGTACAGCAGAGAATTGTGGAACGACGAAACGTAAATTTAGTAGGTTCTCTGAAATATTTGAACAACCCAACGAAGAACGAACTATAAATACGATTAAAGATACCACGTAAATTCAGTATTATCACTGCCTTTTAAATCAACATTACGGTCTACAACAAAAAATATTTTCAATCAAGCTTTACATTGCCGAAGAAATTAGATGCTTCAATTTCAAATGGCACTCGAATTGGGAGTACAGAGAATACTGAATAAATAAATGTGTAACTAGACATCGCACAGAGAATCTGGAAAAATTACTATATTATGCATTAATGACCATCTCACCAACATCTATTGAATCAGAAGGAGCATTTTCTGCAGCAGATCCCGGGAAATTAAAAATTTTCATCCTGATTTCATCAGAGTGTTCTTTAACTCGCTGCAAGTCAAAAAGGGGGTTTCAAAATGTTCACTTTACATTGTCAACGTAGGAGGATTCGAATATTTTCTTTAGTCTCTGTATGTCCCTAGTTCCTTTTAAATTCAAAATGTAGGTGTCAATCCGGGGGGTCTGGGGGGCATAGTATGCCCTCCAGTACATTCTTTACCAAATACCTCGAATTGACGAAATATTTACCAATGAGGTATTTGACTTAGGGTGTAAACAAAAATAAAAAATGTTAAAAAATTTACATAATTAACATAGGAGGGTTCGAATATTTTGTACGTTCTCACCCTTATTCGACTGGCAATCAACATATTATATTCAGTCGAAATTGATTTTTTCTTGTTAAATCTGGACTTTTTAGAACATATATTTCGGAAACTGCTCATTACATCAAGTTGTGTCCATTGAGACATTTGTTCAGAATGATGAGCAGTACAACATATCCAAAATTCAGCCAAATCCACAGAAAGACATTTTCCTATAAGAATGGTGCGGTCATCTATTTTATAAATTATTTCATGGATGGATAACCTATTTTCACTATAAATTACCTATATTGAATTGATTGAAAAATTATTAATTTAAACCTTTGTTAAAGGGTATTAGCAAAATAATGTGCACTCAAGCGCTCACTTGAATAAAATATGACACTACAGTTTACCTCTACAGTAAAAAATGTTTGTCTGAATCAAAAAGCAATAATTATTTGATTAATTTTATTCAAAGGAAACAATTTAGCTTCGATTTAATTAAAATTATTTTCGTCAATAGATAAATTTTAATTTCTTCTTGTTTTCAAAAAAATTTTTATATAATAAGTTGATGACGAAAATATCTCTAGTAGAAGGTAGAACCACACAAACCTACATGTGGCCCCACCCTTAGATAAAATACGAATATATATTTACTTTTTGGAGCATAAGATTGAAATTCGACTTGGCACTTATTTGATAATGATATTCACGTCCGATCTAATCCGCATATTGCTTAAAAATACTTGGGACTGAGCCGCTATCTTCGCACTTAGCAAAACATGCATTTCCGATTTAAATTCTCTGTGATTTGTTGTATCTACATAATATAGTGGATCAGTATTCCATAAAACGAGTTGCAAATAAAACAGAATTGATGCTGTATAATATTTAACGATTTGTATAACTTCAAAGGGAAGATTTGAAACGAAACAATATTGCTTGTCTACCCCTAATAAATTTATAATACCAAATGTGGTTCTTAATTAAACTTCATTTTAATAATTCTCACGTGTGGTGATGATAACGCAGCTAATTTATAATTCATTTATTAATCAATATGTCGCAAATGTGCAAATTAAATGGAATTAGAAAATTGTACCGACGCAGTTCTCGGTTGTACACCTAAAGATAAATTAGAAAGAAATTGATTGCACACAAAAAATATTGCTTCATAGATTAAGAAAAGACAAATAGCATCGCATCGTCGGGAAACTTTTTAGATAAAATGAAAATAAACGGGAACTTTGTTATTTTAAGTTAGAAATTCGTTTGGCAATGTGTTAAGTTGTTAATTTAAAAATATTGATCAGCGATCGAGATATCGCATGAAGAAAAGTTATGACCGATGGGATCCATTGGAGATATTTAAAGCCCCTAATAAATTGATAGCTTTGCTGTTATTGACGTTTTCACATAATAAGGAAAGCTGTAATTCCTTAGGTGGTCTTTCGGTATAAGCGTTTTTTTTTCTTCCCAACTATCTGCGTTAATTTAAGGATTTAATTAAATTTACCTCGCTATATCAATTTAACAAGTTCAAATTAAGTTAATGGCTGGAATAATTTGTTACCTATATTGTAATAAGTGTTTCTTGTTTGTGAGCTTTAAACTGACCAAAACCAACTGTAACTTAAATTATTCAAGTTGACGTTTCTGCGGCACATTAAATATGCAGACTTGATTTAGAACCTCACACATAAACAAACTAAATGACGACCAAATAATATATCTCAACCGAAACATACAATTCAATTAAAATTCTTAATTGAAGTTGATTGATACCTGTTTGGAATTTTAGAAAAGCTGCCGTACAAAACAACGCCAAGTTTTAATAAAAGCTCGCCCGACGTACTCACATTTATTTTTTTCGTGATGGCGATAATAATGATAATAATAAATGGAAAAATGGGGAAAAGCGCAAGGGGTTTATTTAAAGGTGTTTTATTTTACATTTTGTGCCGCAGGATAGCGAAGGATCTACCTTATGTTTCGGGAGTCTTTAAAGGACTTCCTTGTAATAATAAATGTTGTACATAGCACTGTCTCATAAATTTTGCACTGTTTTACGTTGCAGTTACTTTAGGAGAGCTTTTGAGTTATATAACTAGGACAAACATTGTTTTACTTATTTATATTACATAACAGTCAAGATGAATTTCAACAATTTAAATTAAATAATACAAAATGTTGCCCAACATTAACTAATATTTATCCTTATGAAATTACGATTGTTGTTTGAAAAATAATAATTAAACATAAATAAATATTATTTTTTATGTTTCGCTTGCCCAACTATTTATTCAAATTAACTCTTCCGAGAGCTTTTATTGTAAGAAATTTTATGTTCTTTTTAACTTGACTAAAAATTTGTATATTTATAACCGGCTTATCGCGTTTGTACCTTCATCTATTATTTATAGCTTCTTTTGTCAGTTTTCTACTAAGCTTTTGTAATATTGAAACGTTTTGTCTAAATTGTGGCATATCATAATATATAAAATATAGTAGCTTTGTCTTCCAAATTCGTGTACACAAATTTTCCAACAAATTCGACGAAATAATTGCCCTCCAGTTAATAAAGGGATTCGTTCCTACAATGCCACTACAATTATTGCTACTTAAATTGTAATTTCTGTTATTAATGTACCGAAATCTATCTCTCGCTTTCGAGTAGCGCTAGAAATTTTAGTTTGAATTTCTTGTCATAATTTACTGTTTAAGCACAATAAATGATTATAAATTTCTGCAGCTAAAGAAGTTAAAAAAGTAGATAGAGTAAGCCGGTTCTAACGCACTTTATTAATTGCAAAAAAGTTCAGATTAAAATTTAAAGAGGAAGTATATAATCACGCCAAATAACTTCTGGCCATTGAAGATAACACAATTGAATTCAATAAAAGAATAAAATTCTCCAACTAACTCTGTCAGACATTATTCAGATTATTAATGTTGATAATATTGTGGTTTCGTGTCTCGCTACAATGTCAATACACAAGCTTTTGATGGAATTAATACTAAAACAATAACTGGCTATTTGTCATGATTTTGAGATATCACTGTTGATATTTCGCGGAGTAATTAAATGGAACTTTACTTACCATAATATTATAAAATCAATTATTAAATTGAATTTAGCGTTAATTATAAAATATGAGGTTGGTGGGTTCAGTTACAAAGCTTTTCAGGATGGGATATACCTCGCTGGTATACATATAATATAAAAATTTTAAAATGTAACTTTTTTTTTCAAGTATTTACAGTCGAATAAATAACATTGTATGGGAAACTTTAATATATTGCATAGACTGAATCAATATAGTGTGAACTATTTTCCGATAACAAAAAAGTTTTAATTAAAAAAGTTACGTATCTACTTGATTTGCTTAATATATCTGGAACTATTATTTTTAATTAAGAACACATAGCGTTTTGCTTTTCTAGAGAATAATGTAATTTTAATTATTACTTCAATATTATTTTACATAATAATTACATTCAAACGCATCTTTAACATTTATTGATTTGTTAATTTATTTTAATTTATCTACCGCGCAAATGTTTAATTTGCAATTCCGTTTTCAGGTTTGGGTTTAAAAATTAATATCTCTCGCGGTTTCAAAACGTTTTTGACAAGCTTTCTTCTCAAATTGCTAAATATCTATAGATAATTTACGCTTTCACCGGCATAAATAAAAATTTAGCTCAGTGATTTAGAAAACAAAAATTGACGTTCATTTAGATTAACTAATGTATCACAGACTCCCTAGTAGAATAAAAATGTTGTATCTACAAATATTATAAATGTTACAAATAACAATTCATTTTCAAAACTTAATATACTATAAAACACTTTATTCTGTAGTGAATTTTTAAATTATTAGTGCAATGTTGCTGTGTTTATATTCTAAATGCTAGTTATAAATTTTCTTAACATTTTCCAAGCCCGTAAATCGGTTTTTACATTACTTCGTGCTAATAACGAGTTAAATAAGAACTAGAAGATGAATAACAATAGAAACAGAATATTATTTTTTTAATTCAGCCAATACTAATTTTTTTATTAGAATGGGACTATGTTTTTCTTTTACCTTTACAATTACATAGTGTTTTATTTACGGTTACTATTAAAATTCGACTGGGGAAATTAGACACAACTAAAGAATGTAGAATGCAAAATTAAAATGTGTTGTTGCAAAATATGAAAATATTCAGCTTTTCGTTGTAATTGAAAGTTCTAGCATTTTTATAATATGAAAATTTTAACAGGTGTATGCAGTAGTACGCTAATTAATTAACAATTTGTTATTACTCAAAATGAAGCAGTTCTTTCCAAATTAAATGAATTTTTTTACAAAGAACTTAACGAAGTACCACATACAAATTTCCTTAGGTTTGTGTAGGATGTGGAAAGAATATCTAGGGGCTCCATATTTTTCAAAATGGCGAAACTTAGTTTTTCCCTTGTCCACTGGTATAATTTTTACATTTATTGTTAATTCTTAAAAATTGTTATTAGTATTGCATAATATAGAGTAAAATAAAATGCGCACAGCTGGGACATATGTTACCGAGATTTCCTATAGCTTCAGCATGTTTAGTTATGCATAATTTAGTTTGCATTACTAGAGCTGGATAATAAAGGGATTAATTTATAAGAGAGTTGATGTAACGCTCGTGTTGTGACTCGGCTGACGAAACTCACTATGTATGCATTAACGTCATAAAATTTTAACGCCAAATTTACGTAAAAAACATTGCATCTTTGTTGAATACCCTTTAGTTGGCATTTTTTTATGTTTACGTGCAATTTTAGCTGTTAATGTTATAACTCACAATTAAAATTTATAAACAAGTGGCAAATTGCTTTTTTTACCATGCTCTAAAGTTGATCTCGACTTACGCTTATTGGATTTACAAAATATTTTCCCGTTCTTTGTAGTTTTTTTACGATCGGCACTAATGAACTTTAATCTTTAATTAGAAACTTGCACGGATTATGCAAGCAATTGAATGCTTCGCGTCCCAAAATTAATTATGAAATTGATTAGATTTTTCACGTTTATAATTTAATCGGACTAATTTTTTTAATTAAAAATTTATGTTCGAAAACACTCGTTCTCAAATAAATGCAATGCTTTACATCGTGCACCATTATTTTGACATTTTCGAAATTTTATTGGCGCAGTCGTTGTGGAAAGTACCTACACAACGTTCGATATGTTCGGTGTCGTGCAGTAAAATATTATTAGTCTAATCTTTTACGCTCAAAATTATCAATCTCGAACTTTTTGTAGCAAAATTTAAATTTTAAAAATATAACACAGTCGGATATTAGGCTACAAACGTTTTCCATTGTGATGGAATGGGGCTTGCCGCCGTGATGGATGGGATAAAGAAGAGAACATTTTGGAGAAGTTACGAATAGTGAAGGAAATGTAATTCATTAATTTTTTGAACTTAACAAATAAAATACGAATAAGGTTTCTGTCTCTTCGAGAATTAATACAAACTTTTACAGAACGCAAAAATTGTTGTAATTTTATCTCCAAAATGTCATTTTTATTGAATGTAATACATAGAAGAAATCCAGAACAATTTTCTCTAAAATCTTCCGGTGACAAACTCAATTCTTTAAAAATAGAACTAACCAGGTAGTACGAGCTTTAAATAAATAATTTCATTCGGTCCTATAAAATTGGATTTTCCAATAGTGAAAATTTACTAAAATTATTACGTCGCTACTTTCTTGGATTTTTTAACACAATCGAATAAACTATTTATGCATTCGGTTGCAGGGGCGAACTGGCATATTTTTATACTATGAATTTTTGTTTTTATTTTGACCTAAAAAATTATCTGATGTTTTAGAAGTTCGGTTAGCTTTTCTGGAATATTCGCTAATATTATCCTTTTTGTTTGAAAGATTAAAGTCCATCCTTATTTTGGACACTGTAATCAACTAATAATAAATTGAGGCTTCGGTGATTTATCAGGTTAAATCTTGCACGATGTTGAACAATAAAGAATGATATTTTTGATGTAGTATAGTAATATATATTTTTACGTAAATAAACTAAGGTCCAGTGTAATTTTCTGATTTATCAGAAACTTGGGTGGATGGTATACTAATTAATTTACAAACTTCTTTTGTTTTAAGGAAACTCTGAAGTTGCCTTTAGCCATAAATTAATTTTTAGATTTCAAAGTAAATACAAAATAATATTGAAACTGTAAAATGATCAAAAAGACCAAACCAATAATGGTATTTTATATTTTTTATCAAAACGATAAAAGTTGGTTATTTTAGAAACTCAATTATGTTGCTTTTTCTCTGTTATTTCCCGCGATATAAAATGTAATTTAAAAGATCGGAATCGCAACGTAAAAATTTTAATCGTCACAACCGTTTTTGTATTTATTTAAATTTGCTCTAAAACATGTCTGAAAGGCAAACGACTTTTTTATAATTTTTTGACCTTTCCAAAGCAAATTAACTCTGAAACCCTTTAGTAGTAAATAAATTAGTTAGATTAAAACCCTCTACACTACACGACTTGGAATTACGTGTACTAAGCAGGTTACAAATTACTTTTTTGTGTAGTAAAGCGTAAGTTTTCGTTCAAATTATTTTATAATTAGATATCCAAAATTTATTTTATATTATGATTGAATAAAATGTTTACCTTAACTTGTCGGCTCAAGGATAGAGAAACAGGTTTTGCTGTATTTTTATAAATAATGGAAAACTATCAAAATCGACTACTTTTTAAGTAATGCCGCATAATATTGGCTACCAGTTTTCCCAGGGAGTTAAAGAAAAAGAGATTTCCCACCACTGACGCATTAACGAGATTTGCCTATATTTTTCAGGGAAATAAGAAAAACCCTTTTAGTTTATTAATATTTTATAAAACTCTTGGGGCAGATTTCAAATCTACGATTACGTAGATAACAGCATTTACAAAAAAATTTACTTTTGGCTAAAAAAGACTTTAAAGTAAACTTTAATCAAATGTGTTGGAAACATATCTATTTATATATTATTTTAAATCTAATTTTTCCATTATAATTTATGTTTGTGAAATTACTTTATCTTGGTTTACCGGTTTTGCCTTTCGGCATCTTTCGGAATATAAAATTCAAGCGATTTAACTTAATTTTAAGTGTTTCGAGATAATGTTTTTCTTGTTTTTTACAATATATTCAACATATATTCATACTTAGATCCTTTAGCATCTGACGATGCTGAAAAGACGAAACCGGTAATCCAATTTAAATTAATTAATGTCATTTGAAAACAATTTAAGTAGAAATTTATATAAAAGTTAGTAATTTGTTTCTAAGACAAATAATTAATATCTTATAAGATAAATTAAAATTTAAAACAGTCTATTTGATTATAAGTGTGGAACGGGAGACTATCTACAAGACATTTAAAGTTTCCATTCGAATACTAGTCGTATATGTTGACAATAACTAGACAAAACAGGATACAAAAGCTATTTGCACATCAATTTAAAAACACATAAACTGTTTATGTGATCTTAAATTATTTTTCTTCTGCTATTCTGAAATATTTTATGAGTTCCGATATTTTGGTTTAAAAAATCACTTGTAGAGACTGCAAGGACTTTCTACTTACAATTCTGCTTTCATCTCCTACTCTCTAATAAATTTGTTTATGAATCCAACAAATAATGGCATTGTCAAATAGTCATTTTACTTTGAAGCAAAAGCTGACTGGTTCTGTACGAAATTCGCTGAGTTCAGATAGTTCTTCTAGTTTAGACGGGGTTTCAGAAGATGAAAATTGCTAATTTAGTACACACGTCATACTTCCATACATGCATACATACCTAATCAAGTCATTCCCTTAAGAGGGTAGAGGTAGACAAGAAACTATGAAATTAGCTCAAGAACTCCTTAAAGTAATCCATCCTCACTAAGCTTTCCATATTTTCCTATCTTACTTCTATTTAAACTTTTTTGTTTCTCAAATTATTAAAAGCTTTCTTAATTTTCCTTGTGACTAAATTTATTAACACTGACATTTTATTCGTATGGCAATTTTGACTAATAAATCATTTACGTATTGCAAAATGAGTATCAAATAAGTTATTTTTATAGTTGATCCTGTAGGAGAACGAGCAATCTAGTTTCAATTTCTTATGATTATAAATCAGGTTCAGCCCACGAACGACTTTCTTAGGCCACCCTGCTATTTATTATCGTTTTTCATCAATAAAGTTCGAGTTCTTAGCGTTACTGTTCTATTTTTGTTTTATGTCTAAAGAAACCACTTTATTGTAAAATTTGCATTGTAGATGCAGTAACTTTATAACTAGTTAAATCACCTGTGGCGTTGTTGGTGAACAAACAATAGAAGCGCTTTTCTGATAAATGTCTGATATGCAATACAAGATTAAAAACTTGTAAAAAAATTGCCAGTGCAGTTCGCTGCTTACTTACACCATTCATTTAACATAAATCTTTTTAAAACTCTGATACCTAAGTTTGATATTGAATTCAGTTTGGAAACTAACTACATTACAATCTAAGTAGGTAAAACCACGAAAGCAGAATTTCAAGTCAGTACTTTTTACTTGCTGATGAAACGTAAACAAGAAGGGATCTACAGCTTAATGTAGAGTAGAACTACGGCACAGATAATTTTAAATCTTAATTTCTCCTCTACTACATCAATAACCTGTTGAATTACTGCTATTTTTGCAGATTATCAGTTTTTTCAAAAATTTTTTCGAATTAATTTAAAATTATATTGAGTAATTCTTCTTCCTTGCGTACATGCTTTGTCATTCAGTTTAGGTAACAAACACGTATTCAAATTAAATTTATAAGAAATATATTAAAGCATTTTAAAATGCGTCAGTCGTGTTAGAACTTTTAAACAAGACGGTCGATTCGTCTTATTTTTCAATCAAAATTTTGAACATGTTTGTGAATAATTTTTGAAGTTGAAGTGAATTGTATTACCTTATTTTGTACGGAAAAGACTTGGAGATCAGGTTAGTAATTTTAATGTTATAATAATAATTCGTGAACGCAATAATCAAATTTCAAAATTTATTTCGAAACCACCCTTTAGGATAGTTTAACCCTTCTAAATATCAAATATTGAAATTTCATGAAATTCGAACCTCTGCTAGCCGATACATAAATAATGCCCGATTTCAAAAATATCGCCTAAACCTGTTCGTTTAATTTTTAAACAGTAAAAACTATAAAGGAAATTGAAACATGAAAAATGTAGCTAGAGCTTGAAAAATAAACGTGTAGTTAATTAAAGCACTAGAAAAACGAATTGGAACTTAAAAACCGTAAATAGGAGCTCTTTAAACAAATTCGAGTAGTACTCCGAAGCTGTGTAGTTTTCCTACGAGCTCTATTAGGAAAATTGTTGAAATACTTACACAGTGTTTTGCAATATATTGATTTTCAGTCAAACTTCAGCAGCATTATGTATTAACGATTAATGTTTGCAATAATCGAGGACCATTGCAACGTTTAATTACTTACTGCTGAAACTTTTATTAAAGCTGTTGGAAATTTTCGAAAAGCACTTTTTTATCAAAGGTATTTTTTGGGAAAGCTAACATTGTAACTATTACTTCCAAAACGACACTTTTCTGTGATTTACAATTAAATTTTAATATTTTCTGGAGGCGCGCATGTCTTCGACTATCTTTTGCAGAATCCAAACGGTTCTGCACCATAGGCGTCGCATTACCGTCAACGCACTTAAACTAAAACGTGAGTTGTTAAAGGATACGACAAAACAGCGCAAAATTCAAAAAGGTTCCGATTGAAGTCATCTATCTCGTGGCGATATGAAAATCAAAACCGGTACTTTTTAAAAAGACTCCGAATTTTTTTCTTTAACAAAAAAATTAGTGATAATGTGGAACAGTGCAATATACCTATTCGTCGTTTCTTTAGCTATATGTCGTGGTAAAGACCTATTTGATAAAGGAAAAGGTAAATTTAAAAAAATATTTAGTTATAAAATAAAAGTAATTAATGATTTCAATTAAATTATTCAAATTGGATTAAATTTTGTTAGTTTTGAAAGTTTAATAACGCTCGGTATTATAATTTATATCCGCAATATAATTTTAATACTTGCGACTTATTGTTTTCAAAGCTGGGCTTTTGTACTACTAAAACAACTAAATTTCACATCGAATCGACCTGAAAATAAATTATTGACATTAATTTTAAAGCCATCTACTAAACTTCATTTCTCATTTCCGTCATGCTTCGATTTCCGTTTATTTTGCCCCAAACGTACGATTCCGAATTTTTTTAATTCAAATTTCTACCTCAATATAATCATCATCGTTATCATATTATTGAATATTTTTATAAACTTAGTTGACTAAAATTTAAATACACTTTCGATGTTCCTGAACAAAACTTTTAGTTACGTCAACATTCAAAATCTTCGAGTTTGAAATGTTTAATGAGCCTTGGGTTTATATTATACGAGTCAAAAAATTTATTTGCCTGAAGGATATAAAGAATACTCGATTTTTCTTTATTGTCACAAATATCAAGATGAAAGGTTTGTATTTTCAAAATTTTTGTATTTTTTGGATAATTTATAAAAACAAAATTTATTCTTTTGTAAAATTGCTGATGAAAAGACTGAAGTAATATTGAACTAATCATTAGTAAAATTGAATCTCTTGGGTATACAAAGGCTCTAAATAATATTTAGTATAAGCCAATACAAAGTATTGCAGTAAAAATAAATTAATTAAGCGTAATTTAAGCTTATTAAAGCTATTGGATTTTATTTTAATTGACATGGGAAATCTATAGGTATTTTAAATTTTATTTATCAATTCGCAGAGATATTATTTTCAAAACCAGCTTCGGTCGCTTGGGTAATAATTATGTGTAACAAAATTATTCGTTATATGCTACGCCATTAACTAAAAAGTTGATGAAGGGTTTTGATTTACATAAAAAACCTTAAAGGGTGTACTTGCAAAATATGTTTTAATTTATTTAATGATCGACGGCCGGTTTAGCGTATTTTCACTTTGCTTTGTTTTTATTTTTTTAATATTTTGGGTTTTTAAATTGCGTTAATCAATGAAAGAATCTCGGAAAAAAAATTCTAACTTTTAAAAGCTTTTGAAAATAAACGTGTAAAAGATTACAGGATGAAAGAGAAAACTTGCTAAAGAGTTTATTTTAAAAGATATGGGAAGTAGTAATCAGCTTTTAAAGCACACATCTAATATCACGCTACATTAAGAGCTTTTTTCCTAGTAGTAGTGGAAACAAAGAGGTGAAATTGTTTAAAAAAATCTTAGATTTTTTGTTTGAACCAAGAAATTGACGAACTCTTTCATGGCGTAAAATTATATAATAATATAGAATTTTAAAAACTTCCGTTTCAAAAAGCACGTTCGGTTATTTGCATAAAAATGAACAAATCAGCAAACGAAATTGTTTTTTAAATACGCTTTCCATCCCATGTATAGGGTGTTAAATTTATTAGATATTGACAATATGTTAAAATTTAACAGATAGTTTTCTCGGTGTAAGGTTTACCAATTTAGAAGATTTTCGTATTTCAACTATTTTCAATTCAACTAATTATTTCCAAGTTATAACTTTCTTATTAAAAAGTGAAGAATTTTTTGTATAATAAATCATTTGTCTTATGCCATTAAGTCATTTTGCTGTTGGGACAGTTAGTTTTAATTTCATTCTCGAGAACCTGCAATAAATTTATAGAATCTTCTAACTACACTCGGTTATTACCGTTCTTTTTTGATAAATTTAACCAATAGAGAAATGAAAAATACTACAATATACTAATAGAATTAATGAATAAATCAGATTTTTGAGTAGGAATAGTCATTTCTTAAATTCGGCAATTTTCTATCCGAAGAGCTTTGAAAAATTATTAAAATCGGTTAACTTTTGTAGAAGTTATCTTGATTAAACTAATTCGTTGAAACCTGAATTTCAAAATATATTTTTGTCTGAAAAGCTGGGGTCCAAACTTAATCGTCTTTAATTTTTTTGCGCTTTTTAATTGTTCAAATTACGATTATGTTTCTAGATTCAACTTGATATTAAGCATTTCAGTTTCAAACAGTTGAAAAGTCAAATTTTCAAACTGAACAGTCGAGTAATCGCGTGTAATATTCGAATTTAAAACTTCTTTATCATAAAACAAATGAATTTCTACCTTATTTGTAGTTATCCTTAAAAATTTATCAAGAATTCTGTTTAAATCCAAATCGAAATTCGGCTATCCAATAATTGGAAACAGAAACAGAAATTTTGTCTCAGACTCTTGGTCTGATAAGGTTTAAACTCTCCAAATTTTCCCTTTAGCACTTTTTCTTCAAATTTTGCGTGTTCCTTCGTGTAGTGTTTCATGACTACTAATCCTAATTAATAATAGATTTTTTAATTACGTCAACCTAATGGGAACGACAATGGTGGGTAATTTCAACGCAATAAAAATTAATAATCTATTTAAAACATCTAACTTTTCAACTTTTAGCTTTTGTATGGCACTGCAAACCATCATTAACTGTAAACAACAGTATATATTCAAAAAATCCGGTATAAAGCTGGTCAAAACTTTAAAAAAACTAAACTAAAATTGTATCGGTTTACCCACCGGGATTTTACCGAAAGTAAATTTTTGGAAATAGACTTACCCCATGCATCAAAACTATTTAAACCTCCTTTTTGAAGGATTTGAAATTTGAAAGACATCAGGGAAGAACTACATTATCTTATTTATGGAGGACAAAGTTGACTTGATTTACAGTAAAGTAATTTTTGATGTTATTTTCTTAATAATCTTACTTATCTATAATAGTTTTCACAAATAAAATACATTGTAGGTGTAAATTTCGCACACGTTTTTGCCATTCAGACAGCACCAGGCGGATGAATTAATGAGAATATTATCATATATTTTATCTTCGCTAATAAAACATAATCAACGCAATTTCAGCAAGTTTGCATAAAATTTTGCATTATTCTCTGAATACTGGAAAAGTTTCAATTTATCGTGTGTTTCATTAACTGAACCACATAAATTTTGTTGAAAATTGAACGTAGTAGCTTCAGTTTCCTTTCCACCATTTAAATGAATTTCATGATGATAAATAACAAGCTAAACGATTTAATTTTTAAATTAATAATATTGATCTTTTATAACTAATTTAAATTATATGTAATGTGAACAACGAAAGCTGGTGACGAAGATGTTGTTGCCCTTTGAAAGATGATTTTAAAATTTATTCTATTTTTATTTTCAATCTATTCTTTTATTTGTTCTAATCTTGTTGGAAAATTAAGTATTTAATTTTTGGTTCGAGAAGAGTCTCATTTGGATTAAAAGTGTCTTTGTTTGACGTGCTGGCGCTCTGCAAAGTTTCACTTTTAATCCGAATAAGACACTATACTATTAGACATTTTAACTCCAGGGTTACCACTTAGGTTTCCGAATTATGTTATAAATTTACCAATCAGGTTTTCCAATTTGCGTAGATTTAACAACACATATAGTATGATTTTTGTAGGTACACACTCACGTGTGTTAGGCCCTTGTGTCGAGCATTATTAAATGCGAGTATAGTAGCGAACTTGTTACAATCAATCTAAATATTTATGTAAATCTAAACAGGGTTGTTGCTATGAGAGTTTCAATCAGATATTGTTTTAAAACTAAATAAACTAAACAGAACTAATATTAATATTACTATTACTATTACCTATTAATATTAATATAATAACCGTCAATAGTCGTATGTAACCGCATTAAACTCGTAATAATATTTAAGAATCGCCCGAGGGCAGTCTTTGATTATTGATTTTCCAAAAAACGAAAACGTAAAGAAAATGAAATAGAAAATCTTCTAAGGGCAACACTTATCCAGAGAACACTTAGTTCGATATATTTCTACGCCTCCAGGGCTCTGTTCTCTGAGGTCATCGCTATATTCGCTTATGGACAAGCCAAAATTCGGCTCTCTAATTGGTTCAGGCAATTTAAATAAATGTAGGGACATCAAAACGTTTGCACTTTTCTGTAAGTTATTAAAATTTATTTTAATATTGAATATTTTTCATCTCATCTTTAATGCAAAGGTAATCATAAAAGCTGTGCATTATTCTTCAATTTAATATATAAAATTTTTGAAATATAAGGCGGAGAATTTATCAATCTCATTGTTGTTAATTATTTTCTCCATGGTTTTTTTAAGATACAACTCATATATTACATAATTTATTTCCATTGGAATAACTGGATGGTTAAGTATTATTTTTGTATTTCAAATGCTAAATTATTTTAAACAAACAAAAACACAATGTTTACTTGAAATTTCTACAAAAGGTTAACTTTACATCTTACTTGAATTACTAATTTATTATTCTTACATAAATTTTGAATTAAAACATATTATGTAGGTATCTCAAAGTAATTATTTGTTTTGCCAATATATTCCGTGTCAAATTATATAGGTAAATTTTTTTCTTAAAATAAAGCCTTTTGAATTTTCAAAAAAATATTTACTTAAAGACTCGCAAATGTGCTATTAATATTACATAAGCATCGCTCGTCGAATATTCCAAGAATATTATCTGCAATGGCGTTGTATTCAATAATGAATAACTTTTTTACATTGAAAAAAGCGTAATGCATTCGAAATTTATAATTTAAAAAAATATTCAGCCAAGCTCATCCATTACTGAAATATATGCAAACAAATTTTCAATTAATTCACCATACATTAATAAAAAGTTACGCGACGTTATCTTACTACATAGAATATTTTATGAATGAAAATATGAAAGTAAAATTTTTAAATTTAACAGAAACCAAAACTAAGTGCGCTGTTCAATTTAAAATTCTTTGATAAGTATGAAAATGTTTTAAATTTCCAACGTTCCCTGGGTAGTGGCAAAATTTTAAATAATTTAATGAATCAATTAGTTTTCATCCCTTATAATTATATTAGTAATAAAATTTTCATTAAAATGCGGAACATATTTTAGACTATCGCTTTAAATATCTTCTAATTTAGCAATGAAAATTACTTGCTCAGCTTCTGTTCGTTCCAGTAAATAAAAGCATCTTAGAAAGTGTAATTACTCTCCTTTGTACTGAATTCAATTAGTGTAAATTGCAAGTCATTAAATTTTTTCACATTTACTTTTTTCTATATTTATAAACACATTACCTTATATCGTCGAATAAAAAGGAGTTTCCAAGTGTAGATAATTAAATTTTGATCCCCAGTGGGTAAATCTATCAGAATTCTCCGTTCATTCAACGTTCACGTTGTTTAAAGCTTTGATTCCGACTTTTTTTAAATAAAATTTAAAAAAAAAACTCGTTTAATCTAAATAAATGTCTTACACGAAAGGTCGTTTTGGTGGGTCGAGTTAGGGGGGGGGGGCAATTAGTAGTGCGTAGCACAGCAAATGTAAATGCGTTATAAATTTTTATTAACTTGACGTGAAAATAACAGACAACTAAATGATACCAAAAAGTTGGAACAGCTAATTTTACATTCCCTAAGGAATTGCTTGCAAAATTTGGATTTTAACGCGAATGTGGGTACCTAATGATGATTTGTTGCAGGATCTAGTTGCGATGCCGTGTATCTCAGTGATAGCATAAAGAATGGTACAATCACGAGCCCTTCGTATCCCGCTACGTATCCTGCTAGAACTACATGTCGATATGAATTTCAAGGAAGAGGTAAAGAAAGAGTTCAAATAGTCTTCCAAGAGTTCAATTTATATCATTCCACCGATGACGACAGTAAAGAGTAAGTAAATTTTTCCGTCTCCTTTTTTCTAACTAGATTATTTGCGTTAATTACATTTTGCATTCCATCCTACGTTGCTTAAAATCGTTAAAACAAAGCCAGCTTCAAAGAAATTTTAGTTTCAAGTAAAGTAGTCGGTGCAACTGAAGATGCACAAATATATGGGAACACCCTCGAAAGAGAATTTTAATTTTAAGAGCTCCAATTATAAATTTCTAAACGTTTCTGGCTGAAATTAACTTAAAAAATAATCCAATTAAAACGCTCGTTTTCATTTTTCTTGCAGTTCTTGCAATTTTCTGCAAAAGAGAACATAAAAATATTTTATCTCATTTGAGTCATCAAGTATTACAAACTTGGCGGTATTATTTGATATTTATCGAACTTCAGTGTCATCTTTAGTCGCCGAAATTACTATAATGTAAGAAAAGGAAAGTAAAAAACATCTCAAGGAAACATCAAGCTTGGTAAATGTTTTTCCGCACGTGATAAAGCAAGAATTATGAAAGTGGGATCAGTGTATTGATTTAATATAAATTACTTTTGGCTTCTCATTTAACCTGTACAGAAGCGAAAAGGTACATTAAAGCTTGAAAAAATACATTACATTATTCCATTATTTTTGTGTTTTGAAATATTCATTGAATTTCGACAAACAAATACAGATTTATGGTACCTATATGTATGTACAAAACTTTGTTGTTTATTATATTAGAAAAAATGATAAATTAATACTTCTATAAATTTTTTTTTCTGTTAGATGTATCAGCTTTCCCAAGTTTCCCTTACAACCTATTTTATATTGTTTCAAAATTTTATTAATTAATGATTTTCACAAATTAAGCTAGTTTCCAGGTTGCTTTTGAAATGTTTTTCCAAACTTTGAAGTATCGGCAAATATAAAAGTATATAAGTTCTTTCCTTTTGATGTTCTACCCGCTTTTAACGGCCATAACCGATTGTTAATTAATTAAAAATTTAAATAAATTATTTTTCCATTGCTGTTTAAAAAACTCTAACTTTTCGATACTCGTTTGTGTAATCTAAAATAAGTATTTCCACACTAGTGCGGTAAAATAAGTATTTCCACACTAGTGCGGTAAAATAAGTATTTCCACACTAGTGCGGCAAAGTAATTTTTACGCACCCGTGATGATTATACAAGAATTTATTAATTAAAATAATAGTAATTATTTATGTAGCACTAATATGTATTGTAGTAATCGAGATTTTAATGAGAATTGTCGAGGGTGAATTGTAATTATGATATTATTACACTGAAATCTTTTTCTAGTTCATTTTTTCACACAACACTCAGAGGCTGAAGACATAAAAATATATTTGCCTTTGTCGCACTTGATTAATTTAAATAGCCAGTACCTGGATTATCGATAAAAGTTGAGATAGTCGCGACGTAAAATTCATTTAACGCAATTTCAACAACTGGAGTATTTACAAATACTTTGTCAATATTATGAAAATAATTTGCATGTTCTCATTTTTCATTTTGTCAACAAATTAAACAGAAAAATATTTTTTTGTACATTTTTCAGTTTAACGAAATACAATTTTGTTGTAGTATCTAGTTGTAGAAAAAAAGAGGGTGGTATTTAATTTAGTTTGCTTTTTCATTCGCTGTTTGCTTGCTTTGTTAGTTTTATAAATAGAGAACTAAGAAGTTTAAGATGTTCGCTAAATTGTTTGAGTAACTTTTAGCTTTGAGTAAATTAAACATGAAAATGAAGATGAAAAATAAATTGTTTCGAGTTGACGTAATTTGTAATTTTTAAGATGTGAAAATCAAGACTCTCTGATGGCTTTCGTCCACATCGATGGAAGAATGGAAAAAATAGATAGTTTTTGTGCTAGCACATTGCCCAAACCTGTGATGTCCAATGGACCACGACTTAAACTTGAATTTCACGGACTTACGGCCTCACGATATTCTAGAGGTTTTAAAGCTTCTTTTAGCTTTACGGAAAGTAAGCGGATTATAATGCGCCGTAGCTGGGGTAATATTGAGTTCTTTACTTGATAATTTTATTTTCAGATTTTGGTATTAGAACCGGTGTACAATTGCCGGATTACCCATGTGCCTTTGTTTTTAACAGTAACGATTCGCGAATCGGATATTTCTATAGTCCTAATTATCCTGGCTTTTATCCTAGAGACACCGAATGCTATTACTTTTTTCATGGCAATCCAGGAGAGAAGGTTCATCTGCACTTTAATTACTTCGACGTGGAAGGAGTATTTCCGTAAGTTTTCCTATTTCATTTAAGTAGGTGCTAAGAGGTAATTCGAAATGATGTTTCAGATGCGAGGCAAAATCGGCAAGCGACTACGTAGAATTTTCAAATTTTATGGTACCTGATAGGAAATACGACAGACACTGTGGTCAACTGAAGGAGTTCGATATAGCATCCGATAGAAAATTTTTTCGAGTTACATTTAAATCGAATGACCGTCTCGACGGAACAGGCTTTAATGCGACTTATCGATTCCTAGACGAAATAGAGACTTACACTGCCAAATCAAATCCTGTTAATGGTACTTCAACCGTAAAAGGTACACATTTGGCTCTACTTGTTGTAAAATTGAATAACTTAAACAACATTTTATATTTTAGATATTTTTGGATCTACGATAATAATAATACTCCTACTTCTACGATTTTCTACTTAAACTATAATAGTAAAATAATAAATAATTGTGTAGACAAAAAGCAATACTTGTTATTTTTCCAAACGTATATTATGTTACCTAGGTAATTTATTTCGATTAATATTAAAGACTGCAGAAGTTTATTATAGCACTCGAATAAATATTATTTATTTTTTCACAACTTTTAAACATATCGATTCGGTTTTTAAGAGGGGTAATAATTTTATCATTTTACACCTATTGCCTGTATTAAATGTGATTTTAAATTTTAGAACTTAAACAAGTTGTAATTAAAATTACTTAATTTATAAATAAAATTATTTAATTTCGATATTTTCTTTCAGGCGTAATACGGTCTTTCGAGCATACATAAATTATTGTTTTACCCTTTGGTACAGGTGAGAATTTTTTATTTTTTTAAAAAGATTGATCGGGGTAGTCGTCCGGTTGAGCTAAAGAATTCCTAGGCGGTCGACTGACTTCCGACAGCGGATCGACAGCATCATTTTGGTAGGTACATAAAAGTGTAAGTAAAAATTGGAAAATTATTGTAAGAATACAGTAAAAAGAAAGAACAAGAAAAGCCTGACTATAGTATAAAATGCCACGTGCGATTGCTTGAAAAACTCTTAAACCGAGCGTATCCTTTTAGAAAAACATTCATAAAATCAAAGATTTTCTGTCAATCTTTTGTAGTTTTCAAAAATTTGTTTCATTTTTTTCCAACTAAAAAAATTATAAAAATGTTCTTGAGCATCCAATGAGGAAATTCCGCTGCGGTGCTGAGACGAACTTTTCCAACTTACTAACTAGTTATTATATTGTAATTTGTTATTTCTCATTGTCACTGCGTAGGTACAAAGAACAGTAGGATTATCTCGAAATTTAAAGAAGCCAGAGGGCGAAATCCCAGGTTGGACTATTAATGGCATTCTCTCGTGCAGTGTCAAGAAAATAAATAAATAATTAATAAATTTCTGAATAAATGAATAAAGTTCCACCACTTCTGTCATCTTGCCAGGTGCCAATTTAATATTCACTCCTTTTTTATAGCTCAGAATTTACGTTCTTTTAATGAGATAATATAAATAAACCAACCAATGAAAGATTATATTGCAGTAATGAAAACTCCCTGGAGACATCGACTTCTGCGGAGGATAAAAATATTTAATGAAAAATACAGTTGGCTCATAAAATTTAAAATAAATACGAAAAATTTACCATTAGTTTATTCATTAGATACTTGTGCGTGGAAATAACGTGGAAATTCAATTACTTTTGCTTAAACTTTTTACTTTTATCAGAAAAATCAGTGCAAGGGTAAATTTGGGAAGAGAAGTCCCAAGGATCACCAAATCTCAAAATAGGCATTTCCAGTACATCCTATATCCAAAATAGGTCTTATCAAATTTAAAGTAGGTAAAATTCAGCTTATAATAACTAAAAATGTATTGTTGTAGTCTATCTGATTTTCTAGATATTGTCCTTCATAAAATCCTGATTTTGTGTCCAAAAAGCGAAGTTTTCTGTTTTTGGTGTCAGTGACGGCGTGAGGGGTGGGCCCAGGGATTGGAGTGCCCACCCAAATTTTTTAGGTGCTTATTTCAGTAATGTATTTTTTTGAGTTTATTTATAAATTTTGTGTGCCCCTGCTCACACCTCAAATATATTGGGCCCAAACATGTTCGTTGTACTGCTCTTGCCACTGCCGTTTCTGAAATTGGTCTGAGAGACATAAAACAGTAAGACAAAGAGCATGAAATACCCTCCAGTACATCTAAAATTGTGTTAAGTTGTATTCCATAATGAAGTTACTAGGTCAACAAATTTAAAGTGCACTGGAGGGCATTCCATGCCCCCCAGACCCCCCGGTTTGAATAACAAAAAGTTTGTGTGCATAAATTTTGATTAGTTTTATTATAAACAAGGAACTTTCACTATTTCCGAACATTTACACCGGAGGATCTGAGGGTATGAAATACCCTCCAATGTACCCTCCCACTAACTTTATTATAGAATACAACTTGATACAAATATCCCCCCCCCCCCCCCCGGTTGTAAAAATAAAAAGTTGGTGAGCATATGTATATTATAAGGATCTTTCACTCCTTAATTTTTTAGTTTAATTACAAAACACATTTTCAGGTCGCTTCAAGTTATAAAATAAATTCCTGTGTTCAGTTATATTCCATAATCAATTACTGAATGAACAAACTACGAGTACACTAGAGAGCATTCCATGTCCCCCAAACCCCCGATTTGAAAAACAACATCTTTTTAAAAATATAGATTTTTCACTCTTTCATAATCAAATACATTTTCAGGTCGCTACAGTATTCCACTAATTGTAAGAAACGATTGAGAAACTTTGTGTTTTTCAAACCGGGGGGTCTGGGGGGCATGGAATGCCCTCCAGTGCATCATTAATTGTGTTGAGTTGTATTCCATAATCAAGTTACTGTGCCAGACTCTCGGATGTAAAGGTATTTGGCTCTGAAAGAGTCAAAGTTTTTCTTTTATAAAATTAATCCAAAAATATGTGTGCAAACTTTCCGTTTCTGAAATCTGGAGGTTCAGGGTACGTAATTGGGTTCAATTGTATTCAATTATCATGTTATTGAGTCAATAAATAACTGATGTACTGGAGGGCATTCCATTTATGAATTTGTGAAAATTAAGAACTCTCACTTTTTCAGAACCAAATAGTTCAAGGAATATGAAACACCTTTTAGAAAGAGTGATTGTTCAGATAATTATTCAATGAAATTTTACACTCATATTCTCAAAAATGTAATTGGTTCTGAAAGAGTAAAAGTTCCTTGTTTAACAAAGTTAATCAAAAATTATACGCAAAAACCTGCCTGATTTTCAAACCGGGGGGTCTGGGGGGCATAGAATGCCCTCCAGTGCACTGGAAATTTATTGACCATGTCTCTCGCAAAGTGAGACAGCTTCCGTATAGCTCCTCTACTGACGGCTACTATACTCCTAGGCTTCTATACATTCATCCTACTGGAATGCTACTGGTTTGCTTTAATACCAGTGACGGCACCAGGGGTGGGCATTATAAAATCTTTTATAATATTTGATCTATAAAATGAAAGAATTTCTTCTTAGAATTTTATGTAAACAGTCTAGGTCGGTGCATTTTTATGGGTTCCAGGAACTATAAAATCTTTTAAAATATTTGACCTATAAAATGAAAGAATTTCTTCTTAGAATTTTATGTAAACAGTCTAGGTCGGTGCATTTTTATGGGTTCCAGGAACTATAAAATCTTTTTAAATATTTGGCCTATAAAATGAAAGAATTTCTTCTTAGAATTTTATGTAAACAGTCTGGGTCAGTGCATTTTTATGGGTTCCAGGAACTATTAAATTTTTAAAATATTTGGCCTATAAAATGAAAGAATTTCTTCTTAGAATTTTATGTAAACAGTCTAGGTCGGTGCATTTTTATGGGTTCCAGGAACTATAAAATCTTTTTAAATATTTGGCCTATAAAATGAAAGAATTTCTTCTTAGAATTTTATGTAAAAAGTCTAGGTCGGTGCATTTTTATGGGTTCGAGGAACTAATAAATCTTTTAAAATATTTGGCCTATAAAATGAAAGAATTTCTTCTTAGAATTTTATGTAAACAGTCTAGGTCGGTGCATTTTTATGGGTTCCAGGAACTATAGAATCTTTTAAAATATTTGGCCTATAAAATGAAAGAATTTCTTCTTAGAATTTTATGTAAACAGTCTGGGTCAGTGCATTTTTATGGGTTCCAGGAACTATTAAATTTTTAAAACATTTTTAATTTGTGATAAATAATTTTATAAAATAATAACAATAATAATAAATAAGAGATTTTTGTTTTAAGTTTAGTTTTGGCTTTGTAAATAATTTATTGTAATTTTTTTAATAATTGAAAATTTGTTTTTGAAAAAAAAATTATTTCCAATTTAATAATATTTTAGATATTTAGTTTTAAATTCCCTGACCTTTCCAGGTTTTCCATACAAGTGGGAACCCTGTTTCTTTTTCTATACTTAAATTTTATTTTTTACACATTAGATGCACTGAAATTGAGCTACATGCAAAAATTTAATACATGGCAAAATAAGGTAGTGATTTAGTTTTCTATGATATTTCCTTCTAAGGTCTATTGCCTACGAGACATTTATTATTCTGCATATGCGACCTCAACTTATTAATTTTTCAAAGACGTTTACATATTATATTCTATCAAATAAAGAGAACATGGCAGCTTTTCATGATTTATTAAAAAAAATGTGTTAAATTTTTAATAAATTAAATAAATTGTTACAAACACATCTCAAAATTGAAATTAAAACATAATAAGCGTTAAGATTCGTAGTACAACTCAAAAATTGCACAGAAACAGATTTAAATTTGCAAAACGTCCTAACTTTGAGCAGCTTGGGGATTCATTTTCAACTCCATAACTTCAACAACAGTGTCACGTATTTTACTTTTTTCCAGTCCTATCACTTGGATTTTTTCCATTTGTTCGGTAACAAAGGCAGTTTTTCTTTTAAAGTAGTCGCGTGCCCCTTCGATGTCTTGTTCAGCATAATATCCAGTTCCGATATCGAGAATTACGTTTTTGGTGTCTGTCAACTTTCCCGGTACGTACATCTACTTACAAGTTAAGGTAAATAAACTTCTAAAATTGAAAGAAACAGGTACGTAACAATCAAAAGGATACGGATCCGGTCAAAGGAACCAAAATAGATTTGCCCTCTACGTCAGGGTTAAACTTCTCCAGGCATTCCCCAGAATTTTGAAACTTTCCTTGGGCCAACTTTAACGATTGTAAAGAGTCTTGGAATATCGTCAACTCCTACGTAAATAAATTAAAGAACAGAAATTCTGAGGTTAGGAATTTATTACCTGGTCTAATTGCTGTTTCAGTTGAGTTAATTGTGGTACGGTCAACGTGGTTAAGTCGATTTGTTGCATGTTTGGTTCAGGAGGAATGTTCGACATTCTTTTATGTTTTAATTTACTTTTTTCTAAAAAATTATTTACCACAACCAAGTTTTCGGTGAAAATGACAGATGACAGTTCTAAGAGTTCTAAGGTGCAAGATTGCCAAGGTGAGGAAATAGACAATAGAAAACTAAATTCCACCAACTTTTCTTTGTTGGAAAATATGGGCGAAGTGGCTAAAAGACTTTTATATTTTTTGATATCTTACGGATGAAATTGTTTTTGCGCTCTTTTTCTCCCCAAGGGCTAAAGTGGTCACTTTACCCTCAAAAGTTTGAAAAATATTAGTTTTTCGAGTTCTCAAATATTGGTATGAGTTTTGCCCCCGATTTAGTGTTATTGTGGCGAACCCCCACAGATTTAATGTTTCGAATTACTTTAAAATGATTTATTCTAATTTTACTATTCCATGTATTACAATACTTCCTAACTAAGTAGCTTTCCGTCTGATGGAATTCCTAATTCTTCGTCAGTCCATTTCATAGGATCGGGGTATTCAAATTCTCCCTAAACATTAAAACTTATTTTAGTATTCACACGAAATCAATATTTGTTAAGCATACCGTAACACGTTCGTAGTCTGTATAAAAGTGCCATAAAATCCACCACCATGCGAAGCCTCCAATTATTTCAGCGGTAAGTATAATACCTTTACTAGCAGGAGCTGCAACATCCCTATACCGGTATCTGAAATAAAGAAAGGTTTTAGTTCGATTGTGAATCGAGTTATTATGTAACAACTTTGGAATAACTTACGCTGCATGGCTGTTTCGTACGGTAACGCTGTTAGGTGTTTTAAGATTTTTTAGTAAATTTAGCGTTCGTGGTAACACCAAACCACGAGAAATTAACATTTTTGCGATTATTTACAAGAATTTTGACATTAAGAAAAGTGAGGTTATATCTGTCAAGAAGATATTTAACACCAGGGGTGTCACATGAATTTAATTTGTGGGGTTTGAAAATTATTTTATGTTGACGATAACATTTTTACAGTGGCGTGGTTCTTACCTTACTCTAAAATTTTATTTACTAATCTCAATAATAATTTGCACTACATCTGTCAGCTTCACTGACGTTATTGTCGTTGTTCACATTTTTCTAATCAATTTTTACTTTTTTTTAGCTCACTTGATGTTTTAACTGAACGGAATTTAAATGAAAAATTATGGGTAAATGGATAAAGTAATGTCACGTAGACAATTTAATATTTTAGACGCTTACAGAACAGTTCAATGCTTCCTCAAGGTAAGCCGAATGCTTTGTTTTTACAGAATTGGGCAGGGACGAATTATTCATTCTGTTTTAATTTTCTTTTGTTGTAACAAAGTACATCAAACCCACCATGATCAAACCTAAAAAACCTTACCCCCTTATTCCCTGAGAGTAACCTTTTAGTGCGCTACTGACATTCGGTTTTTGACAACCGAACCTGAATTTGGACTTATCGATTGATTTTAATTTGAGTAAATAAAAATTACCCATGTACTAATTATTTAAAATGTAATGAGAGAGATGATTCACTAATTGGATAAAGAGAAGCGAAATTAACCATGTTATTAAATGCATTTAAATTTGCGCATGTCCATAGGGGATTTACTTCAGCGACACGTGACTGTTTATTCGGGAAGTACAAATGAATCACGTTTATACCCCGCGCCTCCCTATACTAGTTTATAGCTGTCATAAGATCACATTTTAACGGGGAAAAACCGTAAAATATAAAACGTATTTCATGGAAGTGGTGGTAAGTGATTAATTTTATTTTCGATTAGATTTTGTTTATTTCATATTGAGAGTTCGAAGTTGTTCATGGTGCATGTTTTGTGAAAGGTCATTTAGAAAATTTCAAATTTGGTTAGAATTGTTATTGTGACAAAATGTTGAGTTTTCAACCGCATTTGAATCAATTTGTTCCCGATTATTTTGTTAATTATTCTGATAATGCGAAAGGTAGCCTATTTGTGTTTTACCAATATTTGATGTTAATATTTTGCTTGCCCGCAGGAACCGATCTGGATATGAATAATTACATTAACGTTTTAACCCCACCGACAGAATCGTCGGATTCGAGCATGTTCTCACCAAAGGGAGAGTGTTTATCGCCGCCACAATACATTCAGTACGTTCAACCACCTTTCGAGAGGCTACAAAGTATGTGATGTGTAGGATTTATATTTACGGTTATTTTTGTTTACATTACTGTTTTAGCTCATAAACCGTATTTAACCGTACTGGAAGAACCGGTGGAGCGATTCAGGTTTCGTTACAAGTCTGAAATGTCGGGAACTCATGGATCACTAAATGGGAAGTCGTCAGATAGGGCCCGCAAGCAGACCTATCCCACTGTAAAGGTAAAAAAAATTATATTGAATAGTAATACTCAAAATTCCCCATCTCTTGACAAAAATCCAGTTCAATAACCTGATTTCTTGATTTTGAAACCACATGCGGAATATTTTGCCTCTGCAAAGAACAGCAAAAAATACACTTAATTTATTTCCTAATGTTTTATGTACATACATCAAACACCATTATACATATGTAGATAATGTGCTTATCTGCATAATCTCCCACCACGTTTCCTATTTTTAACTCTCATTTGTCACATGTGGGAACTCCCATGTTTATTTTTGATATTTAATATAAAAATATTTATTAAATTAAAGAATTTTTGAAATTTAATTACATTGTGGGAATGTTAATTAGCTTCATAATTTGATTTGGGAATTTCCAAGACTAAAAATTACTATTTACTTTTTATGTGTGCTGGCTCAGGACCGTCTTAGCAAATTTGAGCCTTCTGGGCTAAGAAATTTTAACGCCTTAATTACATTAGTCCGAGTAAAAATAAAAAATATAATTATAATATTTTATAGAAATCCTATAAGTAATGTATGTGATTCCCCTGTTCAGATAAGATAAGTGGCTGTTCAAGGCTAATCTATTTATTTATTTTACATAAATATTTATCTACTGTTTGCTAACTTAACGTTTTTAAAAATATACTTATGTTATGTTTTCAGTTCAAGTATCCAAATTTCGGACCCAAAATATCGAGCGCATTTGATTTTATATATATTTTTATCTTTATAATCAGTGATATCGAAACTCACTGCTTCTGGGTTGATCCATTTTCAAAATTAATTTTGATAACAAAATTCTTTTACATTATTAATGTATTAATTACGTTAATGTAATTATATAATCCTAGAAACAATTTTGATGCTTTGTTTTATTTTGAATTTACATAGTAATTTTTGTAAATAATAATTTGCTATGCTTTATGAGTTTCATTCATAAAACCGGTTTATAATTAGAAGCATTGATTTAAGTTTAAAATGTATAATCAATCCTACAAACAAGGTCTGTATATTTTAATTAACGTTTTGCTGCTATCTGTAGTATAAACACGAAGCTTACTACTATTATAAGACTGTGCCGATTTGCATAATACAAGTCTTTGTCAATTTACGAAACGCCTGTGGTGACGAATAATCAGTAACAGCCATTTCTTATGTAAATAATTTGGAAGTTAAAAATGAGATTTGAGATTCTGGAAGGAAAACACAAATTTGCAACTGATATTATCCTGTCGACAATCCAAAATTTGTTCTAATTTCAAATGCAAATTATTTAGTTAAATCACATTTTTATTTGAATTTCTAAATTTTACTTATTCTTTTCTCCCCTCACTTTAAACTTCATTACAGATTCACAACGTGAACGTACCCTTGATAATACGTTGTTCCCTTTACCAATGGGGACGCGAAGAAATGGCTCACAGGCGTCAGCCACACGCTCATCGACTTGTTCGAAAACAAGATGGTACTGAAATGGATGATCCGCACAGTGTAACAGTGAGTTCTGACAACGATTACATTGCAAAGTAAGTTGCACAATCTAAAAAATGTACAATCTATTAACACACCTTTTCAGTTTCCACAGCATGGGGATCATACACACGGCGAAAAAGTACATAGTACCCGAATTGTACAAAAAATATATAAATTTAAAGCGAGAAGAAATTGCTCGAATGGAAGGCAAGGATCGACCACTCACAAAAAAAGAAGAAATTGACGTAAATATACTTATCTTCTTATTTTTTAAAGTACTAACAAAGTATAAAATTATAGATTCGCGAAATGGCCGAGAAAGAAAGCAAGTGCATCAATTTAAACATTGTGTGTTTGCGTTTTGAAGCATTCGAAGTTCGTAACAATATATTTTATCCAATTGGACAACCCATTTATTCGAACGCAATTAATAATTTAAAAAGCGCCTTGACAGGTGACTTAAAGATTGTACGAATGGACCACTGCACCAGCCCGTGCAATGGTGGACGCGAAATTTTCATTTTAGTCGAAAAAGTTACCAAAAGTAAGTTAGCAGATGGTAAATTTATATTTCTACTTTTATTTTTATTTTAGAAAATATTAAAGTAAGATTTTATGAATTGGACGACGACGATAACGAAATATGGAGTGACTATGGTAGATTCACCGACTTAGACGTTCATCATCAATACGCCATTGTTTTTAAGTAAGCACATTTTTTTAAACCCTGATTTATTTTATTGTGAGACTTCTTACAGAACGCCTCCTTATCGAAACCAAAACATCGATAGTCAGGTTCGAGTGTACATAGAATTAGAGAGGCCTTCTGACAGTGCCAGAAGTGATCCTAAAGACTTTACATACACACCGTCAGAAACTATGTATGGTGGTAGAAAGAGGCTTAGATATACGACCAGCAGTTACAATAGCTCCAGCTTCTCAAGTAGCGATTTACCTGCGACTATTAATTCGGTCAGTGCTGCTGGTAACCAATATCAAGTTAGTGGTATCAACAGCGACGAATTAAATGCGGCGTTGGGTAAAGGCGATATTAGTTCGGCTGAATTCGACAAATTGTGCTCACATTTATTTAGTTCGGGACCAATAGAAAGTTTATATCCAGACGTCGAACCAAACTTTATTACCATGGATTGTAATGCTGATGACCCGGAACGCGACGTTAAACCACACCTTACACAAAAATGGTAAGTCAAAGATGGTACACAATAATTCGAAACTAACATCATTTCTTTAGCATCATTTTAAGGGCGTTAACTCCAGCAGAAATAGAAACATTGGAAAATGTTAAACTTGCTTTAACGAGTTTTCTCAAAACAGGACCTTCCGAAGACAGAGTTATGGCTCTGGTTAATGAGTTTTTTGAAAATAAACAATATATCACCAGTAACAATAACACGTAAGTTAATTTCAAACTAGAGGAAACTAAATTTGACTTCAAATATTTAAACTTCAGGATTCTCCATCTGTTGGTAATTGAAAATATTGTTGGCAATATCTTCTTAAAGTCGATAATTCAAGTATTGAAAAATCACAAAAAAACGGCTTACCTGAACATGCAAAATAATGAAGGAAAAACGGCATTGCATTTTGCCGTCGAAATTCAGAACGAGGGAGTTATTACTAATTTGATCAACGCCGGAGCCGACGGAAATATTTATGACGATAAGGGAAACACTGCTCTACATTTGGCCGTATATAATTTACGTTCTGTGTTGATTAAAGCATTGTTAAATAAACATTGCAACCCCAATTTCTATAACTTTGGTAAGCAAAAAACATGTTTTGTCTCAAATTCAATAAACTAATTCAATTTTGGTTATTCAGAGGGACTTACACCTTTACATTTGGCAGTAAAAGCAAATAACTTGCCTGTTTGTGTCGTCTTGAAAGGTCACGGAGCTAATGTGAACTTGATCGATAAAAAGAACGGATATACTCCGTTACATATGGCAGTACAAGACGGTAATTTGGATATTGTTCAATTTTTAATCTCAACAGGAGAAATCAATTTATTTGAAGATTACGGAGAATGCAGCGCCTTAAAGCTTGCAAAAGTAATGATTAAGGGAGATCAACCACATACGTTGCAAATTTTTAACATCTTGGAGACCTTCATGGTAAGGTTAACATTTTATCGGCACCGTGTTTCTTTACATTTTTGTTTGTTTTAGAAAAATAAAGGAATTTTTGAAGAAGTTGAAATCAAGGAAGAAATTGAGGAAGAAGATGAAGAGGAAGATAATATGATGGAGATCGAAAGCGTAAGTTTTTGTAATTTTTAAAATCAAAATAACAGTTTTGTTGTGCAGAATCCAGTGAAAATGGAGCCTTCCTCTCCTGGCTCTTTAAGAAGCAAGTACGAAGATGTAAAATGTTTTACAGATGAAACTATGGCCGAGGTTTCAGAAATATTGGATAAATCAGGAACTTGGGAGAATTTAGCGGACTTATTAGATCACGGTTATTTGTTAAAATCTTCCGATTTCCTTACAGCAACCAATGCACCATCTAGGAGTTTACTAAACTTTGCTCTCGTAGGTTTAATTATATTCTTATTTGACAAAGTAATAAAAGGGATTTTTCAGGCTAGCGGCGATACGGTCTTACAGATTAGAGATTTTTTGGAAAATTTAGATGAAGTAAGGGCTGTTCAGTTAATCGACGATATGGTTAGGAATCACTTTTAAGATCGTTTTGTTTTTAACTTTAGTTTCATGTTGTTTCTTATTGTAAATAAAATTGTATTTTTAGAACAAATTATCTTGTTCCAGATTTTATTGCTTCACTTTTGAAATTTATTGCACTTATATTACATTTGTATTTATTTTTTTAAATAGTAAAACAATTTTTTTAATTTCCATTATATCCTTCCACTTCCATTACAGTCGTGGTCACTTTATATTTAAATATATCAAGTTTATGTTCGAGAAAAACGAAAAGATGTGATGTACGCGGAGCTGGGGATATAAGGAAATGTGTGGAAGTTCAAATGAAAATTATGGTGGAATGTATGAGATGTCTCCAAAAATAGAATATTTGGTACGCACTCGGGTCAGGTATTTAATACAAAATGATTAAAACAGCTACAGATAGAACTAATTAATTAGGTACCTAATTATTATAATTGCTTACCTTCACTCAGCAGAAGAATTAGGAAAATATAATTTTTTGCAAATAAAAAAAACTGAGTTAATTCCCTCAAAATAGTAATAGTACGCCCCTGTTCAATTGCATTTTAAAATAGCCTGACCACTTTTGTATGTTTTGCTTATTAGACCATAGCTGCTAACATTTATTAAAAAAAGTTCTATCAATAGGAAAAATTCCTGCATATGTTTAGTTTTTTAAATTTATTATTTATCTACACAAACAACGTGTTTTATACAATAAGGTCAAACAAGATTATACAAAAAGCTGTTTTCGTTTTAAAAAGAAATTTAATAAACATATTTTTAATTTAATAATTCTGATAACATTTTAAAATTACAATTACAACTCAAGTATAAAAGACTGAAGCGAATCAGTTTTTGGTACAATAAATAAGAAACTGTAGCTATTGCATCAAGAAAATTATTAACACTAAAATAAAATTCAATGGAAAGCTTTTTTTGGTTATTGGTTTGAGTATTTAAGTCAATGTAGGAATCCATGGAGCTTCGTTCAACATATTTTATACATTGCAATCCTTAAATAAATTATTTTATCAGGAATAAGAAATACAAATGCAAGCTTAATAGAGAAATCGAATAGTATTCTTCGTAGCTCTGTAAGTAACAAAAATAGGTCATTATGCAAGTTTATTCTAAAAAAAATTGATTATGTACAATGTAAAGTCCTACTATCTTTTTACTATTTTTTACACTTTGAGGAAGTTTATTTGTACAAATTGGTCCTGACGCTCGAATAACAAAGTCTCAAACGTTCACTTGCGGGAACACTGCTGTGTTCACCCACATTTTTGCTTAACACATTTTTCTTGGTAGAATTTTGTATTACCGCGTCCCGATCCGGAGTTTTCACTCCATGTTTTATAACTTTGTGATTATATAAAGTTTTATATGTATAAAAATGAATTAAACATAAATCGCACTTTAAATTGGCCAATCTTGACTTGCTCGAGTCTGAAGAATCAGATGAAGAGGCCAATACCACTGGACGATTGGAAATCCGTTTCTTATTCTTATTGGGAGTTTTAAAAATATTATTTGGTTTTAACTTCACACAACTGTTTCGAACGTGATTATCGAGCGCAAACTTTGACAAAAACTGCGAGGAACAGGTGGAACAAGTGAAGAGTTTGTGCGTTCGCATGTGGGCTTTTAAGAGAAGCTGAGTCGAAAAAGTTTTTGTGCAAAAGTTGCATTTGTTGGGTGATGTTTTGACGACCTGCTTAGGCGACGCGGAAGGTAAGGTAGTTCTCTTGAACATTTGTTCCTTCACGTGCGCTCGTTTGTGGACCACAAGTTGGAAGTTATCTTTGAAGGCTTTCTTGCAGACATTGCACACTAATTTCTCGAAATTTTCAGCGTGAGCCTTTCTGATGTGATTATCAAGCAAAATTTGGTTCTTAAAGCGATCTTTGCAGGTTTGGCATTGGTATTTTGATGTTAGTTGCACCGAGGATTCTCGAACGGTTCTTAACATTTTCGATTGCTGCAAATTGTGATGTAAGGTGTGCGTTTTCAAGCTTCCAGCGCTGGGAAACGATTTTGGGCATTTCAAGCACTGCCACTTTGGTTTTGGTTCCGCATCTTTCTCGTTTTCCTTGTTCTCAGGTTCCTTCACTTTCTTTGCAGAAGCAGGATCGTCCGGATCGATCAGCGGCTTTTTGCGAGGTCTTCCCCGCTTTTTTTTCTCTTCCTTCTTTTCGCCGTCGGAATCGCGAGACAAATCGATTTGTACAACGTTCCCGGAGGAACTCTCGTCGTCGCTATCCGTAATTACAATTTCTGGAATTTTGCGCTTCTTACTTTTCCTTTTCTTCTTCCGTTCGTGTTCGTATTCGTCAGAATCACTTAGGTTTACAATGAGCGAAGGTTTCAACGGCACTTTGGATTTCACCACACCTCCTTCGGAGGTTTGGACAAAACCGTTGGAAGAAACGACGACTTCTTGGACGATAATCTCTTCATCGTCGCGTTGAACCGGTTTGATGGTTTGTTTTCGTGGTAATCGTTCCCGACGAACCGGCGCGTGCGATATAGTGTGTCTCGCCACAGTTTGCATCTTTGGCACTTTCTTACTTGCAATATACCGCGTGTTATTCTTCATCACTTTATCGTCCTTCTTCGTGGTTTCATGCTGAGAAATTTTTAATAAGCTTCTCGGATTCGGTTTGCTAATTTTATTATCGGCAGGGATGTCTAATGCAATTTGAGTGCGATTTTCTTTCTCCGCGCATTTGACAATGAAATAAAACTGTTTATCGTCTTTCTTGAGCTCGACCGCATTTAGATTCGGATCAATTTGTAGGTGCGTTTTCAAAATCTGACTGCTTTCGGTAGGTTTACACAAATATGGCACTTGTTTCGCTTCACCTTCTATTAAATCGCCCGTCACGTGAACTCCTTCACAAATTTGGTAGTCTTCAACATCGGAGGCGTTTTCTTCATAATTATTCAAATATTCTCCCACCCCTTGGGCGTTAGCGTCGTTTTCGTCGCTCTCTTCGTGCAGAAATTCGTAGGCGGCGTCTTCCGCCAAGCTGTTAACGTTGACGTAATCGGTCGAGTTAGAATCTTCGTTTGTAGACAGAAAAACTTCTTCGAACGGCTCAGAATTATCGGCGGGAGGGGCAACCTTGCAATTCTCTTCATTTTCTTGCTCCTTTTGTTCTTCCAAAAAGTTTTGTAAAATTTCTGCATGTTCGTCGACCCTTAACCTGCATTCAGAATTAGAATCGCTAGAATTACTCACCCCGTCACCTAGCATCTGATCGTTAAAAGTTTCCTGTTTAATCATATCCCCGACCATCAATTCTTTATCCAAATGTTCTCGAGATGTCACTTCGGTTATCACGTCCTCCTCCATGGGCACATACTCCATACTCTCCGGTACCGTTTCGTACTGACCATCGTCCTTTAACTGCATCTTATACTGAATCTTTTTTGTATTTCCATCCACATCTTGAACAAGACTAACGGCAAACAAATCGGTGCAACCTTCGATGGCATAGAAATACGTCTTATCTTCGTCATCGTTTTCAAGCTTTTCCTCTTGAAGAGTATCGTCATCGAGGGAATACACGTTACTTAAATTATTCAATGTCAAATCGGAACTGTTTTCCAAAATTGAAAAATACTGCGTCTCGTCGTGGCCATCGTTGGCGGTCATATAAGTTTCGTTATTATTTTCTATCTCGTTTTCATCTTCTTCCGTATAAATCGTTGGCTCCTGCACTTGGTGATCCCAAGTGACACCATCTTCGACCAGCACGGTCGAATTCAGCACACTTTCGCTCTTACAATTACTGAATAAATAGCGATTTGGCATCGCAACAAAAATAAACGGCCGAGTTTTACATAAATTCAACGTGACCGATTAAATGGATTAAAACGTCAAACCGAAAAGTTAGGTTATATCACCATTCGACCAAAGTTGCTCCTCACTCGATATGTTTTTAATTGCTTATAATTACTTTGTAGAAACTTCATTTATATTCACGACTCTCCAGATGTTAAATTTATCTCGAAACAACTAAATTATTTTCTTCGATTTTGTCCGTTGACACTTATTTTTAAGCTAGCGCTTCTTTAACAGTAAGAGAGGGAGACACAAACGAAACAAAGAGGAAAATAAAGGCCCGTTCACACCTATTTCTTTACAATGGAAGTTTTATCAAAATTGCTCGGAAATCGACGAATTAAAGTCAGTTTATTTATATATAGCAGGCACTGGATCGACCCTCTATATTTTTGTATTTATCATTTTTCCAAAAGCGACTTCTGTAAACCAATAAAATACAGTCCGTATTTAGTATTATCCGAAACTAAAATATAAATTTTTAAATTTTTTGTAAAAATGTAATTGAAACGTAGTAAAATACCTGGCCTCGATACGAAAGTTAAACTTTAAGTTCCAAGTACACTTTTTGACTTCTCATTCATTTTAATAATTCGAGTCTTTTACTTGTGACAACACACTGTATATAGACGTGTACATAAAAAGTGAAATTAGATAAAAATTCTGATTGTTATCGTTTTAAAAAATTATAATGAGTGGTTCCAAAAAGCCTAGTATTAGCGACGATACTGCAGACTTTACTGGCGAAGGAAATGATGAAACCAAATTGAACGGTAAAATTTTAAGGTTATGTCATTTGGACTTACTCAGTTTGATTATTTAATTTCAGATGACAGAGATAAAATAGTTAAGATAATAAATAAGCAGTTTGAAGATGAACTGAAATATAGAGAATCACAATTTGAATTGATTCAGCAACGTTTAAATGATGCCCAAAAGGCAATGCACTTGCTTCGTTACATCCTCATCACTTCGTATTACAACGAAAATGAGAAGATGTCAAATATGTTGGAAGATCAAGCGTTGAACGAAGGTTCCCAACAGAATAGGCTTCATCCGGCAGTCAAAAAACTATTGGGAAACAAGGCGGAGAATTATAAATTCGATTTTGTTAAAGGAAAACGGAAAAGGACGCAAAATATGGAAACCAAAGTGAAACTCGAGAAGCTGAAAGATGTAAAAACTGAAGAGGTGACGAATTTAGGTGAAAACAGAACCGAAATTAAGGAAGAATGTGAACCATTTGATAACACAAGAAACCGAAGAAAGTCCAAATATCATATAGTAGTTGGAAATATTTCCAAAACGATTGTTCCCAATAGTAAGGAAGATAAGTCGACCCATAAGTGGATGGTTTATGTTCGAGGGTCCAGAGAAAATCCTGATATTTCACATTTTGTACAAAAAGTTGTTCTCTACTTACATCCGTCTTATAGTCCAAACGATGTGGTCGAAATAAGGTAGCACCATATAATATACCTGTCTTCTTATTTTTTTTAAATTATTTAATTTTTTTTAGGGAAGCACCTTTCCATTTATCACGAAGAGGTTGGGGTGAATTTCCTTTGAGGGTGAGAATATTTTTTCATTGTCCATTAAACAAACCGGTGGATATTATACATAATCTGAAGTTGGACACCACGTTTTCAGGACGTCAAACACTTGGTAAGTTATTTTAAAACTAAACTGGATGTAACTTTGGGACTTCCTACCTTTAAACAACGAAAGTCTCAAAATTACAAAGTAATTTGTTGGCGGTTTCTTATGCATCCTATGTTCAAAATAGGAGTTGGCAGCCTACTAGCTTGGGTAACGTAAATGACCTAAATTTTTTTGGCTCAGTTCATTCTTAACAACATTTTTCAAACTTGCTAATTTAAAAATTATTTGTAAAGGTAACGAAACGTTAGTTGATTTAAAACTGTTTGATTTGGATCAAGAAGTGATTGTAAAACAGGAAGATATTGAAAGCTCCTCCTCTTTTGAATGCGAAACAAATAAGAGAAAAACTGAAAACTGTGATATTTTTTCCGAAGTAAATAAAAAAATAAAATTAGAACAAGATGGGGTAATGGAAACTTCCATAAAACAGGAGGTATTTCAAGTTGAGCACGATTATTGTTTTTCAAATATAAAAATTGAACCTTGTGAAGAGGTCACAAATGAACCTATTTTATCTAATTACGTACTGGAACATTCTTATTCTGTAATTAGTAATCCAACTGCTAATCATGATTGCAAAACCACATTAGAACAACAAGAATCGAGTTTGATTTATGGAATTACCAATGAAGAAGAAAACGACGTAATCGAAGAGCCCGTTTTAGAAGAAGTTCGAATTGTAACAAAAAAAGTAACAAAGAGAGGCTTAGTTATCACAGCGCCCACTAATCACGAATCGTTACTAAAAAATATGTTCTATAAAAAATACGACAAAAAATTCACTCAAGGCATTTCGATTTTACGTTCAAACTCGAAAATGAACGGAATTCCACCTAAAAGTAACGGAATAGATTACGATAAGCACAAAATTGTTTTACCTAGTCATAGATTTAAGAATGCTTACGAATGCCTCTTTTACTTGTTTAAACGATTACCAATTATTACTGAACTTGGGTCTGATATTCACTACCGATGCACTTTTCCTTACACCTCAGCTTCCTTTGATGAATTTTCAAAATGGAATATCGGAAAACGTCTTAGCTCCGAGGTTTGTGCAACTTACTCTATCTAATAGGGCATTGCATTTGTATTCCATAAATTATGATAACTATTAACTACTAAATTGCAAAAAATAGAATACAAATGCAATTGCTATCTGACTGGGGCTTAATTTTTCTAATACTTGATTTTTTATAGTGGTTTCGTGCAAAAACAATTCGTAATATTATATCTAAATCACAGCTACCGTTTTTTACCAGCATAACAACACGAGATATAATTATGTACGGTAGATGTCACGGTTTTATGCCATTGGCAAACTATAACATGTGCAAAAATTACAAATTTCCAGTCTTAGACGAGATAAATGGATCTCATTCTCAAAATATATTAATGCAAAGGAGATTAGAAAGTTTAAAAGAACCTGACATCGAAATAGACATAATTAACTCTCTTTCCATTAGTGAGTATTACTATTGAAATAATAAAACTATATGATATCTATATCAAGTTTGTTTTTCCAGAAACTGAATCGCCAAACGAGGATGAAACAAAATTAAGGTTAGTTGATCACGAATATAACATGGCTTGTTCTTATGTAAAGGACGCAGCATTAGATGTAGGGATAATTTTGAAGTCTGAAGAATTGATACCAGGCGTTTTATTTAATGCAACTGAACGAGTTTTGCTTCAAGCTGGCCTGTGCTTAGCAGAGGATTTGATAAGAAAGGCACACTCAAATCGTATAATTGAAGGAAAATTTGAGTGAGTTAATTAACATTTTATTTTTTTTTTATAATTTTACTAATTATTTTCTCTATCTTAGTGAAATAAATTGCGTTTTACAAGTTGAAGATATAAAAAAGGCCTTTAATAGTAAACAACATTGTAAAGCTTTAATAGAAAAGTACGTCAATTACCGAAAACATTATTTGTAAATAAAACTTTTTGTTGTATTTTGTTGAAAATTATAAATATAAATTATATATCTATTTTGTTAATAAATTTTAAATATTACATATTTTACTATTTATTTGATGACAATGGTTGGTACCTTACCGGTAATTGAAGAAATCATCGGTTTATGTGTGTTTTAGGAAAAAAAAGGAGTGTCCAGATTGATCTTTGCAAAGGGACAATAAATTTTCGTTTTCTATCAAAATTTTTCCAAGTCGTTTTTATAGATTACTTTGTGTACTGTGGTGTGGACCTGTATCAATTTGCTTGGAACCACCACAAACGCCTTGTCTTAATATTTTTCGACCCAAAAAATGAGAAATTGAAATCTGATGGTTTTTCCACTGTTTCTTAGGTAGATTGACCAGAAAATTCGAATGCCGTTGGCAGATTTCTTGTAATTATGAAATATTATTTTATGTCCTTCAATTTTCCACCATTTTTATAGCTTGGGCGAGGTTCTGACGGCTGTTTCGTGCAGTAGGCAACCAAATACGTCGATTTAAGTAATAAAAAGGCCACTAAATTTTTTTCGGATTTTTGAAAAAAACAGAAGGTGTTTCCCTTTGGTGTTTTTTGACCCCAAAAAATGAAAGTTTGAATTTAGCTTATATTTTTGCGGTTTCTTATTCAGATTGATGAGAAAATTAGAATGGCGCAGTCAGATTTCCCGTAAGTATGATATTTTTTATTTTATGTGGCTTTAAACGAAACACATTGGGGGTCAATTTGCCCTCTTGTTATTTCTCAATTTTCCACCGTTTTTATTGCTTGCGCGAGGTTCTGACGGCTGTTTCGTGCAGTAGGCAACTAAATACGTCGATTTAAGCAATAAAAAGGCCACTAAATTTTTTTCGGATTTTTGAAAAAAACAGAAGGTTAACCCCTTTGGTGTTTTTTGACCCAAAAAAAGAAAGTTTGAATGTAGCTTATATTTTTGCGGTTTCTTATTCAGATTGATGAGAAAATTCGAATGGCGCAGTCAGATTTCCCGTAAGTATGATATTTTTTATTTTATGTGGCTTTAAACGAAACACATTGGGGGTCAATTTGCCCTCTTGTTATTTCTCAATTTTCCACCGTTTTTATTGCTTGCGCGAGGTTCTGACGGCTGTTTCGTGCAGTAGGCAACTAAATACGTCGATTTAAGCAATAAAAAGGCCACTAAATTTTTTTCGGATTTTTGAAAAAAACAGAAGGTTAACCCCTTTGGTGTTTTTTGACCCAAAAAAAGAAAGTTTGAATGTAGCTTATATTTTTGCGGTTTCTTATTCAGATTGATGAGAAAATTCGAATGGCGCAGTCAGATTTCCCGTAAGTAGGATATTTTTTATTTTATGTGGCTTTAAACGAAACACATTGGGGGTCAATTTGCCCTCTTGTTATTTCTCAATTTTCCACCGTTTTTATTGCTTGCGCGAGGTTCTGACGGCTGTTTCGTGCAGTAGGCAACTAAATACGTCGATTTAAGCAATAAAAAGGCCACTAAATTTTTTTCGGATTTTTGAAAAAAACAGAAGGTTAACCCCTTTGGTGTTTTTTGACCCAAAAAAAGAAAGTTTGAATGTAGCTTATATTTTTGCGGTTTCTTATTCAGATTGATGAGAAAATTCGAATGGCGCAGTCAGATTTCCCGTAAGTATGATATTTTTTATTTTATGTGGCTTTAAACGAAACACATTGGGGGTCAATTTGCCCTCTTGTTATTTCTCAATTTTCCACCGTTTTTATTGCTTGCGCGAGGTTCTGACGGCTGTTTCGTGCAGTAGGCAACTAAATACGTCGATTTAAGCAATAAAAAGGCCACTAAATTTTTTTCGGATTTTTGAAAAAAACAGAAGGTTAACCCCTTTGGTGTTTTTTGACCCAAAAAAAGAAAGTTTGAATGTAGCTTATATTTTTGCGGTTTCTTATTCAGATTGATGAGAAAATTCGAATGGCGCAGTCAGATTTCCCGTAAGTAGGATATTTTTTATTTTATGTGGCTTTAAACGAAACACATTGGGGGTCAATTTGCCCTCTTGTTATTTCTCAATTTTCCACCGTTTTTATTGCTTGCGCGAGGTTCTGACGGCTGTTTCGTGCAGTAGGCAACTAAATACGTCGATTTAAGCAATAAAAAGGCCACTAAATTTTTTTCGGATTTTTGAAAAAAACAGAAGGTTAACCCCTTTGGTGTTTTTTGACCCAAAAAAAGAAAGTTTGAATGTAGCTTATATTTTTGCGGTTTCTTATTCAGATTGATGAGAAAATTCGAATGGCGCAGTCAGATTTCCCGTAAGTAGGATATTTTTTATTTTATGTGGCTTTAAACGAAACACATTGGGGGTCAATTTGCCCTCTTGTTATTTCTCAATTTTCCACCGTTTTTATTGCTTGCGCGAGGTTCTGACGGCTGTTTCGTGCAGTAGGCAACTAAATACGTCGATTTAAGCAATAAAAAGGCCACTAAATTTTTTTCGGATTTTTGAAAAAAACAGAAGGTTAACCCCTTTGGTGTTTTTTGACCCAAAAAAAGAAAGTTTGAATGTAGCTTATATTTTTGCGGTTTCTTATTCAGATTGATGAGAAAATTCGAATGGCGCAGTCAGATTTCCCGTAAGTATGATATTTTTTATTTTATGTGGCTTTCAACGAAACACATTGGGGGTCAATTTGCCCTCTTGTTATTTCTCAATTTTCCACCGTTTTTATTGCTTGCGCGAGGTTCTGACGGCTGTTTCGTGCAGTAGGCAACTAAATACGTCGATTTAAGCAATAAAAAGGCCACTAAATTTTTTTCGGATTTTTGAAAAAAACAGAAGGTTAACCCCTTTGGTGTTTTTTGACCCAAAAAAAGAAAGTTTGAATGTAGCTTATATTTTTGCGGTTTCTTATTCAGATTGATGAGAAAATTCGAATGGCGCAGTCAGATTTCCCGTAAGTATGATATTTTTTATTTTATGTGGCTTTAAACGAAACACATTGGGGGTCAATTTGCCCTCCTGTTATTTCTCAATTTTCCACCGTTTTTATTGCTTGCGCGAGGTTCTGACGGCTGTTTCGTGCAGTAGGCAACTAAATACGTCGATTTAAGCAATAAAAAGGCCACTAAATTTTTTTCGGATTTTTGAAAAAAACAGAAGGTTAACCCCTTTGGTGTTTTTTGACCCCAAAAAATGAAAGTTTGAATTTAGCTTATATTTTTGCGGTTTCTTATTCAGATTGATGAGAAAATTAGAATGGCGCAGTCAGATTTCCCGTAAGTATGATATTTTTTATTTTATGTGGCTTTAAACGAAACACATTGGGGGTCAATTTGCCCTCTTGTTATTTCTCAATTTTCCACCGTTTTTATTGCTTGCGCGAGGTTCTGACGGCTGTTTCGTGCAGTAGGCAACTAAATACGTCGATATAAGTAATAAAAGGGCCACTAAATTTTTTTCGGATTTTTGAAAAAAACAGAAGGTTAACCCCTTTGGTGTAATTGACCCCAAAAAATGAAAGTTTGAATTTAGCTTATATTTTTGCGGTTTCTTATTCAGATTGATGAGAAAATTCGAATGGCGCAGTCAGATTTCCCGTAAGTATGATATTTTTTATTTTATGTGGCTTTAAACGAAACACATTGGGGGTCAATTTGCCCTCTTGTTATTTCTCAATTTTCCACCGTTTTTATTGCTTGCGCGAGGTTCTGACGGCTGTTTCGTGCAGTAGGCAACTAAATACGTCGATTTAAGCAATAAAAAGGCCACTAAATTTTTTTCGGATTTTTGAAAAAAACAGAAGGTTAACCCCTTTGGTGTTTTTTGACCCCAAAAAAAGAAAGTTTGAATGTAGCTTATATTTTTGCGGTTTCTTATTCAGATTGATGAGAAAATTCGAATGGCGCAGTCAGATTTCTCGTAAGTATGATATTTTTTATTTTATGTGGCTTTAAACGAAACAAATTGGGGGTCAATTTGCCCTCTTGTTATTTCTCAATTTTCCACCGTTTTTATTGCTTGCGCGAGGTTCTGACGGCTGTTTCGTGCAGTAGGCAACTAAATACGTCGATTTAAGCAATAAAAAGGCCACTAAATTTTTTTCGGATTTTTGAAAAAAACAGAAGGTTAACCCCTTTGGTGTTTTTTGACCCCAAAAAAAGAAAGTTTGAATGTAGCTTATATTTTTGCGGTTTCTTATTCAGATTGATGAGAAAATTCGAATGGCGCAGTCAGATTTCCCGTAAGTATGATATTTTTTATTTTATGTGGCTTTAAACGAAACACATTGGGGGTCAATTTGCCCTCTTGTTATTTCTCAATTTTCCACCTTTGGTGTTTTTTGACCCCAAAAAATGAAAGTTTGAATTTAGCTTATATTTTTGCGGTTTCTTATTCAGATTGATGAGAAAATTCGAATGGCGCAGTCAGATTTCCCGTAAGTATGATATTTTTTATTTTATGTGGCTTTAAACGAAACACATTGGGGGTCAATTTGCCCTCTTGTTATTTCTCAATTTTCCACCGTTTTTATTGCTTGCGCGAGGTTCTGACGGCTGTTTCGTGCAGTAGGCAACTAAATACGTCGATATAAGTAATAAAAGGGCCACTAAATTTTTTTCGGATTTTTGAAAAAAACAGAAGGTTAACCCCTTTGGTGTAATTGACCCCAAAAAATGAAAGTTTGAATTTAGCTTATATTTTTGCGGTTTCTTATTCAGATTGATGAGAAAATTCGAATGGCGCAGTCAGATTTCCCGTAAGTATGATATTTTTTATTTTATGTGGCTTTAAACGAAACACATTGGGGGTCAATTTGCCCTCTTGTTATTTCTCAATTTTCCACCGTTTTTATTGCTTGCGCGAGGTTCTGACGGCTGTTTCGTGCAGTAGGCAACTAAATACGTCGATTTAGGTAATAAAAAGGCCACTAAATGTTTTTCGGATTTTTGAAAAAAACAGAAGGTTAACCCCTTTGGTGTTTTTTGACCCCAAAAAATGAAAGTATGAATTTAGCTTATATTTTTGCGGTTTCTTATTCAGATTGATGAGAAAATTCGAATGGCGCAGTCAGATTTCCCGTAAGTATGATATTTTTTATTTTATGTGTCTTAAAACGAAACACATTGGGGGTCAATTTGCCCTCTTGTTATTTCTCAATTTTCCACCGTTTTTATTGCTTGCGCGAGGTTCTGACGGCTGTTTCGTGCAGTAGGCAATTAAATACGTCGATTTAGGTAATAAAAAGGCCACTAAATTTTTTTCGGATTTTTGAAAAAAACAGAAGGTTAACCCCTTTGGTGTTTTTTGACCCCAAAAAATGAAAGTTTGAATTTAGCTTATATTTTTGCGGTTTCTTATTCAGATTGATGAGAAAATTCGAATGGCGCAGTCAGATTTCCCGTAAGTAGGATATTTTTTATTTTATGTGGCTTTAAACGAAACACATTGGGGGTCAATTTGCCCTCTTGTTATTTCTCAATTTTCCACCGTTTTTATTGCTTGCGCGAGGTTCTGACGGCTGTTTCGTGCAGTAGGCAACTAAATACGTCGATTTAAGCAATAAAAAGGCCACTAAATTTTTTTCGGATTTTTGAAAAAAACAGAAGGTTAACCCCTTTGGTGTTTTTTGACCCAAAAAAAGAAAGTTTGAATGTAGCTTATATTTTTGCGGTTTCTTATTCAGATTGATGAGAAAATTCGAATGGCGCAGTCAGATTTCCCGTAAGTATGATATTTTTTATTTTATGTGGCTTTCAACGAAACACATTGGGGGTCAATTTGCCCTCTTGTTATTTCTCAATTTTCCACCGTTTTTATTGCTTGCGCGAGGTTCTGACGGCTGTTTCGTGCAGTAGGCAACTAAATACGTCGATTTAAGCAATAAAAAGGCCACTAAATTTTTTTCGGATTTTTGAAAAAAACAGAAGGTTAACCCCTTTGGTGTTTTTTGACCCAAAAAAAGAAAGTTTGAATGTAGCTTATATTTTTGCGGTTTCTTATTCAGATTGATGAGAAAATTCGAATGGCGCAGTCAGATTTCCCGTAAGTATGATATTTTTTATTTTATGTGGCTTTAAACGAAACACATTGGGGGTCAATTTGCCCTCCTGTTATTTCTCAATTTTCCACCGTTTTTATTGCTTGCGCGAGGTTCTGACGGCTGTTTCGTGCAGTAGGCAACTAAATACGTCGATTTAAGCAATAAAAAGGCCACTAAATTTTTTTCGGATTTTTGAAAAAAACAGAAGGTTAACCCCTTTGGTGTTTTTTGACCCCAAAAAATGAAAGTTTGAATTTAGCTTATATTTTTGCGGTTTCTTATTCAGATTGATGAGAAAATTAGAATGGCGCAGTCAGATTTCCCGTAAGTATGATATTTTTTATTTTATGTGGCTTTAAACGAAACACATTGGGGGTCAATTTGCCCTCTTGTTATTTCTCAATTTTCCACCGTTTTTATTGCTTGCGCGAGGTTCTGACGGCTGTTTCGTGCAGTAGGCAACTAAATACGTCGATATAAGTAATAAAAGGGCCACTAAATTTTTTTCGGATTTTTGAAAAAAACAGAAGGTTAACCCCTTTGGTGTAATTGACCCCAAAAAATGAAAGTTTGAATTTAGCTTATATTTTTGCGGTTTCTTATTCAGATTGATGAGAAAATTCGAATGGCGCAGTCAGATTTCCCGTAAGTATGATATTTTTTATTTTATGTGGCTTTAAACGAAACACATTGGGGGTCAATTTGCCCTCTTGTTATTTCTCAATTTTCCACCGTTTTTATTGCTTGCGCGAGGTTCTGACGGCTGTTTCGTGCAGTAGGCAACTAAATACGTCGATTTAAGCAATAAAAAGGCCACTAAATTTTTTTCGGATTTTTGAAAAAAACAGAAGGTTAACCCCTTTGGTGTTTTTTGACCCCAAAAAAAGAAAGTTTGAATGTAGCTTATATTTTTGCGGTTTCTTATTCAGATTGATGAGAAAATTCGAATGGCGCAGTCAGATTTCTCGTAAGTATGATATTTTTTATTTTATGTGGCTTTAAACGAAACAAATTGGGGGTCAATTTGCCCTCTTGTTATTTCTCAATTTTCCACCGTTTTTATTGCTTGCGCGAGGTTCTGACGGCTGTTTCGTGCAGTAGGCAACTAAATACGTCGATTTAAGCAATAAAAAGGCCACTAAATTTTTTTCGGATTTTTGAAAAAAACAGAAGGTTAACCCCTTTGGTGTTTTTTGACCCCAAAAAAAGAAAGTTTGAATGTAGCTTATATTTTTGCGGTTTCTTATTCAGATTGATGAGAAAATTCGAATGGCGCAGTCAGATTTCCCGTAAGTATGATATTTTTTATTTTATGTGGCTTTAAACGAAACACATTGGGGGTCAATTTGCCCTCTTGTTATTTCTCAATTTTCCACCTTTGGTGTTTTTTGACCCCAAAAAATGAAAGTTTGAATTTAGCTTATATTTTTGCGGTTTCTTATTCAGATTGATGAGAAAATTCGAATGGCGCAGTCAGATTTCCCGTAAGTATGATATTTTTTATTTTATGTGGCTTTAAACGAAACACATTGGGGGTCAATTTGCCCTCTTGTTATTTCTCAATTTTCCACCGTTTTTATTGCTTGCGCGAGGTTCTGACGGCTGTTTCGTGCAGTAGGCAACTAAATACGTCGATATAAGTAATAAAAGGGCCACTAAATTTTTTTCGGATTTTTGAAAAAAACAGAAGGTTAACCCCTTTGGTGTAATTGACCCCAAAAAATGAAAGTTTGAATTTAGCTTATATTTTTGCGGTTTCTTATTCAGATTGATGAGAAAATTCGAATGGCGCAGTCAGATTTCCCGTAAGTATGATATTTTTTATTTTATGTGGCTTTAAACGAAACACATTGGGGGTCAATTTGCCCTCTTGTTATTTCTCAATTTTCCACCGTTTTTATTGCTTGCGCGAGGTTCTGACGGCTGTTTCGTGCAGTAGGCAACTAAATACGTCGATTTAGGTAATAAAAAGGCCACTAAATGTTTTTCGGATTTTTGAAAAAAACAGAAGGTTAACCCCTTTGGTGTTTTTTGACCCCAAAAAATGAAAGTATGAATTTAGCTTATATTTTTGCGGTTTCTTATTCAGATTGATGAGAAAATTCGAATGGCGCAGTCAGATTTCCCGTAAGTATGATATTTTTTATTTTATGTGTCTTAAAACGAAACACATTGGGGGTCAATTTGCCCTCTTGTTATTTCTCAATTTTCCACCGTTTTTATTGCTTGCGCGAGGTTCTGACGGCTGTTTCGTGCAGTAGGCAATTAAATACGTCGATTTAGGTAATAAAAAGGCCACTAAATTTTTTTCGGATTTTTGAAAAAAACAGAAGGTTAACCCCTTTGGTGTTTTTTGACCCCAAAAAATGAAAGTTTGAATTTAGCTTATATTTTTGCGGTTTCTTATTCAGATTGATGAGAAAATTCGAATGGCGCAGTCAGATTTCCCGTAAGTATGATATTTTTTATTTTATGTGTCTTAAAACGAAACACATTGGGGGTCAATTTGCCCTCTTGTTATTTCTCAATTTTCCACCGTTTTTATTGCTTGCGCGAGGTTCTGACGGCTGTTTCGTGCAGTAGGCAACTAAATACGTCTAATTAGGTAATAAAAAGGCCACTAAATTTTTTTCGGATTTTTGAAAAAAACAGAAGGTTAACCCCTTTGGTGTTTTTTGACCCCAAAAAATGAAAGTTTGAATTTAGCTTATATTTTTGCGGTTTCTTATTCAGATTGATGAGAAAATTCGAATGGCGCAGTCAGATTTCCCGTAAGTACGATATTTTTTATTTTATGTGGCTTTAAACGAAACACATTGGGGGTCAGTTTGCCCTCTTGTTATTTCTCAATTTTCCACCGTTTTTATTGCTTGCGCGAGATTCTGACGGCTGTTTCGTGCAGTAGGCAACTAAATACGTCGATTTAAGTAATAAAAAGGCCACTAAATTTTTTTCGGATTTTTGAAAAAAACAGAAGGTTAACCCCTTTGGTGTTTTTTGACCCCAAAAAATGAAAGTTTGAATTTAGCTTATAATTTTGCGGTTCCTTATTCAGATTGATGAGAAAATTCGAATGGCGCAGTCAGATTTCCCGTAAGTATAATATTTTTTATTTTATGTGACTTTAAATTAAACACATTGGGGGTCAATTTGCCCTCTTGTTATTTCTCAATTTTCCACCGTTTTTATTGCTTGCGCGAGGTTCTGACGGCTGTTTCGTGCAGTAGGCAACTAAATACGTTGATTTAAGTAATAAAAAGGGCACTAAATTTTTTTCGGATTTTTAAAAAAACAGAAGGTTTACCCCTTTGGTGTTTTTTGACCCCAAAAAATGAAAGTTTGAATTTAGCTTATATTTTTGCGGTTTCTTATTCAGATTGATGAGAAAATTCGAATGGCGCAGTCAGATTTCCCGTAAGTATGATATTTTTTATTTTATGTGGCTTTAAACGAAACACATTGGGGTCAATTTGCCCTCTTGTTATTTCTCAATTTTCTACCGTTTTTATTGCTTGCGCGAGGTTCTGACGGCTGTTGCGTGCAGTAGGCAACTAAATACGTCGATTTAAGCTATAAAAAGGCTTCTAAATTTTTTTCGGATTTTTAAAAAAAACAGAAGGTTAACCCCTTTGGTGTTTTTTGACCCCAAAAAATGAAAGTTTGAATAATAATAATAATAATAATAATAATAATAATAATAATACACATTTATTAAGAAAAAAAAAAAAGTACAATTTCTTAATTGGATGATTTCTAATAAGATTAGATTTTCAAACCACCCATACATAAAAATAAAAGCAACATAAAAGCAGGCTATAAATATAATATTTATTGACAGATTACATTATTTGTAAGCGAAGTTCATCTGTTAGATTACGTCGGAAAGACACCACACTCGCTGAGTTTACAAAGAGTCCTCGATGCACTTCTATAAATCTGGGCGCCGAGCACGCGAAACACTGTTCAAACTTTGCTGTGGAATGAGAGGGTAGATCGAAGTTTCCCAAATCACGCAAAACCCGATCGTGGCATGTCGAACGGGGCCTAATCATGCTTCGTAGACAAACCGGTTCTCCACTTTTCCAGATTTTGAAAAGCAGAACTCCAAAAAGCAAAGAGAAGCGCTGGGCTACCTTTAGAATACCTAAATCTCGATAAAAACGGGTGACGTGATCATACCTTCGTAAGTCAAATGCAAAACGCAAACATGAATTCTGCAAGAGCTGGAGCTTGCGTCTATATTCTTGTGTGAGAAAACCGTAATACACTGTAGAACAATATTCGATGTTTGATAAAATCGTACTACTAACGATCGACCACTTTACGTGGGGAGGTAATATTGTTTTGAATTGATAAAGAGATCTTAGTTTAAAATAGCACAGTTTAAGCTTTCGGTCCACATGTTGACAAAACTTGAGCTCACTGTCCAAGATAAGCCCCAGACTCCGAGCGGAATCGACCACCCTGACGACCTCATCGCCAATCGTTACAGCTGACCTTGCAACACTCAAAGCCTTCCGTACAAGCCACGGTTTACCCAAAATTATGAGTTCCGACTTAGTCGGATTTAAAGTCAGACCATTAATCAACGACCACATACGCACTTGTTCAAGATTGCGGTTTAGCACATCAATTGCAGCATCAATGTCCGAGGGCAAACACGATACACGTATCCGAGAATCATCGGCATAGAGATCAAGATGGCAATCAGAATCAACCACTCCTACTAAATCAGTTGTATACAGTATGAAAAGCAATGGAGCAAGGATGCTTCCCTGCGGAACGCCACGAGAAACCGTCAACGACTGAGATAAGTTTCCCGCTAACTCAACCATCTGGGATCTATCCCGCAAATAACCCGCCAACCATCTACACAGCAAATCATCACAGCCATAGTAACGTAACTTGGCCAAAAGACGATCATGAACAACGGAGTCAAATGCTCTGGAATAGTCGAGAAGTGCCAATATGGTGACTTCAGCCCGATCGACTGATGAAGCCACGTCAGACGTGAGCTGCAACAGAGAAGTCGCAGTGCTATGGTGGGGCCTGAAACCAGACTGGGCAGGCGACAAAACCTTGTAGAGTGCCAGGTGCTCACATAGAGCATCTTTAACAAGGAGCTCCGCTATTTTTGCAAATGGCGACAGGATGCTGATTGGACGGAGATGAGAAGGCTCCGAAGCCAGTGGAACCTTAGAAAGAGGTCTCACACGGGATGCCTTCCAAACAAAAGGCACCTCCCCGGTCCCAAAAGAGTGATTGAACAAATTACAAATCACCTCACTACAAAAAGGAAGAACAAGTCTAAGCATGCGAAGACTAATACCATCCGGACCAAGAGCATTAGAACGCAAAGCGCCAACAATGGCACTTAACCCCTCAGGAGTGACTTCGGGAATAGAGAGTGGCTGTATTCCCGGCAAAAACGAACCCTCCCATGCCAAATCAATCCCGGTGGAACCTCCCGGAACAGAGTCGAGAAAATACGCATTGATGAAATCAGGGTCATCACACAAATGAGCAGCTATTTGGTTGGAAGGACGAGAATGCACGCCCCAAGAAGACAGACATTGCCAAACTTTTTTAGGGTTAGAGCGATGCAGCGAAAGCTGATAATTTATATAGCTCGCCTTCTCCCTCCTGACAGCCCCAGATAAGTACCTCTTCAGATCGCAATAACATTCGAAGTCCACAACAGCACGAGTGCGTCTATATTTGTTGTAAGCCCGCCTCTTCAACTTAGCCATCTCTCTGATTGTCCACGTAATCCAAGGTCTATCCCTCCCCCTGAAAACAACAGTTCGTACAGGAGCGTGAACATTAAATAAAGACAGGATCATATTATTCAAAAATTCGACCTTAGAATCGCAAGAGTGTAACTCATCAATGATGGTCCAAGGCAGGCAAGCCGCGTCAGCCGAAAAACTAGCTTGATCAAAATTACCGAAATCACGATAAGTGATTTTGCGAGGCTCCTGTACCGGCACAGACAGGTCCAGGCGACAATAAACCAAATAGTGATCAGTTGCTGCCAAAAGATCAACAATGCCACACTGAAGAGGAATTCGATGCTTATCAATACAGATCACATCCAACAGAGTGCTGGATGTTGCGGTAACACGAGTGGGATCAGTTATTATCTGATGAAGATCGAAAACATCAAGGATCCCCCGCAAGCGCCTCAAAGAAGGCGATGGGATGAGGTAATTAATATTCATGTCACCTAAAATGATCAGCTCACTGCAGTCACTACCAAGCAAAGAAAGAAACTCCTCAAACTCGCTTAGGCAAGAAAGGGCAACCGTAGGAGGTCTATACACCACCCCAACTCCGAACCCAATACCGTGGACTTTAATGCGAATCCATAGGTGCTCCAGGCCACCTATTTAGCTTATATTTTTGCGGTTCCTTATTCAGATTGATGAGAAAATTCGAATGGCGCAGTCAGATTTCCCGTAAGTATGATATTTTTTATTTTATGTGGCTTTAAACGAAACACATTGGGGGTCAATTTGCCCTCTTGTTATTACTCAATTTTCTACCGTTTTTATTGCTTGCGCGAGGTTCTGACGGCTGTTTCGTGCAGTAGGCAACTAAATACGTCGATTTAAGCAATAAAAAGGCCACTAAATTTTTTTCGGATTTTTGAAAAAAACAGAAGGTTAACCCCTTTGGTGTTTTTTGACCCCAAAAAATGAAAGTTTGAATTTAGCTTATATTTTTGCGGTTTCTTATTCAGATTGATGAGCAAATTCGAATGGCGCAGTCAGATTTCCCGTAAGTACGATATTTTTTATTTTATGTGACTTTAAATTAAACACATTGGGGGTCAATTTGCCCTCTTGTTATTTCTCAATTTTCCACCGTTTTTATTGCTTGCGCGAGGTTCTGACGGCTGTTTCGTGCAGTAGGCAACTAAATACGTCGATTTAAGTAATAAAAAGGCCACTAAATTTTTTTCGGATTTTTGAAAAAAACAGAAGGTTTGGTGTTTTTTGACCCCAAAAAATGAAAGTTTTAATTTAGCTTATATATTTGCGGTTTCTTATTCAGATTGATGAGAAAATTCGAATGGCGCAGTCAGATTTCCCGTAAGTATGATATTTTTTATTTTATGTGGCTTTAAACGAAACACATTGAGGGTCAATTTGCCCTCCTGTTATTTCTCAATTTTCCACCGTTTTTATTGCTTGCGCGAGGTTCTGACGGCTGTTTCGTGCAGTAGGCAACTAAATACGTCGATTTAAGCAATAAAAAGGCCACTAAATTTTTTTCGGATTTTTGAAAAAAACAGAAGGTTAACCCCTTTGGTGTTTTTTGACCCCAAAAAATGAAAGTTTGAATTTAGCTTATATTTTTGCGGTTTCTTATTCAGATTGATGAGAAAATTCGAATGGCGCAGTCAGATTTCCCGTAAGTATGATATTTTTTATTTTATGTGGCTTAAAACGAAACACATTGGGGGTCAATTTGCCCTCTTGTTATTTCTCAATTTGCCACCGTTCTTATTGCTTGCGCGAGGTTCTGAAGGCTGTTTCGTGCAGTAGGCAACTAAATACGTCGAATTAGGTAATAAAAAGGCCACTAAATTTTTTTCGGATTTTTGAAAAAAACAGAAGGTTAACCCCTTTGGTGTTTTTTGACCCCAAAAAATGAAAGTTTGAATTTAGCTTATATTTTTGCGGTTTCTTATTCAGATTGATGAGAAAATTCGAATGCCGCAGTCAGATTTCCCGTAAGTATGATATTTTTTATTTTATGTGGCTTAAAACGAAACACATTGGGGGTCAATTTGCCCTCTTGTTATTTCTCAATTTGCCACCGTTTTTATTGCTTGCGCGAGGTTCTGAAGGCTGTTTCGTGCAGTAGGCAACTAAATACGTCGAATTAGGTAATATAAAGGCCACTAAATTTTTTTCGGATTTTTGAAAAAAACAGAAGGTTAACCCCTTTGGTGTTTTTTGACCCCAAAAAATGAAAGTTTGAATTTAGCTTATATTTTTGCGGTTTCTTATTCAGATTGATGAGAAAATTCGAATGGCGCAGTCAGATTTCCCGTAAGTATGATATTTTTTATTTTATGTGGCTTTAAACGAAACACATTGGGGGTCAATTTGCCCTCTTGTTATTTCTCAATTTTCCACCGTTTTTATTGCTTGCGCGAGGTTCTGACGGCTGTTTCGTGCAGTAGGCAACTAAATACGTCGATTTAGGTAATAAAAAGGCCACTAAATTTTTTTCGGATTTTTGAAAAAAACAGAAGGTTAACCCCTTTGGTGTTTTTTGACCCCAAAAAATGAAAGTTTGAATTTAGCTTATATTTTTGCGGTTTCTTATTCAGATTGATGAGAAAATTCGAATGGCGCAGTCAGATTTCCCGTAAGTATGATATTTTTTATTTTATGTGTCTTAAAACGAAACACATTGGGGGTCAATTTGCCCTCTTGTTATTTCTCAATTTTCCACCGTTTTTATTGCTTGCGCGAGGTTCTGACGGCTGTTTCGTGCAGTAGGCAACTAAATACGTCGATTTAGGTAATAAAAAGGCCACTAAATTTTTTTCGGATTTTTGAAAAAAACAGAAGGTTAACCCCTTTGGTGTTTTTTGACCCCAAAAAATGAAAGTTTGAATTTAGCTTATATTTTTGCGGTTTCTTATTCAGATTGATGAGAAAATTCGAATGGCGCAGTCAGATTTCCCGTAAGTACGATATTTTTTAATTTATGTGGCTTTAAACGAAACACATTGGGGGTCAGTTTGCCCTCTTGTTATTTCTCAATTTTCCACCGTTTTTATTGCTTGCGCGAGGTTCTGACGGCTGTTTCGTGCAGTAGGCAACTAAATACGTCGATTTAAGTAATAAAAAGGCCACTAAATTTTTTTCGGATTTTTGAAAAAAACAGAAGGTTAACCCCTTTGGTGTTTTTTGACCCCAAAAAATGAAAGTTTGAATTTAGCTTATATTTTTGCGGTTCCTTATTCAGATTGATGAGAAAATTCGAATGGCGCAGTCAGATTTCCCGTAAGTATGATATTTTTTATTTTATGTGGCTTTAAACGAAACACATTGGGGGTCAATTTGCCCTCTTGTTATTACTCAATTTTCTACCGTTTTTATTGCTTGCGCGAGGTTCTGACGGCTGTTTCGTGCAGTAGGCAACTAAATACGTCGATTTAAGCAATAAAAAGGCCACTAAATTTTTTTCGGATTTTTGAAAAAAACAGAAGGTTAACCCCTTTGGTGTTTTTTGACCCCAAAAAATGAAAGTTTGAATTTAGCTTATATTTTTGCGGTTTCTTATTCAGATTGATGAGAAAATTCGAATGGCGCAGTCAGATTTCCCGTAAGTATGATATTTTTTATTTTATGTGACTTTAAATTAAACACATTGGGGTTCAATTTGCCCTCTTGTTATTTCTCAATTTTCCACCGTTTTTATTGCTTGCGCGAGGTTCTGACGGCTGTTTCGTGCAGTAGGCAACTAAATACGTTGATTTAAGTAATAAAAAGGCCACTAAATTTTTTTCGGATTTTTGAAAAAAAAAGAAGGTTAACCCCTTTGGTGTTTTTTGACCCCAAAAAATGAAAGTTTGAATTTAGCTTATATTTTTGCGGTTTCTTATTCAGATTGATGAGAAAATTCGAATGGCGCAGTCAGATTTCCCGTAAGTATGATATTTTTTATTTTATGTGACTTTAAATTAAACACATTGGGGGTCAATTTGCCCTCTTGTTATTTCTCAATTTTCCACCGTTTTTATTGCTTGCGCGAGGTTCTGACGGCTGTTTCGTGCAGTAGGCAACTAAATACGTCGATTTAAGTAATAAAAAGGCCACTAAATTTTTTTCGGATTTTTGAAAAAAACAGAAAGTTAACCCCTTTGGTGTTTTTTGACCCCAAAAAATGAAAGTTTGAATTTAGCTTATATTTTTGCGGTTTCTTATTCAGATTGATGAGAAAATTCGAATGGCGCAGTCAGATTTCCCGTAAGTATGATATTTTTTATTTTATGTGGCTTTAAACGAAACACATTGGGGTCAATTTGCCCTCTTGTTATTTCTCAATTTTCTACCGTTTTTATTGCTTGCGCGAGGTTCTGACGGCTGTTTCGTGCAGTAGGCAACTAAATACGTCGATTTAAGTAATAAAAAGGCCACTAAATTTTTTTCGGATTTTTGAAAAAAACAGAAGGTTAACCCCTTTGGTGTTTTTTGACCCCAATAAATGAAAGTTTGAATTTAGCTTATATTTTTGCGGTTTCTTATTCAGATTGATGAGAAAATTCGAATGGCGCAGTCAGATTTCCCGTAAGTACGATATTTTTTATTTTATGTGGCTTTAAACGAAACACATTGGGGGTCAGTTTGCCCTCTTGTTATTTCTCAATTTTCCACCGTTTTTATTGCTTGCGCGAGGTTCTGACGGCTGTTTCGTGCAGTAGGCAACTAAATACGTCGATTTAAGTAATAAAAAGGCCACTAAATTTTTTTCGGATTTTTGAAAAAAACAGAAGGTTAACCCCTTTGGTGTTTTTTGACCCCAAAAAATGAAAGTTTGAATTTAGCTTATATTTTTGCGGTTTCTTATTCAGATTGATGAGAAAATTCGAATGGCGCAGTCAGATTTCCCGTAAGTATGATATTTTTTATTTTATGTGACTTTAAATTAAACACATTGGGGTTCAATTTGCCCTCTTGTTATTTCTCAATTTTCCACCGTTTTTATTGCTTGCGCGAGGTTCTGACGGCTGTTTCGTGCAGTAGGCAACTAAATATGTTGATTTAAGTAATAAAAAGGCCACTAAATTTTTTTCGGATTTTTGAAAAAAAAAGAAGGTTAACCCCTTTGGTGTTTTTTGACCCCAAAAAATGAAAGTTTGAATTTAGCTTATATTTTTGCGGTTTCTTATTCAGATTGATGAGAAAATTCGAATGGCGCAGTCAGATTTCCCGTAAGTATGATATTTTTTATTTTATGTGGCTTTAAACGAAACACATTGGGGTCAATTTGCCCTCTTGTTATTTCTCAATTTTCTACCGTTTTTATTGCTTGCGCGAGGTTCTGACGGCTGTTTCGTGCAGTAGGCAACTAAATACGTCGATTTAAGCAATAAAGAGGCCACTAAATTTTTTTCGGATTTTTGAAAAAAACAGAAGGTTAACCCCTTTGGTGTTTTTTGACCCCAAAAAATGAAAGTTTGAATTTAGCTTATATTTTTGCGGTTCCTTAATCAGATTGATGAGAAAATTCGAAAGGCGCAGTCAGATTTCCCGTAAGTATGATATTTTTTATTTTATGTGGCTTTAAACGAAACACATTGGGGTCAATTTGCCCTCTTGTTATTTCTCAATTTTCTACCGTTTATATCTCTTGCGCGAGGTTCTGACGGCTGTTTCGTGCAGTAGGCAACTAAATACGTCGATTGAAGCTATAAAAAGGCTTCTAAATTTTTTTCGGATTTTTGAAAAAAAAGAAGGTTAACCCCTTTGGTGTTTTTTGACCCCAAAAAATGAAAGTTTGAATTTAGCTTATATTTTTGCGGTTTCTTATTCAGATTGATGAGAAAATTCGAATGGCGCAGTCAGATTTCCCGTAAGTATGATATTTTTTATTTTATGTGACTTTAAATTAAACACATTGGGGGTCAATTTGCCCTCTTGTTATTTCTCAATTTTCCACCGTTTTTATTGCTTGCGCGAGGTTCTGACGGCTGTTTCGTGCAGTAGGCAACTAAATACGTTGATTTAAGTAATAAAAAGGCCACTAAATTTTTTTCGGATTTTTGAATAAAACAGAAGGTTAACCCCTTTGGTGTTTTTTGACCCCAAAAAATGAAAGATTGAATTTAGCTTATATTTTTGCGGTTTCTTATTCAGATTGATGAGAAAATTCGAATGGCGCAGTCAGATTTCCCGTAAGTACGATATTTTTTATTTTATGTGGCTTTAAACGAAACACATTGGGGGTCAATTTGCCCTCTTGTTATTTCTCAATTATCCACCGTTTTTATTGCTTGCGCGAGGTTCTGACGGCTGTTTCGTGCAGTAGGCAACTAAATACGTCGATTAAAGTAATAAAAAGGACACTAAATTTTTTTCGGATTTTTGAAAAAAACAGAAGGTTAACCCCTTTGGTGTTTTTTGACCCAAAAAAATGAAAGTTTGAATTTAGCTTATATTTTTGCGGTTCCTTATTCAGATTGATGAGAAAATTCGAATGGCGCAGTCAGATTTCCCGTAAGTATGATATTTTTTATTTTATGTGGCTTTAAACGAAACACATTGGGGGTCAATTTGCCCTCTTGTTATTTCTCAATTTTCCACCGTTTTTATTGCTTGCGCGAGGTTCTGACGGCTGTTTCGTGCAGTAGGCAACTAAAAACGTCGATTTAAGTAATAAAAAGGCCACTAAATTTTTTTCGGATTTTTGAAAAAAACAGAAGGTTAACCCCTTTGGTGTTTTTTGACCCAAAAAAATGAAAGTTTGAATTTAGCTTATATTTTTGCGGTTCCTTATTCAGATTGATGAGAAAATTCGAATGGCGCAGTCAGATTTCCCGTAAGTAAGATATTTTTTATTTTATGTGGCTTTAAACGAAACACATTGGGGGTCAATTTGCCCTCTTGTTATTTCTCAATTTTCTACCGTTTTTATTGCTTGCGCGAGGTTCTGACGGCTGTTACGTGCAGTAGGCAACTAAATACGTCGATTTAAGCAATAAAAAGGCCACTAAATTTTTTTCGGATTTTTGAAAAAAACAGAAGGTTAACCCCTTTGGTGTTTTTTGACCCCAAAAAATGAAAGTTTGAATTTAGCTTATATTTTTGCGGTTTCTTATTCAGATTGATGAGAAAATTCGAATGGCGCAGTCAAATTTCCCGTAAGTATGATATTTTTTATTTTATGTGGCTTTAAACGAAACACATTGGGGGTCAATTTGCCCTCTTGTTATTTCTCAATTTTCCACCGTTTTTATTGCTTGCGCGAGGTTCTGACGGTTGTTTCGTGCAATAGGCAATTAACTACGTCGATTTAAGTAATAAAAAGGCCACTAAATTTTTTTCGGATTTTTGAAAAAAACAGAAGGTTAACCCCTTTGGTGTTTTTTGACCCAAAAAAATGAAAGTTTGAATTTAGCTTATATTTTTGCGGTTTCTTATTCAGATTGATGAGAAAATTCGAATGGCGCAGTCAAATTTCCCGTAAGTATGATATTTTTTATTTTATGTGGCTTTAAACGAAACACATTGGGGGTCAATTTGCCCTCTTGTTATTTCTCAATTTTCCACCGTTTTTATTGCTTGCGCGAGGTTCTGACGGTTGTTTCGTGCAATAGGCAATTAACTACGTCGATTTAAGTAATAAAAAGGCCACTAAATTTTTTTCGGATTTTTGAAAAAAACAGAAGGTTAACCCCTTTGGTGTTTTTTGACCCAAAAAAATGAAAGTTTGAATTTAGCTTATATTTTTGCGGTTCCTTATTCAGATTGATGAGAAAATTCGAATGGCGCAGTCAGATTTCCCGTAAGTATGATATTTTTTATTTTATGTGGCTTTAAACGAAACACATTGGGGGTCAATTTGCCCTCTTGTTATTTCTCAATTTTCCACCGTTTTTATTGCTTGCGCGAGGTTCTGACGGCTGTTTCGTGCAATAGGCAACTAAATACGTCGATTTAAGTAATAAAAAGGCCACTAAATTTTTTTCGGATTTTTGAAAAAAACAGAAGGTTAACCCCTTTGGTGTTTTTTGACCCCAAAAAATGAAAGTTTGAATTTAGCTTATATTTTTGCGGTTTCTTATTCAGATTGATGAGAAAATTCGAATGGCGCAGTCAAATTTCCCGTAAGTATGATATTTTTTATTTTATGTGGCTTTAAACGAAACACATTGGGGGTCAATTTGCCCTCTTGTTATTTCTCAATTTTCCACCGTTTTTATTGCTTGCGCGAGGTTCTGACGGTTGTTTCGTGCAATAGGCAATTAACTACGTCGATTTAAGTAATAAAAAGGCCACTAAATTTTTTTCGGATTTTTGAAAAAAACAGAAGGTTAACCCCTTTGGTGTTTTTTGACCCAAAAAAATGAAAGTTTGAATTTAGCTTATATTTTTGCGGTTCCTTATTCAGATTGATGAGAAAATTCGAATGGCGCAGTCAGATTTCCCGTAAGTATGATATTTTTTATTTTATGTGGCTTTAAACGAAACACATTGGGGGTCAATTTGCCCTCTTGTTATTTCTCAATTTTCCACCGTTTTTATTGCTTGCGCGAGGTTCTGACGGCTGTTTCGTGCAGTAGGCAACTAAAAACGTCGATTTAAGTAATAAAAAGGCCACTAAATTTTTTTCGGATTTTTGAAAAAAACAGAAGGTTAACCCCTTTGGTGTTTTTTGACCCAAAAAAATGAAAGTTTGAATTTAGCTTATATTTTTGCGGTTCCTTATTCAGATTGATGAGAAAATTCGAATGGCGCAGTCAGATTTCCCGTAAGTATGATATTTTTTTTTTATGTGGCTTTAAACGAAACACATTGGGGGTCAATTTGCCCTCTTGTTATTTCTCAATTTGCTACCGTTTTTATTGCTTGCGCGAGGTTCTGACGGCTGTTACGTGCAGTAGGCAACTAAATACGTCGATTTAAGCAATAAAAAGGCCACTAAATTTTTTTCGGATTTTTGAAAAAAACAGAAGGTTAACCCCTTTGGTGTTTTTTGACCCCAAAAAATGAAAGTTTGAATTTAGCTTATATTTTTGCGGTTCCTTATTCAGATTGATGAGAAAATTCAAATGGCGCAGTCAGATTTCCCGTAAGTATGATATTTTTTATTTTATGTGGCTTTAAACGAAACACATTGGGGGTCAATTTGCCCTCTTGTTATTTCTCAATTTTCTACCGTTTTTATTGCTTGCGCGAGGTTCTGACGGCTGTTACGTGCAGTAGGCAACTAAATACGTCGATTTAAGCAATAAAAAGGCCACTAAATTTTTTTCGGATTGTTGAAAAAAACAGAAGGTTAACCCCTTTGGTGTTTTTTGACCCCAAAAAATGAAAGTTTGAATTTAGCTTATATTTTTGCGGTTCCTTATTCAGATTGATGAGAAAATTCGAATGGCGCAGTCAGATTTCCCGTAAGTATGATATTTTTTATTTTATGTGGCTTTAAACGAAACACATTGGGGGTCAATTTGCCCTCTTGTTATTTCTCAATTTTCTACCGTTTTTATTGCTTGCGCGAGGTTCTGACGGCTGTTACGTGCAGTAGGCAACTAAATACGTCGATTTAAGCAATAAAAAGGCCACTAAATTTTTTTCGGATTTTTGAAAAAAACAGAAGGTTAACCCCTTTGGTGTTTTTTGACCCCAAAAAATGAAAGTTTGAATTTAGCTTATATTTTTGCGGTTCCTTATTCAGATTGATGAGAAAATTCAAATGGCGCAGTCAGATTTCCCGTAAGTATGATATTTTTTATTTTATGTGGCTTTAAACGAAACACATTGGGGGTCAATTTGCCCTCTTGTTATTTCTCAATTTGCTACCGTTTTTATTGCTTGCGCGAGGTTCTGACGGCTGTTTCGTGCAGTAGGCAACTAAATACGTCGATTTAAGCAATAAAAAGGCCACTAAATTTTTTTCGGATTTTTGAAAAAAACAGAAGGTTAACCCCTTTGGTGTTTTTTGACCCCAAAAAATGAAAGTTTGAATTTAGCTTATCATTTTGCGGTTCCTTATTCAGATTGATGAGAAAATTCAAATGGCGCAGTCAGATTTCCCGTAAGTATGATATTTTTTATTTTATGTGGCTTTAAACGAAACACATTGGGGGTCAATTTGCCCTCTTGTTATTTCTCAATTTGCTACCGTTTTTATTGCTTGCGCGAGGTTCTGACGGCTGTTTCGTGCAGTAGGCAACTAAATACGTCGATTTAAGCAATAAAAAGGCCACTAAATTTTTTTCGGATTTTTGAAAAAAACAGAAGGTTAACCCCTTTGGTGTTTTTTGACCCCAAAAAATGAAAGTTTGAATTTAGCTTATATTTTTGCGGTTCCTTATTCAGATTGATGAGAAAATTCGAATGGCGCAGTCAGATTTCCCGTAAGTATGATATTTTTTATTTTATGTGGCTTTAAACGAAACACATTGGGGGTCAATTTGCCCTCTTGTTATTTCTCAATTTTCCACCGTTTTTATTGCTTGCGCGAGGTTCTGACGGCTGTTTCGTGCAGTAGGCAACTAAATACGTCGATTTAAGCTATAAAAAGGCTTCTAAATTTTTTTCGGATTTTTAAAAAAAACAGAAGGTTAACCCCTTTGGTGTTTTTTGACCCCAAAAAATGAAAGTTTGAATTTAGCTTATATTTTTGCGGTTCCTTATTCAGATTGATGAGAAAATTCGAATGGCGCAGTCAGATTTCCCGTAAGTATGATATTTTTTATTTTATGTGGCTTTAAACGAAACACATTGGGGGTCAATTTGCCCTCTTGTTATTTCTCAATTTGCTACCGTTTTTATTGCTTGCGCGAGGTTCTGACGGCTGTTTCGTGCAGTAGGCAACTAAATACGTCGATTTAAGCAATAAAAAGGCCACTAAATTTTTTTCGGATTTTTGAAAAAAACAGAAGGTTAACCCCTTTGGTGTTTTTTGACCCCAAAAAATGAAAATTTGAATTTAGCTTATATTTTTGCGGTTCCTTATTCAGATTGATGAGAAAATTCGAATGGCGCAGTCAGATTTCCCGTAAGTATGATATTTTTTATTTTATGTGGCTTTAAACGAAACACATTGGGGGTCAATTTGCCCTCTTGTTATTTCTCAATTTTCCACCGTTTTTATTGCTTGCGCGAGGTTCTGACGGCTGTTTCGTGCAGTAGGCAACTAAATACGTCGATTTAAGCTATAAAAAGGCTTCTAAATTTTTTTCGGATTTTTAAAAAAAACAGAAGGTTAACCCCTTTGGTGTTTTTTGACCCCAAAAAATGAAAGTTTGAATTTAGCTTATATTTTTGCGGTTCCTTATTCAGATTGATGAGAAAATTCGAATGGCGCAGTCAGATTTCCCGTAAGTATGATATTTTTTATTTTATGTGGCTTTAAACGAAACACATTGGGGGTCAATTTGCCCTCTTGTTATTTCTCAATTTGCTACCGTTTTTATTGCTTGCGCGAGGTTCTGACGGCTGTTTCGTGCAGTAGGCAACTAAATACGTCGATTTAAGCAATAAAAAGGCCACTAAATTTTTTTCGGATTTTTGAAAAAAACAGAAGGTTAACCCCTTTGGTGTTTTTTGACCCCAAAAAATGAAAGTTTGAATTTAGCTTATCATTTTGCGGTTCCTTATTCAGATTGATGAGAAAATTCAAATGGCGCAGTCAGATTTCCCGTAAGTATGATATTTTTTATTTTATGTGGCTTTAAACGAAACACATTGGGGGTCAATTTGCCCTCTTGTTATTTCTCAATTTGCTACCGTTTTTATTGCTTGCGCGAGGTTCTGACGGCTGTTTCGTGCAGTAGGCAACTAAATACGTCGATTTAAGCAATAAAAAGGCCACTAAATTTTTTTCGGATTTTTGAAAAAAACAGAAGGTTAACCCCTTTGGTGTTTTTTGACCCCAAAAAATGAAAGTTTGAATTTAGCTTATCATTTTGCGGTTCCTTATTCAGATTGATGAGAAAATTCAAATGGCGCAGTCAGATTTCCCGTAAGTATGATATTTTTTATTTTATGTGGCTTTAAACGAAACACATTGGGGGTCAATTTGCCCTCTTGTTATTTCTCAATTTGCTACCGTTTTTATTGCTTGCGCGAGGTTCTGACGGCTGTTTCGTGCAGTAGGCAACTAAATACGTCGATTTAAGCAATAAAAAGGCCACTAAATTTTTTTCGGATTTTTGAAAAAAACAGAAGGTTAACCCCTTTGGTGTTTTTTGACCCCAAAAAATGAAAGTTTGAATTTAGCTTAATTTTTGCGGTTCCTTATTCAGATTGATGAGAAAATTCGAATGGCGCAGTCAGATTTCCCGTAAGTATGATATTTTTTATTTTATGTGGCTTTAAACGAAACACATTGGGGGTCAATTTGCCCTCTTGTTATTTCTCAATTTTCCACCGTTTTTATTGCTTGCGCGAGGTTCTGACGGCTGTTTCGTGCAGTAGGCAACTAAATACGTCGATTTAAGCTATAAAAAGGCTTCTAAATTTTTTTCGGATTTTTAAAAAAAACAGAAGGTTAACCCCTTTGGTGTTTTTTGACCCCAAAAAATGAAAGTTTGAATTTAGCTTATATTTTTGCGGTTCCTTATTCAGATTGATGAGAAAATTCGAATGGCGCAGTCAGATTTCCCGTAAGTATGATATTTTTTATTTTATGTGGCTTTAAACGAAACACATTGGGGGTCAATTTGCCCTCTTGTTATTTCTCAATTTGCTACCGTTTTTATTGCTTGCGCGAGGTTCTGACGGCTGTTTCGTGCAGTAGGCAACTAAATACGTCGATTTAAGCAATAAAAAGGCCACTAAATTTTTTTCGGATTTTTGAAAAAAACAGAAGGTTAACCCCTTTGGTGTTTTTTGACCCCAAAAAATGAAAGTTTGAATTTAGCTTATATTTTTGCGGTTCCTTATTCAGATTGATGAGAAAATTCGAATGGCGCAGTCAGATTTCCCGTAAGTATGATATTTTTTATTTTATGTGGCTTTAAACGAAACACATTGGGGGTCAATTTGCCCTCTTGTTATTTCTCAATTTGCTACCGTTTTTATTGCTTGCGCGAGGTTCTGACGGCTGTTTCGTGCAGTAGGCAACTAAATACGTCGATTTAAGCAATAAAAAGGCCACTAAATTTTTTTCGGATTTTTGAAAAAAACAGAAGGTTAACCCCTTTGGTGTTTTTTGACCCCAAAAAATGAAAGTTTGAATTTAGCTTATATTTTTGCGGTTCCTTATTCAGATTGATGAGAAAATTCGAATGGCGCAGTCAGATTTCCCGTAAGTATGATATTTTTTATTTTATGTGGCTTTAAACGAAACACATTGGGGGTCAATTTGCCCTCTTGTTATTTCTCAATTTTCCACCGTTTTTATTGCTTGCGCGAGGTTCTGACGGCTGTTTCGTGCAGTAGGCAACTAAAAACGTCGATTTAAGTAATAAAAAGGCCACTAAATTTTTTTCGGATTTTTGAAAAAAACAGAAGGTTAACCCCTTTGGTGTTTTTTGACCCAAAAAAATGAAAGTTTGAATTTAGCTTATATTTTTTCGGTTCCTTATTCAGATTGATGAGAAAATTCGAATGGCGCAGTCAGATTTCCCGTAAGTATGATATTTTTTTTTATGTGGCTTTAAACGAAACACATTGGGGGTCAATTTGCCCTCTTGTTATTTCTCAATTTTCTACCGTTTTTATTGCTTGCGCGAGGTTCTGACGGCTGTTACGTGCAGTAGGCAACTAAATACGTCGATTTAAGCAATAAAAAGGCCACTAAATTTTTTTCGGATTTTTGAAAAAAACAGAAGGTTAACCCCTTTGGTGTTTTTTGACCCCAAAAAATGAAAGTTTGAATTTAGCTTATATTTTTGCGGTTCCTTATTCAGATTGATGAGAAAATTCGAATGGCGCAGTCAGATTTCCCGTAAGTATGATATTTTTTATTTTATGTGGCTTTAAACGAAACACATTGGGGGTCAATTTGCCCTCTTGTTATTTCTCAATTTGCTACCGTTTTTATTGCTTGCGCGAGGTTCTGACGGCTGTTTCGTGCAGTAGGCAACTAAATACGTCGATTTAAGCTATAAAAAGGCTTCTAAATTTTTTTCGGATTTTTAAAAAAAACAGAAGGTTAACCCCTTTGGTGTTTTTTGACCCCAAAAAATGAAAGTTTGAATTTAGCTTATATTTTTGCGGTTCCTTATTCAGATTGATGAGAAAATTCAAATAGCGCAGTCATATTTCCCGTAAGTATGATATTTTTTATTTTATGTGGCTTTAAACGAAACACATTGGGGGTCAATTTGCCCTCTTGTTATTTCTCAATTTGCTACCGTTTTTATTGCTTGCGCGAGGTTCTGACGGCTGTTTCGTGCAGTAGGCAACTAAATACGTCGATTTAAGCAATAAAAAGGCCACTAAATTTTTTTCGGATTTTTGAAAAAAACAGAAGGTTAACCCCTTTGGTGTTTTTTGACCCCAAAAAATGAAAGTTTGAATTTAGCTTATATTTTTGCGGTTCCTTATTCAGATTGATGAGAAAATTCAAATGGCGCAGTCAGATTTCCCGTAAGTATGATATTTTTTATTTTATGTGGATTTAAACGAAACACATTGGGGGTCAATTTGCCCTCTTGTTATTTCTCAATTTGCTACCGTTTTTATTGCTTGCGCGAGGTTCTGACGGCTGTTTCGTGCAGTAGGCAACTAAATACGTCGATTTAAGCAATAAAAAGGCCACTAAATTTTTTTCGGATTTTTGAAAAAAACAGAAGGTTAACCCCTTTGGTGTTTTTTGACCCCAAAAAATGAAAGTTTGAATTTAGCTTATCATTTTGCGGTTCCTTATTCAGATTGATGAGAAAATTCAAATGGCGCAGTCAGATTTCCCGTAAGTATGATATTTTTTATTTTATGTGGCTTTAAACGAAACACATTGGGGGTCAATTTGCCCTCTTGTTATTTCTCAATTTGCTACCGTTTTTATTGCTTGCGCGAGGTTCTGACGGCTGTTTCGTGCAGTAGGCAACTAAATACGTCGATTTAAGCAATAAAAAGGCCACTAAATTTTTTTCGGATTTTTGAAAAAAACAGAAGGTTAACCCCTTTGGTGTTTTTTGACCCCAAAAAATGAAAGTTTGAATTTAGCTTATATTTTTGCGGTTCCTTATTCAGATTGATGAGAAAATTCGAATGGCGCAGTCAGATTTCCCGTAAGTATGATATTTTTTATTTTATGTGGCTTTAAACGAAACACATTGGGGGTCAATTTGCCCTCTTGTTATTTCTCAATTTTCCACCGTTTTTATTGCTTGCGCGAGGTTCTGACGGCTGTTTCGTGCAGTAGGCAACTAAATACGTCGATTTAAGCTATAAAAAGGCTTCTAAATTTTTTTCGGATTTTTAAAAAAAACAGAAGGTTAACCCCTTTGGTGTTTTTTGACCCCAAAAAATGAAAGTTTGAATTTAGCTTATATTTTTGCGGTTCCTTATTCAGATTGATGAGAAAATTCGAATGGCGCAGTCAGATTTCCCGTAAGTATGATATTTTTTATTTTATGTGGCTTTAAACGAAACACATTGGGGGTCAATTTGCCCTCTTGTTATTTCTCAATTTGCTACCGTTTTTATTGCTTGCGCGAGGTTCTGACGGCTGTTTCGTGCAGTAGGCAACTAAATACGTCGATTTAAGCAATAAAAAGGCCACTAAATTTTTTTCGGATTTTTGAAAAAAACAGAAGGTTAACCCCTTTGGTGTTTTTTGACCCCAAAAAATGAAAGTTTGAATTTAGCTTATATTTTTGCGGTTCCTTATTCAGATTGATGAGAAAATTCGAATGGCGCAGTCAGATTTCCCGTAAGTATGATATTTTTTATTTTATGTGGCTTTAAACGAAACACATTGGGGGTCAATTTGCCCTCTTGTTATTTCTCAATTTTCCACCGTTTTTATTGCTTGCGCGAGGTTCTGACGGCTGTTTCGTGCAGTAGGCAACTAAATACGTCGATTTAAGCTATAAAAAGGCTTCTAAATTTTTTTCGGATTTTTGAAAAAAACAGAAGGTTAACCCCTTTGGTGTTTTTTGACCCCAAAAAATGAAAGTTTGAATTTAGCTTATATTTTTGCGGTTCCTTATTCAGATTGATGAGAAAATTCGAATGGCGCAGTCAGATTTCCCGTAAGTATGATATTTTTTATTTTATGTGGCTTTAAACGAAACACATTGGGGGTCAATTTGCCCTCTTGTTATTTCTCAATTTGCTACCGTTTTTATTGCTTGCGCGAGGTTCTGACGGCTGTTTCGTGCAGTAGGCAACTAAATACGTCGATTTAAGCTATAAAAAGGCTTCTAAATTTTTTTCGGATTTTTAAAAAAAACAGAAGGTTAACCCCTTTGGTGTTTTTTGACCCCAAAAAATGAAAGTTTGAATTTAGCTTATATTTTTGCGGTTCCTTATTCAGATTGATGAGAAAATTCGAATGGCGCAGTCAGATTTCCCGTAAGTATGATATTTTTTATTTTATGTGGCTTTAAACGAAACACATTGGGGGTCAATTTGCCCTCTTGTTATTTCTCAATTTTCCACCGTTTTTATTGCTTGCGCGAGGTTCTGACGGCTGTTTCGTGCAGTAGGCAACTAAATACGTCGATTTAAGCTATAAAAAGGCTTCTAAATTTTTTTCGGATTTTTAAAAAAAACAGAAGGTTAACCCCTTTGGTGTTTTTTGACCCCAAAAAATGAAAGTTTGAATTTAGCTTATATTTTTGCGGTTCCTTATTCAGATTGATGAGAAAATTCGAATGGCGCAGTCAGATTTCCCGTAAGTATGATATTTTTTATTTTATGTGGCTTTAAACGAAACACATTGGGGTCAATTTGCCCTCTTGTTATTTCTCAATTTTCTACCGTTTTTATTGCTTGCGCGAGGTTCTGACGGCTGTTTCGTGCAGTAGGCAACTAAATACGTCGATTTAAGCTATAAAAAGGCTTCTAAATTTTTTTCGGATTTTTAAAAAAAACAGAAGGTTAACCCCTTTGGTGTTTTTTGACCCCAAAAAATGAAAGTTTGAATTTAGCTTATATTTTTGCGGTTCCTTATTCAGATTGATGAGAAAATTCAAATGGCGCAGTCAGATTTCCCGTAAGTATGATATTTTTTATTTTATGTGGCTTTAAACGAAACACATTGGGGGTCAATTTGCCCTCTTGTTATTTCTCAATTTGCTACCGTTTTTATTGCTTGCGCGAGGTTCTGACGGCTGTTTCGTGCAGTAGGCAACTAAATACGTCGATTTAAGCAATAAAAAGGCCACTAAATTTTTTTCGGATTTTTGAAAAAAACAGAAGGTTAACCCCTTTGGTGTTTTTTGACCCCAAAAAATGAAAGTTTGAATTTAGCTTATATTTTTGCGGTTCCTTATTCAGATTGATGAGAAAATTCGAATGGCGCAGTCAGATTTCCCGTAAGTATGATATTTTTTATTTTATGTGGCTTTAAACGAAACACATTGGGGGTCAATTTGCCCTCTTGTTATTTCTCAATTTTCCACCGTTTTTATTGCTTGCGCGAGGTTCTGACGGCTGTTTCGTGCAGTAGGCAACTAAATACGTCGATTTAAGCTATAAAAAGGCTTCTAAATTTTTTTCGGATTTTTAAAAAAAACAGAAGGTTAACCCCTTTGGTGTTTTTTGACCCCAAAAAATGAAAGTTTGAATTTAGCTTATATTTTTGCGGTTCCTTATTCAGATTGATGAGAAAATTCGAATGGCGCAGTCAGATTTCCCGTAAGTATGATATTTTTTATTTTATGTGGCTTTAAACGAAACACATTGGGGGTCAATTTGCCCTCTTGTTATTTCTCAATTTGCTACCGTTTTTATTGCTTGCGCGAGGTTCTGACGGCTGTTTCGTGCAGTAGGCAACTAAATACGTCGATTTAAGCAATAAAAAGGCCACTAAATTTTTTTCGGATTTTTGAAAAAAACAGAAGGTTAACCCCTTTGGTGTTTTTTGACCCCAAAAAATGAAAGTTTGAATTTAGCTTATATTTTTGCGGTTCCTTATTCAGATTGATGAGAAAATTCGAATGGCGCAGTCAGATTTCCCGTAAGTATGATATTTTTTATTTTATGTGGCTTTAAACGAAACACATTGGGGGTCAATTTGCCCTCTTGTTATTTCTCAATTTGCTACCGTTTTTATTGCTTGCGCGAGGTTCTGACGGCTGTTTCGTGCAGTAGGCAACTAAATACGTCGATTTAAGCAATAAAAAGGCCACTAAATTTTTTTCGGATTTTTGAAAAAAACAGAAGGTTAACCCCTTTGGTGTTTTTTGACCCCAAAAAATGAAAGTTTGAATTTAGCTTATATTTTTGCGGTTCCTTATTCAGATTGATGAGAAAATTCGAATGGCGCAGTCAGATTTCCCGTAAGTATGATATTTTTTATTTTATGTGGCTTTAAACGAAACACATTGGGGGTCAATTTGCCCTCTTGTTATTTCTCAATTTTCCACCGTTTTTATTGCTTGCGCGAGGTTCTGACGGCTGTTTCGTGCAGTAGGCAACTAAATACGTCGATTTAAGCTATAAAAAGGCTTCTAAATTTTTTTCGGATTTTTAAAAAAAACAGAAGGTTAACCCCTTTGGTGTTTTTTGACCCCAAAAAATGAAAGTTTGAATTTAGCTTATATTTTTGCGGTTCCTTATTCAGATTGATGAGAAAATTCGAATGGCGCAGTCAGATTTCCCGTAAGTATGATATTTTTTATTTTATGTGGCTTTAAACGAAACACATTGGGGTCAATTTGCCCTCTTGTTATTTCTCAATTTTCTACCGTTTTTATTGCTTGCGCGAGGTTCTGGCGGCTGTTTCGTGCAGTAGGCAACTAAATACGTCGATTTAAGCTATAAAAAGGCTTCTAAATTTTTTTCGGATTTTTGAAAAAAACAGAAGGTTAACCCCTTTGGTGTTTTTTGACCCCAAAAAATGAAAGTTTGAATTTAGCTTATATTTTTGCGGTTTCTTATTGAAATTGATGAGAAAATTCGAATGGCGCAGTCAGATTTCACGTAAGTATGATAGTTTTTATTTTATGTGGCTTTAAACACATTGGGGGTCAATTTGCCCTCTTGTTATTTCTCAATTTTCCACCGTTTTTATTGCTTGCGCGAGGTTCTGACGGCTGTTTCGTGCAGTAGGCAACCAAATACTTCGATTTAAGTAGTAAGAAGACCAATAAATTTTTTATAAAAAATTTGAAATCGAAAGGTTTTTCCAGTTTGTTACGTCGATTGAGCAGAGAAATCGAATTGTTAGATTTCTGCTAAGTATGATTAAATTAATAGTAATTTATTTCTAAATTATACAAGCTAGGACATGTTAGATAAAGATATTAATAATTGAAAAACTTACCGTTTTTTAAGATAACAATATGCAAACATGTCTAAGCATGTTTATCTAAAATGTAAAAATTAATAATTTGTAAAATATTTTCCCATGTTAAAACTATAACCAAATAAATGATACAAGTTGGAAATCTATAACTTTTTATGTTGTCATACCTATTTCGATGATTGCAGAAAAATTAACTAGCGGTCGCAGAATTCACATCAGAATGATAGTATACATTTTATTGAAAATTAAAATGAAGAAATGCGATGTTGGCAATTTAATTACAAAATCAAGTCAGAAATCTTATTGTTTCTTACAAATTTCTCAGATAGTTGTTTTCTAGTACTACTACGAGATACAAATGTATAGATGTATAGCGAAAACAATAAAAATTAGGCCAAGTATTACTATATTAATGCTATATTAAGAATAATACACAAAAGATTACATAGAGATTATGACAGCACAAATGCTTTAATGAAAAAAAGTAGCAATGAATAACTATACTAGCGGTCGTTGTATTAATGTTCTTTCTTTTTTGGCTTCTTAGGATTACGTGATCTTGACTTAGCTTTACACAATGGACAAATGGGAGCATTACGATGTATTTGTTGGTGACAGCTCAAACAAGACTTCATTGGAGGTGGTTGTTGCCTAAAGAACAATATTTAAAGTCATTTATACAAAATAATAATTAATAAAATTGACAAACTGTGTTGTCGAATAAAAAGTAAAAAAAACAAAAGCACCTTAAGCTAACAAAATCCGACCTGAAGGTTGGAGTAGGAGGTCCCGAATGCGAAGATTGAGCCATATTTGTTGGTCTTCCGGTTTCAGGTTTGTTAGTAACTAGCCGTAATGGATTTGGTGGTGGTAAAAATGTTGGTGGCAAAGGTGGCGCTAAACTGCTCATAGAACTATCGGATGGTGCTAATGGTCTGTTCCACTCGCTACTTTTTGAATAATTGTGAGTTGGTTTAGATGACGAAAAGATTTGCGAGAATTTTCTAAAATAAAAATTGCTTTTTGTTTTTATGAAAAAGTAAAGCTAAATTATTACTCCGCATTTATTGGAGTTCCTTCCTCTTCGTGTAATTCTGGCAGTCTTTCCAAACCCAAACAATCCCTTCGTAATCTATCAATTTCTGATTTTAATGGGACATATTCTTCGTGAACACGCATTGCCGTACTCAAAGATCTGTTGCGACTTTCGTCTGAATGTTTTATTATTCCCTCCATCTGTAATTAAATTATTAGGGGATTACGTTAATTTTACTCGAGATAAACTTACCGCATTTATGTCGGCATGAATTTGACGTAATTCTTCAACATGAGACATTTTTTCCTGCAGCAACAAATCCATTTCTTGTTTGTAATCGGATAAATGCTTTTCCTCCTGCTCTAAAGACTCAACTTCGATTAAAATACGAGCTTTTAGCTTTTCAAGTTGTATGGTTTTGGTTCTAGAAGTAAAAGCAAAGTATTGATTTTTTAAGTTGTTCCTATAAATGATATTGTCGTGGAAACTAACCTAATTTCCTTGATTGCTTCAAGTTTGGCGAACACGGTTCGTTCTTCCGTTGATGACATGGTCATTAATTATTTAATAATGTTAAAAATCTCGAATTTTAAAACTATTTACATCTAGGGTGCCTGTCATGCTGTCAGATATTTGTTTGGCGCTACGAGAGGTGTCGATTTTCTAAACAACTGCACAGGACCGCACTCGAAAATATTTCATCTGAAAATAATTGTTTTAGAAATTTATACAAAAAATAAATTAAAAAGTTAATCATATAAAAATTTAAAAAAAGGTTGGCATATACCCTTATTTAAATTAATTTTTGTAATGTAGTAATTATTTTAAAATTAAAACTATTACATTTTTTAAAATATTTGACTTATAAATTGAAAGAATTTTTTCCTAGAATTTTTTGTAAACAGTCTAGGTCGGTTTCCCAAAACCACCCCCCTTGACACCCTCTTTCAACAAAAATGTTGAAATTTGACATGACAAAGTCAAGTCCGGCCCTGTCGACATTGAAGTCAATAATAGGGACTTTTACTGTTTGCTAGAATTGTCGACTGTTTCTATGGGGAATTCTGACGTATCTCTTCCGGTCTGTAGATGTTTCTGGGTTCCCTACTCTTTCACCTTCAACAAACAAAATTTTAACATTCCAACCAACTAATACTGTAATAAAGTGATTGTTAATACGTAGTGCATTATTGAGAAGTTAATTTAACTATAAAAATATTGAACATGGTCAATAGAAATCGCAAATTCGTATTATTTACATTTTTCGTTTCTTTCATTGCTTGTCGAGCTGATGGTAAGTTTTTACGTTTTTAATTGTTGTCAACCTTGTCGACAATTATTCAGCAAATTTAATTTTCAAAAATAAATTGTTTCGAGAATTTTGTGGTGCAACTTTTGCGTACTACTTGCCAAACTCCTGGTTTCTAGCAGAACGTGAAAAACAATCTGCTTTAAATTAAAAAGGACGAATTAATAATTCAAGGACGCACAGTTTGTTATTAAAACGATATAAACTAATATCACTTGTTGTTTGTATTAAAAATATTATGCTTCCTCTGGGACTAGCTTTTTAATCACTCGATTTCACTTTGCAACTTTTAATCTCAAAAATGTTTGATAAATAAATCAGCTGTTTAATTTAACTGTCGGATTAGTAGCAAACAATAATAATAATATTATTCTAGTGAAATTTAAATATTCTCGTTATTTGCAGGTGTTAAATTGGGAAAAGATTCCTCTAATTTGGAAGAAATTTTAAATCAGTCTCAGCTTGCGTCACAATTTAGTAGTACTACCGAAGCTTTTAAAACTTCCGATTCAGTTCCTGTTGTCTCGCATCCTTCTGATAAGCTTGTAAGTAGCGAACCTCCTATCACTATTCCCGTATCTCCTATAACTCCCAAACCTGATCCCGATATTACTACACCAATTACATTCTCACCTACAAATATTACGACTACTAGTGAAGCACCTGTTCCTACCACAAAATCTACTCCACCCAGCCCTAAAACACCCACCACCGTTAGCACAACTTTAAAGCCGTCTACTAATGGTACCGAACCTACGACCGTAAAACCATCGTCTGTAACCACAGGTAATTTGAACGTCTCGAGGATTAATAATAAAACATTAATCTGTTATATTTTTAGCAATTCCAAAATCGAGCGTGGCTCCATCTACGACGGCAGCTCCCTCTCATCACAGTAGACAATTCGATGGTGCTAGTTTTATTGGAGGTATCGTTTTAGCCAGCGGATTGATGGCCATAGGTTTTGTTGCATTTAAATTTTATAAAGCACGCACGGAACGAAATTACCACACGCTCTAATTATTTAAATTACAGGAAAGTGTATAATTGTTTTCCTATCTTCTCCATTGATATTCTATGATTTGATATTTTAAATTTATAAAAATAGGTAGGGCAATTTGTGTTTGTTTTAAAAATTCGAATCCTAGTTTAAAGATAATGCATTCTGCTAATAGATTCCATTTTATACAGAATAATTGGCTTAAAAAAGTATTTCAAAATGCGGGAACCTACTCAATTTATTATTTTTTAATTGTAAGGAACAGATCTGGTTTGAATCTCTGGTAATGGACAATGATCTGATGAGGACTGCTAATACTTGAAGGTTCCTGTTTTTTGTTTCTTATTCTCTGTGATATTAAGGGAGCTATTAGATTATTATAAAAACATTAATTTACATTTTTTCTCGTTAACAAGTAAGAATTTTTACAAATTTCAGAATTTTCTGTCCATAAAAGTGCTCTTAGTAGAGTAGCTTTTAAAAAATAAAAAATATATAAGAGTATGCTAGTCTAGTTGATAGTTAATAGCAATCGATAAAATTTGTTACACTTTCGAGTGTATCATGTTGTTTATTTTTTGTCAAGTGGAGCATCGAAAAGCTTTTTTGTTTATTGTTCTTGTACCTTGCTGTTTGTTAGAATAGTTCCAATAAACATAAAAATTTTTGTGTGGTTTGATGCACTACTGTTATTCTCGTAATAAAGGGTTCTTGTGATTTTAGTTTTTTTATTTTATACTGAAAATTTACAAAACTAACTTTACTAAAATTTGAACGAGTGAATTTGCATACCAAAACTAGATTATTTTTTAATACAGTAGAACCCCAATTATCCGGGCCGACCGGGACCGTGCTCCGCACGGATAATAATAATTGATGTATTTTGTTAATATTACAAAATATACTTATTGTATAGTAGATTACGAACTAGGAACATAATAATTAAAAACTTCTTTTTGAAAAAATTAGTTAATTTTGTTTGTTTTTGACTTTTACTTAAATTAAGGAAAGTAGGTAAGATGAAAATTTAGATGAATTAACAGTTAAGTACATTTTTGTATAAGTCATTTGTACGAAACAATAAATTCAGCAGAATTTCATATTATGTATAACACAGAGAGATACACTAAACCGCAGCACGGATAATCCGTGCACGGTAATCGATGTATAACTCGTCCACGGATAATCGAGGTTCTACTGTATAGGAGAATAATAGTTCTGTTTGTTTAGCCGCCTTATTTAGAATAATAGTTGACTACAAATCTTTCAACGGGTTATAAACAGAGAAACTTAAAATTCATAATTTTTTATTTAATAAAAACCATTTTACTAGTTATTAATTTTATGTTAGAAAATAATTTGCATTTTTTATTCTGATTGTCGTTCTTGCATTGAATTCTGTGTTCTGTAAATTTATTTATACAGAAATTGTTTGTAATAAATAATAATAGGTAACCGTTTGAATAAATTGATTAAATGTGATGAATAAAATAAATAAATAAAAGCAACCGTGAAATAAATTCATTGATGTTTGAACTGCATTATAAAATTTTAAAAAAATGTAAGCTTTGATCAAAATATTCATCAGAATAGTCAGGATAAAACATCACAGTGTACACGATGAGGATATTCAAACAGATAATTACATTAATTAAAGGATGTAGTGGATATCCACTAACATTTATATTATATGAAGTCAAGTGAAATTTCTAAAAATCCATTCAGTGTTTTTATATACAGGAGACTTTAGCTACAGAACCAAAAAGTATAATAAGGGTATTTTTAATAATTATGGTAATTAACAGATTGACATAATTATTCGTTTTATTAAAGGGTTAATAGTACCTAAACCATTTAATACTATGAAATTCGATTGCACTTACAGGGTTCTCACTCACCTGGAATACCTGGGAAATTTTGTCAGGGAATTTATGATTTTTAAGTGAAAGTTAGAGAAATTAAAACTTTGGGCCAGGCAGAACAGTTTGAGAGTTTGAAAATCAAAATATATTATAAAAATTACTGTTTTTATTGTCAGAATAAATATTGATAAAAAACATTTCCTGAAATTTTTAGCTCTTAATATGCAGCCATTTTGAAGCTATGATTTTTTGAAATTTTTTCATTAATTTTTTTTTAAATAGAAAACTTTTTTAGAAAAATTGGAAAAAGACAGTTTTTTCTACGAAAAATTCTCATCTTTTCAATGAAAATGTTCATTTTCAGTCATGTGTAACAGTAGATCCTTTAAAATTCAATTAAAGTGGAAAAAACGATTTTTCTCATTGTGCGGCGCGTGCTACTTCAAATTTGATATTTTTTCTGAAAGCTGAGAGTTTTTCTCACAAAATATGTAATTTTCATGATGTGCATATTTTTTGTTCAAATACAATTAAATAAAATGTAAACTATCTACAATAATTAAAATAGTCCTTTTATTTTTCATCTAAGTAATCAATGACAAGTTTTTAAACAATAATTAATTGAATTTAAATAAAAAATATGCACATCGTGAAAATGACATATTTTGTGGGAAGAACTCCTAGCTTTCAGAAAAAAATATAAAATCGTTTTTTCCACTTTAATTAAATTTTAAAAGGCCTTATGTTACGTATGGCAAAAAATGAATATTTTCATTGAAAAGCTGAGAATTTTTACTTGAAACCCTGTCTTTTTCCAGTTTTTCTAAAAAAGTTTTCCACTTCAAAAAAATTAATGAAAAAGTTTTTAAAAAAATTTTCAAAAATTCAAAAAATCATAACTTTAAAATGGCTGCATATTAAAGGCTAAAATTTTCAGGAAATGTTTTTTATAATGTAGAGAACGTATATACAAAGATTGAACAAAATCGACGGGGATCCCCCCGTAAAAGTAATTTTATTTGGTGGAATGACCCATATAAACAAAAATGAAGGAAATTATTATTTTTAAAGTTCGTTCAAATTGCTATTCAGATAAATTTTAGATTAATTAATCGGAAAAAAATGTAGATAACTACAAAGGACTAGCGATCTACTGTGCATCCTACAGATTTCATTGCGTTGGAGTAGCCATCTTTGTGATTTTTCACGAACGAGATTGAAATGGAAAAATTTTTTTTGGATGGTGACTTTAGAAGTCGCTTTAACCGAATATCTGGAAACGAAAGTAAATATATTTAAAGCAAGTATTTACAATTTATGCACAACGTTTGAAAATTTATTAATATTCGACATGAAAGGATTAATTAATTATTTCTACGACTAATTATTTTTTATCAATCCTACCGAACGCCAAAGAACGAATTAAAAAAATCTGTTTCAAAATGATTTGATACTATTTGTTTAGATATAATTTGGAAAAAGTAAAATAGTGCATTCATAAATTTTGATACAAAATAGAAGCACTTCGTTAATGTTAATTAAAACTCAAATGAATGGTTATGATGACACAACAATTTCGTTACTTGGAATTTATGTGTTGGTGTGATGCTTTTAAAATTAGATTGAAATTTCTAATGAAAAGTGGTGAGATTGATTACATTTTCATGGTATCGTGTAAGTAAATGTTTCGTGAATTATTAAGTCATTGATTGTGTTTGAAGGTTCTCTAATTTAATAATTGCACCGTAATTACCTCAGAAGTATGCTTTTATTAATTTCAACTTCATTTATATTCCAAGTTTGATTTCATTCTATCAATTTTTAAATAGCCAACCCCTCGATCTACCCTAATATCCATCCAATCAACCATGCTAGATTTTAAAAGTCATCGAAATCGAATATTCTAGGTGCTCAACGCCGATGGGCGTTCGCAGTGCCATCTTTCGGTGCAAAGGTGGCATATTTGGGATGCAAAGTAGTTTATGCTTACATGCAATTCCATAAGAAATAATATTATTAAAAGGAAGAATATAAAAACTATTTAAAAGTTCAAATCTCTTTACCCTCAAGAAAACGTCAACTGCAGATACAAGTGATTTTATTTGGTTGTCATGTATTTTCGATAGAATATATCGAAACAGAAACTTTTTTTCACTATATTACAAATTAACAATATTAATATTTATTCGTCTGAAAACTAATTTTCTTTTTTTTGCATCAATTTGACAATTTAAAAAAGTAATACGATTGGGCAGAATATTCTTGAATTTTTAGATCAAGTTTCAAAGCTAAGTACAACGCTACGCTCTTCACGTTTTGCGTTCTACTTGGCCGGTAGGGCGGCGCCACTTGAGCTACGTAACTAGCGTGTAGTTTAATTTATTTTTTCACTTTGAGGGAATTCACATTTAGACCTTAGACTTCTAAGTTTCAGCTTCAACGCTTTCCGAAAAATTTGGTTAGCTAGAGTAAGTGAGGAGTTCAGAGAAATCTGAGAACGTTTTCATCAAAGGCAATACAAAGGAGCCTTTTCAAAAATTCACTTACATGAACCAAAACAAATGAGCTACTCGAAGTACTTCATTGTGGTTTATGCCTTCACGGATAGAGCAGTGATATTTTATACTCTTGGGCTTTGTATACTCAAAAAATTATCCTAAATAGGATTAAAAATTAAAATAATACAAATCGAAATTTGTAAAAAAATAAAATAACTAAAGGAAACTAACGGTAGTTTCCTTTAATTAATAGTATATTAGATAACAAGGGTCTAACGTAGGTGGCTATTATGTTGTTTGATTAAACGTCAAGAAATTAATAACCAACCATTTTATTTCCAAATAAGGATATATACTATTTTATATGTTATATGAATTTAAAAAGATTAAAATAAAATTTTTTGTTTAATACTTCATTTCCATTAATTTTATTAAATACCAAAGAGAAAAATTGGAGAGATCCTTCAGTAGCATTTTTCTTTTGAATGCACTTCTGTCGACTGTGCGTGAGATTCCTTGCATACATCCGATATTGTACTACTATTATTTACCTTTTACCATTATTTAGTAATGGTGAGAAAAATGCCAATTCAATAAACACGGCATATATTAACTTAAAAAGCATTTTATACCGTTTATAAAAAACGGCAAAGAACGACGTACCTACTTATCTCAAATCATTAGCTGCGAGAAGGATTGAGGGCTTTAGATCACTTTGGCGATTAGTAGTCCATGATTGATTACACGCAGCCGTTTTTGTATGGGATTATACGGGTTGATTGACGTCCCTACTAGTAGCAAACTTTTAGAACACAATTTTTTTCAATAGCCCTATGTACTTGTAAAAGAGAATATTTCAACTTATATTAAATTCGATCAAATCGTACGAAACGAAAAGTCTCATTATCAAAAAATTAAATTTTCAATTTTTACGTTAAAGAGAAGCTTTTAAGGATCTCTTTCCCGTTTCCCCGATATACACCCATGTATTTTTTGAGAATACATGAATTATTAACAAGTAAATTCTGAAAGATTAACAAACTAAATGTTATTTTTATGCTGCAATAAAAAATACAAAAGAAAAGTATAAAATATAGTTAGGAAAAGTAAAATTGACGTTTTAACTTGGCCGGAAACTGTTCTCGTTAGGAAATCCGTTGAAAATTGAATTTCTGCTTGACAAATTTCTGTATAAGTTTGAACTGTTTTGTTGTTCTTTTTTAATCAAATTTTAATTATTTGCGAGATATTTAATATTAAAAAAGTTAAACCAAGTGTCAAATTTTCTTTTCAATACGAGATTTGTTGTTGCGAGCGAAATAATTACACCGTTTATTGTTTTTCTTTTTGACTTTGTTATTCGAGATATTTTCTTGGCGCAATATTTCGATGATAAAGTGCAAAAGACGTTCTCCTACTAATGATAATGATTAATTTCTTGTCAAAAGTTGTAAAGAGTATAAATCTTGAAATAACTCTAGCCAAACTTGCAAGTGAGCGTTACCATATTATCTCTTTTATATCTTCAGTTATTTAAGCCACGATTTAAGCAAGAAATACGTGAAAACGCACTTTTGTTCCTTAAAGAACAAAGTTTTTTGATTAACGACATTTTGTGACGAAAGTCATTACGATGTTATAAATTATCCACTATAATATAATTTTGTCTCAATTTTCAAAATATGCAATAACCGAAATTAAGCTTTACCATAATCACGTAAACCAAGTTTATTATTTTTTTTATCAAACTACACAAACTCTCATAAACTTATTAATCAAAGATAAAATTTGAAGTTGATAAATTAAACTTTTCATTCTTATTTTCGAACTTTATTGCCATCTAACTTCTTCAATAAATTAAATTTAATGCCAAAACATAAATAATGTGAATAAATCAACTTCGGATGTCTCTCAATTATGCGAAAAATTCATTTTTTTGTTTTAATTGAAATGAAAATTCCGAAAATTCTTGTATATTTTGGTTTCAAACCAAAGTTTACTACCGAAACACTGGCGGGTTTGGTATTGGTAAATAATTATTTATGACGCAACAAGAGAAAAATGATAAAAAATTGACCGTGGGAACAGGCCATTATTATTAAAATATAACAGTGGCGGCTCATGTTTTTTTCATTTGAAGAGTTTAATCTTAAAGTAGTCAATGTGGTTACAGCATTTTTGAAATGGCCTATCCCAATATATTTGGGGTGGGCAGGAGCACACAAAATTTATAAATAAACTTAAAAAAATTCATTATTGAAATAAACACTTAAAAAATTTGGCTCACCCCTAACGCCGTCACTGCACCTATGTGCTTTACGTCACACTGCTGCTTAGTTGTATTCCATAATCGAGTTACTGGGCCAACAAATTTCGAGTGCACTGGAGGGCATTCCATGCCCCCCAGACCCCCCGGTTTGAATATCAAACAGTTTGTGCGTATAATTTTTGATTAATTTCATTAATCAAGAAACTTTTACTCTTTCAGAACCAATTACATTTCTGAGAATCTGAGGGTTTAATTTCAATGAATAAATATCTCAACATCTTTCACTCTTTCTAAAGGGTGTTTCATATTCCTTGAACGATTTGGTTGTGAAAGAATGAGAGTTCTTAATTTAATCAAATTCATAAAACAATAATGCCATAAACTGTTTGTTACTGAAACCAGGGCGGCTGGGGGGCATAGAATGCCCTTCAGTATTTATTGACTCAATAACTTGATAATGGAATACAATTTAACCCATTATTGACGTACCCTGAACCCCCAGGTTTCAGTAACGGAAAGTTGGCTAACATATTTTTGGATTAATTTAATCATAAAAAACTTTTACTCTTTCAGAGCCAAATACCTTTACAGCCGAGAGTCTGGCGCAGTAACTTATCATGAAATACAACTTAACACAATTAATGATGTACTGGAGGGCATTCCATGCCCCCCAGACCCCCCGGTTTGAAAAACAAAAAGTTTCTCAATCGCTTCTTACAATTAGTGAGATACTGGAAGGTATTTTATAATTCACAGACTCAGGGTCGGATTGGAAACAAAGTTTTTACCGGGATTCGCAGCCGGCCACCGGCTCCCATCACGTATGAAATATTAAAATGCGCCACAGACAAAATTTCTAAACATTTCAAGGTCAACAAGGTTTAAAGGAAAAGTATTTTTACAGGAAATCTACAATTCATTTACAGGAAACTTAGACCATGCAACAGCAACCTGTTTATTCCGATTAACAATTTTAATAAAAAATTTTAAGGAATCAGTCACAGGCGCCCGGTAGGCCGTAGGTAGGCCACTTTCCGGTCGGCCAATCCGGGCCTGCACAGACCCGCTGGAATGTACTGCCGCGATCTAAAAATGTATTTGATTCTGAAAGAGTGAAAGATCTATATTTTTAAAAAGATTTTGTTTCTTAAATAGGGGGGTTCGGGAGGCATGGAATGCTCTCTAGTGTAGGTACTCGTAATTTGTTGATTCAGTAATTGATTACAGGAAGTCATTTTATCCTTCACAGATCCTCCGGTGGGTCCTGACGTGACCTGAAAATGTATTTCGTTCTTAAAGATCCTTATAATATATTATGCTAACCAACTGTTTATTTTTCCAACCGAGAGGGGGGGATATTTGTATTAAGTTGTATTCCATAATCAAGTTACTGTTGGAGGGTACGTCGGAGGGTATTTTATAGCCTCAGATCCTTCGATGTAAATGTTCTGAGAGAGTAAAAGTTCCTTTATAAATAAAACTAAACAAAAACTATGCACATAAACTTTTTGTTGTTCAAACCGGGGGGTCTGGGGGGCATGGAATGCCCTCCAGTGCACTTTGAATTTGTTGACCTATAGAAACTTTATTATGAAATACAACTTAACACAATTACAGATGTACTGGGCGGTATTTCATGCCTTTTGTTTTACTGTTTTGTGACTGTGACAGCATTTTTTTAATGAGTAGGCACACATTGGGCCCAAAGTATTTGGGGTATGCAGGACACAAAATTTATAAATAAATTAAAAAAAATACATTATTGAAATTAGCCCTAAAAAATTTCGGTGGGAACTCTAATCAACGGGAGGGGGGGGGGGAAATTCCCACCCTGGTGCCGTCACTGCACCTGTGTGCTTTACGCCACACTGCTGCTTAGTTGTATTCCATATATCACGTTACTGGGTCAACAAATTTTGAGTGCACTGGAGGGCATTCCATGCCCCCCAGACCCCCCGGTTTGAAAATCGAACAGTTTGTGCGTATAATTTTTGATTAATTTCATTAAACGCCTGACGCGACCTGAAAATGTATTTTGTTCTTAAACCAAAAAATTAAGTAACGAAAGATCCTTATAATATATGGGGAGAGATATTTGTATATCTAATTCTCTGAAAGAGTACAGTTCCTTGTTTAATAAAACTAATCAAAAACTATGCATACAAACTTTTTGTTGTTCAAACCGGGGGGTCTGGGGGGCATGGAATGCCCTCCAGTGCACTTGAAAATTTTTGACCTAGTAACTCCATTATGGAATACAACTTAACATAATTACATATGTCTTCATCTTCATCAGCCTGTTATTTATCCACTCCTGGACGTAGGCCTCTTCCAAAAAATTAAGGTTCTGGCATTTAGACCCCACGATTGCTGAATCCAGATCGGGGAATGCCTATAACCCTGTTTTTTAATAGTTGATGGTGGCAATCATCAACTCAGAGGGACCGCCTGCTTTACGTGCCCTCCGAAGCACGGAGACGGTCATGTGAAGTTTTAGGCTCTCCCCGGATTCCAACCGGGTGCTTTAGAGTCAGCAGTTGTTTGGCTAATCTACCTATTTCATGCCCTTTGTCCAGTGACGTATTTTAAAATTTGGCGCCCTGGGCCCAAAAGGTTTGCCACTCTATAAATTAATTATAAAAAACAAAAATTAATTTTTATTTGTTCTCTCAGTGTAGGTAAAGATTATAAAATGCGCCCCAAGCTGAGCGCGAGGGACGCCTTGCGCCGCCCCTCGAAGCCTTCCGCCCCGGGCCATGGCCCTCTTGGCCCTTGGGTAAATACGCCACTGCCTTTGTCTGACTGTTTTATGTCTTTCAGACCAGTTTCAGAAACGGCAGTGGCAACAGCAGCAGCAGTGAAACATGTACATGTTAATCCCAGCGACGGCGGCAGAATTTTTAAATGGGTGGGCACAAATTGGACCCAATTTATTTGGGGTGAGCAGGAGCACACAAAATTTATAAATAAACTTTAAAAAATACATTATTAAAATGAGCCCCTAAAAAGTTTTTGGGTGGGCATACCCCTGGCGCCGTCACTAGTGGTTAATAAACCACTAGCTAGTTTTTGAGAAACTCCCAAAATTTTTGAATAACTCAGTAAAATACTAGCTTTAAGTACGGTTCTTACCGCAAGCGATATATCAAAGTGAACGTTTGAGAAATCTAAAACTTAATGAAAAATGGAATCTTGAAGTCGAGCAAGTTGAGAACAACGTAAATAATGTTAGCTCAACTAAAGCGTTATAATTTAAAAGAATGTATTATTTCCGTATAACGTCTTCACCATTTGCGCTAACCCCAACTCTTTCCGCTTCCGGCAAGCCAGTCGCACAACTGTCACCAACAATTTTCCATTATCGCTTGTTAAATCCGTAAGTAATTCCAACTGTAAGATCATCTTTAATTAAAACACCCGCGGGATACTAACTCTTTTCATATCGGGATTTTTTAGTTTTATATCAATCCGAGTGTAAAATGAAGTTTCTGTTACTAGCAGATCGTATGTGACGGCACTACCGATCGGTTTCATATTTTCAATTTGGAAAAACTACACCTCCACGTAGCGTACACATCAAGCCTCGTCGCTTTAGATTGTATTCGAAATAAAAGTTTTGTTTGAAATTTAAAGTTTCCACTTCCACGTCGATGAAGTTTATCGTCAAGCGAGACCAAATTAAAGTTCCTCTGCAAGACAAAAATAATAAAAAAGAAAAACCAACGGCGACGCTTAGATATTACCCCCGTCTTTAATAATAAATGCAAACCGTTCTTCACATTCTACGATGTCTTGTCTAATTTCGTGGCTCACTAACGCTGCTGTTTACATTCGCCTCTTCATGTAAATCATTTGCATACATTAATACAATTACAGACTGGTAAACTCGACAAAATGATGTAAATACCATTATCCTTTAGGAAGTTTTAAACAAAAGAAGATGTAAATCTGTTTAATTTATAAAAATAAATTACAAAAATGGCAGGCTCAATCTGACTTCCCTGTATCTTATTAATATAATATGAATATTATGAAATCGTGGGGCCGTTAGACGTGCGTTTTCAAACAAACCAATATGGAAGGAAAAGTTAATTATTATTATCTATAAAATAGTAATTTGGAGAAAATTGTGTATAATAAAGTTAGTGTGTAAGAAAGAAAGACAAGTAAAGCCGCCTGCACGCGCCGAGACCGCAGGCCCGTGTTCAGTCGACCCTCGTTTCAGAATCCAATTTGTGTGCAATCAAAAGCTGCCCATCATTCGCCACGCAAGCATACTAAATATCATGAGTATTAAAAAAGGCTACTCTATACAGCAAAATGTCAGTGGAGTACCAGGAAATTTCGATTACATGTCATCCAAACAACGATGATTCATTCTTTTACGATGACCTTTCTCAATTTCAATTTCAAGTTTCTTTTTAATTTTAAAAAATCGCTTTTATGGAAGATGGTAAAGTAGTGACGTAGTTGCATAATTATTTTGTATAATGGTAACCGTTAACTACCTCAAAGGAAACATTTTGTATTTTAATCTGTGCCTCTGTTCATCAACTAAGTAAACACGAACACTTTTACATCAATTCCTTTCATTCATTGAAAACTGATGTGTTGATGCAAACGTAGTTTGTTTCATCTGGGTTTCCCCACGTCATAGAAGAAAAACCGTCGAGGAGACCGACTCTTGCATGAAGTTTAGGGTACTACGAGTAAATGTAGTATCGATTTTAGGGAAAGCAATTACTTGGTCGTGGTTAATTGATGTGGATTCTGTTAACATTTTGTATCTTTAAGAAATTTGTGCTTTGAAGTTTCCTCCTAGTTTTCAAAATTATTGATTGTTCCCCACTTGGAAAAAATGTTTTGTGAAGTTGAAAAATTTAGAGTCGCTTTAGGGTTTTCTTTTCAAATCAAATTACACTGTTTAATTTAGTAATGCAAAGCAAATGTCAAAGTGTTTGTTTAAAATTTTTCAAGATTAATTACCTACACTTCCATAATATTTTGATTTTTAAAATTTTTGAAATATTACATTGAATAATTCCACTAGTTGAATTCGCAATGGTTCGTGACAATATAAATTTTAATAATTAAATTTTTTAAGAAAGAGTTGTTATCCTTGTTATGTTCATAAGCAGCGACGGCGCCAGCATTTTTCAAATGGGTGGGCACAAATTGGGCACAGTATATTTGGGGTGGGCAGCAGCCCACCCTGGCGCCGTCACTGCACCTGTGTGCTTTACTGCTGCTTTTTTGTATTCCATAATTAAGTTAGGGGTCGTCCATTAATTACGTAAGGGTTTTTGGGGGGGGGGGGGTAAGGCAAATCTTACAGACCCTTACGTAGGGGGGGGAGGGTCCAACGTTTTTCTTACGTAAGTTTCGTAATTTCCTTTTTTTAAATTAAATTAAAATTTTTAAATTTAAATTAAAAAATTAAATTAAATTCAAATAATTATAATTTATAAAGAAAATTATATTTGATTTTTAAATTTTTAAATTATTTATACCATTTTTGTATTTTTTGAATAATAACCAATATTATTATTAAACGGAAGAGAGGGGGGGACTCAACTATATTTTTGTTTTATAATCCTTACGTAAGATGTGGGGGGAGGGTTGCCAAAATCTTACGTGCCCTTATATGGGGGGGGGGGGTCAAAAATTTCAAAAATCGCTCTTACCAAAGAGTGCCCTTACCTAATTAATGGACAGCCCCTTACTGGGTCAACAAATTTCGAGTGCGCTGGAGGGCATTCCATGCCCCCCAGACCCCCCGGTTTGACAATCAAACAGTTTGTGCCTATTATTTTTGATTAATTTCATTAAACAATGAACTTTTACTCTTTCAGAACCAATTACATTTCTAAGAATCTGAGGGTTTAATTTCATTGAATAAATATCTAAATACCTTTCACTCTTTTTAAAGGGTGTTTCATATTCCTTAAACTATTTAGTTCTGAAAGAGTGGGAGTTCGTAATTTAATAAAATTCATAAAAAAAATATGTCCATAAACTGTTTGTTATTGAAACCGGGGGGTCTGGGGGGCATGGAATGCCCTCCAGTACATCAGTTATTTATTAATAACTTAATAACTTGATAATAGAATACCTTTACATCCGAGTGTCTGGCGCAGTAACGCAGTAATCGCTTCTTACAATTAGTGGTATACTGGAAGATATTTTATAATCCACAGACCCGCTGATATGTACTACCGCGACCTGAAAATGTATTTGATTGAAAAGCTCTAGTTTTTCAAATCGGGGAGTTTGGGGGGCATGGAATACTTTCTAATGTACTCGTAATTTGTTGATTCAGTAATTGATTATGGAATAAAACTGAATACAATTAATTCCATGTCCCCATAAGTTTTACAAAAACACAAAGATTCTAAATAACTTTATACAATTACAGGAAGTCTTTTTATACCTCACGGTCCTGACGCGACCTGAAAATGTATTTTGTCCTTAAATCAAAAAATTAAAGTCCGAAAGATCCTTATAATATATGCTCACCACCTTTTTATTTTTTATTAAGATATATTTGTATTAAATATATAAATCTTAACTTGTGAGAAAATAAACAATAAAAGTTGAAATAAAAGTTAAATTTAATAATATAATCAAATTATATTTTTTAAGCTTTTTCGACAACTTTTATCGTCTTCTTCAGAAATTTTACGGTCAATCACGTAAATTGGGCATTGACGTCAATGGCCGGGCAATGACGTCAATGTCTATTTACGCTGGCCATTAACGTCATTGATTGGTCATTGACGTCAACGCCCGTTAACGGTGGGCAACGATGTAAATATTTTCTTCTGATTGTAATATTTACGTCTTTGGCCGGTCAATGACGTTAATGGCCAAAAAGAATAGGACAATGATGATATTATGGAATAACTAGTATAAAGAACAGCAAAATGGCGATTTAAATTTGACAACCAGCCGGCAAGTGATATTTACTTACATATTTATGTTGTATTAACAATTAACAAATATAATAAAAATTAAAAAATATTGAAAACAAAATTTATAAATTAATCATTTTTATTCTGGCACGGGAGTAACCCATGGTACTTAGAATTTCAAATTTATTTGCTGCCGTGACACGCGTATTTGATGTTTTTACATCCACCCATGCAATAACAACGCCTGTAACCCGTTTTTAATTATTTTAGTTTGTAATCGTTTTTTATTTATATTAAAGATAATTTTTTTTAGTTGGTAGTAATCCCTTAATAACTAGTATTAATTGCAAAGGCACATTTAATATATTACTTTTAGATGGAATCTATAGAATAATAGTTTCATCATTGCCCACCCCGAATTGGGCAATGACGTAAAAGCCACACATAAAATTTTAAATGTCAACATCGCCCAATATGCATGGTCATTAACGTCAATGGCCGGTCGGTTCTGATAAAAGTCATTTAAAGCTTAAAAAAATATAATTTGATTATATTATTGAATTTAACTTGTTATTTAAAGTTTTATTGTTGATGTTGTTGTTGTTGATATATTTGAGTTGTATTACTGTTAGAAGGTACATTGGAGGGTATTTCATACGCTCAGATCCTCCGGTGCAAATGTTTTGAATGAGTACAGTTCCTTGTTTAATAAAATTAAGCCATAACTATACACACAAACTTTTTGTTGTTCAAACCGGGGGGTCTGGGGGGCATGGAATGCCCTCCAGTGCACTTTAAATTTGTTGACCTAGTAACTTCACTATGTTACTGCATGTTATGTTACATGTTATGTTGCAGGCCCACTCCTGGCGCCGTCACAGTTCATAAGTAAGTTATTTAATTTAATTAGCAATTTTATTATTTAGGAATCTAGGAAATTTATAAAAACATATTTTATATTACCTAATAAAATAGTATATGCACCGTGAGACCCAAGTGGCTTTTTACTCTACGAGCAATTTTAATAATTTTCTGTCCTTGAGATAAAAAGTCCTTTTTAACTCTTCGGTAACTGATTTTTCTAAAATTTCGTATTTTCTATCGTTACTTTTCGTCAAATTTCCATCTTGTGCGCAAGAAAAACTACCCTAAAGCAACCGATCTATGTTTAATTAAACACGAAGGATGCATGTGTAGTTAGCAATTCTCTAGGGATCTACATTTTACAACAGCATTATTTAAAAAATTATTGGTGAGCGGGAAACTTAAAAGCAACAAAGAGATTATACATATTATACAAAATAAGGAGGGTGGATTAGGAGAGTACTTAAAATAAGGCATCAGGTGCAATACAACGAAATAAGAAATTTTGAAATAGAAGTTAATTTAAATCTGTATTACGTATTATCAACTATACGTATTAAATTAACTTAATATTTTACCGAGTGGTGGCGCTTCGCTTAATGTTAAAGAGATCTTGAAGAGATCATTTGGCAAAATCAAATCAAGTACTTACAACTTTGAGACTCCAAAAAAGTATTTCTTGTGAAATCTGTTAATAGATTAAAGCTAAGGAAGGAGTTTCGACCTGAAAGAAAATGCAATCTATATTTAGTTAAAAAGTAAATTACTTTTAAACGCGAAAACTTGTACCTAGTAAAAAACCAGAAAATAAATTTGTTGCCGAGTACCTACTTTAAATAAAGGAAATTTGAGTACCTAATAAGATTTAATTCTCATTTAAAGGAACAAATAGCATTTCCGTGTAAATTCGCCACATAATAGGGTTGTAAAGAAGAGAGACTGTGTGTATATCTTTAATTCAGGCGCTCAAAATTAAACGCATTCAAATAAGCAAGGCTTAAATTTTCCACTTGGGTTCGTTTACTTATTGGGGTGACTTTTGGTAAATGTATCGAGAGTAAAATAGGTAAAAATTCTTTATACAAACAGTTTAATTTATTTAAGTGAATTCAAAATTAATTTTCGAACAGACATTTTGTGAATATTATTACTAAGTTAAAATGATCTGCAAAACGCAATTTAGTGTTTTCAAAAATTATACATCAAGTTAAATTCTTCCACTCTATCAAATTAAATTTATTGCATTGAAAGTATTTTACGGGAAAACTTTAGCTATTTAATTTAACCTCATCAAAAGTTGTGAACATAATAGTTGTGGTATTTGTACAAAACAAAATTTATTGAAGCCGTGCCGCTAAATTTTATCATTAACAATTTTATTAAAAAGTATATTGCCTGTCTTACAACTTAAAGAGCTTATTAAATTGGCGAAAACCTTTATTAAAATTTGCAAAATTTCTTCTTCTTTAACTTTTCACGCTTTATTATAAAATCTGCTTTGAAAGCAGGCCATTTCGTACGTTAGTGATTTTTTAAATTAAATTATTACAAACCTATATCTTACAATTTATACTTCATACTGGCGAGAAACCATTTTAACACATGTATTTTTCTTATCTGCTTATTCATTTTATAATGAATTATATTTGGACTAATCAGAAAGTTCAAGTTAATATGTGAACCGGTCTACCAAGATTAACCCAGGGATCCTTATCGCCAGTTCACCCCTGAATAAATTATTTATTTAAAATTAATTGAACGGACGAGCTGGGGTTTCTATAAATATTTTCTTAATGGCCATGAGAGCGGTTAGTTGACGGTTAAAAGTAGGTTTCTCATACTCAATTTTGGCGATTAGAATATAGGATGTAGCAGGGAAGAAATCGTTTATTTCAAGATGGAAATGAAGGGACAATATGCGCTAATTAGTAGTCAGGAGTGAAGGAAAAGAGGAATATTTTAAAATTGATTTCATTAGTAGTAATATAACTTTTTATTTCTTGCTTGCGAAGCAAATAGTTCAACTATTTCATTATAGATTTAAAAATAAAAATAAAAAAATAGCAAGATACCATTGCTGAAAGCTTAATTTGATTAAAACTGTGATTTAATATTTATTGCACCTGTTAATAATTATTTATATATTTTAATTTCCTCTGCTTACAGCAGAGCAAAGCAAGCGCGGTTCGTGGCATTGTGCCAGCGTGTCTGTCACGCTAAGACGTCGACTTCAAGAATTTTTGACAAAAAACAAAGAAGAATTATTTACGAAAATTTAATCTATGTAATTTTCTGCCACTAACTAATTATTAAAGTGGGGTATTTTTTTCTCATTAAAAGGAATAGTTAATTAATGAAATTATGCATGTTAACGAATTAATTACGTTAAATGGGGAGGAGTAGATAGGGTAGGAGTTACTTTATTAGTTTGCAGTCGACATTGAATAGCAATTTTAAGAAAGCAAACATGGTCGTGTCTTAATGAAATTTTCTCTTTGTTTTAAGAACAAAGTTTCGGTGCAATAATGAAATATCAAACTTTATTTGAAGTAAAAATCAACTGTACATTTATTTGTTTTTAAGTTCGCTTGACTAGGTAGTCACCAAATTTTAGCGAATCATATGCCCCGAGCATTCTGTATATGACATACAATATTAAGCAGTTCCTGAAAACTGTAACTGAACTTTTTTCATCCCGAATCCTTACATCTACGGCATTCGATTTTGTCTTTTTCTAACAAACATGTTTAAAATTTCCTTTTGATATTGAATGGAGCAAACATTTTCTTTAAAAGTAATCGCTGCCACCCTAACTCTTACTACGAGAACTGTTCAAATACTCTGCCTTATTTATTAATTTTGCTCCCTGTTCGGCGGAAAAGCATTTGTCTTTGTGGACTTCCAGCGAACGGTTGCTTTTTGTAACTTTCATCAATGCACTTTTTTATTATTTCGAAAAAAAAAGAAGAATTTTGCCAAATCGCGAATAAAAAACTTGAAATCGTACCAATCTTCCTTAATGTCTGGTTAAAACTTTTATACACCTTGTATAATCAAGTTATAAAAGTGTAACGTAAAGTTTGATGACTTTGAAATAAAAAAGAGACAAATGCGGTTTAGCGTTAAGTCCTGCTTAAACAAAAAGTGCAATTGAATAAATGGCTTTAGCTTAGTTTTATTATGATTTTCGAGCGACTTGGAGAATAATAGCAGAATTATGCAAGTTTATATAACATTTTTCTATTTTCAACTTAAAATTTGCGATGTAAATTTAGACAATAAAATTTACTAATCTCCTTTGGTTTTATTAAAATAGAGAAAATTCTTTTTTTTGCGACCGAAGCTTGCGGTCAGTACAATAAAAATGGAATTTGATATACAGCCACTTGGAAAATTGCAAAAAGCTTGGTGGATCCCTCGCGATTACAGACGACAGGGCCATCAGTCAGAGGCTTACGAGGTGTTGCACTCATCCTAGCAGTAATATACACGAAACAAGTAGATATATGGAGAAACCTAAAAGAGACTTTGTCATATTCGCTGGCAGTAAATTACCCAAGAAAGTAGAAAAATCTGGACTTAACTTTGTGTTGGAAGTTGACAGAATGAAAGATGGACAAATAAACATTTATTCGAAAAATCGAAATGAAAAAACTGTAAGTAACGTCCAGCAGTTAGTTAGCGAGCGTTGTAAATATGCATAAGGAAAATAAAACGGTGTCTGGAGTTTTATCGAAAAAAGAAGAAAAAAAAAAGATGGATATGGCTAAGTGTAGCGAGACTGGGGTAAACCACAGACTGGGAAGAGTTGTGTACCGGACTTCCGACCATCGGGGAGTTTTGCAGCACCGTCCATCGTTTATTTGGCGCCGGAGACGCCATATAACATCTTTGAGAGAGGAGTAAAAACGGCATTACAAATTCAAGAAATAACGTTTTCCTAATTCGAGTTTATGGAAGGCGCCATATATTTTGTTTACTATTTTGAATATAGATAGATAATAAATATAAAAAATGATAGATGGAGTTGCTTTATTCTAGCAAATAATTTAGTATTCCGATCGCGCCAACATTTGTACAATCTGGCGTCGCGCTATACCACTATGAGCGTCTCCTGAAGATTTCGGCGTACATCTTATACATATCGTCTTTCAGCAATTGTCTACTTTAAACAAACACCATGATTCTACTTGGTTGCTTTATAGTCGTCTGTGCATATACAATGAAAAATGTGTTTACTTTTCAGAATTTATTTCAACCGTCAACTAATGTATTTGGAAAGTTTCCTCGTCCTAAATTTTTAGAGATAAACGTGGTGGAAGCATCATATGCTGACGCAAACGAGCTATACATGAAATATTTATATGGAACTTCAAAGTTAGAAAATTCAATTTTATTCTTTAAATGTTTCTAGCCCGAATCTGAACCGTTTACGTGCTCGACAGTTATATCTCATATTTTATTATAACATATAATATATATTATATCTGAAAGCTACAATAATTTCGCTTTGTCTTTTTAGCATGTGCCTACCATATATCACTCTTTTTTTTCCCCCGCATTCCTTTTACTATATACTACATCCTCGTCCGTTTCTTAAATCTTATATTCTAACCGAACCGCAAACTTTATAATTACATATTTCAATTACTCGTGGAGATTTAATTGTTAAAAATTTCATACCATGAATAATAACAAAGAATTAAAAGTTTTGATAACATCATTATTAAGTAACCCCCGTATTTAAAGTTTTTCCCGTATATATTAGGGTGGAAAGTTAGTTACCTTGCGACTCAAAGATGTTGTAATCCTAGGGGCATTTCAATTAAAGTCCTTTTCTTAGGGGCGTTGATATTTTTACTCTGTTTACTCCATTTTGATGAATATGCTTTTAAGATAACTGAATAATGCATATTTTATAAAATTACAGCTTCCACTCGCTCGCGAAACGAAAGCAGGAATTTAAAAATTTGCATGTGATGCCGCAAACACAATAATATATGGGACAAACCGGACGGTCGAGCAACTAAATCCCTCTAAACGACGGTTTTTTATTAAAATCGCCGTCATCTTCTCGCCTCTCGCAAGTTTGCGTGTTAAATGGAGCGAAACTTCTTGCAATTCAACAAAGTAACCAAAGCAAAACGATTAAGTTAAAGTTTAGTTGAGAATAACCGGAAGGTTAAGTGCAAAACGTGTGGTTAATCGAACATTTCATAAAACAGATATCGATCATTTATGTTGTTAAGTATTTGTCGAAGCGTGTGGTTATTGAAATTGTAATGCCGTCATAAAATTTAAAAACATTTAATTTGCAACTTTAAGTAAAATTTAACGATATCGATAATAATGGAGTTTGTAAAGCTGCGCTCAAAGGAGCTCGCAATAATAGGTATTGGAAAAATAACCAACGACGAGACACCATTATAAAAATGCTGTGCTCAACTTTAGCATTAGTGAATACAACCGAAATAAAATCATCCAAAAATTCAATTAGGTGGCAATTTTAAACTGACTCAGAAACAGCTCTCCTAAGAAGATTTGTTATAATTGAATTTTAAGATAAGAAATTTGATAAGAAAACGAACTAAACGTCAAGAATTTGTGCTACTTTTAAAAAGTTATAACGATAAACCCTTAGGACGAGCACATTTATCACTCGAAAACTTTTTAAATTGCTAAAAACAAACTTTTAATTATTATAATTTTAAATGTACACGAAAATCTCCACTTTAAATGTCATTTTTAAATTTCAGTCAATAAAAGTACCATTTATCAATAATATATCTATTGCTATGACCGTTCGTCATGTTTCGAACTCGTAATGAGCATGCGCAGTTCACCGCGAGTTCTCAACAGGCTTTGCTGATCTGAAGCGAAGTGGGAATCTTTCATGTTTAAAAATTTATGATTCCATGACTTGATTATGTTATAAACCTTGCGCAAATAAAAATTTACATTTTCTAAAGTACCGCAATTTTTTAATACCGCAAAAACAAAAAAATTGCTTTCCAGGATGAAAAATGAAAAGTACATTAAGAGAGTGAAAGTAAAGCACAAGAAATGAAGACAAAATGTACAATATTTATCTTTTGCGGTAAACAACATTAATAAAGTGAACAATCTGATACTCGTGTACAAACTATAACAACAGATGTATTTTTAGGCATCAAACAAAAAAGAATGCTACCTTAATTTTCACTTAAAAAATAAAAGAAAACTCAAGTTCAAGTATCGCAAGTTTCGTCTATTCATGTTTAACATATGAGGTACACGTGAAACGAAATGAAAATTCTTGTGATAAATGATCATGACTCGGTTCACATGGCAACATCGCATTTACGTAAAAGCTCCTGCGTGAATGACCGTATGTGTCACTAGCAGAATTTCTAAAATTTTATTTTATTTGAATATTTTTTCATATTAAAATCTTATCGAACACCTTGTATCTGATATTATGTCCCCTAGCAATTTATTCAGAGAGGGTGTATCAGCTAAAGAAAAATTAGTCATACCCGATTAAATTTATTGTTGTTCACTAAACTGTAATTTCAAATTGTCTCATAAAAGGCAACTTTCAGCTCACAGTCATTGTAATATGTTACGATAAATTGACAAAATCAAAAACTTTTTCACGTAATTGCTTATAATATATTATCAACCAGAAGAATTTTCTAATGTTTTCAAAATTAATGAAGCAGCTCAAAATCCTGATTTACCAACTTTTTATTTTTATCCGACATAATAACATTTCCGATGGAAATATCAAAATTATATACTTTTTATAGGTACAAAATTGAAGACAATGAAATTTTTAACAAAAAATATCTAAAAAGATTTACCGTAAAACCAATTTTTAAATGTCAAAAAACTGTTTCTAAAGGTGCAATTTACATTGTTAACATAGGAAGGTTCGAATATTTTCGTTCAATGTTTAATATTTACAACTACAGGATGAATCCCAAATGTTGGTTACAATACGTATATTTACAAAAAAAACAACTCATGGTAAGAAAAAAAAAAACTAAGACTACTGATACAAATCTGATCATTGCCCATTTCCTAATCACTAACATAATAATTACAATCGACGGAGTATCTTATTAATCAACTTGCCTGTACATCAATCCTCTCAAATATTTGTCGCCATAATGAAAATCAAAAAGTTTATAAAATCGGTTGAACAATGACGTCATAGCAGTGACTGGTTCTTTCGCACCATAGTTTGTGTTTTTCTTCTCGATCCAAGCGGCTCAAATCCGTAACTTCTACTCTGGTAGTCATCAGCATGATGCACACCTACTCTTCGATCAAGATATTTTAAAAAGCGTTTTTGTACACGTTCTATTCTAGATAAATGAATTTCATAATAAGGACTTCATACCTGAGAAGCATATTCCAGCACTGAGCGGACATAAGCATTATACAATCGGATTGATACGATGGGATCTCGAAATTCTTTGCAAATTTAAATAATAAATTCCAACATTCTATTTGCCCAAAACTATATGTCGAGAAAACTCTAATGAAGGCACGAATGTAATACCAAAATCTATAGTACCTCATACACTCTGAGCAACTTCCAATCATCAATAAAGTAGTCTTCCAGTATAGGAAAACAGCTACCGTGAAATGTCATAACATTACACTTCTGTTCGTTTAAAAATAACTTGTTTTCCTTCCACCATTCATAGACCAATTTCAAATCATGTTGAACAAATGCAATGTTGGATATTGACTTTACTTTTCTGAATAACTTAAAATCGTCTGCAAAAAGCAGGTACAAGCAAAACTTTATGAAATAAGTCAAATCTTTAACAAAAATTAAAAATAAAATAGGTCCAAGATGACTACCCTGGGATACACCTGACAATACGTCAATAGCTGCGGAATTTATTCCCCCAATACTAACATATTAGGTTCTGCCGGCAAGATATGATCCCAACCACGTGGTTGGGTGATTATTTCAAATATCATCTTTAAGTATCGTTAATATGATAAATAACTTGATCAGTAAGTGCTCACTAAAACTATAAGATATCTTTATCTATTTTATAAAACTGAAAAAAAAAAGTTTTTATTATTTACCTGGTTTATATTTGTGTGATGCCCTGATGGTCGATTAAAGCTAGCTAAAATCGTATAGCGGCTGCAGACGGTGCGAATCAAGAATTTGATTTGTTTTTTTCGACAAAATAACATAAAATGATATACAGATATTTTATAATAATGAGTTTGTGAAGTGGAAGTGGAAGAATTACAAATACCTTCCAGTTGACTTGAACTGCTAAAAAAATTGTATAAAACCTCTAGTTATATGATTTCTAGAACATAACCTATGAATTACCTAATAGAAATTATTTTTAGGCTAAAGAACTATAGAAGAACAGGTGAACCAAAGTTTCTGATCAAACTACAATAATTTAAAACAATAAAACTTTAAAACAATAAATATTTGAATATTGGTACTACCTTCTGGTTTTGTAAGATTAATAGTCTGGTGGTCTTAAAATAAGGAAAACGGATATCATGATTCCGTGGTTTTCATTCCACCAATTTTAGATTTAGATGCAAAATGGCGAGGAATTTGGACAAAAATGTGCTTATTTCATTTTTCCCTAATGCCAAGGAATTATTCTAATACAGCAATCATATCGATATTTGGGTGTATAGGTTTCCAAATTTAACTTTTAAAGTTGTTATTGCTGTTACTGTGGTCCCCCAGACTCCCCAGTGTATGCGAGTCTAATTTATGTGATTTCTTTTAATTTAAAAAAATTTATTTCATAATTATTTGCAAGAAATACTGAGAATATGACCCCCATCTTACTCAGAAAGTGCTGAGAGCTGAAAACGCTAAAACAAAATGATTTAGAAAGCTATATGCCATTGCCTCCAAAATGCACTTAAGCAGGACCGGATTAACCATTGGTGCAATAGCCGCCGCCGCATTTGTGATAAGATTGTCACTTGAATTTGTAAAAAAAATCATTAAAAATTATCGAGTTTTCCGTGTCTTTGCTTAATATTTTCACTTATTTTTGCTGTTTATTTTAGCAAAAAAATAACAGCAATCACACAGAACATGTACATATGCAAGTTTTCACAACCGGGGGGTCTGGGGGGTGTGAAACACCCTCCAGTATACCAGTAAGTGTGTTAATTGTGTTATTCCACTGGGTATTACTGGATATACTTAGGTTACAAAAGACATTTGGAAAAATCTATAGGAAACTAGATTCTGGGACCAATTTTGTTTAGGTGTACTGGAGGGTGTTCCACACCCCCCAGACCCCCCGGTTTCAAAAACTGAAAACTTGTAAATAGGATACCTGATAACCCCGCACCTACCAGCTTAGGTAGTAATACGAGCCCTAACAACTATATGTTCGGCCATTTCATAATTTTTATCGAAATAATTATTCAATTTACCATTACTAGCTAAATATATTTTCATAACTGCAATTTTTTTTGCTTATATTTTAAAATCACCATTTCTGGCTATTTTATGATGGTTAGGAGTAAAATAATAACATTTTTGGTTTCTAAAAAAAATATTATTCTGAGCTAAAACTGACAAATAAATGTTCGGCCATAATAACAAGCCGCGATCTTAAACAACAATAACCAATTTTAATATGGCGTAACATCACCTTTTGCTAAAATTACTGCCCAAATTTTTTTAGGCATAGAATTTACAAGAGCCTGACACTCTTCTGCTGTTACTGAATCCCAGACTTCTTGAACTTTTGCCTTTAAAGTTTCATGGATCCTTTGTGGATTGTTTCTCAGCTTTTGCTTCATTTTATGCCATAGGGTTTCAATGACATTTAAGTCAGGACTGCTGGAAGGCTAATCCATAACTGTCATATGATGGTTGTTAAACCAAATTTGGGTGGTTTTAGCCGTATGACATGAAGCACTGTCTTGCTGGAAAATAAATGCCTTCACTGGGTACAATTTTTTAATACTGGGGAGAAAGTTATTTTCCAGTATATCTTGATACTTGAGTGCGTTAATAGTTCCATTTACAAACTGCATACTTCCTACACCTTTAGCGGGCATGCAGCCCCAAATCATTACTCCCGAAGAAAACTTAACAGTTCGTTTTAAACAGTCCTTGTGGAACGCTTCATTTTTAGTTATTATTACTTTTTTCCGATTATCTTCTACACATATGTTAAATTTAGACTCGTCGCTAAAAATAACCGAATTCCACTGCTCCTGTGTCCATTCCTTACACCAAGCCAAGCGTTTTTTTTTCTGACCTTTGGTCAGTAATGGCTTTGCTTTAGCTTAAAATATTGTATTACGTGTATGTTAGTAAACCTAATTTAATATTGAAATGATTGTACCTTATAAAAACCGAGACCCTTTTTGTGAATCCAGTTTCTACAAGTTTCCCTGGGAAGTGATAATTTTGTGTTTTCGTTCCACTCCGATGTTATTTCCCTTACAGTGCCTCTCCTGTTTTTTCTGCAGATTTTAACTAACTCCCTTATTTGACGATTAGTAACTAAACATGGACATCCTGGGCTTTTTCCTTTAACTTCGGTGTTACCGTTTTCACCATATGATTTTATTATGGAGGAAACTATTGATTTTGATAAATCCAAATCTAGATCAATTTGTCTCATTTTCTTCCCCTCACTAAACATACTGATTATTATATCTCTCACTTTTTTTGGAGTTGCTGCCTCTTGAACCATTTTGAAGCAAATTGGTCATACAAAGTTGGCAAATTTCGCAAATTAATTAAGACAGGTATAGCCTCGATTCTTTAAATTTTAAATTAGCGCCAACTGCAGATTTAATTACTGATGACAACGGTAACCAGATTTAATCTGAATTAAATATGATTTTGGCCGAACATTAAATTGTCAGATGTAGTTCAATAAAATAATATTTTTCCAACAAAAATTTGATTTTCTCCGTTATTTTTTTTCAGGATAAAATAACCTGAATAATTATTTTAAAGACTCTATTTAAAGATATCATTTTATTAATTATATTTTGCTAGTAAAGGTATATTGAAAAATTATTTCAATAGAAATTTTGAAGTGGCCGAATATATAGTTGTTAGGGCTCGTATGTCGGTACTGAATCAAAAGCCTTTTGAAAATCCATATACACAGCATCAACTCCTCACCTGATTCGATAGTATTCGAAACATGGTTTGTAAAGCTTATCAGATTTGTAACCGTTGATTTCCGAACCATAAAGCTATGTTGAACATCACTTAGAAATGCCAAGGCATTAAATCTTAGATTCGCTACTAAATGTTCCCAGTGCTTTTTAAAATCAAAATGTAGGTGTCAATCTGGGGGGTCTGGGGGGCATGGAATGCCCTCCAGTACATTCTTTACCAAATACTTCGAATTGACGTAGATTCATATGAGAAACATTTACCAATGAGGTATAGGGTGCACTGGAGTGCATTCCATGCCCCCCAGACCCCCCGGTTTGACACCTACGTTTTGTGAATTTTAGGGGCAATTTAGTACACAGTACTTAAGGGGCAACAACAAAATTAAAAAATGTATAGATACAAAATTAAAGACAATAAAATTTTTAACAAAAAATGTCTAAAACGATTTACTGTAAAACCAATTTTTAAATGTCAAAAAACGGTTTCCAAATATGCAATTTACATTGTTCAAATAGGAAGGTTCGAATATTTTCGTTCGCTTCTGGATGTCCCCAGTGCTTTTTAAAATCAAAATGTAGGTGTCAATCCGGGGGGTCTGGGGGGCATGGAATGCCCTCCAGTGCATTCTTTACCAAATACCTCGAATTAACATACAATCAGATGGGAAATATTTACCAATGAGGTATTTAGCATAGGATGCACTGGAGGGCATTCCATGCCCCCCAGACCCCCCGGTTTGACACCTACGTTTTGTGAATTAAAGGGGCAATTAAGTAATTGTACATACATAATACATAGTTCTATTTCGTTACACCAATTTTGAGATACTATGTACAGGTAATAATTTTTTTTTGTATTTTACAGAGCCTCCTTTAAGTCGCTGCCATTCAAAAAGGGGGCGAAAAAATTGAAAATTGTACAAGTATAAAATTGAAGACAATGAAATTTGTAACAAAATATGTCTAAAAAGTTTTTCTGTAAAACCGATTTTTATATGTCAAAAATGGTTTCAAAATGTGCAATTTACTTTGTTAACATAGTAGGGTTCGAATTGTTTCCTTAACCTTTGTATGTCCCCAGTGATCTTTAAATTCAAAATGTAGGTGTCAATCCGGGGGGTCTGGGGAGCATGGAATGCTCTCCAGTACATTCTTTCCAAATACTTCGAATTGATGTAGATTCAGATGAGAAATATTTACCAATGAGGTATTTGGCGTAGGGTGCACTGGAGGGCATTCCATGCCCCCCAGACCCCCCGGATTGACACCAAAGTTTTGAAAATTTAAGGGGCAATTAAGTACATAGTAATTGAGATATAGTAAGTGAGATAACTGTAATAATATTTTTTGTATTTTACAGAGTCTTCTTTAAGTCCCTGCCAGTCAAAAAGGGGGCGACAAAATTTAAAAATGTACAGATACAAAATTAAAGACAATCAAAATTTTAACAAAAAATGTCTAAAAAGATTTGTTGTAAAACCGAATTTTTATGTCACAAAACGGTTTCAAAATGTGCAATTTACATTGTTAATATAAGAAAGTTCGAATGTTTTCGTTAGCCACTGTACATCCTCACCCATGTTCGATCAAATCGAAATTGAATTTGTCTTGTTAAATCTGGACTTTTTAGAACTTATAATTCGGAAACTGTTCATTACAGCAAGTTGTGCCCATTGAGATATTTGTTCAGAATGATGAGAAGTACAAAATATTCAAAAATCAGCCAAATCGTTAGAAAGACATTTTCCTTTAAGAATGGTGCGGGATCCTTTGTGTTTTTATTGATTTTAAATACTTTATTGCGCTGAATGTTATTTTGATCGAGAAAGTAATTGATTTCACTTAGGAGGATCTGCGAAGCAGTGATTTTGCCGATTCGAGATGATTTGAACGGCTACAGTAAAATATATAAAAAATATTTAATGTACAAGTTTTTAACAATAGGTCAAATTAATTATGTAATTTCCATTCAATTAGCTGAGGATTCGTTTCAAATTTTAACTGCGTTATACATAATTATTGATTAAATTTTTAACAATTAAATAACTCTTGTAATTTTTGCGTTACCAGATTTATAGATTACATTACCTAATATTATTATTGGACAAAATTTTATGTAAAATTTTTTTATAATTTTTTCATATAATTAAAATAATCAAAAAATTCTTTATGAAAAGCTTTAAACTTTTAAGATAAATTATTTTGTTTGGTTTTGACACGCTTTGATGATATGCACATCAGAGATTATTTTTAAATTATAATTTTATTTTTGTAATTGCCTTTTACAATGAAATTAAAAGCGATTTATTGCGCAAAACTTTAAAATATTCAAAAATATAATAAATTAAATTTTAACTTGAAATTAAAATATTTCTCAGGATTAAATTTAATTGGGGTTTATTAATATTTTAATCTCACCATACATACGCACAGTCACATGTGAGGGGAAAAGTTGAACAAGATAGCAGAAATGCGTAATAAAAATTTACCCGCTTGGTGTACCGAGCAGTACTATATTTTTGGTGGTCATTAGATCTTGCAACTTAGTGTTTTCTTTTTTTTTAATTCGAATACCAAATGAATTTTCACCTTTTCCTCATAGCTCAGTCATCAGATGCAATTTTTTTTAATTATCGTTTGCGCTATACATTATTTTATATTTTAATTTATTTATGGCCATTTTTGAATTTGATTATAAACTTGTTCGCCTGGAACTCGGTATATTTTGACATTCTGCATATATTTCAGAAGTGAATTATTTGTCATATGGTTCTGTTATGGAAATTTTTGTGATATAGAGCCAGATAAATGGAAGAAATGACCCGGAAATACTGTAAAGTTCTCCCTTCATATTTTATAATAACTTGTTGTGATGCTAACGTTATTTTGTCAACCATCGAAAGTCCCAATATCGCTTTATCGATTTGAATTCATTTTCGTCGTAACGGAGAAGTTTTTACTTTTTCCTTTTTAATTACCGGTTTTGTAATACAGTATCCGCCATGGACACTGCAGTATTGTAGGTAGGTAGCTGATGGGAAAGTTTCGTCCAAGTTGAAAAATAGTCAATTTGAAGTACATGTTGCACATTTTCTATGCATGATAAGTCTTGTAGTTTATCACGCCGTATCAAATCAATGTTTTCCTGCCTGCATTTGTATAGTGGAACCCTCTTAGATTTTACGCACCACTCGCATTGATCATCTACGCATGTTAGCAAGATGAGATCGTATCACGCCTGTTTCAGCTAGAATTTGAAATATTACAGCCATTTAAAACCAGCTCTCTGTTGTATTTACAAATAAATCTATAATAATTTTTTATAGCCATCGTGCAATTGCTGCTCCACAGGAGTAATGTCGTAACAGCTGCATAAATAGCTTAATTATTAAACACTCGGTATAAAAATAAATTGTTGCAAAAAAAATCAATAAATTTTATATCCAAGTTTTATGCTTAAAACGTGCCAGCAAATGTAACTTAAAGCTTAAATTTAGGAAGATCATATATTATGTCTATGTACGTGACTGCTAAAGTTCATTTAAATTAAGCAACAAAATGAATAACTATCAGATTTTCCAATTTAATTCACTAATAAGTTAAATTTAATTAGACGTAACGAAAGTTCCTTTGTGTTCGGTGATTTTGGAAACTTTTTGACGTGGCAAACTAACCCTAAAGATTAGAAAATCACCGATAAAGTGCGGGATCATTTAAAACGGTGGTGGGTTATATAAATGACACAATGACGGAACATCTACCAGCAGGATGATACCTGAAAATGCAGGAAACTATGAAAAGTTAGGAACATGAAACGAAAAACGAATAGTGAGATAAGATAGTGAGAGACGTGAGAAATGGTTTTGGGAAAACGCTCTCGTGGAGCGATTGAAAAAATTCGAATGGAATAAGGAAGAGTGGTGGCTCCCGAGAAAAAGACTTTCGATTATTATTAAGTTCGGCCGTGTCGTCCATAAAATTGTGTTAATTTATCACTAAATTTTTCGGTCGTATCAGAATTACACCATAACCACCACAACGTGATGAAGTGAAAATTAATGCAATACGTTAGGCTTTCTCGTTAATAATTTAAAATTAAGTTTGCAAACGCGTTCGTAACATATTATATGTACCATTTCTGACGTATATCTCATGACCACAGGGTTTACTATTAGTGCTAATAAGGTACCCAAACGTCATAATAAATTACTTTCAATAATAAATGGAAAGCGCTCAACTGTAAAATCGATCTTTTGCATGAGCGAGTTAAAAACGATCTTAATTAATTGGCAAAATTAGAAATGCTTGATGTATTATTGTAATAACTTATGTAAGAATAAAGAAGAAGCTAGCAGAAAATTCAATCCATTTATGAATTTCATTTCATGTAACTTATTGCTTCTGTTATTGTTATAATCGACGAGCGTCTATGGATATAGGAAAAACCCTACCACATTTAGTTTCAAATGCGTCGCTTCTAAGAGAAACTGAAAGCAGTAAAACGCCTGCATTGGCACAAATGGCTCGAAATGATCAAATCTTTGTGTTTATTTCGCGTTTGATTGTTATGACCAAAGTTTATTCCAGTTAGCTTTATTACCATCCTTCCAACCTTTGTTAGAAAAACGAGGTGCTCTTAACAGATTACATTATTGTAGCAACTTTTGTATAAAATTATAAATTAAGAAAGGATAATGTAAATCCTTCGCTCTTTTCTTTTTTTTCAAAGATAAATTAAAATGGAGTCTCCCAACGACTCCCTTATCTTTTATCATATGATCAAATTAAAAGATGAAACTTAAAAAGGGCTTCATGACGTTTCAAATTAGGTTTCTTACCTTCCAAACTTTCGTATCTGATGCAACCATACAAAATGGTTTTAAACCCAAGTTCTTATTCCCGCGATGTAGTTTGCAAAATTTCTACAAAATCGCACATGTAGTACTCGTTATCCTGCTACCTGGTGTAATAAAGAAAAACGTTGACACCCGAGGGGTGCTCACCATCCGGACGACAAGATAAATGGACATTAAATCATCAAAATATTTAAAACCAAACTCCACACCCCCCGGTGCATAAATGCATTTTAGTCCACAAATAATAACAAAAAAATTTCACAAACCAACGCTGTTATATTAATAGCATGGTTTTTCATTTTTTTTCCGTATCTCTCGCAGAAGATTAATATATGAGCAAACTTCATTTTTTGGAAAACTTATATTGTCACTAAGCATTAAAAATGTAGTCGAATGACTAACGTTAGGATTTAGCCAAAAACTTTTGAGATTAGACTTGTCACCAAAGTTGTCTTCGAGTTTATGGACCAGAAACGAGACTTAGAAAATTAGTAATGTTACTTGGAAAAACCTCGTAAAAATGCTTTGGATCGATTTAAATTTTGACTCAACAAGTATTTTTGCCCGATTTTAGAAAGAAAATCGTTGCTCGAGAAATAAAAAATCAAAGTGTTTGTAAGTTATCCCGAAGTAATCTTGTATTTTCCAACTGTTACGCTTGCAAGCGAACAATCTAATCTGGTTTGAGTTTTTTTTTAGACCGTAGGACATTTGTAACCGATAGATACGCCTTAACAAACTTAATTTGGCTTCTTATATAGAATACTCGAGGGTTTCTAAGGTTAATTAACAACTGATTAGTAAAAATTGTTTAGTATATTGGTTTTACCCTTGTTTTTGTTGTTCTCTTTAGCAATTGATTGATTTATATAATTAATTAAATTCTCTTACATTAAACCTAACGCTTTACTTCGTGATTAATTTGCTTTTAAAGGTAACATCGGCGATCTTTAAACAAAATCTACATAAAAGAGGCTTTAATTAAAAAACAAAAAATAATAATAATTAGCTCGGGTAACGTGTTATTAATCGTAATATAATAACTTTTTAAAGATTTAAAGATCGAGCAGATTGAAAAAATTGCCCCATACTAACAACAGAAACTTTAATTTGTTAACCTAATTTAAATTGGTCTAATAAGAGGAAAAGCGTAATCTATCCAATAGAATCGCAATGAAAGTTTTCAAATTGGAAGATTAACAGTAATAATGGGTTTAAATTATAATTTACCATACGAAAAGTTCTAAATTAGATTGTTAAGTTTTGATTATTAATTTTTAAATTAAAAATTTTATTTTACCTTTTCCAATTTTCGTTCGGAAAATTAAATTCCGAATCGCTTTTTAATGGTTAAAACTTTCTAATTATGTAGTGCATTTTTGAAAAAGAAAATTGTTCAAGTAAACAAATTTGTGAGCTATAAGTTGTTATTGAATCAATAGTTTAAGTTACATAAGTTGAAATTACGCGATAAATGCAATATAAAATGCAAACAAAGTAGTAGTATGTATGCAAAATAGAAAATTTACAAACGAGCTACAGAGAAAATTTACGTTCAGACAAGAAAACGAGTAAAAAATAAACCGAGAAAATAGAACTATTGTTACAATTTTGAAGATAACATAAGAGAGCATCATTTCCAAATTGTTTGCTTAAAATTAAATTTTTTTATGGCTAAGTACCCACCTACGTTTATATTCAATTGTGTATTATTGTGTATTGTGTTGAAGCTTTCATTAAATTTTTAATTTCAAGACAATAAAAAAATTATTACGAATGAAGTAGATAGAACAAAATGGTTTTCAATATTTTATTATATCAACCAAATTGTAAATGCAACTTACTCCACAGATGTTCGATTCCGAGCTACATTTTCAGGAAGATCTCTCTGAAATGCGCATAGATGTTAATATAGAAGGCCTTCTATTAACATCTATGGAAATGCGTTGGTTTTCAAGCTGTTGTGGTATGAAGTAATAGCTACCAGATGAAAAATTCAATGGCACAGACAGTGACGGCGCCAGTGGTGGGCCAGGGTGAGCACTTGCCCACTCAAGGTTTAAGGTGCTTATTTCAATAATGTATTTTTCAAGTTTATTTAAAAATTTTGTGTGCTCCTGCCCACCCCAAATATATTGGGCCAAATTAAAAAATACTGCCGCCGTCGCTGGGATTAACATGTACGTTTCACTGCTGTTGCCATTGTCGGCCGTTTCTGAGACTGGTCTGAGAGACATAAAACAGTAATACAAAGGGCATGAAATACCCTCCAGCACATCTCTAATTGTGTTAAGTTGTATTCCATAATGAAGTTACTAGATCAACAAATTTAAAGTGCACTGGAGGGCATTCCATGCCCCCCAGACCCCCCGGTTTGAACAACAAAAAGTTTGTTTACATAGTTTTTGATTAGTTTTATTAAAGAAGGAACTTTTACTCTTTCAGAACATTTACACCGGAGGATCTGAAGGTATGAAATACATTACAATGTGCCCTCCCACAGTAACTTGATTATGGAATACAACTTAACCCCCCTCTCCCCGGTTGGAAAAATAAAAAGTTAGTGAACATATATTATTATAAAACCAAATTCTCGTCCTATGAATGGATATGAGAAGGGATATTGGGTATGAACGGACAGCAATAAAACACCAAAATTGTTGTTTCGTCGACGTTTCGAAGGGTTTCCTGAGGATGAAGAAATAATATTCTTCGAAACGTCGACGAAACAACAATTTTGGTGTTTTATTGCTGTCCGTTCATACCCAATATCCCTTCTCATATATATTATTACCTATAAGCATCTTTCCTGAGGGTTTTCTGAGGATGAAGAAATAATACTCTTCGAAACGTCGACGAAACAACAATTTTGGTGTTTTATTGCTGTCCGTTCATACCCAATATCCCTTCTCATATATATTATTACCTATAAGAATCTTTCTGTCCTTAATTTTTTGGTATAAGAACAAAATACATTTTCAGGTCGCGCTAGGACCCACCGAAGGGTCTGTGAAGTATAAATTGACTCCCCCTGGTTTCAGTAACAAACAGTTTATGGCCATATTTTTTATGAATTTGATTAAATTAAGATCTATCACCCTATCAGAACGAAATAGTTTAAGGAATATGAAACATCCGGCACCAAAACAACCTTTAGAAAGAGTGAAAGACGTTTCGATATTTATTCAGTGAAATTAAACTTTCATATTCTCAGAAATGTAATTGGTTCTGAAAGAGTAAAATATCCTTGTTTAACGAAATTAATCAAAAATTATTCGCACGTACTCTTTGATTTTCAAACCGGGGGGTCTGGGGGGCATGGAATGCCCTCCAGTGCACTCGAAATTTGTTGACCCAATTTCCGGCGAACAATAAATTGTCCTAGAATCAATCAAGTTACTGGGTCAACAAATTTCGAGTGCACTGGAGGGCATTCCATGCCCCCCAGACCCCCCGGTTTGAAAATCAAACAGGATCTAAGACAATCGTTTGCTATCTTTTCGCCATAAAATAATTTAAATATTCTTATTATACGAGGTGTGGCAATTAAGTCTGTCAATAAAACAGATGTAAATTAAGTTACAAGTAAAATTTTCTTATGGACCTTCACAATAGTCTCCTCTAACTGATTCCAACGCTTTTCCCACGATTAGAAACAGCCTTGGTAATCCCCTGAACTTAACTCGTTCAGCACCGCGGTTACAGCTTTATTGACCTCTTGTTCCCTTGAGGTGCGACTTCATCTTGGAAAATAAGAAAACGTCGCAGAGGGCGATATTGCGACTATAAGGTGGGTGCGGCAAAGTTGGAATGTCTTTTTTCGCCAAAAACTCTGGCACAATGAACTAGAAATCGGCCGGCGCGTTGTCGTGGTGCAAGATCCAGCCGTTCTCGGTGAGTTCTGAGAAAATCAGTGCCCGCAGCCGCTTCAGGACGCCAACAGAGAACTGTCCAGTCCCTGTGTGGCCGGCAGGAAGATATTCATGATGAACTTTCTCTTCACCCATTTCTGTCCACTCCTGAACAAAGCCTCTTTCTCTAGGAGTGACTCTCATCTCCATCTCCAGTGACTATACGACTCATTCAATCTCTGCAGTCGCTCTGAATGCGGGACTACACATCCTTGCAGATCGATTTCCACTCATTTTCACTACTTCACTAAAAAAGTTACTTTCGAAAAATACGCATAAGACACAAACCAAACGTGGTATCGACTTTAAACTTCGACTGGAACTAAAGGAAAGTCCCCCCTTTTCAAAAATATGTTGACAAACGACGCAATGTTTGCCAGTTCCAGAGTTATAACTAAATTCCCGGAACTTAATTGCCACACCTTGTATAATAAAAAATAAAATTAAAATGAATAATAAAAGGACCTTACTTTAAAAACTACTGTTCCCTTTAAAAATGAAAAAATTATTTTTTTCCTTCACCCAACAACTTAAACTCTCGGACACTACAATAACTTAACTTAAATTTTGTAGAGGGGAGGGGGATGATAAGTTAATTTTTCGAGTTAAGTGTCCGAGAGTCGATGTTATTGAGTGAAGAAAAAAAAATTATTTGTTCCCTTTTAAATGGAATACAACTACTAAATAGCCGTGTGGCGTAAAGCACAAAGGTGCAGTGACGGCATCAGTGGTGGGTCAGGGTGGGCACTTGCCCACTCTGTTAATTGGAGTTCCCACCCAAATTTTTTAGGTGCTTATTTCAATAATGTATTTTTTAAAGTTTATTAATAAATTTTGTGTACTCCTGCCCACCCATTTCAAAAATGCTGGCGCCATCGCTGGGCACAGAAGCTGGGTTCTATGACATTTGGCTACCCGTACAGTTCGCTACTAGGATATTTCGTTTCTGAAACATTCTTTTAAATAATAGCAATTATTTATTAATATATTATTTCTGGTGGCTATTTATCCAAGTTTATACCCACATGTCTCAAGTCAGAGCGCGAAAATAATCGACCTGACCTGATATTTCTGCATTATTTAGGTCGAATTTGATGTATATAGATCGCTACCTAATTTTCGAGTGAATGAAAAACCCTACTATTCAGATGGTACCATCACGGGAATCCAATCTGTGAATCTTGACACGACAACCTTAACACGGTAGCAGTTCGACCATTTACCTACATTATTTTTAAGTTCTCAACTCCAATTAAGTTTCCGTAAATTGTTACAAGCAAGTTTTTTAAGTTAGCAATGAAATTCTAAATATAAGTTTTGGTAAAGAAATTAAAGTTTTCTGTATTTTTAGCAAATAAAATATGTAATTGAAAAGCAATTTTCATCTTAGAGCTGGGCAGTGCAGCTTAGCTGCATTTTGCGAACAAGTAGCTGTGGTTTATTTTCTACAGTAGCTCGAAAGGAGCTTAAGCTGCTTTCGTTTATTATCCTGGAAAAGCTATAGCTTTGCGTTCACTTTGCGAATAAAAAAAACGATAACCTAAACAATAGTGTAGAAACAAAAGACAAACTAATAGATCATGAGATTATCAATAGAGTAGCCCTCATGATTTAATCTTTCACTTAAAATCAAAGTTAAAAAAATTAACCGGTATTACCAAGCAGGACCAAGCTGTAAACCTATACAAATTGCTTGTCCCTCGATAAAATTATCAGTCGTTGGGGTTAGAAGCACAAAGGTATAAGTAACAAAAGGTGAATAGGAAGAAAACAGAGTTTTTGGTAATAAATTATAAAGTTAGAAGTTTTACTGCAAGTGCATTGTAAAGATATCGATTATTTTAATTATATATCGTTGGATAGCTTACTATCACACTTAAAAAAAAGCGTTTGAAAAACTGAAATTTCCATTTTCGAAGATGGCAACTAGAAGGAATTAATCGAGGGTAATTATTGCGAAACTAAACATGCCGGCGCACAATATGATCGAGTTAAAAAGAGGATAATTTACAAAATAATTTATTATTAGCCAGCTTCACATAAAAGCTTTATAAAGTTATCTAATTATAACAACTTAATTTTATGAAAGTATAAATGAAATTAAAGCAAAAGTCGTTAGGAAATTTTTTAAACACATTAGCTTCCTTTATATTTTTATCATTTTTTACAATTACCACTATAATTAAAATTCTAACTAAAAAAAAGTTAGATCTGAGCTTTACGAAATGAAAGTCATTTAAAACTTTTTATGATTTTACATTTATGAGAGCACAAAAAATCAAAGTTCTGCCTTTTGAACTTTATTAAACTTACTAATCGATGAAATTTTTAAAAACTCCGTTCTCTGGTAAATATTTAAAATTTTTGTATTCCGTTCAGGCTGAAGCATTAATGAAAAGAGCAAACTAAAAAGGCGTGGGTTTATTAACTTTCCTAATTTTTTAATACACCCAAAAAATAATAAAGCTGAAATTAATTGGTTGTTTAGCAGTGCAAACAGAGCTTTTAAAAACTCTTTAATTTTTTTTTGCATTTTACAAGCATCCACTTGAAGGAAACTAAAGGAAATTGTTTTTAATAAAAAATGAAAAAAGGGTAATACAATACGAACGTTGTTGCTCGGAAAGGATTATTTTATATTATTGCAGGACTTAAATATAAGTTTATAGAATTTCTTATTACATGAGTAGTTTTTAAAACAATGAAGAAATTAAGTGCTCACTGTTGGCCTCTTAATCCTAATTTACCGCATAAAAGTTATTTTGCCGAGATTGTGCTATCTTTTTCCTTGCTAAATTGATTCCACCAACTTTGCTAATTTATATTACTTAATTTTAATATTTTTAAAAATTTGTATTATTAGCAATTCCGCAAACGACTTTTTCTGTTATGATTATTGTCGGCCATAATGATTAAAGCAGATTTTAATCAAACTTTAATTAATCACATCAGCTATTCTCTTTAATAGCCCTGCAAGTTATAATAAATGACACTGTAGCAACATTAAAACAAAGCCAATTTAGAGAGCAAATAAATATTAAGTATAATTAAAATAAGGGTTATACCACACTAAATTGGGTAGTATTACGCCTATGAAATCTTCTATATGCGCTATTAGAGTTCTATTAGCTCTGTATTAACGTCAATGAATACCTCGGCCGCAATATTAGACGAACTTAAACCGCAATCACATTATCAAGCTATTGCTCTAATCGGCCTCAGTATATAAACTTTCGCCAATTAAACGCAGTTTATCTAATTCATTCAGTATAATTTGCTCTTCTAGTTTGAATTAACTCCTCTATGTCACCAATTCAATATCGTCATTAAAGTACTCTACTGGGAAATATATATAATGAAAAATTGAAATTTTTGCAAACAACAAATACGCCAATACAATGATAGCTATGGTAGTTTAGTAGTCTGGAATGCACATTGCAAATCCATTCGAAGCACAATCCGAATAAATTTTTAAATTTAACACAACGTGATAGCCGTGTTTTGGTAGACAAAATAAAAATAGAAGTTTTGTGTGATCAAACGGACTAAAACAATAAGAACTGAAAAGAAAAGCAAAGGAGCAGTCGTTATTAGAACAACGCAAATAAATATATTATACGTCAAAAAGTAAATGAATTAATGGAGCGAATGAATAAGAGAAAGGGTCGTAAATGTAGAGGAAGAACAAATACCTAAATTAATCCGGTCGAATGCAATTACTAAAAGGGTAACAAAAATTCGGAAAATAGTAAAGAAACAAATTGCTCCGAGTATGTTGCGCGAAACGATTAGAAGAACGGTAATTTAGTGTTGAAGAAAATTTAATATAGCAAAGTTTGTTTTGAATATTATGGTCATCGCCTAATGTACATAACGTACTATATAATACCGTATAATGGACTAGTTTAAACTATTCTGTTTAATCACTAATTCTAAGGTAAACATAGTGGCAAATGCTTACAAGTTTAATATTGTTTGGAAGTTGGTCTAACAATCTTCGACAAAACTGGTCTAATATTGGATTAAATTAAATAGATCTTAATTATGCCGATTAATGATACACATTTGTCTTAAGGTTTCGCATTTAATTACAGAATACCTACGTTGTGAATGCAACGCCAAACTTTCAGTTTTCAATTTTTACAAAAAAATGTTATCGGCAAATATGGGAAATCCTAATACTGAATTTATTGTTATGATGCGGTCACACCTAATGCCTCACGGATTATCGTTTTCGTAGATAACAATTTTTGTTCAAAATTAGCTGGGGTGAATGCGGGAAAGACGTAGCGGTAGGTTTTTAAAATGCCAATAAAAACAAGTTCGAGTGTTTTGTTCTATTTCAAGGATTTAGAATAAATTAAACTACTTGAAATGTGTCAAGAATTGAAGCAGAAAGTTTTTAAATGGAAAAGCTTAAAAGCGTCATGTCTCGAAGTGATAACTCCGTAAATATTAAATTAGTAACTTTCTTATCATGCAAATACACTCCTTTGTGAGGACAAAAGAACAATTTGTACCTGTAAAAGTTTAATGTATTTAATTACTCCGAAATTTATTTACACACTTAAAAGTAATTAAAGTGTACTGCTACAAAATTAAATAGACGCCCGTTTAATGTTTGCACATTGAATTTATTTGTTTTATTGTCAAAATTTCAGAGTTTGTAGTATAAGACCGCTATTTAAATAAGATTAGAGTTTATATGAAGTAGTAAATCAACGATTTGAAAAGTACATTTCAATTTGTAACCTATGTCAATACATAAATTTGCTGAAAGGCACTTATCAGAAAAAGCAAAAAGCCAAGCGAGCTCCATTAAGCAATAAATTTACGCTGTATTTGCACTGCAGATTCGTTTTCATCACGAAAGCATACATACAAAACTATCTCCCAAAACTCGTTTAAATTTTATTCTATGTACATTTTAAAAACAATTATTTTTCATTTACTACCCACAATTTTATATTTTGCCTTTGTCTAAAACTTCTCGTTCTTCAAAGCACCTCCGCATAGTCGATCATTTGAAACATTTTTAACTTTGAAATATAAATATAAAAAAAATTGTTTTCAATTGAATCAACAAAACTTGAATAAAAATTTAATAACATAATAAATAGGAAAATTGCTTTTTATTGCTAGGGAAAATTTCAAGTGGTCTCAAACCCTCATAGTTTATCTACTAAGTTATTACATCCACTTACGGTACTTTTGTGTTGCACAAGAACTGGATATTTTCAAAAAAATAAAATTTTTGTCATGACGTCGTCCAATTACATTTTGAATATCTCGAGAACTGCTTATTATCGAACAAAAACCTAAACAGCATTTTGTTGGAAATTTTATTTTCTACAAAATCGTTCTCTTGATATTTTGTCGAATGTTTCATTCTTATTGAATTAAATTTAAATTTGTAAGTCAACGTCATTGTTTTATTGTTCATGTAGAATGTTGAATGAATGAATTTCTTTTATACGTCAACATTCCATTTTTTTAAAAAGACAGACAAAAATTATAAAAATAATTTCAGAAACATTTTGATATCTACGAAAAATATTTTCTATTCTTTGTTTATAAAGGCATCAGGTATATCAAACGAAATTTATAGTCCTTTTTTTTGAATAACTCACTTCTTTTACAATTTTGTTATATTATCTTGCTCTTTGTTTATGAATGGAATACCAAATGTAGTAAATAATACTTTCTTCTCTTAAATGCGTAAAATAAAACTTTCCATGGCGAAAGATTTGAAACAAAGTCACAAAAGATTCATATTATGACGGGTAGTCTTAAGCAGTGACGGCGCCAGGGGTGAGGCAGGGTGAGCACTTGCCCACCCCATATATTGGACCCAATTTGTGCCCACCCTTTTGAAAATGCTGCCACCGTCGCTGGGATTAACATGTACGTTTCACCGCTGTTGCCACTGCCGTTTCTGAGATTGTTCTGGGAAACATAAAACAGTACATCTGTAATTGTGTTAAGTTGTATTCCATAATGAAGTTACTATGTCAACAAATGTAAAGTGCACTGGAAGGCATTCCATGCCCCCCAGACCCCCCGGTTTGAACAACAAAAAGTTTGTGTGCATAGTTTTTGATTAGTTTTATTAAACAAGGAACTTATATTCTTTCAGAACATTTGCATCGGTGGATCTGAGGGTATGAAATACCCCTAGAAATAACTTGATTATGGAATACAACTAAATACACAAATATCCCCCCCCCCTGTGGAAAAATAAAAAGTTGGTGAGCAGATTATATTATAAGGATCTTTCGTTCCTTAATTTTTTGGTTTAAGAACAAAATACATTTTCAAATGAAGTAATTTAGAATCTTTGTGTTTTTGTAAAACTTGGGGGCATGGAATTGATTGTGTTCAAATTACCAGTACACTAGAGAGCATTCCATGCCCCCAAACCCTCCGATGTGAAAAACAAGATTTTTTTTAAATGTAGATCTTTCACTTTTTCAGAATCAAATACATTTTCAGGTCGCGGCAGTACACACCAGCGGGTCTGTGGATTATAAAATATCTTCCAGTATCCCCCAAGAAGCGATTGAGAAACTTTGTGCTTTTCAAACCGGGGGGTCTGGGGGGCATGGAATGCCCTCCAGTACATCACTAATTGTGTTAAGTTGTATTCCATAATCAAGTTACTGCGCCAGACTCTCAGATGTAAAGGTATTCGACTCTCATAGAGTAAAAGTTTTTTTTTGATAAAATTATTCCAAAAATAAGTATGTGTGCAAACTTTCCATTTCTGAATCCTGGTTGCTCAGGGTACGTCAGTAATTGGGTTAAATTGTATTCCATGATCAAGTTATTGAGTCAATAAATAACTGATTCCATCCCCCCAGACTCCCCGGTATCAGTAACAAGCAGTTTATGCCCGTATTGTTTTATGTATTTGATTAAATTAAGAACTCTCACTCCTTCAGAACCAAATATAGGGTTATCCATTTTCTGGTTTCAAAAGTAAAGTTAAATAAAACGCACATAAATAAATGTCATTTAAATGACCGCCCTAAAGGTTGGTTTATGCAAAACGTCGACGCACGCATCGCACGCGTCCAAATAAAGTTGAAGCATATAATTTCAGTAGGAGGGTTTATGGTACACACGCCGCCAAAAATCAAGAGTGTAAACTAACTGCATAAACGCTCCTAATGAAATTCTATGCTTCAACTTTATTTGGACGCGTGCGGTGCGTGCGTTGCGTGCGTCGACGTTTTGCATAAACTAACCTTTAGATTGTTTGCAGCAGTTGATCCTTTTGAGGTAGTTTTCGATCACTTTTTCGCGCATTTCGGGCGGTATCTCGGCGATAACTTGACGAATGTTGGTTTTCAAATGTTCCAACGTTAAGGGATTATCCGCGTAGACATGGTCTTTGGCATAGTCCCATAAAAAAAAATCTAACGGCGTCAAATCGCAAGATCTTTCCGGCCAATTGACGTCGCCTAAACGTGAAATTACGCGTTCTGGAAACTTCCCATGCAATAAAGCGAAAATCGGTCGTGTTGTGTGGCTCGTGGCACCGTTTTGGTAAAACCACATATCGTTCAGTTCATAATCTTCAATTGCAGGCCAAAAAAAGTTGGTTATCATACTGCCATAGCGCTCTGAATTGATGGTAAAGGTTCTTCCACATTTTCACTAACAGAAGCGATATTTTCGTCAGGGCGCACATTGCGATGATGCACAGGCCTGACCACATCTGTAAGGCTTCCATTCTCTTCAAATTTCTTTATAATCTTGCCAATTCCTTGCACAGTAGGTCGATTATGACGACTATAATCACCCCGTAATGCTCGAAAGGTGACCACGTTTGAACCACCAACTTTATAGTAAGTTTTAACTATTTTAATGCGTTTTTCAGGTGACAGATATTTAACAACTGACAGCGTTGTCAGACCGGCGGTTTTGAAACCACGAAATGGATAACCCTGACATTCTTTAGAAAGAGTGAAAGCTGTTTAGATATTTATTCAATGAAATGAATTAAAAATTATACGCATGTACTCTTAGATTTTCAAACCGGGGGTCTGGGGGGCATGGAATGCCCTCCAGTGCACTTGAAATTTGTTGACCTAATTTCCGCCGAACAATTGTCCTAGAATCAATCAAGTTAGTGGGTCAACAAATTTCGAGTGCACTGGAGGGCATTCCATGCCCCCCAGACCCCCCGGTTTGAAAATCAAACAGGATTCTAAGACAATTGTTCGCCGGATATAAAAATAATTTAAATATTTTTAAAGTTTTTATTATTATTATTATTTATTCTGAAAGACCTAGTAATTTCATTATGGATTTCAAGAAATTCAAAATTTTTAAAAACCTTTACAGTTGACCTTTAGAAACTAGAAGCAAAATATTATAGTTGAGATATTGGTCATAAAAATCTACAATGCAGATTGAAAATTCTAAATAAACAAAATCGAAGCAAGAAAACGGCAGTTAGGGCCGTCTTTGGGATCAATGACGAATGAAATAAATAGCAAGAAAAAATTCAATAAATTCAAAAATGCTAAGGCTAAAACTATAATATTTTTATTTAGAAAATGCAACAATTACTACAGTGTAGTGTAAAGCTTAAATCGACAGTTGACGAAGTGGTAAACCGCAGATCAAAGCCTGCTCGCGCCGACTACACTAACACTACTGTGATCTAAAGTCGAAATGATAGCCATATGTCAGGAATCAAATAAGGCACTTAAAGAAGAATCAAAAATCATACTCACATACTGTTTGATTTTCAAACCGGGGGGTCTGGGGGGCATGGAATGCCCTCCAGTGCACTTGAAATTTGTTGACCTAATTTCCGGCGAACAATTGTCCTAGAATCAATAAAGTTACTGGGTCAACAAATTTCGAGTGCACTGGAGGGCATTCCATGCCCCCCAGACCCCTCGGTTTGAAAATCAAACAGGATTCTAAGACAATTGTTCGCCGGATATAAAAATAATTTAAATATTTTTAAAGTTTTTATTATTATTATTATTATTATTTATTTTGAAAGACCTAGTAATTTCATTATGGATTTCAAGAAATTCAAAAATTTTAAAAACCTCCTCAGTTGACCTTTACAAACTAGATTCAAAATATTATAGTTGAGATATTGGTCATAAAAATCTACAAAGCAGATTAAAATTTCTAAATAAACAAAATCGAAGCAAGACAACGGCAGTCAGGGCCGTCTTTGGAATCAATGACGAATGAAATAAATAGCAAGAAAAAAATTCATTAAATTCAAAAATGCTAAGGCTAAAACTATAATATTTTTATTTTAATGAAATTAATCAAAAATTAATTTCTTAGAAAATGCAACAATTACTACAGTGTAGTGTAAAGCTTAAATCGACAGGTTACGAAGTGGTAAACCGTAGATCAAAAGCCTGCTCTCGCCAACTACACTAACACTGGTGTGATCTAAAGTCGAAATGATAACCATACGTCCGGAATCGAATAAGGCACTTAGAGAAGAATCAAAAATCATACGCAAATACTGTTTGATTTTCAAACCGGGGGGTCTGGGGGGCATGGAATGCCCTCCAGTGCACTCGAAATTTGTTGATCCAGTAACTTAATTGTGGAATACAACAAAGCATCAGTGTAGCGTAAAGCACACGAGTGCAGTGGAGGCGCCAGGGGTGGGCCAGGGTAGGCACTTGCCCACCCTGTTGATTGGAGTTGCGAGTGCCCACCCAAATTTTAAGTTTATTTATAAATTTTGTGTGCTCCTGACCACCCTAAATATATTGGGCCCAATTTGTGCCCACCCATTTCAAAATGCTCCGCCAGGTCACTTCCGCTTCTACTCCTCCCAGTCGTGATACATCCCTGTTTTGCAATAATTTTATCAGATTTTCAAACCCAACTCCAACCAATTACGTTGCAATTTTTACAATTTAAGGGAATAACAAATTTCCGGAACGGAAATATTATTTTAACAATAGCATCAAACTACCAATACCGACATGTTTTAGATCTCAAAAAATTCATTTATTTTTATCGAATACTATAAAGTATAAAGCACTATTATCGAATATGAGTAAATATGAAAAAGCGAAATTTTACAATTTATTCCATTAAATAAATGACTACAGTCGAATGATCAATCAAAGATAGATCCGCTTTGACAAAATGAGCTTTTCGGATAGTATGCTATTTTGTAAAAGAGGTATTTATCTACCTTTGATAGATCATTAAATAGAATAAGTACATTATGCTGCGGTACAATTTTTTATACAGTTTTATGTACCTATGTTGTTTTGCAAATTGTCTGTATTACGTGATTTTCAGGATACTTTTATTTATTTGTTTGAAATCATATTTTCTATCGAACGGTTCTAGTTTGAAATACCGAATTTTATTGGCCATTACTGGAAAAACATCAGTTGGAATTATAAACCAGCTAGGTAGGTGAAACCAAAATCTGGAAAATCGTGGAAAAAGGAAACAGTATGGCGATGTTTTTTAGTGCATTTTTGTGTAACTATAAATAACCGTAAATTCCTTTGTTTTTTTCGGAAAACCAGGAAAAGTTTTTGTGGTTCGAAGGATACAAATGTTAAGTGTAAAATTCAATCACTTTGTCAGTTTGTTGTTTTGTTCTTTGTTCCCTTTCACTAGGAGAAAAATAAAACATTTTTAAACTTGGGCTTGTAGTGTGGGGTAATCTGAAATGCAAACACCTTTGACTTGGATGTGGACAAGAAAGCGAGCGGCGGCGGCGGTGGCGGGCGGCTTTTGAAATTTTCATCGATAACGGCGGGCACATTTTCGTGTTCCCCTTTGCAATTGAATTTATTATTTACATGACACGATTCTATTAAGTGCATCGGCATTCGTCGCACGCATTCTTTCCATATTTAAATTCGCCAAATGCAAGCATTTCTTGAATTATATATACCTGGCAGGTAAAGTATCGCTCCCGCTGTTTTATATGTCGAATTGAACGGTTTAAATGCCAAAATGCTATTAAATAATAAAAATATTCCGTTATTTATTTGGAAAGCAAAATTTTAAATTCGGGACAGCGTTTAATTTTAACCGATTTCGACATTCATGTCCAATTGCGTGGGGGGTCGTTTTGGCCGAAGCAACCCTAAATCATTATTTTATATCGGTAAGCGTGTGCTTGTTCAAAAGTCGATTTCTGTGCAACCGTAAAAAGATTTGCTTAAAAATGACAATGCCTGCCTTATAGAATTTATAGAAAACAATACCAAGCTAACCATTTAAAAGCGCGATTATAAAAGACTGGCGTCTTGCAGCCAACTGTTTATGCATTTTTTATTGCAGGAGAGATGTTTTTAAATACATTCATGAATAAAAATAAAATAAAAACCGGAAAAAATCTTAAACTTTTCTCGCAGACAAATACCGTCTAGGGACGCTTTATAAAGAAATATAATTTCATTTCTTTGCATCTTGTGGAATTTTCGCGGCGTAAATTCGTAAGAGCATATATTTTGCATACATAATGCTTTTTATGGCTCAATCGCACATTTTGGGCTTCTATTTTTTAAAACTTGAACATAAATTTATTCAATTATGTACTGGTAAATAAACTTCAACGATATACAGTTTCTTACCTTTCGGGAAGCTTATCAACGTTTTCCATTATTAACCCCAAACTAAATTTATTTTGACATAATTAAACTGCATTTGTTACATTTTTAAGGCCCATAATTTTTCCACAAAGTTTTTTATTAAAGATATTCCCGCGAAACGAAATTAGAAAATTTAAGTTTTTACGGTTTTAATAAACTTGCTTGGAAAAGCATTTATAATTTAACGCTTAACAAGTTTAAAAAATTTTACTAGTTGTAAAAAATCTTATTTGGGTAAAATAATCCCGAAAATTTGTCAAATGTTTTCTTTGGGTCGTAAAAGTTTTATCATAAATTACGACGATTTTCCTAACCCACGAAATCGAATGGTGAATACTCGTGGAGATTGAAAAACTCTGAGATGAACGAGCAGTTAAACAAATTCCTAGGTCAGCTAAATGTGTATTTCCCCTCGGAAGGGTGGCAAAAGAACATTTTTTCATGAATAGCAAAATACAACCTATCAATAGAAACATCCACAACGTGAGGACACTCCATTTTTTATTTTCTTCATTCACTCCCAACATTTCCTGTTTCATCAATTATGTTTACTACTAATTTTACTCTACCAATGCTCTCGACGAAATAAATTTTTTCTTTTCAAATATTTATCTACTAAATAGACACCTCGTAGCAAAATGTCTGGCCAAGATCAGTGGCCTCTTGTGACTTTTTCATTTGAGGAGGCTAATCAACTGTAAGAAAAATTAAAAAAATTCAGAAGAAATTGCCGTTTCGCTCTTTTGATAATGTAAATTTGGATGCATCTAAACAAAGCGTAATCTGCTTAATTTGCTTTCAAATAAGTATACTCGAGCCAATTTTCTAATAAAATTAATCACTCAAAAAACAATATGCAGAGTGGCTCGCCGAAATGGACAAGATAATTTACTTTAAGCTACACGAATGATTACGAAATGTAAGTTTCAAGACAAACACTATCTCCAAATCATTTCTGATAAACTAAATTTGTGTTTATTTATTTGGATCTATGTAAATACATAATCACCATTTCATTGCAGTATACTTTACATCTTATTTTTAAATATAATTTATTCTGCACTCTCATTAAGAAGCTTTTAAATTCAAATTTATAGAAATCAAGTTCACTTAAGTATTAAGTAACACTTGATAGCTCATGCATTTAAAATGCCAATTAAGAAACGACAAACTATTTTATATTTAAACTTCTTCTATATAGATTTTTTTATTTAATTTAAAAAAAGTGTATTTTTTTAAAAGTACAGCTAATGAGTACTAAGTGTACAATCTAAAGTTTAAAGCTACACAGCTTTTTAGATTTTTTACATAAGACTCCTGACAGATTCAGCACTGCATAAAATATTAGATATCTTTCAGCACTTTGTAAATTATTGAAAATCTTCTAAGAGTCGTATCTACTACACTTACAGCTGTATTTTTAACCTAGCGGAATATTTTTAAATAATGCACAAAATATCTGCTATTATGTCACCTCTACAAAAATTTGAAAATTACAATATTCGTTCTCTCCAAAGGCTAAAAAAAAATTTTGACTATGTCATTCGCTTGTCAAATTTCAAGTTTCATATTTTGTAAAAGAACATTGGTTGTTTTACTTTAATGCCGATAATGAACTTCAGAGTATCATTCATCGCTTGAATTCAAAATAGGAACTGATCATGAAATTTTGAAAAATATTTTGAAAAATATACTATTCTAAAAATTAGATGCAATTTTATTTGTTTCATAGGTAACTTAATTAAAAATATGAAAAAAATTTAATTTTTCTTTAATTTTAGGGCTTAGTCTTGATATTCCAACATTGTGGAAAGGAAATTGTAAAAATAAAATCCTAAAAAATACAGATTTTGAACGAAAATGTTTTGAAATTAAAAAGAATATGAACAAAATCCGAGTTAATTTATTTGGTTTATAATAGTACTCAGTGGCGTATTTATAAAATGCTTTTGGGGGGGGGCAGATTAAAGATTTTTTATAATCTCGTTAATCCATTCATATGCGTCAGTTGTAATATCCTAATACATAAAATCCCAGCACGCTTCTGCTGCTCCTGCTACAACGTGTCATTTTTGGTGAAAAAAAAACACTCTGGTTGGTCGATTTTTTACCAACCAAAAAATATATTAAACTAAGATTAGGACTAAAAATATATGTATAATTATTTTGTCGTCTGTGCGTATTCTAGAAGAGTGGGAATTTTATTTTATGTACTGGAGGGTGTTCCACGCCCCCCAGACCCCCCGGTTTACAATTTTGACTTTATATTTTTACATAAAGCTAAAGTTTAGTAGTAACTTTCTGCGTTACTTTGAAAGTTAATTATAAAAATAATATAAAAATATAAAGTAAAAATTGTAAACCGGGGGGTCTGGGGGGTGTGAAACACCCTCCAGTACATATCGCAAGATTTCCACTCTTTTAGAATACTTGAAGAAGATAGGGAATTTATAACATATATAATTTATAATAATAATAATATAAAGAGTGAAAATCCTGCAATATGTACTGGAGGGTGTTCCACACCCCCCAGACCCCCCGGTTTACAATTTTGACTTTATATTTTTATATAAAGCTAAAGTTTAGCAGCAACTTTCTCTGTTACTTTGAAAGTTAATTATAAAAATAATATAAAAATATAAAGTCAAAATTGTAAACCGGGGGTTCTGGGGGGTGTGGAACACCCTCCAGTACATATCGCAGGATTTCCACTCTTTTAGAATACTTGAAGAAGATAGGGAATTTATAACATATATAATTTATAATAATAATAATATAAAGAGTGAAAATCCTGCAATATGTACTGGAGGGTGTTCCACACCCCCCAGACCCCCCGGTTTACAATTTTGACTTTATATTTTTACATAAAGCTCAAATTTAGTAGCAACTTTCTGTGTTACTTTGAAAGTTAATTATAAAAATAATATAAAAATATAAAGTCAAAATTGTAAACCGGGGGGTCTGGGGGGTGTGGAACACCCTCCAGTACATATCGCAGGATTTCCACTCCTTTAGAATACTTGAAGAAGATAGGGAATTTATAACATATATAATTTATAATAATAATAATATAAAGAGTGAAAATCCTGCAATATGTACTGGAGGGTGTTCCACACCCCCCAGACCCCCCGGTTTACAATTTTGACTTTATATTTTTATATAAAGCTAAAGTTTAGCAGCAACTTTCTCTGTTACTTTGAAAGTTAATTATAAAAATAATATAAAAATATAAAGTCAAAATTGTAAACCGGGGGTTCTGGGGGGTGTGGAACACCCTCCAGTACATATCGCAGGATTTCCACTCTTTTAGAATACTTGAAGAAGATAGGGAATTTATAACATATATAATTTATAATAATAATAATATAAAGAGTGAAAATCCTGCAATATGTACTGGAGGGTGTTCCACACCCCCCAGACCCCCCGGTTTACAATTTTGACTTTATATTTTTACATAAAGCTCAAATTTAGTAGCAACTTTCTGTGTTACTTTGAAAGTTAATTATAAAAATAATATAAAAATATAAAGTCAAAATTGTAAACCGGGGGGTCTGGGGGGTGTGGAACACCCTCCAGTACATATCGCAGGATTTCCACTCCTTTAGAATACTTGAAGAAGATAGGGAATTTATAACATATATAATTTATAATAATAATAATATAAGAGTGGAAATCCTGCAATATGTACTGGAGGGTGTTCCACACCCTCCAGACCCCCCGGTTAACAATTTTGACTTTATATTTTTACATAAAGCTAAAATTTAGTAGCAACTTTCTGTGTTACTTTGAAAGTTAATTATAAAAATAATATAAAAATATAAAGTAAAAATTGTAAACCGGGGGGTCTGGGGGGTGTGGAACACCCTCCAGTACATATCGCAGGATTTCCACTCTTTTAGAATACTTGAGGAAGATAGGGAATTTATAACATATATAATTTATAATAATAATAATATACAGAGTGGAAATCCTGCAATATGTACTGGAGGGTGTTCCACACCCCCCAGACCCCCCGGTTTACAATTTTGACTTTATATTTTTACATAAAGCTAAAGTTTAGCAGCAACTTTCTGTGTTACTTTGAAAGTTAATTATAAAAATAATATAAAAATATAAAGTCAAAATTGTAAACCGGGGGGTCTGGGGGGGTGTGGAACACCCTCCAGTACATATAATAAAATTCCCACTCTTCCAGAATACGTACAGAATACATTAGCGATTAGCGCTACAACCCAGAGTGGATTTTGGCTAACCACTTCATTTTGAGAAAGGTTTTCAAGGCAGATTACCTCGGTGGTTTGCCATTGCCTGCCGAGGGAGGACGGTCAAAATAAAGTTTTTGCTCTACTTGGGCTCGAATCACGATTCTCTGCTTAGTAGCCAACACACTTAAGCATCAGACCGTAAACCGGGGGGTCTGGGGGGTGTGGAACACTCTCCAGTACATATAATAAAATTCCCACTCTTCTAGAATAATACGTACAGAAGACAGAATAACTATACAAATTTCGTCGGAAAAAACTGGGAAATTTTTTGTTTTTGAGCAAAAGTGAGGGAAATTAAAACGTTCGGCTAAAGAAAATTAGAATCGGAGAAACTTATTTATTTTTATATTAAAAAAATAATTTTAATTGCCCCCACGGCACTTTAAATTTAGCAACAACTTTTTGCGTTAGTTTGTCTAGCTGCCTGTCCGCGGACGGGCTTTCCAGTTAGTAAATAAATAAATAAACAAATACATAAAAATAATTTAAAGTTATTTAAATTTCGTGGTATTTAAAAATATTTTTATTTAAAAGTTCGTGGTTAACATTATTTCTATCACGGGGGGGGGTGCATTTAGAGGTGCAATCCGAGTCATCCTTGGGGGGAGGGGCAATTGCCCCTTTGCCCCGGTTTTTATATATATTTTATTTTTTTTCAAACGTGGCGTTCGAATTTGCCAACAAGGTTTCAAATTGGTAATTAATGAAATAGTGTAAATAATTTACTATGAACAATTTATTGTTAAATTGACAAAACAGCTGTTTATTTTGAGATACTGTATTAATGAATGAAATTGCGAAGCTCAGTGCTAATTTTGTGTAAATTATATCCCACGGCCGTTTTTAACAACCGTATACATCAAAGACATATACAGAAATTGTCAAGTTAATCTGCATAAATATAGGTAATTTATTTATTTATTAAACGCATCCAGTTTAATTAACCTTACTTGTTAATCTGGCAATGGCAATTTATCAGCAAGTTTCAATTTCCCAAGTAATTGTTTTCGTCAATTTTCAATAAATTTGAATTTTTATATTTTCCAAACAATTATAAAAGATATTTACGATCGAAAAGTTCTCAACAAGACTACGTCTTGGTCGCTTTATAGGATTTGAATATAAATTTTAATATATTTTCATTTCTGATGAATACATCTGCTTTTGTGTGTCTGAGTGGTAAATACGAAGTAAAAATAAATTATTCAAATATTCAACAAAAAATCTAGTCAAAAAAGCAAATTTCGATAGTAAAAACAAGAGCTAACATGCAATGCATCCACGTGCGTCGTCTACCTTTCAATCTAGCAGCAACCCTCTGTGTAAACAGAAAGTCCAATTTTTCGTGTAGATATAAAAAGCTTAATGTATACCAATTTCTTTAATTATAACAAAAACCAACTTTTGCAGAATGTCTTTGCATTGGCAGACTGTAAAATTTATGAGAAAACCACAATAATAAAATATTTTATTTTGCTGAATTTAGGTAGTTTTTGCGTACATTTGTTATGCCTTCAATGTTACTCCAGTTCTAAAAACGAAATTTATACCCGTTCCGCCCTTTCGCTATATTTCTCAATCAGAAAAACCAATTGGCATGATAATGTTTTATATAACAACTAAAGGGGGACGTCATGGATAAAAGGGACTCACTAACAGATCGACTAATTAAAGGAATTTGTTTCAAATTAATTTGGATTTGTGTTTGCGTAAAAGACCGCATCACACTTATAAAAATTAAAATGGTAATTTCAGAGTTTTTTTTTTTTTTATTATATAAATTTTCTTGAAAGCTGAAAGCATATAAGAATAATTTTCCGGTATTAACCGTACCGCAGCCAGAGCAACTTTAATAGTTTCTCACTGCAACTTCTCTTCATAACAATAAATTTTGGTTTTATATTTAAGAACATGTTTTTATGGCCTCTAAAATACAACATTTTAATAATAATAAATTATCTTCACAATTTAAACTTCTATGTTTATTGAAAAACTTCTTCAGTCCATAAAATTTCAGTATTGTGTCTGGGATTCCTAGATACGTAGAATTGAAAGTGTTTTTCCGTTGAGACTAAATATTTTCTTATCCCTGTGGACATTCGTTTTCAATTGCTTTTCCAATATTATATACCTACCACTTTACGGCTCGAATGAACAATAAATAACTTACATAAAATCATGTTATCCTTGTAAGAAATTTTTAATAAATTATAATATGCATAAAAATCCATTTCCTGTTCTAGAGGAAAAGGTAAATAAGAAGATTCAACTTTGTGTGGTTTTCATTAAAATTCAAAGAACTAAGACGCCATTTTGACAACATAATTGAAACTAATGGCGGCCCCGATGTCACCAAAGTAAGTACATCACCGCTCCAGACAGCAAAAGGGGATGTGTTGTTTACTTTAACCCCAGGTGAATTACGGTTACTTCAAAATAAATATTTGAAATTTAAATGTAACGAAAAAGTCGTACTAAATTATAATTGATACGAGTACAGTCTCATTAAATCAATTAATGTGTAACTCGATTAAGCTTGAAATATAAATTAGAACGACGCCAGTGTGCCACTAACGACGCCCATCTCAATTTTGTAAGACTGATCGAAGTGTATTATAAATTTATCGCCATTCAATTACATTTTAAGCCGTGAAATCGTATTTTTGTAGGGGAGAAAATTTTGAAACAAATTTCTTTGCATTTCACGTTATCAGCACCGTCTTTGTATACAACAACAAAAAAATCCCTTTCGATTTTTCTTGTCGTGTTATTCTAAATTATGAAAGATTAATATATATATTTCAGACGACGAATTTTTTGTGAAGAAAATGTAATAATTTTATTATATATTTTTTTGCCCGACAAAGTGCCTTTTAAATTATACGAGTAGTACATAAAGCGTTTAAAATTGAAATTATTTTTAGTCTTTAGATGCATTTCACAACGTCACTCAAAGTAAGTAGCAACCCTCTTTCTGTTACATCTCGTAACATGTTTTATTCCCTTTGCACTGCTTTTTGTCACATTCTCTTCTATGTTTTACAAGGCGTTTGCTTTTGACAGCTAGTGACAAGAGCACTACAATATTTGTGTCAAAATTTTAATGTATTTTATTAAAATTTTAAAACTACGAAATCATTCTTGCAAAAAATTATCAAGCTATCCCCACAAGAGAATCCCTTTGAGTCGGTACTACTCACGCTAGCTTGCGTTATAAGAATTAAATAAATTTAACCAATTTAAGCGGAAATAATTATTCTCTTTGAGTACTATCCTGCCTTGCTTAGTATGCACCACATAAAATCGTAATCAGACTGCTTTGTCAGTAGCTAAAAATACAGTTTTATCGGCTTATTTTATATTTAGTTATTTGTCAAGAAAATGAAGCGGGCTGAAGATTTGGAATACCAACAAGAATGTTGACATAAAACTTGAGAAACTTGGGATACGAGCGTGATACAGATAGGGGTGATCGCTGCTCATCCATCAACTCAAGTGTTGACCAATCCCTAACTGGGAACCATATATCATCAGTTCGAGATATCACTTTTTCGTTTTCCAGTCAAAATCAAAGCAAAAATAAACGATTTTTCTGCTTTCCATTATATTTTCCAACACGACCCAAACAAGCTGCTAGAAATGCTAAACTATTACTGCAAGAAGTTCGTCGTTTTACGAATTAAATAGATTTTCCCAAATATAATCTAATAAAAATATAATAAAAGAGCATCAAAATATTTTTTCTACTATACGACCGGAAATGGGTCCCGTATAGGTCGGATAGAAGGGCGTTTACTGTATTTAATTTTGTTTAGCCTAAATAATGTAAAATGTACTTATCAGATCGAAAAGCCATCGATCCATTTGTGGGAGAGAAAAAAACAATTTGCAGACATAATCATGTTTGTAGCATAAAAATTTAAAAGAATGAAAAAGACGATGGTTCATGCAAATATTTCCACATTTTCCATTTATCTTGTCCGTCCCTGGATAATACTACAACAGATTATATTTCAACATAAATGGGACTACACCAGAATACTGAAAAACTGACAGATTATTTATCAGTTTCCATGAAAAGTGTATTACTTTAATAATTTAATTGATTCAAAACTAGCTTGGCCGGCTGTGGGTAAGCAAGGAAAACTTTCCATCCAAACTGGTAAACTATTAGAATATATCTTTACAATAAATAATAGTCTATTATTGGCACGGAAATTAATTTTAGTGTTGGCAAGTGTTAACAAAATAATTTGAAAGTTTCGGCTAGATAAGTTTGATTGAATTTCGGAGCATTCAAGTGAACTTATTAATTTAGTTTAAATACGCAAGTTTTAATTAAATATGTAGGTACTATAATATACTATAACGGTAAAAAATGCTAGAAAATTCCATTTCGGTCTCAAAGCTGTGTTTTAATTAAGGAAAACGAAATAAAAAGGATTTTCCATTTAAAATTCTAATAAAAGCGGTATTTAGAGATGTTATTAATTTAAAGTAGGTAGCTAGTGGAAATTTTAACAAATGTAGAAAACTAGAGATGCGGTCAATGACATGAACCCTTTGAAGCAGTCATGCATAGGGCTGTCCAGATTTAGAGCGAGTTACTCTCTTGGGAGCTATATCAGGGACATAGAAGTGCAATGGGCGTGAAAATACCACCATCCACACTCCAAAACATCCGTCATCAACAAAAGTTACAAATTTCAATAAGCTACATCTAAATGCACCATTGGGTTTAGGCATTGTTTTGGAGTGATAATTATCAATTTAAATAAAATTGAGAGGAGAAAATTCGGTCGAACAATTCCGTTAGCACGATGGTGGGTTTTGGTACCGACAATGAAACAAACTGTCAGTTGTGTGAATAAAATATTCCTCGTGTATTTTTCACATAGAAAAAAAAAGGAATAATTCATTAGTATCCGGCAGGACAAGTATTTTTTCCTATTCTTTAGACAAGATTAACCAGAACTGAGGCCTACAAAAAGTCTGCTTGAAATGTATAAATTGTTCGATTTCTCCACCCACAAACAACGTTCTATGTCGATGCTAACAAATAAAAAAGTCGGTTCCCTCGAGTTCGCAACTCACTCGAATTTCCTTTATCGAGGGACAAATTTCCAAGTTTCCTTTTTGTTAATATTCAAACATCACTACCCCAGATTGATTATAATATAATTTATAATGTTTTTAAAGCTTATGATTTATTTGGAAAAATTCAAAAATGTCACTTACGCTTTGTTTCGCCAGAGTTAAAACATTTAAACGCAATGTTTTGGCAGCAAATGACTTTTTTTCACACATTAGACGAGATATATATTTTCCGGAAACTGTCCATAAACCCACAGCTTCTGGCCGCCATTGTCCATTAGTGACGTCGAGCGACACCAAATTAATTCCTACTCGTTGTTATATTTTACAAGAGCCCTTTTTTCGACTCATTACATTTCCAAAAGTGTCGCATTGTCACAAGCTAATTATAAATTAAACAACACGTTACATTCACTATTGTAGCCAAATGCGCCATTCGAGATTTAGAGCTCTTCTGTTATTTATGGTGTACGTTATATGTTACGATTGTTAGAAATAGCTTCATTTGTTAGCCCTACATGTTCATACTTTTTATACATTTAGCTATACTACTACTACGTGTAAATTTCAGAATAAAAACATTTCCTATCAAAATTACCCTATACCGATTATTTACAAGAGAAAAACCACTCAATACTCAGAGCCAGATTAAGAACGGGGGGCTAAGAGGGCTGCAGCTCCGGGCCTCCAAATTTCTATGGGCCTCAAACAAATTAAAGCAACAAAATTTTAATCACCAAAGTTGTAGTTTAAATTGTTAAAACATGCAAGGCCAAGGGGCCTCACATATCCTTAAGTTACTCTTAAAAGAACTCTGACACTGCTATGTTGCCAATGTAAATTGAACATTTTGAAGCCGCGTTTTTTCATATAAAAATCGATTTTAGAGAAAAAACTGTTTTGAGAATTTTTGTTGCAAATTTCATTGCCTTCAATTTTATTGATATAAATTTTTTTATTTTGTCTCACCGTTTTTGACTGACAGCGACTTATACAAGACTCCGTAAAATGCAAACATTATCGTCATCTACAGGGTGTCCCCGTGACCGTAGAGAACCTTTGAGGTGGTGATAAAGGACACTTTTCTAAGACAAAATTTAAAATAAAATTTTTGTACAATTCCAAAGCAATTTTTTGAATTTCTAATTTCAAATGCCCATAGTTCCGATATTATTAATTTTTTAAACTTAATAGATCAAAATTTTTTTAAAGATCATTCGCTTATCTATAAATTAGCTTATAACCTCTTATTGTCTAGAATCAACGGATTTCGAGTTATAAATTAAATTAAGGAAAAAAATGTTAAAAAAATTCAGGTTTTATATTTTTTACTTTTCTTGCGAACCCCATATTTCTTAAACGAAACGTTTTAGAAAAAAACTGATGACCCAAATCGGATAGGTAATTTAACGGGCTACAACTTTGGTTAAATATATTTTTTTGGGAAATCAACCGTTTCCACAGAAAATTTGAAAATAATGATCAAGGTGTAGGTAAAAAAAATATAAATTTACAAAATTCGCTGTGAGTAGTCAGAAACGGTGCGACAAAATAAAAATAAATCAATAAAAAGTTGTTTACGAAATTAACATTAAGAATTTACAGCGGAACTTGCTCGGAGGTGGGCAATATTTAAAACACCTAGTTTTGAAAAAAATGTAATTACAATGATGAATATCGAAGCTCATTGAAGCTCAAACGAAGCTCTATCGATTGACACCAAAATTACGCAAAAATTTTGAAAAACACAAAAAATTAAAAAACATGTCTATGGCCCCCCCGCCCCAAAGATTTCGCGAATAACTCCGTGACGGTTGAGGCTCAAACGACGGGAATGGAAGCTCATTAAAGCTTAAACGAAGCTCTAACGTTTGACACCAATTTTACTCCAAAATTCGACTTGGGGGGGGTCAACGAGTCTACAGCTCTCCCCCAAAGATTTCGCGAATAGCTCCGCGACGGTTGAGGCTCAAACGACGGAAATGGAAGCTCATTAAAGCTTAAACGAAGCTCAAACGTTTGACACCAATTTTAATAAAAAATTCGATTGGGGGGTGGGGAGCAGCGACATGTACCTGTATATAAACAGAATTGAAGATAATGAAATTTTCAACAAAAAAATGTCTGTTTTGCTGTAAAGGCGATTTTTATATGTCAAAAAGCGGTTTCAAAATGTGCAATTTACATTGGTAAATTATCGCATATCACAAATTCGCTAAATTGTAGAAAGTTGAAATTTTGTATTTGAGATTTTTATAGCACCTAGTTATGCACCTCCTATTTTTGGTTGCGATTGTCCGTGCATTGAAAAGGGCATTCATAAAAATGACAAGCTAGTCATGTGGTGTCCATATCAGATTTTTTAATAAAGTAAATCACCTATGACAAATTCGATTCCGGGTCCAGAAACAAATATAACTGCTGGTGCACTGGAGGGTATTCCATACCCCCCAGACCCCCCGGTTTGAAAACCCTAAGGTGTGTGTGTAGGTTGTGTGATTTCTCTTCATAATGAAAACTTTTTATTCTCTCAGAACAAATATATCTACACATCGTTTGTATATGTTACGGTCAATGTTGACAATTCGCATTGACAATAACGTCAATGCCCAGCTTATTTGGGCATTAACGTCATTGACCGGCCAATGACGTCAATGACCATGCATTTTGGGCAATGTTGACATTTAAAATTGTATATATGGTTTTTACATCATTGCCCGGGCAATGACGTTAATGTCCAATACAAGATGGACAATGATGAAATTACTATTCTACAGATTCTATTTTCTATCACTCTTTCAGTTTTGGCTGGCGCAACTACAGCAAATTACGGATCCACCGTAAAATATAATAATAATATATACATTTATTAAGGAGGTATATATACAAAAAAAAAATTTCTTAAAACGATGATTTCTAACAAGTTAGATTTTCAAATCACCCTTCTCAGCAAAACTAACATTCGATATAAAAAAATACATAATGTAGATAAATTACATACATAATTATAGAAACAACATATTTGAATTCAAATACCCAATCACTGCTCCAACCTCAGTGCGTTGCATAAACCACGACGGAAACATATCAGACTCGTCGATTCCAAAAAGAGTCGTCGATACCTTTCAATGAGTCTCGGCGCCCAACATGCAAAGCAGTGTACGATGCCTAATCATATGTCGAAATTAAGTAATTAAATTTAATTAATTTCCTTATAGTAATTATTCTATAATCATCATTGTCCAATCCATTTTGGCCATTAACGTATTTGACCGGCCAAAGACGTAAATATTACAATCATATAAAACTATTTACATCATTGCCCAACGTTAACGGGCCTTGAAGTCAATGGTCGGTCAATAACGTTAATGGCCAGCGTAAATGGGCATTGACGTCATTGTCCGGCCATAGACGTCAATGCCTAATTTACGTCATTGACCGTAACATATACAATTCATAACCCCCTAGTTTCATAAACAAACAATTTTAGTGTTGCATATTTACACAGCATATTATATCTGTGTCGTGAATACAACTCTCACCGGGGGGTCTGGGGGGTGTGGAACACCCCACAGAACATTATAGTAAAATTCCTGGTTTTTATATAACAAGAAAAGGCTTTAAAATGTTCGATCTACATTGGTAACATAGGAGTGTCTGGGTCCTTTTACGAGTAAATATTTATATACTATACCTGTGATTTATAAAAAAAACTACGATAAACTATGTATAATAATTATGATCCTTTAACAAATTTTACAAAAATCAAAAATTTCCGCTTGCGGCGCAAAGGGTCTTCAAAAATAGTTAGCCCCCCCAAGTAGCATTTTATGCTGAAAAAATTTGTTAGCAAATTATTTGCTGCTACTGCGGTCTGTCAGCTTAAGATTCAGCTGCTTTTCAGCGTCAGCAAAGTTCAAGCTGATGCTTCGCTGCGTCAGCTTAAAATTCAGCTGTTTTTCAGCGTCAGCAAATTAGCTGAATTTTGAGCTGATTCTTTGCTGTTTCAGCTTAAAATTCAGCTTCTTCTTCAACGTCAGCAAATTAGCTAAATTTTGAGCTGACGCTTCGCTGCTTCAGCTTAAAATTCAGCTGTTTTTCAGCATCAGGAAATTAGCTGAATTTTGAGCTGACGCTTCGCTGCTTCAGCTTAAAATTCAGCTGTTTTTCAACGTCAGCAAATTAGCTGCATTTTAAGTGGCGTTCAGATAGAAACAAATATTTCAAAACAAATAAAATTTGATTAAATTCATTTTAACAACACTAGTGGATAATAAATGCAGTACACAAAAATAAAACTATTATTTATTTTTAATATTACTAAGGGATGGCTTAAAAATATTTTTCTTATTTGAAAATTTTGAAAAACATGAAATATGTGGTATGTATTTAATTATCTTTCGATAATTATTGACTGTCGAATACGCCACAAAAAATATACTGAACATATTTTAAAAAAATCAAAAAAGTTCCGTATAGCTTCGTAGCTTAGACAGTTAGGAGCGCAAGTTTCCAACGGAGGTGCCACAGGTTCGAATCCCACTCGGGGCCGCGACGGTATTATACCTAAATAATTTAAAAATTACTATAATATTTCAGATTCAACTCTGCGAAATCGTTAACGATATAATATTGCGAGAGATTATAATTAATGATGTAATTAAGGTATACTAAAAGAATATTTAATGAAATAATTGATGATTGTATAGAAAAAATTTAAAAACCAATAAAATGGGTAATAATTTAAATAAGCTTAAAATTTTGTGATTTAGTTTTTTTATTTATAAATCTAATATCAATTTACAATAATTAAACTTTTTTTTAATTTTGTAACTCCATAAAGTGAAAGCTGAATCTAAAGCTGAATATCAGCTGATTCAGAAGCTGAATTGCTACTGATTTGCTAATTGGGCGGCTGAAAACCAGCTGAAACTGCGCTGCGTCAGCTGTTCAAATTGCTGACTCAGCTGATATTCAGCGCTGAAAATCAGCTGACTCAGAGCTGAATATCAGCTGAGTCAGCATTTTGAACAGCTGATAGCTTTTTGAACAGCTTGAACAGCTGGTGTACAGCGCTGAGTCAGCTGATTTTCAGCGCTGAATATCAGCTGAGTCAGCATTTTGAACAGCTGACGCAGCGCAGTTTCAGCTGGCTTTCAGCCGCCAAATTAGCAAATCAGTAGCAATTCAGCTTCTGACGTTACTAAATATCAGCAGCTGACTCAGCTCAATAGCTGAATTTTGTGCTGACACAGCGTGCTCGCAGTTGATATGATTGCACAAAATATTACTTGGGCACCGAGCCTCACATATCCTTAATCCGGCTCTGTCAATATTATATAAACCGAAGAAAGCTTACAAAATCAAATAGATACAGAAACCCATCTTTATTTTATGCCGGTTTTGCGCTCCAGATACTTTTATCCAATTTCCTGTCCCCCAGCACTTTTAGCAAAATTAAAAATATGAATCTGACAATTTCATCCAAGTGCGAACTATTCAATTTTATCCTATATAACTTTTCTTGTTTATTTTGAAAAAAGAGAAAAAGAAGAAAGAAAAGAAAGAAAAGGATTACAATTTGATTATAATTTTCAACTTCTTTTTTTACGAAAGTTACAAAATCTAGAAACTAAAACTATTATTTTAACGAACATCAGTATTTTGTTAGAGTTGTTCGATGAAAATACGATTATTTTATCAGGTTTAATTCGGTTTCAATGAATTTTAAAATAAGATAACATTGATTTTGTTGAAATAACAGTTTTAGTTTTACGATATTTTACTTTATGTAAAGAGTAAAGTTCCACACAATAATGTTTTTCCCTACAAAAAACTCACTTATTTAAATAATTAGTGAAGCAAATAGTAAAATATTAAATATTTAGCATTGAAATTCCCATGGTGGGAACTAATTTTACGACTGTAGATAAATACCAGTTTTTTAATTTCTTCATTAGCTTTACAGTCTATACCAAGTGTTGAAACCAAATCAACCCATGTTGTGCATATAGGTAATTTTCGATAATATTTAAAATTTGCTCTTTTGGATCGCATTCGAGTTAAAATGTCAACATTTTATAAAGTACACAGTGCATACGAAAGCGGTAAGTCAAAATTGGGTAGAACGTGGTTTACTCTACTCGTATATATTATCGACTCTCCATAAACTATTGAAACGGATCAAATTACAGTAGCTTGTACACTATTGAATGGTGAATAATTAAATTCACAAATTTAATTCCAGATCAATACATACATATTTCATGCGAACTAACAGAGAGTGGGTTTAGTCTAACATGGTATTTGTGATTCGTGCTTGCCGTTTCTGTGTACTTATGTGTTCATACAAGATTTATAAAGCAGAGAACTAACAGGCCACGCAACTATATATTATAATATATAAAATATACGAACATACTTTAGGGTTAAAAATAAAATTATCCGCCTTAATAATTTGCAAATCTCTCCACAATAAGAGAGAAATCGAAACCGCTAATTTATTCAAAATTTCCTATTTTTACAGTTTTTGCCTTTCAAATTTCTTCTAAAAGAGTTTTTCTTCTTTTGTTCAAATTAATAAGCAGTTTAAACGACGCGTGGTGAAAATTTTTAAACAAATGAATATAAATTGAAACATTTGCGTTATATTTTCTTTTTCGCGATAACCATTAAGTTCTGAATGTTTATACAGTATACACATAAAGTAGAAAAACTCCGCACTCTTTTACTTGCGACACACTTGACGCATTATCGTGCAATTCGTCCCTGCTGTATATTAACGAGACGTCATTATCTCCTGAAAATGGGACAACGACATGAAAAGAAACTATTTTATGAACTTTTCTTTTAAATAAAATTGCAGTAGCACTCTGGCCGCATTAAAAATTAGTTATTTTTATACTCGGGATAAGTGAAGCAATAACAAGAGATTGAAATAACGTAAGGAGCTTAGTATTTTAAGCGGGGCGAGTTATCCCATATCAAAATTCCCAATCATGTTTTATATCACTTAAAGTGAAATGTATTTTCTTTGAGGGAGAGTTAACGTTGCACACTTAAGCATTAATGTAATTTTCATGCGCTGCATAAACAAACCTCGATGTGTAGTGTAAAAACGTCTTTTGTTTTCGTTTTAGGTCCCCCGCAGTTTATAACGATTCTGTTTCGTTACTGTTAATTGCCGGGATCAAATTCAAATTTCTGGCGATGGCATCTGGTTTATTTCGAATTCGGCGACGAAAAACAGCAGGCGCGGTGTATAAGACATTTTATTAGAATTTATAGCAAATGGAACAAGACCGCGAATCTAGGGATCAAGACCGGCCTAGGACGTAAACAAGTGCTATGAATGAAGACATCTTCTGCAATAGCAGGAGGGTGGCTGTTTAGATGCAGCAGGAGTTCTCGAGGGTGCGTAATTTATGATCTTTCCTCGTGAATTAGAGTGCATCCAGCCTTGTAAATGTATTATTGCCATTGGTGTAACTAACTAATAAATTGGTCGGTCCTCGTATTTATGCAAAAACATCCGGCTCGGAATTTTCAAAGTTTAACTTTCTAATTCAATAGAAACAAATCGATTTACGCACACATCATTGCTATAATGTGGTTTTCCCAATTCCGTTGCGGTAATAGAGTCGGAAAATGATTCTAATAAGTTACCCTCCCGAAAGCAATTGCATTAGGGTGGACAACTAAAGTTCATAGGTTTTATCACCTTTTAGAAAAACCAATAAAAAAACAGCATTTAAGTTTCGGTCTATATCGTGTGCGTATGTGCGTTTAAAATTTAATGTTTTCAAACTTCCACCTCATGAAAAATTTAATAAAATTTAATCGATTTCTTCAAAGTATCGATTTTCTTGGATAAAAGTTTAAAGCAACTCAAACTATAAAATGACTCCAACAAAAGAAATAAGAACTCATCATTATTTCAAATACCACAAAAATTATCTTGGAAAACCGTGATTATTTTATACTCGGTCACTTTAGGTGAAAGCTCGAAAATCGATACATATTCATCGGCCTAATCTTAAAAAATATGTAAAAAAATAAATAAATATATAAATTTTAGAAAAAAAAAGAAAAGAAACAAGTCACAAATTAATAGTAAATAAGCGTAAAATAAAAGTGAAGAAAGTGGAATAATCAAAAATATATTTAATTTTTGTTATTATTATTATTATTATTAAAATTCATGCGGTTCAATTATTTGCACTTTCTATTTTACGCTTTCATAAAAACAATTATTATTAAATAATATTAAATGAATTAATAATATAATAAAAACTAATTGAAATTGAACTTTTTAATGCATTTAAATAAAAACCGTTTGGTGGAAAACCTGGTGCACTAATTTGGTTTTTCCTGTTCGCGTAGACAAATTTAACAAAAAGACAAACTGCCTTCGGACAATTTGATGAACTGAAGCTAAATATAATTTTGGGAAAGTCTGCTTTAGGGTTTCATAAAGTTTCTAGTTTATGCTAAGAAAACAAGCTGTTCGACTCGTAAATTAAACAATAGATGCTCCTAATAGAAATTACCACAGAGTAATAGATATCCGTTATGCGGAAATAAAAAAAAGTTTTATGTTGATGGTCACTAGGAGTGTATTAACTTTTGCATCTGAGCATAAAATTTGTGTTTGCATTTATTCCGTGAAACGTTGACTCGAAAAATTTTCTAATTAAGCAAAACTTGATGTAAAAATTCTCAGTCCAATGAATACCAAATGAACGTTTTACTTATTTACAAAGCAGTCAAATTACGAGAAATTCACAACAAAATAAGAATGGTACTAAACTTGTAACATAATAATCTTGCTCTCTCTTATTAATGCGGGTTAATTAAAATATCAAAAGCTCACCTGGGACACGAATCCGCAGTTTCAGTTTTCTCTTGGTTATACTTTGTTTCTAATTTCAGCCACTTAATTTTTACCGCTAATGAAGTATTTGCAGATTATTATTATTTATAGTCTAAGTTCTCGCAGAATTGCTAATTGTTAATTTTAATCTAAATAAGGTAATTAATTTTGGTTTTATTTTGGTTCCTTTTGTAATTCCGAAAACAAAAAATTAAAAAGGATTGCAACTTTCAAGATTATAAATTTTAACTTTTAAATTTTTAATTAGTTTCCTTGCCGTCTCAATTTTACACTTTTACTAATTAAAATTTTCGATCAAGTTGCAATTTCGTCTAACTCACCCCAACTCAAATCTCGATAATCAGTGAAGGGGGTAAGCGGGACATCCTGTACCTATCACTCTGGACTCAAGTTCAAATTTCTAGAATTTTCGTACACAAAATGTCAGTGGCGTATTTAGAAAATGCTTTTGGGGGGGTGGCAGATTAAAGATTTTTCAGAATCTAGTTAATTCGTTAATCCGTCGATTTGTTTTACCAACCAAAAAATATATTAATCCAAACCGGAAAATTTGAATTTTTAAGCAAAAATTCGGCCTTTGGTCTGGATTAAAAATATTTGAAAATATAAAAAAATTAATAATAAAAAAAATATATAATATTTTCGTGACATAAGGGCTTTTATATCGTATTATGAATTTTTTCATATTTTTAAACATTTTTATTCCAGACCTGTTATGTGATAAGGGGCCCTCCATAAATTACGTCACACGTTAGGGGGTAGAGAGGGGGGTCATTTCAGATTTGTGATAAAAATGTGTCATTTAATTTAAGTTAGTTGTTAAAAAAAATTTCTGCGAATTATTAAATTTTATAGGATAGAAGTGTGGGCACTAGGTGATTTCGTCTCCGTAATTTAGTCTCCGGTAATTTTACCCCTTGATAACTAAATCTCCCTGGTAAATTGATAACAGTTGAGTTTAGTTGATAACTGAATAACCCGTGAAGAAAGAGCAAATAGTGCACTGGAGGGCATTCCATGCCCCCCAGACCCCCCGGATTATTCCTACATATGATTTGCGTTTTTCAAAGCTTCTGTTACCATATCACACGCTGGAGTAATACAAAAACGTTAGCATTTAAAGTAAAAAACGGGGCTTTTAAAAATATGAGGCATGGAATGTCCTCCAGTGCAATCTAAGATTTTCTAAAATTACTCCCGAATTTCTTATTTTCTAAGAGTTCTAAGAACTGGAACGTTTTGTACGTTTATGTAGATTGCCCCTTAACACCATAAAGTGAAGATGTCAATCCGGGGAGTCTGGGGGGCGTGGAACGCCCTCCAGTGCAATCTTTGTTAATTATCTCGGTGGTAAATATCTCGAAACGTTAACAACTGAATAACCCGAATATATTCTTATAAAGAATAAAAAAAACACTATAACTTACACAACCGATGCATATCTTCGAGCGGATATCTCTTTTACAAGCGATTTTTCCAATGAAAAATCATAAACTACAACACTAACCTACATAACTGATGCATATCTGCGCATATCTTGAATTCAGTTGATAACTGAGTAACCCGTGAAGAAAGAGCAAATAGTGCACTGGAGAGCATTCCATGCCCCCCAGACCCCCCGGATTATTTCTACATATGATTTGCGTTTTTAAAAGGTTCTGTTACCATATCACACGCTGGAGTAATACAAAAACGTTAGCATTTAAAGTAAAAAACGGGGCTTTTAAAAATATGGGGCATGGAATGTCCTCCAGTGCAATCTAAGATTTTCTAAAATTACTCCCGAATTTCTTATTTTCTAAGAGTTCTAAGAACTGGAACGTTTTGTGCGTTTATGTAGATTGCCCCTTAACACCATAAAATGAAGGTGTCAATCCGGGGGGTCTGGGGGGCGTGGAACGCCCTCCAGTTCAACCTTTGTTAATTATCTCGGTGGTAAATATCTCGAAACGTTAACAACTGAATAACCCGAATATATTCTTATAAAGAATAAAAAAACACTATAACCTACATAACCGATGCATATCTGCGCAACGATACATATTGGGGATGAAATTATCGGGATCAAAATTACCTGGAGCATAAAATCACCGGATATGAAATTACCGGAGACGAAATTACCGGGGTTCAAATTAGGAGGAGTCCATTAATTACGTGAGGCGTTTAGAGGGGTGAGGGGGTCGAGCCGAATCTCACCAAATCGCACGTGGGGGAGAGGGGGGGGGTCTCAGCAAATATTACATAATATTTTTGTGCTAACTATTCTTACATAAAAATAATTAAGCAAATTATGCTTTTTTAATAAATCCAACGCAACGAGATTAGAAAGGGGGAAGAAGGTCGAGCCAAATCTCATGACATCTCACCAAGGGGGGCGGGGGGAGTCTAAAAATCGCCAAAATCACCTCACGTAATTAATGGACGTGCCCTTATCGGCTACTAGAAGTGTGACGTCACTTGGGGAGAGGGAGTTCAATGGAAATGTGATATAGAGGGAGAGAGGGATCTAAAAATTTTAAAAATCGTGTGACGTAATTCATGGACGAACCCTAATTTTGTCTCTTTTGATTTTTTGAATTTTTGATTTTCTAAGTATTGTATTATTCTTACCTTTATTTAAATTTATCTATAAATATATACCACATATCACAAATTTACATAAAATTTTTATTTTGGGTTCATTTTCTAAAAATATAAAGTCAAAATTGTAAACCGGGGGGTCTGGGGGGTGTGGAACACCCTCCAGTACATCTCGCAGGATTTCCACTCTCTTAGAATACTTGGAGAAGATAGGGGATTTATAATTTTACAAATTTCGCCAGGAAAAACCAGAAAATTTGAATTTTTAAGTAAAAATGAGAGAAATTTACACCTTTGGCTAGTGAGTATTAAAGCTTGGAAAAACATTTATTCAATTGCCTTACTGCTCAGAGTTTAGTAGCAATTTTTACGTTAGTTTCAAAGTTAACTGTCAAAATTATAGTCAAAAGTGTAACCTTGGTGGTCTGGGGGTGAAAACCTTCCAGTAAATATAATAAAATTCCCACTTTTCCAGAATACCTACAGAGGACAGAATAATTATACAAATTTCGTCGGAAAAAGCTGAGAAATTTTTTGTTTTTGAGCAAAAGTTAGGGTAAAGAAAATTAGAATTCGAGAAACTTATTTATTTTAAAACCTCGTGGTAAACATTATTTTTATCAGGGGGGGGGGGGGTTAGGGGTACAATCCGAGTCATGCTTGGGGGGATGCAATTGCCCCTTCGCCCCGCTCTAAATACGTCACTGCAAAAAGTTCATTAGCTTCGAATAAAACATATTATTTTTTCTAAAAGTACGAAAATATAATTAATTAATTTAATTAGAATTATAATTTTTTTAAAACTTTTTATATCATTTTGAGAAAAATCTCTTATAGGCTTTTTTTATGAAGTCGATAAGTCGAAATAATAACGTAAAAAATGTCTTTGTAATACCAAATTTAATGCTAAAAACAAAAGCCCTAAAGTAAATTTTGTTTATTTTTGAAATCAGAATAAATCTTACTTTTTCCTTTCAAGTTACCTCTTCGGAGTAAGTTTGTTAGAAACTAAAACAAAGATAAAAAGTGTTTTATTTAAAATTGTATATTTGTTTGTAAGATTATACGACTTGAAACTTATCTTTATACTTTTAGAAAAAATAATAAATGTTGCTTTCCCAAAAACAAACTTAAATTTTTATTGCAGCTATAAATTCGTAAAACTGTTAATATTAAACTGAATTCCTTCACAATTAAAAATATTTTATTCAATGACGTTATTGTGCTTTTATTATCAAATTTTATTTTGTTTTCTAGCAAGAAAAGCCTAAGCCCCGAAATAGAAAATCTAAGATAATTCAATAGATTAAAGAGCATTATTGAGAATCCTTTATATTGAATTACATTCAATCATGCATTAAGATAAACATTTGTAATTTCCGAATAAAGTTATCTCTTTACTGGTTGAGTACTTCCTGAACTTTCCTTCAGTTATCCAGAGGTTATAGGAATAGTAGATGGCTCAACCGGATTCGAGATGTCAGGGCCTGTAGTTTTCCTTATCTTGTTTAATTCCGTATTGTTAATATAGTTCTAGTTGTTGATTTTGTAGATCAATTAAACTTGAAGATTTTGAGCTCGCTATTTCTCTGCTATTGAAACTTTTGGTATTAAATTAATGGTACACTTGCAACACAAGCCATTAAATTGTTTGTGCATCGCACTAATCACGTATTTTAATTTATCCCTCATTTCGCACACAAGTATCGAATTAAATTTTGCATAACAAGGCTTTCAATTAACTTCTCTCCCGACTAATCTATCTTACCCACAGAATTAAAATACCTTCCATTCAACTATTTCTAACAAAGACATATCAGATAAAAAATTGTAAGTTTGCTATGGAATGATTTTCAATCCATCACTGGCAGGAATGGTTTTGTGACAGTTGGAAAAAGTGGAGTCGAGCGACATTGTCACCGGGGAAATAATAAGAAGAGAAAAATATAAGACGGAATTGCCGTGATTGATTTAAAATATCGAAAAAAGAAACCAAGGGTTTGTTTGAAATAAAAAAAGTATTTTTAATTTTTAATTCAAAATTGATTTATTTCGACAAAAAATTCCGTTTGCGATTCGATATTTTATTAATATATTAAAATTTATTTTATACTTTTGTTGAAAAGCCCGCACCAAAGCTCATTATAATATAAATAGAGCGACTACTGCAAAAAGCTTATTAAAATTACCATATGGTAAAATATTTTGATTTTGATAAGGAACAAAAAGTTTCTTGCGGAAAGTTTTTTGCAAAGAAAAAATACCGCGATGATTGTTAATTATCAAACTTTTGTAATCCGATTTTTATTTAACATAAAAACTCAAATAAAACTATCTGGAATTTAAAAATTAATTCGTAACTTTTAGTTTTGTAGTTTACGACGATATATCCACTTGCATTGCGAAAACTTTTCCGAGAGTTCGATAACAATTTTTGTTTTATAAAACTAAAAAATTACATTCATATTTGTTACACTTAACAAAGTAAGAGTACATAAAAATGCGAAAAGGGTGGAGTGATAAGGGACAAGTGACGCTGATGCAATAATGCCTGAAAGCCTTCAGGGAGCATTCGAAATTGCGCGTTCTGCTTTGAAATAAAATTTCTCTTTTATACATTTTCTTCAATATTGTTAACCAAGGGCTAAAAATCTTATCTAGATACTTATTTTCTATTGTGCAAAATCTTAACGTTAATTGGTACTAATTTTACTCAAAGAAATATCAAAGAACTTCATTAACAAATAATAAATTTTTAATTAAAACGTTAAACTTTCAATTAAGTTTAAATTTTTAATAAAGCGATTATAAAGAAAATGTCCTCGACATAACGAAGAAAATCAAAAACAATGGTGTAAAATATTTATTTTATCCAACTCGCGAAACTCGGTCGAAGGAAATCCGATAAAATGTAGAAAATTGGTTTCGAATGTTTTTTGCTGTTTTACCAAAATCAATTTACCATAAACTCAAAAAATAAGCGGAATATCATCTTTAATACGAAAAAAATTTTCACCTGAAATATCATTTTCCCTTCTGAAATTAACGTTAATTAATATACCAAGTTTTCATTTTGAAAAATTGAAAAAGTTTTTGCTTTAATCTTAACACAAATTTGATTTTATTCGATATACGAAAATTTTTATAACGAAAAATATTTGGTAGCGCAAAAAAGTAATCTAATAACAAATTTTCAAATTTTTCCGATAGGTATATTTTGCCAAGTATCTGGCGAATATTCCATTTAATTTTGTTAAATAAAATTTTTTGTAATCCGACGTTTAGCATACGAAACAGCTTTTGTTATTTTTTAACAAATTACATTATATTTTTATAAGTATCCAGACTTAAATGTTTATTTAATTACTAACTCGGTAGTAAATTAATTGTAGGAAACAACGCAAATAACACTTCACATTTAAACAAATATTGTGATAAATTAAAGCTACTACCCCACAAGATAATATTTTTGCTTTCGTGTTTATTTTGGAAAGTTGCTTTTATTGCAGCTAAAATCCCAGGAAGTGTCAGAAAATCTTTAATAATTGAATCCAATTTGAAAATTATTACTTTTTGCAAATTCATATAATACAACTTTTTTTTCAACAAATCATATAATGCGAGGTGTATTATGAGGCGGATCATGGGTTTTTACAACCTTTGACTTTTTATTTATGTTATGGTATAAATATTATTTTAAAATTTGATTTACTGTTAAATGCATTTTATTTTACAACATCGGTTTTGGTAATAAAATACAATATCGAGTATTGACTCACGTATATTCTGTTGGATCAAGTGAGCGTGTTTCCCCATGGGTGCGGAAGGGTTAGTGAGACGTGAAGTGGAGAGATAGCCATGATTGGTCTCAGATGAGGAATGGCAAACACTGGACATAGAGAGTTGATAATATAGCATTTGCTAAACAAACAATGACCGTTTGCTCTTTGATTAAATCTGACGTGATTATTGCATGCTCACAATTCGGAAGGCTTTATAATGCATTAATTGGACCGACATATGACGAATAATGTAAAAGGAGTTACCGAATGGACATATATAATTTAGATATCAGAAACGAATATCATCTAAATGTGTTGCTATTCAATGAAAAATTGTCCAAAAAGCAATGAAATGAAACTCAAGAGTCACATAAAGCTCAATTCCAATCAAAGTTGGTTTTACCGATACAAATATGTAAGGATATTTTTCCTGGATAGCCCAAAAGGAACATTAAGGAATACGAATGTACTTACATATTTTATGTACCCAACTCTGGTCTACTTTATCTCCACGTATAAACTAATTTTTCTATTTATTTCATATGAAATAAAATTTTATGTGATAGAAAATGCCACCTTTGAAAATTTAATAGCAGCAATTTAATTTTGAAAAGCTGAAATTTTGATTTTGATTTGAAAATTATTTGGAACAACTGATAAATAATAATTATATTTGAAGTGTTTTCTATACAATTTTCTTATTTCAGGTTGAATTATTGGAAGCTTTTGATTATTAAAAATTTATATTTCTGCTAGAGCACGATTCTACTTTTAATTTCTTCAAGTTGTAAGAACTATAACGATTTCAAGGAGTTTCCTAGATCTTGATTGGCGTTTGTTACGTTTTATTGTGTTGAGACGTGAGTATCATGCTGCCAAGTTATTATGACTTACTTACATTCTTGCCAGGAAGAAACAATTTTAAGCCAATGGAGACGCAAAATTGATTAGTTCTCGAAAGTGTGATTGTATTAAAAAAAAAACATTTTCAGTAAAGTCAGACTTGCTTTTCTATTGAAACTATACAGGGTGTCCCGGGATACACTATACTTAATTTCAGTGGTGATAGAGGACACTATTCTAAGAAAAATTTGAGAGTTAGACCTCCTTAAAGCATTTTTTTAATTTCCACCTAGCTCGGAAAATATTGATTTTTCGGTAAAAATGGTCAAGTGCTTTTTTAAAGAGTGTGAAATAATCTACAAACTAGATTTTAACCTTTTATTGTCTAAACTCAACAGCTTTCGAGTTATGAAAAAAAGTACGTGAAAAAATGTTGAATACTTTGAGCATTTGTTTTCTTGATTTTCTTCAAATCGCTGTATCTTTTCAACGAAACATTTTACAAAAAATCTTACGGACCATTTCGGATAGGAAATTTAATGGACTATAACTTTTGTCTAGTAAACTTTTTTGAAAAACTAATTTATTTCACAGAAAATCAGAAAATAATAAAAAAAAAGCAGCTACAAAACAAAAATTAAATTCACAAAATTTTAATTTTTATTGAAAAATTATTTTATTAATTAAGTGTAAAAATTACATTATTTAAGTAAACGTTAACAATTATTATAATTTGTTATAATATATAATAAACATTAATAAAATAATTTTTCAATAAAAATAAAATTTTTGTGAATTTCATTTTTTGTTTTGTAGCTGCTTTTTCTATTATTTTCTGATTTTTGTGTGAAATAGATTGGTTTTTCAACAATTTTTACAAGGCAAAAGTTGTAGTCCGTTAAATTTCCTATCCGGAATGGGTATCAGATTTTCTCTAAAATGTTTACCGTTTAGAACAGGGGTGGCCAACTTAATTTATATACGATCGACTATGTTTCTTAAACAATTTTCGCAATCTACCTATTAATATCTTAACACAATATAATATAATAGAATATAATATATATAATAAGACAAAAAAAAGTTAAAACATATTTTCTTAGATTATTACAAGAAACCACAGATTCAATTTTTGTACATCAGATTTCTTTCAAGACATTTTCTTGCATTTCTCTAGATTTCCCCAGATTTTCTAAAATTTCCTTTAGTTTTATTTTGGATTTCCTTTCGAAGAAGTTGAAAATGCTAGATTATCTGTAATTTCTAAGATATCCTTGGATTTCCTTAGATTTTCTCAAAATTCCTAAAATTTCCTTCGGTTTTCCTTCAGATTGTTTCATGATTTTCTTAAGAAAAAATTCAAAAAGCAAGATTATCTGTAATTTCTAAGATATGCTTGAATTTCTTTAGATTTCTTAGATTTCCTTAGATTTTCTCAAATTTCCCTTCTCTTGTACCTACATCAAATTTCCTGAAATTTTCTTGGATTTTCCTTTGATTTATCTTATGATTTTCTTTCGAAAAAATTGAAAAAACAAAGATTATCTGAAATTTCTAAGATATCCTTGAATTTCCTTAGATTGCCTAAGATTTCCTTAGATTTTCTCAAATTTCCCTTCATTTGTACATACATCAAATTTCCTAAAATTTCTTTTGATTTTCCTTTGGATTGTCTCATGATTTCTTTCGAAAAAATTGAGAAAGCAAGGATGTTTGTAATTTCTAAGATATCTTTGGGTTTCCTTAGATTTTCTCAAATTTCCCTTCACTTGAACATCAAATTTCCTAAAATTTTCTTGGATTTTCCTTTGGATTGTCTCATGATTTCCTTTCGAAAAAATTGAAAAAACAAAGATTATCTGAAATTTCTAAGATATCCTTGAATTTCCTTAGATTGCCTAAGATTTCCTTAGATTTTCTCAAATTTCCCTTCATTTGTACATACATCAAATTTCCTAAAATTTCTTTTGATTTTCCTTTGGATTGTCTCATGATTTCTTTCGAAAAAATTGAGAAAGCAAGGTTGTTTGTAATTTCTAAGATATCTTTGGGTTTCCTTAGATTTTCTCAAATTTCCCTTCACTTGAACATCAAATTTCCTAAAATTTTCTTGGATTTTCCTTTGGATTGTCTCATGATTTCCTTTCGAAAAAATTTAAAAAGCTAGATTGTCTGTAATTTCTAAGATATCCTAAGATTTCCTTAGATTTTCTCAAATTTCCCTTCACTTGTACATCAAATTTCCTAAAATTTTCTTGGATTTTCCTTTGATTTATCTTATGATTTTCTTTCGAAAAAATTAAAAAAACAAGGATTATCTGAAATTTCTAAGATATCCTTGAATTTCCTTAGATTGCCTAAGATTTCTTTAGATTTTTTCAAATTTCCCTTCATTTGTACATACATCAAATTTCCTAAAATTTCTTTAGATTTTCCTTTGGATTGGCTCATGATTTCCTTCGAAAAAATTGAAAAAGCAAGATTGTTTGTAATTTATAAGATATCTTTGGTTTTCCTTTGATTTTCTCAAATTTCCATTCACTTGAACATCAAATTTCCTAAAATTTTCTTGGATTTTCTTTTGGATTGTCTCATGATTTCCTTTCGAAAAAATTGAAAAAGCTAGATTGTCTGTAATTTCTAAGATATCCTTGGATTTTCTCAAATTTCCTTTTAGTTGTACATCAAATTTCCTAAAATCTCCTTAGATTTTCATTTGGATTGGCTCATGATTTTCTCTCGCAAAATTGAAAAAGCAAGATTATCTGAAATTTCTAAGATATCCTTGGATTTCCTTAGATTGCCTAATATTTACTTAGATTTTCTCAAATTTCCCTTCACTTGTAGTACATCAATTTTTACCATCGGTTTCCTCCTCGGCTTTTTATGAATTACGACTAGTATCGGCGGCTATGTTCTACAAAAAATTGCTTTGCGATCGACCTGTTGGCCACCCCTGGTTTAGAAGATATAGCGATTTGAAAAAAACCAAGAAAAAAAGTTCAAAATTTTCAACAGTTTTTTACTTACTTTTTATCATAACTCGAAATTCGTTGAGTTTAGACAATAAAAGTTAAAATCTAGTTTGTAGATTATTTCAAGCTCTTTAAAAAAGCACTTGACCATTTTTACTGAAAAATCAATATTTTCCGAGCTATGGCCATGGAAGGTGGAAACTCTCGAGAATTTGAATTAAGAAAAAAAAATTTGTTTAATATTTTTCTTAGAATAGTGTATTCGGGGGCACCCTGTATATTTTATGGAATTAAATCAATGATCAATCCTTTCAATTTTAATGCAAGGACTTTTTAAGAAGGATAACGGTTAATATGTTTTACAAAATGTATGTAATATTCAATTAATCTGTTGATATTCAATTAATTTACTATATAAACTATTCAAGCTTTTCAATTATAAACTTTACAATTTTCAATTAAATTAAATATTGTACATTTGAGAAGACTTTATAAAGCATTTTTTATATTTAAAGTAATATTTAGTAATTCTAATCGATTTAACTGAAACTCACAAAAAAAACCTATAAAATTTACCAATGAGGTTCATTTGTTCATTCATTTTTGAAACATTTTGTTTTGAAAGAATTTTTGGATATTAGGTTTGTGGAAAAATAATTGCGGTTTTATTATGTTGAACTTCGATGTTATTTTGGCATACACTTTTATTTAACTATAATGTTCATGTAATATACCATTTTGAAACACGAATTTCGCTGTACTGATTTATGCTAATGGTTTTTGTTTTCATTGTTTATTCTTATTTATTTGATGTAGTCAAAATAAAAAAACCTAAATTTATTGTAGAAGTACAAAACGAAAATCTTTTTGTTATCTATTGTTTAATTTAAAAAATATAATATGTTAATTATGTTCTTCCTACTGGCGAGAAACAATTTTACTTTAAGCCTAAGTGAAAAACCATTTATTTAATCTTGTGATGAATTCTGATCCTTTCAGGTTGCAACTAATTTGTTTCTAATTTTTACGGATTCGCTCTTGCGTAATACATTAAGTGAGTTACCAAATATGTTGTGAAAATAATTTATATTACGTAAAATATATAAACTAGATTATTATTAAAAAGACGAGCTAATTAATTAGTCTAGCATCGTAATGGAATTTTCATTTGATGCCAACTTTGCTGTAGAATTTATTACAAGTACCTACGTAGCTGGCAGTTAGTTTGTTTCTGAGCTTAACATTTAGTCTAAAGGGCAAGATAATTATGATTCAATGTAATATCGAGTGGTATAATATTATATACGAAAGTCGAGTGAACTGTATTGTAGCAAATTTTCTACAAAGTTCGTACTTGTTAAATAAGTTTAATTTCGCATTTAATTAATAAGAAACTTCTCCATACTTATTGAAACTTGACTTGGCAAAGAAACGAGAGTATTAAAAAGTTTCAAACTAAAAAGTTAATTGCTTTGAAATTGCATCGAATAAATGTGTATAATTACGATTCATTTTGTAAAATTGGAATATTAAAAATGGTACCTATCGCATTTATTAGGTTAAATTTGTGAAAAGGACGAAAACGTTATAACGATAACTGACAGGTTAACAGAGTAAAGGGCTTACAAAATAAGGATATTTTAATAAAGTGTCTACTTGAACATCGTTAAAACACTTCGTTATTAGATTGGCAAGTTGGCATTATAAAAAGCCGCGGATTCCTTAGATTTGCGACTAGAATTTGATTAGTGTGGAATCAGCCATTGGTGCACGCTGCTCGTAGCTAGAATATTAAACTGTCATCGACGGTAAAAACTTGGCGAGTGCACTACGTTTTAATTTGGCTTGAATTTTAAATTTGAAATTTATCCACTCAGCTTCAAATATAAGTTTCTTTGAAATCATGTCTGGAATAATTTAAATTTTTTTCTTATTAAATTATCGAGAGATGTGATTGAAAATATAACAGCTGCTGTTATAATTTCAATATTTCCGATAATATTTTTTTGTATATTTTTTCACGTTTTAATTAATTTCCTCGAGCTTTACGTTTTAATGAAAAGTTCAACAAAGTTAAACATTGTATAGAGTCAGGCTAGCTATCGATGCTACTCCACAACTCAACTCGCCACAAATAGAATTTCCATTCTGAAATTAGTTAAATTAGCTAAATTGCAATTGGTGGTTAATCTAATAACAAGAAAAGCCAACTTCACTAACTTTAATATTTACTCTATAATTTATTAACTACAATTTCAACATTTATGTTGATAATATGGCATGTACTTTCGAGTTTCAAGTAATACAAACTTATTACTGTATGAATTACAAGTTTCCATTTCTTGTTGCTTACTTTTTACTTAATGAATGTCTTAAAAGTTGACAATAAACTGCAATAAACTTAGTTTTAATTACTAAAACTTTGTATAAGTAATACAATTTAGTGTTTTAGTTATAATAAAACTACGACGGTAATCTTCTACAATTTGAGAGAAACGAGACTTAAAATATGGTAAAAGTACGTTTCGTGTCAAATTTAGCTACTAGTGAGATCCTAAACCTGTCCTTTTAAAACGCGGACCATCTCTTCTCTCCTCTCTTTTCAAAAAATTCAAGTGTAAATTGCATCGCGGAATTCAGTTTCAATTTATTTGCAAACAACAAACTTGTGAGTACACTTCACGCTGCAGCAAACAAATTGCTAGAAAAATGAAAACCTTCCGGTAAAAATAAAATCAAATTCAGTTATTTCCATCTCAAATTGCAATTGCTTTCAGAGCTTGCAGTTTTATAGTTCGCGTATCGAATTTCTCATATATTGGTTGATGCAAGGTGTTGTTCTTAACTTATCCATTTCCATTAGTGGTAAGTCGTAAGTGTAACCTTACCGATGCTTTTAAAAATACAATTTTAGTTGGGAAACAAAACAAAAGGTCTTCCTAACAGTGACGTTAAGGTTTTTATCGTAACAATTTTCCAAGATACAAAAATTGTCTTACCTTAAAGACTTTCCTCACTCGCTCGCTCGCTCGCTGACTCGATTGATTGGTGAAACTCTACTGTAAAAAAGAAATAAAGTTAATAATCCTAAAATTTGTCATCGATTTAATCTTTACTTGGAAATGCGTGTTGTATGTCAACACGTTATCTCTTTATATAACAGAACAAGGGATATATCCAATGGTAATAATATCTTCCTGTTATAACTTGCGAGAGTTAAGCCACTGTATAATAGCAAGTTGGAAAGTTAAGACAGCGGGGGCTGTTTTTTGTTTGTAATAAACATAAATTAATTTGGAAACAACCCTTGGCAGTTCAGGGTTGGTTTACATCAGCTAAAGACGGAGCTAAAACAGATAGTTGCATCTAGCGCGTGTCTTGAGTCTTTATGTCCTGTTATCCTTCCTGCCCTCGGGGAATTTCTAAGATATACTACGATATGGTCTTTAGGGTTGCAAAGGTTTCATAATAGATACGAATTTACTTAGTCAAATACGAAAATAATAGTTCATATTGTAATTTGAGAAATACCTTACGTAATTTTATTTTAAGTATTAATAATGAAAATTACTTGCAGCACTTTGGGATACTTTGAAGTTTACAAGTTTCCCAACTTTAAGCACGAAAACAACACTCTTTCCGCTCTTAATTTTGAAAAATTACTTTGAATTAAAATCAACACTTTAGGCCGAGGTTGACTGCAAGAGAATAAGTTAGGTAATAGCACGATAGATAAGATAAAGGAGAGAATTGCTAATATTGCATGGTAATTATTACCGAAGTTTTTATTTATTGAGGCAAAACTCAATTAATCAAATTTGAAAAACGAGAGTCCATTCAAATAATGGGTTTCGACAGAGACTTTCACACATTTTCCAAGAATTTAATCAATTATTTTATAAGTTCATTTCTTTCATAAATATTTGTCTTGGATCGACATCAGGGATTTTGATTTGGGTACCATCTACTTACAAATGTAATTTATTCGACGGAGATACATAATTACTATCCTGCTAGTCCTGACCCTTAGACTCCTGACTGAAAGAGCGAATAAAATACATTAATTTTCACACCAATTATTTAGATAAATGATTAATTTGACTTCCTCGTCAACAAGTTGACCGTAAATAATAAAAAATAAAGAACCCCCGCACAATTCTTATAGGATAAAGTCTTTCTGTAGACTTGGCTCATTTTTGAATATGTTGTAGTTCTCATCATTCTGAACAAATGTCTCGATGGGCACAACTTGATTTAATAAGCAGTTTCCGAATTATAAGTTCCAAAAGATCCAGATTTAACAAGAACAAATCAGTTTCGACTCCATATAATATGTGATCGCCAGCCAAACATGGGTGAGGATGTACAGTGGCTAACAAGAATAGTCGAACCCTCCTATGTTAACAATGTAAATTGCATATTTTAAAATCGTTTTTTGACATATAAAAATTATTTAAGGGGCAATTAAATACATAAGGGGGCGTCCATTAATTACGTGAGGCGTTTAGGGGGGGGAGGAGGTCGAGCCGAATCTCACCAAATCTCACGTGGGGGAGAGGGGGGTCTCGGCAAATATCACGTAATTATTTTGTGTTAACTATTCTTAAATAAAAATTATTAAGCAAATTATGCTTTTTTAATAAATCCAACGCAATGAAGCACAGATTAACGTATTTACACTAAAAATACGCATTTTAAAAAATCTCACGTGAGATTAGAAGGGGGGGGGGAGAGGGTCAAGCCAAATCTCACGATATCTCACTAAGGGGGGGTCTAAAAATCGCTAAAATCACCTCACGTAATTAATGGACGCCCCCTAAGTAGTAATTGTACATACATAGTAGCATAGTAAATAGTTCTATTTGTAATGATATTTTTTGTATTTTACGGAGTCTTCTTTAAGTCGCTGCCAGTCTAATACGAAGCGACAAAATTGAAAAATGTACAGGTTCAAAATTGAAGACAATGAAATTTGTAACAAAATATGTCTAAAAAGTTTTTCTGTAATAACGATTTTTATATGTTAAAAAACGGTTTTAAAATGTGCAATTTACATTGTTAACATAGGAGGGTTCGAATATATTCGTTAGCCTCTGTATGTTTCCAGTGCTTTTTAAATTCAAAATGTAGGTGTCAATCCGGGGGGTCTGGGGGGCATGGAATGCCATCCAGTACATTCTTTACCAAATACCTCGAATTGACATAGATTTAGATGAGAATTATTTACCAATGAGGTATTTGGCAGAAAGTGCACTGGAGGGCATTCCATGCCTCCCAGATCCCCCGGATTGACACCTAAGTTTTTTAAATTTAAAGGCAATTAAGCACATAGTAATCGAGATAATTGAGATTTGGCACCCAATGCCAAATACGCAGTAAATATTTCTCATCTGAATCTACGTCAATTTGAGGTATTTGGTAAAGAATGTGTGTAGGTGTCAACCCAGGGGGTCTGGGGGGCATGGAATGGCCTCCAGTATATTTTTTACGAAAACCTCGAATTGACGTAGATTCAGATGAAAAATATTTACCAATAAGGTATTTGGCGTAGGGTGAACTGGAGGGCATTCCATGCCCCCCAGACCCCCCGGATTGCCACCTACGTTTTGTAAATTTAAGGGGCAATTAAATACATAAGTAGTAATTGTACATACATAGTAGCATAGTACATAGTTCTATTCGTAATGATATTCTTTGTATTTTACGGAGTGTTTTTCAATCCGCTGCCATTCAAAAACGGGGCGACAAAATTGAAAAATGTATAGGTACAAAATTGAAGACAATAAAATTTGTAACAAAATATGTCTAAAAAGTTTTTCTGTAATAACGATTTTTATATGTTAAAAAACGGTTTCAAAATGTGCAATTTACATTGTTAACATAGGAGGGTTCGAATATATTCGTTAGCCTCTGTATGTTCCCAGTGCTTTGTAAATTCAAAATGTAGGTGTGAATCCGGGGGGTCTGGGGGGCATGGAATGCCATCCAGTACATTCTTTACCAAATACCTCGAATTGACATAGATTTAGATGAGAATTATTTACCAATGAGGTATTTGGCAGAAAGTGTACTGGAGGGCATTCCATGCCCCCCAGACCCCCCGGATTGACACCTAAGTTTTATAAATATAAAGGGCAATTAAACACATAGTAATTGAGATCATTGAGATTTGGCACCCTATGCGAAATACGTAGTAAATATTTCTCATCTGAATCTGGTATTTGTTAAAAAATGTGTGTAGGTGTCAACCCAGGGGGTTTATTCCATGCCCCCCAGTATATTATTTACGAAATACTTCGAATTGACATAGATTCAGATGAAAAATATTTACCAATGAGGGATTTGGTTTACGGTGCACTGAAGGGCATTCCATGCCCCCCAGACCCCCCGGATTGACACCTACGTTTTGTGAATTTAAGGAATCTTTTAGAAATTACATAGTAATTAAATTAAAGGTATGCGCTTCTTCAAGTTATGAGTAGTACTAGTGTAGGTTGGTGTCTTGACAATGCTCGAAATCGTTGTTGGCAATGTGCAACCGATGAGACAAATCCCGTAATGGGTAGAATGCTGAAACTCGAGTGTTGCTCAGTGGCGTAGCTACATGGAAGAGGGCTCCGGGGCACAGAATACACTAGGACCCCTAACCATTGCACAAATTAATACAACCTTATAAAAAGTATTTAAATTATTTGTCAAATTGCAAAAACCGTTTATCGCAAATTGTGTGTTGTGCTATCTCAGGCCCGTAGCCAGGGGGGGCACGTGCCCCCCCCCCCCCGAAATGTTCAAAAGCAAAAAAAAGTATTAAAAATAAAATAGGTAAATAGATATATTTTTAAAGTGGTAACAAAAATTTTTTTTCCCGGAAAAATTCTCGAAAGGGGAACCCCCAAAAAAAATTTTTTTTATGAGTGCCTCCCCGAAATAAAATCCTGGCTACGGGCCTGTTCTATCTTGTTACTGATTGTGACTAGAGTATTAATTTATTACATATTATTTGGAATTGGAACATTCACTATTGCTATTCTTATAGATTTTAGTTACAACAAAATTATTCAATTTTCTCAAGGAAATAGTTAGAATTGACCGAAGATCAAGACCCCCTGAACTCGGGGGTCCCGGGGCACTGCCCCGGTTTGCCTTATGATAGCTACGCCACTGGTCATACATTAGTCATACATATTATTAATTAAAATTATTAGCTCTTGAAAATAATAAAAATTAGAATTATAAATGTTGAGTTACAGGATACAAATAAAACACATTTTTTAAACGAGCTTTCGAAAAATGACGAAAAAGTCATTTTTCGAATGTAAATTCAAAATGTAGGTGTCAATCCGGGGGGTCTGGGGGGCATGGAATGCCCTCCAGTGCATTTTTCACCAAATACCTCGAATTGACCTAGATTCAGATGAAAAATATTTACCAATAAGGTATTTGGTTTCGGGTGCACTGGAGAGCATTCCATGCCCCCCAGACCTTTTTTAATTAAACTCTTTGTAACTGTCTACGTTTTGCCCAGCCTTTTTGTGGGCCTCTTCAGGCCGAAAAACTGTTTAATTTTAATTAATTATTACAACTAATTTGTAATAATTAAAAAAAAAAGTGATAAATGTTAGTAGTATAATATAAAATAAAATAAGAAATAAATAAAATAATTGAAAATTTTTCATGTTAAATTTGAACCTTTTAGTGCTTGTAATGGACACTGTCCATTACATCAAGTTGTACTCATTGAGACATTTGTTCAGAATGATGAGAATTACAACATATCCAAAAATCAGCCAAGTCTACAGAAAGACTTTTTCCCATAAGAATGGTGCGAGGTCCTTTATGAATAGCTTCGGAGTTTTCAATTGAGATTTTTGCAATGCAAAATATTAAAATTTTAAAATATCTAGGTACATAGAGAATTAGAGTTAATTATAATTTTTAGTACACGATTCATTTAAAAAGAGAACAATAGATGGAATTGAAATTTCCGGAACCTTAAATTTAAACTAAGCTGACTGAGTAATTGTACGTTTATTCAAGTTAACCGACAAGAAAGATTGAAGGAAGAGTAGGTGGCAAATGGATATATAATAGAAGCTTTCTCGTGGAATACTTTTGTCGTAGCTATTGAAATTACAATTCAAGCAAAAAGCAATTGCTGAAATTTATTATTCTACCTTTTAATACGAAGATCGAGTATTTTGTCTTTACGTTAACTCTATTTTTTAACTTGGTTATATAAAAACTTCTATTTGATCGGAGGATGTACAAGAAAATATAAAAGAAAAACTAATTTCGTTTTTGATTACGCAACGTTTACCTAATAAAAAGTTAAATCCTTTTAACGTTAAATGCTTTGTCGTGCTTTCTTTTGCTACAGTTACTTTATCGAATTAAATATTCCTCGATGAATTCAATTGTCTATGTGTTTTCAACAATTTACAGCGGTTTCTTTTTCAGCTAAAATTGATTAATTTTCATAATAATATTTAACTTAAAATTGCACATTAAATCTATTCATTGTGCTTTCAAATTACTCTTGATGTTTTCAAAATTACAAATTAAAATTTACAACCACTATTTTTTGATTGCTGATTTATATTTTGCATTTTCATAAGATAGATTACTACAAAACCATCCAAATTTATAACAGGTTATGAGCCCAGGCAAGCTAAAATTGTAAAGATGGGAAAAATTTTATTACATACCCAAGCAATTGTCCATCCAATAAATAAAACACAAAGTCAATCACAAAATAGTCCACACAGCACAACACAAAATTTAGAACTCGACCGTTCAGTAAGACAACCGGAAACAAACTAATACGTAAATATAAAATTTTAAATTATGACAAATACATCGATAAGTCACTTCCTCAAAAAATTTAAAGTTCGCTCGCCACGTAATCACTTATATCAGAGATTTCCAGCCATTCCACACCTAAGTAAGGTCGACGATTCTTGATGTTGACGAAAATATTTTCTGAAAAAGAGAAAATATATGTTTTCCATTTACAAATGTTTATTTAGTAATAAATAAATAAAAAAATGAGGAGAACTCACAATGAATAAATAATTCATGAGATGAAAATTTAGCCAAAGAAAATGTAATGTGGGATTTTTAACGTTCTTCGAGTTCTTATTAAAAATTCGTTTGTCCATTTGTAAGTTCATAAGTCAAAAAGAATATCAGGTATAAGACGTAAGTTAGCAAAGACAGAGAGAGGCCAGGTTCAGCCTAAAACTCCATGCTTCGGTTGAACTGATTTAAGAGAAATCGATTGAGATCTCAATTTATTAATGTCAAATAACTTGGGAATTTTCTTGTTAGTAAATTTTCTATTGGTTTTGAAACCCTTAATCAAAAATTAGTTTCCCGAAAATTGTATCTCTTATCATCAATCACTTGTACAGTTAACAAAGGTAATGATAACTTTATTTTTTATAAAGATTTTTCTCGGCCATACAAAATGGTGACTTATTGCTATTTTTGCAATTTGATATTATATCGAGAGTTGTCTGCATAGGCGTCAGTATGATGTATCTCTTTAATACAAACAGGATCATTTGTTGAGAAGCGTCGCCTGTCGGTATCTACATTATCAGCAGTAAAACACATTATTGGAAGCGCTGCTTCTGACTTGCAGCTTCATCAATCTTGCCAATGATTCATCATTCTGGATTCTTATTGGCTCAAAGTATTTTGCTTACATGAGTATTTACAAAATAATACCTGAATGTAGCTTTCAACAAAAACCGATAATTTTAATACCTATCTAATAATATATAGGATTTCTAAAAATTTTATCCATGTGGACTACCTTCCTATGCTAACGTAGGTGGCAAATCAAAATTGAATAACCTTGCTATTCATTCCTAACTACAAACTACCGACCTATCTATCAATCAGTTGTGTTGTTATAATTAATATTTAATTAAATTCTTCATTATAAATGTATTGAAATTGATCGATGTGCTATCGTGTTACTAATTACAAATATAATGGTAAACAGTGGAAAATGGGAAGTGTAGCGTAAGTAGGTCACACTATAGATTACCTGAACTATAGTGTCACTCAAGCAGTTTTAAGAGATTTTCTTCAGCTCGTAATCTAAATTTCATCAAAACGGGTTTAGTACTTTTGATTAGAATCCATAAAAAAACTTAAAAATTTTTTTAACTATTTTCTAGGAATAATATTTGGTATATTTAATGCGTCACTTTTGATTGATCGATTTGCAAAAACTTGTTAATGCAAGTGCAACAAATAATAGTAACTACGGAAAACACGCACACCGTACGAGGAAGTAATTTTATGTGTAATTAAATAAATTAACATAAAATTGCACAAAAACAAAACAAAGTGGCTTTTATTTATATAACTAGCTAATCAGGACTAGTTTTACGAAATTTTTTTAAAGTAAGTTAATACAGTGTTCTATTAATTTTGTTTTATTATTTGCACCTGGCGCCCAGAAACGTTTGATCTCTTTTTGTTTCAAAGATTCTCGTCAAAGGCACACAAAAGTGTAGGTTTGAGCTAACGTTGTTGCCAAATGACTTTACAAACGGTTGAATAAATTTGTCTACGTTTGGGTGGGCTATGGTACATATTTGTTGAATTTGAAATGTAACGATACGCAACTGTTTGTGGTGTAAATAATATGTTGAAAATAGTATTGGGCGAAATTTTATATAATATACAATAATATTACATTGTATGTATTATAGATGCTGCAAAATCCACTGCAACGTCTGTATAGGCTTCCATTATAAACCATAGTGGAGTAAATTTGAAGTCAGCACATTTTGCAGGAATGAAATTAAATAATTCTTTGCATTTGGTACTGATTTATGCTTATTGTTCTAATAAGTCGACATATAGTAATAATTTATTATCAACATTTGAATAAACATTTAATCAACTAAAATGTTTACTATTTATGCAATATTAACTAATAGAGGAATTTTATTACATTTCAGCTTCGTATCTCATCCTATCTCAATTATTTTGAATAGAGAAGAGAGAACTCAGTTCCTAGAGTTTATCAATGTATACAAAAAAACAATTATCAAAAGTGGTTATCTGCTGGAATATTTATTAAATAAATAATTTTTAAAGCTTCATTCATGAATAATAAAAGTTTAAAATTTTTTAAATTTCTAAAAACGAAAAGTATTAGCAGTAAATGTTGTACTTTTCGTGGTAAGAATTTAAAAACTTCAAACAAACCACAAAAAGTATATTCGCTCCGAATAAATGATATTTATATTTTTCATACATCAAAATTATTAATATTAAATTTAAATTTAATATAATATTTATTATCTAACTGCCGGCTCTAGTTTATTGTAACATTTTAAACCCCAGTTGGGTTGGCGTGTACTTCAGTGACGGTGCCAGGGGTAGGCTGTTAATTGGAGTGCCCACCCAAATGCCCATCCAAATTTTTTAGGTGCTTATTTCAATAATGTATTTTTTTGAGTTTATTTATAAATTTTGTGTGCTCCGGCTCACCCCAAATATATTGGGCCCAATTTGTGCCCACCCATTTTAAAAATGCTGTCGCAGTCGTTGGGATTAACATGTACGTTTCACTTGTTGCCACTGCAGCAAAAGGCATGAAATACCCTCCAGTACAGTGGCACAGCCAAGGGAGAGGAGGCTAGGGGGCTATAGACCCCCCCCCCCAAGGTACAATAATTATACTAGAAAATAAATTACCACACCCTTTTTTCCCAAAAATTTTCGCCTGCGATGCGCGCTTTCTGGGCAACTGCCTTCGCTCGCATCCTTTAGCCCCCCCCCCATAACAAAATCCTGACTGCGCCACTGCTCCAGTACATCTGTAATTGTGTTAAGTTGTATTCCATAATGAAGTTACTAGGTCAACAAATTTAAAGTGCACTGGAGGGCATTCCATGCCCCCCAGACCCCCCGGTTGGAACAACAAAAAGTTTGTGTGCATAGTTTTGGCTTTATTTTATTAAACAGAAAGCTGTACTTTTTCAGAACATTTACACCGGAGGTTCTGAGGGTATAAAACATTCTCCAATGTATCCTCCCACAGTAAGTTGATTATGGAATACAACTTAATACAAATACCCCCCCCCCCCCTGGTTGGAAAAATAAAAAGTTGATGAACATAATACTTATATTATAAGGATCTTGCGGCGTTCCTTAATTTTTTGGTTAAAAACAAAATACATTTTCAGGTTGCGTCAGGACCCACCGGAGGGTCTGTCAAGTATTTTGTTCAGTTATATTCCATAATCAATTACTGAATCAACAAATTACAAGTACACTAGAGAGCATTCCATGCCCCCCAACTCCCCGATTTGAAAAACAAGATACATTATCAAGTCGCGGCAGTACATATTAGCGGGTCTGCATTATAAAATACTTTCCAGTATCCCACTAATTGTAAGAAATTATTGAGAAATTTCTCAAACCGGGGGGTCTGGGGGGCATCATTAATTGTGTTAAGTTGTATTCCATTATCAAGTTACTGCTCCAGACTCTAGGCTGTAAAGGTATTTGGCTCTGAAGGAGTAAAAGCTTTTTTTTTTGTAAAATTAATCCAAAAATATGCGATCAAACTTTCCGTTTCAGAAACCTGAGAGTTCAGGGTACGTCAGTAATTGGGTTAAATTGTATTCCATTATCAAGTTATTGAGTCAATAAATATCTGATGCACTGGAGGATATTCTATGCCCCCCAGCCCCCGGTTTCAGTAACGAACAGTTTATAGTCTATAGATTAATAATCTTTTTGATTTTTTTATTTCCGATGTCCTCAAGAGCCGAAATCACCCTGGCCAGTTATGCACTTTTTTTTTAAACGCCTAATTTAACCAATAATAATAATAATAAAACGTTGTAAAATTAAGTAAAAAAAAATTTTTTTGCATCCTTTAGATGTCCATAATAGCATACTAAAAAACCAAAACCAATGAATTTTATTTTCACATAGAAAAAAAATTCCCAATAAAGACGTACAGAAAACGTGCAAGTTACCAGACTACTACCTTAAGATCTCTCACACTTTCAGAACCAAATAGTTCAAAGAAAATGAAACACCCTTTAGAAAAATAACCCTCAGATTCTCAGAACTGTAATTGGTTCTGAAAGAGTGAAAGTTCTTTGTTTAATGAAATAAATCAAAAATTATACTGACAAACTGTTTGATTTTCAAACCGGGGGGTCTGGGGGGCATGGAATGCCCTCCAGTGCACTCGAAATTGGTTGACCCAGTAACATGATTATGGAATACAACTAAGCACCTAAGCAGCAGTGTGGCGTAAAGCAGACAGGTGCAGTGACGGCGCCAGGGGTGGGCCAGGGTAGACACTTTCCCACTCTGTAAATTGGAGTTCTCACTCAGGTGCCCACCCAAATTTTTTAGGTGCTTATTTCAATAATGTATTTTTTAAACTTTATTTATAAGTTTGGTATGCTCCTGCCGACCCCAAATGTATTGGGCCCAATTTGTGCCCACCCATTTCAAAAATGGTGTACTTCTGTCAATTAAAAATATATCAATAAAGGTAATTATATCTATTAAATAAATCAGGTCGTTAGTTTGATGATCATTTTTTCTAAATGAAACTAATTTTTTTAATCGTCGATTTTGTCGATGTTTAGTATAATAATAATTATTATTATTGTTCGAAAATAGTCGACCTTCCATCATTATAAAAGTAAGACTAGAAAACTTGTGAAGCTTTTCAGTATTTTCATGTGTTTTGTATATCGTTAGCCTTGATAATAAGTAAAAAAAGGACTCGAAACGTGGGACAATAAATATTATTTGGTTGCTCCACTACTTATAATAATAATTATTAGATGTATAATTTACATTACCGATTTTTATTGGTTGGTACATTTTACTGACAATTGAGGTTTTATGAAAAAAACTAACAAGATATGAATGTATTTTATCGGTTAATAGAATTTTGAAGGAAACATCAAGTGCTCATTAGTCGAAAAATAAATAACAGCAATCGATAAAATGTGATATTTTCCAAATTGCCGAAACGTAGGTACTTGAAATTTAAGTTAATTTTTCCAATTAAAAATTTGTATCTTTATACCACATCGGGAATTAAATCGGAAATTTAATTAGCTAAAAACGTTTTCAAAAATAATTTGTTAAATCAAAGCTTTTACCTTAAAATTTTATTTTACTAAGACGAACAAGCACAAATACTTGTACTAAAAGCATTTAATCAAAACCACAATCTAACCTAACATCACTTGTCTTTTCAAACCGAATTTGTCTGGAAGCAAAAACACTTAGAATTACTTTCTTTAGTCAAGATAAAAGACGTACGTCCAGAGGCAATCTTTTGTAAGTGAAGGAGTTTTCGCAATAACGACGTCGCTGCTTATACATTCGATCAGGAGATCCACCGCTGATAGAGGATTGAGATGTTTAAATTGCATGTAAGATGTTAGCTAAGGTCTTTTTTGCAGTCGGATTAGAGAATTAAACTGGATCTCGGACGGTTAGCAAGCAAAGTAAATCGACAGCATCTCCTCCTAGTCTGCGGTGGCCTGGTCCTACTTAACCGCTTTTATAAGCTTACTCTTTGAACAGATTATTGCAAAGTAATTGGAAAGTGAAATAACTTTATAAAACCTTAAGTTGAACAAAAAACTTTATCAGTTTTTGTGGACCGCATCAACAATGTTTCCTTCGTAATCTCTTTTTAATTATGCATTTGTTAATTAAATCTGTCTTACGTATATATCACCGGAACAAAAAATTGCTTTCCAATTTTGACGCCGAGTAAAAATCATAAAAAATCATATTTCTCCTCAACTTCTCGTACGTCAAAATTTGAAAAACTGTCGGATATATAGAAAAGAACTAACCGAGTTAACGTATATCAGAAAAGCAAATGTCAGTTTTGTATTTTTGCACAATGTGGTTGTCTTTTTTGTACAGATATCAAGATAGTAAAAGAAAGAATAAAAGACATTACAGCGGTCAGCGCACATCCACACAATTGGCCAAGAGGAAACCTTTCAACTAATTAATTCTTTCTGATAAAAACAATCAACTAGATTAGAAATGCATTGATTGAATAGCAGTTTTGGAGAGAAGGACAAGAAAAATAACACCGCCATTTATTCCTTCCCTTATAACAATTACTCATCTTTGTTTGCAATTCTCAAACCGAGTCAATAAAAATATTGGATTGCGCTTTTAATTGATTTTCGTTAGATTTCGCTTTATCAAAACAACACAAAAAAATATTAATATTTCTAGTGAAGATTCAATAAATATTATACTTGCGTTATCAAATCGTTCATAAATTTTGAAAACTAATCATAGATAAGGGTACAAGTCATAAATAAAAGCAATAAATTTTGATCTACAACGGCTAAGACAGAGGGTAGCTTATCTTAAGCTCTATGTAGTTATTAAGAAATTTATCTGATTCACATCACTTACAGCACCAAAAAAATTAATAAAATAATAAAACTATTACTCATTGAATCGTTGGGGCAGATGGAGATGGGCAAAAAATGGAATATCTGGAAAGCAATAAATTGGTATATACAGAAAGGTACAAAAGTCAACACAACCATCTTGAAAAGCTAGAGGGTATCAAACACGGTCCAATCCATATCATGAATTCTTTATTGCTTAATCAGGTCTACGAGTTTCTCAACCCGCGCTGCTTAAGTTTTCGGCGGGTTGCATGCCACAAAAGAAATTTATATTTTAATTATATAAATTGCTTTCTTTTATTTTTTTTATCAAAATATAAATTACTTTAATTTCGTTTTACTCTTCCCTCTATTTCGACCTTAAATAATTTAATTTCGATGAATTTAGAATGCTTGATTTAATTGTAAATCGAGAATTAAAAGAGATTCGCCGGGAAATGCATTGGAAAGCTTAGCGAGAAGGATAAAAGGAAAGAATTTACTAAATTTATTGCATTCCTAGTTCTTTTGCGACAAAGTGTTAGGTTGACAATTATTTTCAAATTACAGAAGACGGAGGAGGGCAAGAGTTTAAAATATTTTATTTGATTCGATTATGGCGAGCGGTTCTGCTATTGTATGATGGCAAAACTTAAATCAGGATATAACGAATTACTCACATAAAGTGCAAAACTTGGATAAACCTAAATAATTATTCCGGATAAAGAATGACAGATATGCTTTAAATTGTTACTACGTTTTGTAATTTATCTTTGAGGAACATTTTTACTGTTTTCCATTATAGCGATTACAATTTTCCACAGATTAGCGAATTTTGTTATACATTTTTCAACAACGAAATGTTGTGGTCTTTTGAAAGCACGGTTCGGACTCTAACTTCTAAAAACATAATCCGGGCTTTCAATGAAAATAATGAGTGGGTGGACGACGATAATCTAATCAGATTAGAAATCATCAAACGAGACAACTGCGAGATCTGTCATGTTAATGGTGGAAAGGGTTGAAATTTGGGACAATAATCAAAATTGACCATTCGAGCATGCCTATTGTTCGAAGCCAAAAACAGACTAATCTGCAGTGGCGTAGAATAACAAAAAAAATTACTATCAAGTTATCCCGAAATATACAATTTGTACTTGAAAAAGTTCTTATTTATTCAACGACAAGACAAATTATCTATTGATAATATTTTTTTGGAACAAACCGTAACTCCCATTTAATAAATTAACACAAATAGAAAAAATACAATAAACGTTAATTGGATTTTTTCTAAACCAAACAAGTAATTCTTTTTAAATAGAAGGAAAAAAATTAAATAAAAGCAATTACTATTTAAGTCAAACATTCGTGACACGCTTCATCCCTCTCTGAAAACATGAAACTAAAAATCGAAAACGTAATAAAACGGCGTTATGTTTAAAATTTTATAAATACCAAGGAACTACTTATTGATCAATTTAAAATTTAAAATTACTACCTTCCTATAATAATTTACTCTGGCGAGTGCTTAAAAATTACCCACAACTGAAAGGTGCATATGGCCCGAAAAGGAAGGTTAAATAGGGGGTTATAAACATTTTTTTAAAACGTTTAAAACAATTTAAAATTATAGAAAGTATTGAGGTATCTTACGTGATCCCCTGTTATTAAATTAACGAAATTAAACGTTTTGCAACTTGGGTAAGAAAATTAGGCTTAAAAACATGTGCTTAAGAGCTTATAAATCATCTCGGGGTTGATAATCGAGAAATAAGAAGGTAAGAACTTAGGTACTACAATGTAAAATTAAAAAAAAATTAGTTAAGTCGAATTGAGGATTAAAGCGATTCGTACAATGCAAGTCATTAAAATTTTAAATCTTCAATTTGAGAAATCCTTCGTCTCAAATTATAGGATTTCCTTTCTTGTAAAAACGACAAACTGCCAATCGTACCTAATATGCAATATTAATTTTGGTAATCTAAAAGTTTACAATAATTTAGTTGTTGTATGGCCGAGTGCGACGGCAGGAATTCAGAAAATTCAATAGTACAAATAAAAAAGGTAATTTTTAATAACCATAAATTTGGTATCTGACCAAAAATATACCACAGCTCGAATTAAACATGACAACATATAATTTTATTTAAATACCCATTATTGTATAATATTGGAAGATGTAATTTTAATCAAATTAAAAATTCATTGTTAAAATAATAACAGCGAATTATTATTTTTGAAATAAACGATTAACGAGGACAAAACGAAAGATATCAATTGATTATTACTGACTATATTAATAGACAGTTGTATTAAAAATTGATAAGAAATTGTGGGTTATTTTATCGAAGAAAGTAGTATAATTTTATTTAAAGTGCATTGATCGACTATCGATTTTAAAGACTAATTACTATATTAATTATAAATAATAACTCGAGCTTATTTAAATTCTAAAGATTGTTTAAATTTATCTTGGGTATTATAATATTCTTGCTTCGAAAAGATTAGATAATTCAAACGATAATATTGTAATTGCTGCAAAGAGCTTTCAATTCGTACTTAAAGAAAATTATTCTTAAGTACCTACCCAAAGTGTGTAATTTAGTCAGAAAATTGCTTTCATCAAACAAGGAAAATTTGATTAGTAAATTTTCCTTTATGATTTTTTAATATCCATGCGAAACTTTTTATTAAAATTATAACATTTAACTAGGTAGGTGTAGGTATAGGTATATAAATACCTTCATTATAGGTTGTTCTATTTCCAGTTTTCATTCTAAATAATATATGGGCATTTTGAGGTAGGCAAACGTCAATTATTGGCGTGTCAATTACCAATATATTGCCATTATTCACGAGGAACAATCTAAAAGAGAGCTTAAATTTGTTGATAAAATACAAAACCGTCCCGGGGGCTTATATAATAATATAATTTTTGATGAGATTATATTTTTGGCAAAAGTTAAGTATTGCAATTTAAACCCTTGTCCGATAACTAGCGCCAAGGAAGAAGACGAAAATTCGGCGAACTAGCGTAACGCCTGCGCGCCAGTATAGCAGAACAACACTTGGTATATACTGCAGTAGCGTGTCACGATCAGTTAGTTGCGTGTCGAGGTTCGTAAGAGTAACTTTACGTCACGTTCGTACATGACATGATAATAGTATGTAAGGAATCGTTAATTTTTGTGAAAGTCTGTGATAAATAAAACTGTAATTTAAAATCGTCAAGGATCAAAATATGCGTGGTTTTGTTTTATTTAAAATGTTAAATTGAAGTGGAAATGCAGAATTTAAAAATTACGCTCAAGTTCAAACAAGAAAGTAAAACGGAACCGTAAAAAATCATCCAGCACAACATGTGGAAGTTTGTGTGCGGAATTGTGTTGTTCGCGGTTATTTGCGCGAGTGCGAAGTTTGAAGGCCCAGAGCAATGCAGCTGGGTTGCCGACAATAATGATACATTTGCTGGAAAATATGTAGTGACATGCAAATTCAGAACTTTGGATGGTATAAGTACCAATCTTAGCTCCCTTCCCGTCGAAGGTACTTCCAAATTAAAAATTCTATGTAGTGATAGTTTATTTTTTGAAAGCGAGCTTCCTTCGCAAGGTCTTCAGCGACTTCACGAATTGCAAGATTTACAAATTGATAGTTGTAAAATATTGAACGTGCAAGAGAACAGCTTTGCGGGTTTATACAATTTGAGAAAATTATCGATCAACACGTACAACGGCAATTGGGCGCTCGGTAAAAGTTTGGAGTTGACAAATCCAAGTTTAGTCGGACTCAAAGAGTTGCAAAATCTAGATCTAGGAAATAACAATATTAGAAATTTACCGGAAAATGTTTTCTGTCCTCTCACCAATTTGCATACGTTAAATTTGACGAGAAATCGAATTAGAAGTTCAGAAAGACTCGGCTTTGGAGATTTTACAATTCCTAGATCAGGCTGTAGCAGTAACAGCGATTTGCAGAATCTCGATTTGTCGCATAATGAAATTAAGTCGCTCCCCGAAGATTCCGGCCTGTCGCGCTTACGACGTTTGCAACAACTCGACTTGCAGTACAACAACATCAGCGAGATCTCGGGGGAAGCCCTTACAGGACTAGTATCTTTGCGCGTTCTTAATCTCGCAAATAATATAATAGAAAATTTGCCTCAGGGCCTGTTCGCCGGTGCTCGAGAACTTCGTGAAATACATTTGCAAAACAACTCGTTATTTTCTCTCGCCAAAGGGCTTTTTCATAGATTAGAGCAACTGCTAGTGTTGGATTTATCTGGAAATCAGTTGACCAGCAGTCACATCGATGCCGGAACTTTCATAGGTTTAATTCGTTTAATTATCTTAAATTTATCGCACAACGCCATCACACGAATTGACGGACGTACGTTCAAGGACCTGTTTTTTCTTCAAATATTAGATTTGCGAAATAACTCGATAGGATTTATAGAAGATAACGCTTTCCTGCCTTTGTACAATTTGCATACATTGAATCTTGCGGAAAATCGATTAAACACAATTGGGCCGCTTTTATTTAACGGATTATTCGTCTTGAGCAAACTTACACTCAATAACAATTTAATTGTAAGTATTGATTCGCAAGCTTTTCGCAATTGTTCAGATTTGAAAGAACTCGATTTAAGTTCAAACGCTTTGCAAGACGTTCCTGACGCAATACAAGAGCTAACGTTTTTGAAAACTCTCGATTTGGGTGAAAATCAAATCGTCACGTTCAAAAACGGTTCCTTTAGAAATTTGAACCAATTAACAGGTTTGCGTTTAATCGATAACAATATTGGAAATCTCACAAAGGACATGCTGTGGGATCTACCGAGTTTGCAAGTCCTTAATTTGGCCAAGAACAAAATTCAAAGCATAGAACGCGGCACGTTTGAACGAAACACACAGGTCGAGGCTATTCGTTTGGACGAAAACTACCTAACAGACATCAACGGTATATTTGCTACCCTCGCCAGTTTATTGTGGTTAAATTTATCAAAAAATCATTTAGTGTGGTTCGATTACGCGTTCATTCCTAGCAATCTCAAGTGGCTGGACGTTCACGGAAATTTTATCGAACATTTAGCAAATTATTATAAAATTCAAGATGAAATTCGCGTAAAGACATTAGACGCTAGTCATAATAGAATAACCGAAATGTCGCCCATGTCCATACCGAACAGTGTGGAATTATTATTCATAAATAACAATTTCATAAAGACCGTTCACGCAAACACGTTCTTAGATAAAGCAAATTTAGTGCGAGTCGATATGTACGCGAATGACTTGGTGAATGTGGATTTAAACTCGTTACGAGTTTCGCGTGTTCCGGACAACAAATCGTTACCAGAACTTTATATAGGTGGAAATCCGTTTCATTGCGATTGCAGTATGGAATGGTTGCAATTAATTAATAATATGTCTGCCGCTCGTCAATATCCGCGCGTGATGGACTTGGAAAATATTGTGTGTCGCATGACCCATTCGCGGGGCATGACGCACATGCCTTTAACCCGAGCCAAACCCGGTGACTTTCTCTGTCGTTACGAAACTCATTGTTTTGCTTTGTGTCATTGTTGCGACTTCGATGCCTGTGATTGCGAAATGACGTGCCCAACAAACTGCACTTGCTATCACGACCAAACGTGGAACACAAACGTCGTCGATTGTTCTGGCCAGAACGCCCAAGAAATTCCCCAGCGTATTCCGATGGACGCCACCGAAGTTTATTTGGACGGAAACGACATCAAAGAACTACAAAATCACGTGTTTATTGGACGTAAAAATATGCGCGCTTTGTACGTGAATAGCAGTGCTGTCGAAACGATTCAAAATCGGACATTTAATGGACTCAACAATTTGCAAACTTTGCATTTGGAAGACAATAAAATTCGCGAGTTAAAAGGTTACGAATTCGAACATTTGTCGCAGCTCAAAGAACTGTACTTGCAAAATAATTTAATTTCTCATATCGGCAATTCCACTTTGATTTCGTTAAAATCGTTAGAAATTCTGCGATTAGACGGAAACCGATTGATAGCTTTTCCGATATGGCAATTATCGCAAAACGCGCGGCTAACCGAATTATCGTTGAGCAATAATCATTGGTCTTGTCGGTGCAAATTTTTGCAAGAACTGTCTGCTTGGATAAACGAAAATGCCGCCATTGTCGTGGACAGTTCGGACATTAGTTGCTATAATACGGAATCGAAACCGCCGCAGCGTCGTGAAATTGATCTCAATAGCACGGCCTGCAGTGATTACTACGCAGGCGGTTCGGTCATCGACAGTATGTTATTTTCCGACTATCTGCCAATGGCCGTGGTGGCTTTGTGCGTTGTATTGTTATTGCTGCTCGGTTTGGTATTTTGGTTTTCGTTTCGTGATTCTGCTCGCGTGTGGCTGTACTCGCGTTACGGCGTTCGATTGTGTAGTTTTCGAGCAGCGGCCGCGAAACAGTGCGAAGAGAGAGACAAGTTATACGACGGTTACGTGTGTTACAGTCCTAAGGACGAAGAATGGGTTGTGCAATCTTTAGCTGTCGAATTAGAACCTAGTTTTCAATTGTGTTTACATTATAGAGATTTACCCCATGCTGCTTATCTTCAACATGCCGCACCGGCAGTACTGGAAGCGGCCGAAGCTAGTCGCAGAGTGATAATTATTCTTACGCGAAATTTTTTACAAACCGAGTGGTCACGTTTCGAGCTACGACAGGCCCTTCACGAAGCACTCAAGGGAAGAGTATTTAAACTCGTCATATTGGAAGACGGTCCCATTCCGGAAGCAGAGTTAGATCCCGAATTAAGGCCTTACCTAAAGACTGGCCAACGTGTGAGATGGGGGGAACGAAGATTTTGGGAAAAGCTTCGTTATGCCATGCCTTCCGCTGAGCCGCGCGGCAAAATTAACGCCAATTACCGTAGAAATATAAATAATTATACGATAGATTCGCGTGTGGTCGCGAACGGCACCCATCATCATACGTATCCCGAAAAAATTAAAAAGCCACCGCCACCTTCGCCGCAGATGTTCGCGCCTCCGGCTTACACGTCCGGAATGTCGCAAGAGTTGGACGAAACCAATTATTCCTCGGCAACGACGGCTACCCCATCCCCGAAACCATCTCGTCGGGGTCACCCAGAAGCGCGACCAATTTCCGATCACATTTATTCGAGTATCGATTCCGACTATAGTACTTTAGAACGCGGCAATTCGGGACGAAGGGGCCCTCCGTGGAGGCCCCAAGTTTTGTTGCACCACCATTCTGGAGGTGGTAGTGGACAAGCCTACCTCGTGTGATAAATCTATTGACTGATTAGGGCGTAAGAAATAATTTTAAAACTGACTATAAGACTCGCAACGTGTAATTATTTTGTTTGTATTATTTTTGTAAATTTTTGTACATAGATATATTATTTATTTGACCATAACTCTCTTTTTTTTGTATATTATTTGTGTATATTTTATACTACCATTGCAAAAATGATAATAAAGAAATGCAAGTGAAATTTATATAGTGAAGTGTTATTTTTTCGTCTCTTGCAGGATTTGAGCTGTGGGTGAGTTTTTGAATTGAATTTAAAGTAAATTACTCGACAAAAAGTTACAACGAGAAGGTTGTATTTTATCTAAGTAAAAATCGACATTATTATAGACAATGACGAGACTTCAATTGTGTAGAACCACTTAGTGCACAATGTTCTATAAAGTCAAAGATGCCGCATTAATTTTTTTTCAGTTATTATTAAAAGTAAAGGATTGCAAGATATGTATCAAATAATTGTGGCGAGCTATTAAAACTCGTCGAGCTCTGAGAGCGTTAATAGCTCGAGACAATAATTATTTTAGTGACAAAACAAATACTAACTCTGCGAAAAAAAAAATGATACAAAACCGTTTCGTTTGCTCTACGAACTAAGTATTACAAAGTCGAAACGACCGCACAGGTATTTTGACCTGATTATAAATTCTCATCTCTTGTTTCGGTAGAATGTGAACTCGTTCTTACTCTAAAATTGAAGTAGCCATTGATATCATAATACTTTATTGCCTATTGTTTAAAGTCGCAGAATCGTTTATTAGCCCAAACTATTTATATTAAAGTATGTTAATATGCAGACATATTCTCTCCCAATTAAAAAAATGTGAATTTATAAATTATTAATCCATTCCTTGTTTGTTTTTCTTCACTATTTAATTAATAATGTTTCGATTCGTTCGCTCTGATATATTGCTTTTAATTTACATTTAATCGTTTATCAAACTCGCATTATGTATTCTCTTTTATTACAAAGTCGCGATAATTGTTTCTAATTAATTTGGAAACTAAAGATTTCGACTCAAAGAAAAATTAAAATAAGTAATTAATTCAAAGCAGTCGAAATAATTACGACTCTCGAGGCTCATAAATATTTAACACGTAACTTTGATTTAATTTTTCCAACGAGTAATGAAGATCTTTCGAGGAGGTAGTACAAAAGCGCAATTAAAATAATTTTTTAGTGTCACGCAAATAATTAGAAGAGAAAGGAGCAATTTTGAAGAATGACAAACAAATAAACCGATCTACTTACTTTCGAAAAGTCAAATTTTCCAACTAAATAATTTTTGACGGGCGCCGGATTAACTTCACCTGAAGGCGACTCATTCATAAAATTTTGAAAACGAAATTAAAGTGCCAGTTGTAAAATTAACGGTAAAATTAAATTTATGTAAATAACTAGGTATACCTGTTGGGTGCATATTCACCCCGATAAAATTGCTAAACCAAAAAAAGTGCTACAGCAATAAATACTTTTCTACATAATTATTGATATTTTAATTTCGAACCTCCTAGTCAGAACGATGAAGATTTTACTAATAACACGTCCCCATACGCTTTGCAAATTAACATTTTTTATTACATTCTTAAATCATCATAAAACTAAACAACTGTAGGAATATTTCAACTAATTAATTAGATTCTTTTATACAGAAAACATCCTTAATTGGAATAAATCGATTCTAAATTTAATTATACTTGCAAATTATAAAGAAACAATTTAACGACAAGTTTTGGAAAATTGGTTAATTTCAAGAAACTTAAAAAAAACTTCCTTATTGATCACTTTGAATTTTTATTGTTGTTTTTCCAACCGTCGTTTTAAACAATTAACCTGCTTGAAATATTGCTAACATTTTCAAAAGCCTAACCATTTTTAAGTCGCTACAATAGATAACGACCTCCTGTAGATTTGTAAGTTAGGATTTTTAATCTCAGCCTTTAGGGTAAGGAAATAATACATCGACATAAATGGAATTCCTAACTTTTTCTCTCTTTGCCATTTTTGCTAAATACAATTTAAATACTAAGACAATCAATTTTATTTAATCTAACAAGCAGGTCTAAAAATCAGTGTAGAAATAACTATTGTGAGATTATATATACTTTTCCGCACTAGTGCGGAAAAACTCCTTTTTGCCCACTCAAACGATATGCGTCGTACCTCTACGGTTGAGATTACGATTCCCAGTTGCCACTAAATCATTTGTGGCGTGGTTTGGATTTCACGTTAATCTGTAGATCTTGGTATAAGATTAGTTAGCAAGTATTCGGTCTTGAGGGTTTATCCCGATTGCAAAGTGGTTCATCCTTTATCCACAAGTGAAATTGAATTAAAATTCTGCATATATCCTCAAGCTCCAGAGAGAACGTTGACTAAATATGTGCATAAATTCGTAAAACTAAATTTTCAGGTTAATATAATGACGAGATAACAGACATTGTATTATTTCTTCTTTTATCGATCACCCATTTTTGTTTCTAAAATTTAGCTTTGTCCGAAATCTCTGTTTGATTTTACTGCTAGTTGTAGATGGAAAATTAAAAAATTGCGATAACATGAAAGATTATTGTGATTTTGAAAAATGTATTGTTCTAATAAAATTTATAATTTTAGTTTTTTTGTTCGGTTTTGATTAATTAACGTTTCCACTTAGAAACAGACAAAGAAAATGAAACTATCGCTTGCATAAATCTGCATTACTTAGCAATTCTGAAGATTTCCTTGTATAAATAAAATTTCCATAATTTTCACTTTTCTATTTGGAAGCAATTAAAATTTCATAAGTTAAATTTCCTAAAATTTTATCGATTGACTTTCGGATAAAGTTAGAAATTTAATTAATTGTTCAGGTTTGTATTAAAATATTCAACAAGGATTAGGGGTTTACAATAACGGTTAGAAGTTTTTGGTTTAGGTAGGGCAATAAAATTTTATAAAAAATTATTGGGTTTAAAAAATGTAAAAATTTTCTCGTCCTTATTAAAATTTCAGATTGTTTCGTCTCGGCATGATGAATTTAGTTTTGGAATTCGTCTTCGTTGTCTGAATGTTAATGATTTTGAAATTCATCATTATTATTTGTTTATTTTCTTGTTGATTTTTAATGTCTAAACAAAAACATTTTAAAAGCTTTATCTAGAGGATTAAATTAAGTTGTGTCTCGAGTCGGTTGTGTGTAAAAATGTAACCATACCTAGTTTTATTTGCTCGACAGAGCAAAGAACAGGTTTACATTTTATACTTTTTATTTACTGTTATTAGAGTGCAGAGATAAAATGTAATTTATTCATTGAAAATGAGCTTGCGTGTGAAACACAAAAAACTGTCAAAATATAGATACCGTGTATTATGATAAGGAAGAATGAAAATTCTATAGAAAATGAAGACATTTCGTCGCGAAGTTATTTTAATGATGCTTTATTATGTAACATAAAAGACATTAAAGCAAATAATTTTTGTAATAAAATTTTTTTATTAAGTTTTAAAACACCGTTTAGTTTAAACTGCATGAAAGCGACAAATTGAAATTCTGTCATTAACGAGCTTTTCTTTTTCTAGTCAACTTGAGCGTTGTGTGCTGGCTGCGGTGACAAAAAAATCACGCCGTGTTTTCCAAATCAGGATTTTTAATGATATCCCGGCGAATGAAACTTTTGCGGCGACGAGAAAAATATTTTTGCAAATTAAAATCCTACAACCGAGATTATTTTTATGCGGAAAAGCAGAGAATAGTTGAGGCTAACCAAGTGCTAAACACCGTTAAACTCTCAAATATTTACACGATTGTGGTAAATCATAAATAAACAATCGTCTTAAAATAGGAGCCTGCAAACTTTGTTTGGAATTTTGGAAGCAAATAATTTTTTACAGTTAGGCACACAGTGTGTCACTTTCTCTTCATTAAAAACGCTCCTACAATATTATTGATAATATTGATGACCGGTTAAAATTTTTAATGGAAAGTTAACGTATTATTTTTCTTGTTTATGGTCGAGAAATATTTTTAAATTGCGAAATAAATTATCATAGCAATTATAAGCCTAAATTATTGCCGTATTATAATTTTTATTTTGAGTCTTGTAAAAATATTACCCATTGTTGTCCGTTTTAGTTAATAAGATCTTTTTTTTATAAATAATCACTTCGGTTTGTTCTTGTAAAACTAAAATACTTGCAAGTTCGTGCTAATAAATTACAACGTATGGTCGTAATTGTTCATTTCACTAGGCTGACTTCCTTCGAACGGCTACAATTTGTTTAATAATCAACCATAACTTTGCTCTTTACAGTTTTAATGTTCTTATTTGAATTAATAGACTTGATTTTGATAGAGATTCACCTACACTGCGTTAAATGTACATAGAAGTAGTAGCTCCGGGGTTACCGAACCAGTTCTTGGTGGCCATTCTTATGGTCGTTTAACTACCGACTACCGATGATATACTAAAACTAAAATACTTTTTATAACCGGCCTTTATTGACATTTATTCAAAAACCCAAAATTCTTGTCGCTCTAAAATAGGAGACACTTTAAATGCAAATCCATAGGCATTTTGGGATCACATCGATGAACGCCGTAATTAAGGGTTATACTACTTACATGTTCCTTAATAAGGAAGAGAGCAATTCGGGTTAGGAATTCGCAAAGCAATTTTCTGTCATTTACACTAGGGATGATAAGCACAGTTCACCAATATTATAGTAGTTCAGACGACGTTCCGTTTCGTTTGTTTTCCAGTTTCGACATCCGAAACGCTTCCATTTTACCACCTGCTCCTTCTGATGTCTCTTTTGACGCTTGAATTAATTCAAATTTTTTTTAGCAGAATCACGAAGGAGAGGTTTTCAAAAATTGTCCTCCTTTCCGGAGCAGCAAACTTTTCCCGTTTTTGAACGGGCAATTAAAGCTAACTTGGATCTAACCAAGTTATTTCCAAAGAGGAACCCGTTTCCTCCGACTTCTGTTTCGTATATCCTTAGTGAAATGCCCCAATTAATTTTAACGGGTTCGTAAGCCACGAACAGTTAAGCCGTAAGTAAAGCAAACGCCACAACACAAAAACAAGAGTGCTCTTTGATGCGAAACCTTATCACGTTTTTAATAAATCAAATCCACATGCCTGAAATCTCGGTAACCGCAGAATTTTACATGCTAACGTCTCTATTAAATTTTAAACTACCGTTAACGCGATTAGGCGAAATAATGGTGCCATTTTTTGAAAATTGAAAAATAAATTAATTGAAGTAAAAATTAGATAAAAAAATGCAGCAGTAAAACTATTTTAAAAGTAACCCTAAGCCGATCCAATTTATTTTGTAAATTGTTTTCGCTTTAATGTTTCACGCCAAGTTTTATACAGCTTTAGCTAAAGTAACTGAAGGTGAGCTAAGTTAGGGGTTTGCAAAGTATTTTTTATTTGAAAACCAATTCCCAACATGAACGTTCGCATTTCGGCGTTGGTAAGCAATACCCAATTAGATAGAGCTTTCCATTTCCAATCAATATTATTATAAAATCAATCTTATCAGAGAGGAAGGTAATAAAATTACTGTAATTTGTGATAACGACAATGATATACTCCAATGTTTAGCATAAAAGGCGTGATTAAAAACTGTTTGTCAACTTTTTAGGTACTAAATTTCGTGTAATTTGTTGTAATCGTCGATAAAACTCCTAGATAAAAATAATGATACACTTTAATATAATTTTAACGTTTGAGATAAAATTTTTTTAATAAGTTGAATAAACAAATCGTCTGTAACTCAACCATTAACAGGAAACGGATGCAGTGACGAATTAATGAGTGTAGCTTTCCACTCGCGTCAATAAGTTGAGGGTGAAAAGTATCAAAATGGTTGAATAAACGTGAGCTTTGTTTTGATCCCTAAAAGGATTATACGAATGTGGATATTACAGAGAATTTTATAAAATTATCGATGTTTGCGGTAAAGCAAACCCGAAACGTTTATTTGCACTAGCGATTTTCTTCAACTATTTTTAAGATGAAAATAGTTTTCATTCTCTATACTTGAGTTATGAAAATTCTATGCGAGTCTAAGAATTTCTAAACTTTTATACATAAGGAAATTAATCTGAAATTTAAATTAACAACTTAACACATGGTACACCCAATATCGACATGGGTGGGCACCACTTTGATATTGATATGTCGATTGCAAGTTACTTTAATTATTCATAATTAAATACATATAAACCTACTTAAATATTTTTCTAATTACAGTTTATCACAATGACTTATAAATATCCTTCAAATTAGTACGATTTTCACACCAGCGAACACAATACCAACAGAAACCAATCGACTTTTTAATAAACACTATACCTAATTAGAGAATTTAATAAATGCTGTTTTTTAATTACTCTTTGTTATCGACGTTTTAGACAATAACTATGAGTAATCAGGAAGCAAACTAGAAATTCTTTAAAATCAAAGATTGGAACTGTCGAATGGTTCCATTTTTTTGGATTAAATTTAAAGAGAAATCCTTGTAGTTTGGTTATTGTGCTTTAATATGAATGATTTAATAGTTGAACCTCCGCATAAAAAAGGTACTCGTACTAATAAATAATTGTGTATCTAAATCAATAAGCAAATAATATCAAGTTACAAACATTTAATAAAAGTGAAGAATTTGTGCTAGGTCATCGTTCTTCCAATCCTGTTATTAATACTAGGTATCCTTAAGCTCTGGATAGACCACCCATGCCAATGTATTTTTTATTTTATTATTAAGAGTTATTTAACGTTGAGCAATTATTTTAAATGATTGTCAGAAAATTATTTTTTATTGGTTCTACTAGTGAATGGTTTTTGTCATTTTTTGCGATATACCTGGTGCTTGGGAACAGCACCAATTTATACCGATTGTGCAATGCTTGGTCATTGTTGTTGCCCCATAATTACATAATTTTGCTAAATTAAATCTACAACTGCAAAGTGTTCGGTCTACCACATTTCCTATTTATTATAAAATTATTTGCTGTAGCTTTCAATCTATACAAAAAGCTATACATGTCTCTGATTGGTTCATTTTAAGTTACCAACCTACAAAACTTAGAATTTATACTAAATTGCACATCATAGATAGCGCAATTTTGATTACTTTCTTCGGTGGTACTAATTATATCAAGTTGGGTCAACTTCTGATTTAGTTCTTTTTCAGTAGAGTTAATACACGGACTGTAGTTATGCTTTTCTCACCCAACAGGTGGAAGTAAAATTCGAACTCTCAACGACGGAATCGTAGCCGCTTTGCCTCTGACGAGTTTTGCAAGTTTGTAAGTTGGACCATAAGAAAGTTAGTAAATTACGACATAAAAATTTAATACTAGATAAACGTAACGGATAACATCCTCCTTTTAAGTTTAATTTTAAGTAAGTTGGAAGAAAAAGTCTGCTGTTCCCTGGCGTCTCCACACAACTTTCAATAAAATTTTAATAACAACCTTTTCTTCCAGTCAACCTTCTAGCTCAAGCTTAGATCTTTAAGAATTGTTTCACACTCAAGAAATAAGAGTATCAAAAAATTCTTATTCACGAGTCTTCAATTAATGGTTAATTAAATGATTAGATTGAATTAAAACGCATGTAATGAATAAAATTAAAAATTACATCAGCTCGTTTTGTCATTACATCGAGGCGTCTCAAAAATTAACACCAGCTAAGTGAAACAGTTCAACGGTTTTTTTTTGGAATGCGTATGTGAAAATGAAGTAATGAATAGAGCTTGGATTTTATGCTATTGCATGTTCTATAATATTGATATGCCAACAGATTCGTTATGAAGTCTGGAAAAATTAGGTAAAAACGAATCCGAGAAACTGCTTGTCAAAATGAATATTTTGCATATTTGCAACATTTGGTGCATATTTGAGTAAATAATGCATATTTGTGGATATTTGGGCCACTTTTGGTGATTTTTGAAGAATTTTAATAGAGAAAATAAAAAAAATTATTTAATTTTTATTTATTTAAAAAAAATTATAAAAATTGAATTGCTTAAAATTAAATAAAATAATTGCTTAAATTGGATAATTTAATAATAAAGTTTTATTTTCTCTATTAAAATTCTTCAAAAAACACCAAAAGTGGCCCAAATATCCATTATTTCCTGAAATATGAACCAAATGATGAAAATATGCATAATTTTGCAAATTATACGTAATTCGTCCAGATATATTATTAAAATTATTAAATTTTATAAATCTAGGTAGCACACAAATTTGAGAAAAAAATGAAAAATTCGAAGATTGGATATTTTTTAGTTGGTATGCATGTTTTATCTATTTTTATCAATTTTAGTGCATATTTTAAAGAAATTCGGTGCATATATATGCGCCTACTTTCAAGTATTTTGTGCTTCATGCTTTCTTATGGAAATGTTTCCTATAGACTGATAGGATCAACATCAATTGACTCTGGATTAATTTTTACCTAACGTTTAACTAGCTCTTAGTGTTGGTGCCGATAATTTCGCCCAGCTAAAGATATGCTTACTAAGCTGCGGCTGGGGTTCTGCGACTGAAGTCGCAGTGACTGCTCTCCATGCTTTCTTATGGGAGTGTTAAGTCCGAGTTTCACTGTAAAAATTTGTATACAAACGATGTGACGTCACGAGCCATAAAATTATTTTATGCTATGTCTCACTGTAAAATGCTTCGTGCAGTTTTTATAAAAACGAGATCAGCTGTTTTGCATAAGCTACCCTAAAAGTAAGGTCAACCGGTTTTATCTGATGCGCAAATTCAAGTTGAGTGGGGCGTCAACAGCCAATGGGATGCCTGCTTTTATAAAAATTTTAGGGACAGTTCTAAAAACTTTCGCTTTTAGAAAAACTCTCGTTTGTATAAAAGCGTTTTCGTGACGTCATGAAAATACAAGCACCATAAAAATATTTTTACCTGCGTCATTTTTATAAAACCAGTGGCCTGTCACACTATCCAAACCGTTTTTATACAAATTTTACAATGTGACATCGACTTTACCCACCAACTTAGCTGCACGGCTAGAGGTTCAATGCCAACTTTGTACTGAAGCTCTATGCTTATTGTACCCCGTTTTCCATTAAGATGTTAAGGAAAGTTATTTTGATCCACAGTTTGATGTTCACCAGAGGGCTGAGCTAAGAAATTCTGCCGAGTCCGGGATCTGAACCCAGAATTTCCGCTCATAACTCAACTAGCGATCACATCAAATCACCACTGTGACTGCTTTCCATGCTTTCTTACGGGAGTGTTACCTTAGAGTCGCCTGCAAATATCGCATTCTCAGGAAACACTCCCATAACAAAGCATTCACTGCGACTTCAGTCGCAGAGTCCCAAACGCAGCTTAGTAAAATATAAGTAAACTACAGCTCAGGGCCGGTTTTTCAATTGTGGTTTAAACTAAGATCAGAGTTTAAACTCAGTTCATATTGATTAGTGTGTTTTTCAATTGTTGGTAACTTTTGTGAACGAAGTTTAAACTACGATATCGTGAACGGTGGACATTGACCGTTTAAACCAAGTTCAGCAATACCCTGCGTAGTATAAGGTGCGTACCTACTGGGTTTTATTCACAAGGGCTTAGTGACACGTGCGTATAAAATCAAACCTATACAAGTAAATAGCGAATAGTGAATTTGAAGTAAAATGCAGTAAAATTAGCTGCACGTTTTGATTTTTCCATTATTATATTATAACGATTCAACTCAATATTACGTAATTTTTTTATATTCAATAAAAGAAATATTTTTGAATCGCAAATATTCTTATATAAAGGAAAAAATAATTAAAAAAAAATTTCAAATTTGCCAACCTTTCACGCATTTAAGTTCAACTGAACCAACCACTATACAAGATTGAAAAACCCATTTAGGTTTAAACTGAGATCAATACTCAAAGTAAATTCACGTAAACTCAAGTTTAAACCACAATTGAAAAACCGGCCCTTAGTAAGGTAAATTCTCCCAGCTAAAGATATGTTTACTAAGCTGCGGCTGGTGCTCTGCGACTGAAGTCGCAGTGACTGCTCTCCAGGCTTTCTTATGGGAGTGTTACCTTAGAATCGTCTGCAAAGATCGCATTCTAAGGAAACACTCCCATAAGAAAGCATTCACTGCGACTTCAGTCGCAGAGTCCCAGCCGCAGCTTATCTGAAAAATTCTCTCGAATGTAAATATTAAAATTTTAAAATTAAAATGTTAAAATAAATAATTTCAAGTATTCATAAATATTATATCACAAAAAAACATGGCAAATATTTGAAATGCTTATGAAAATAGTTTGAGCGATGTTGTAAGTATATTTTGCTGTTTTTGTGCCATACTGTATATTATACGACAGCATCAGACGATTAATTAAACTTAAAGATCTGGAGAAAAAGTAGATTCGTATCTACAAATATTCATTTCACTATAAACGAATACACTTAGCTCAATATTAATTTCACGGGCTAAGAATTTACACGAGTATTTGTATGATACAGGGAGGCACAAAAGTAATGATCCTAAATTCTTAAAATTTTATTTTTAAATTCACAATTTACAATTAAATATTTGCACGTTAAGTTATCTGCATATTAAATCCCCCAATTTCTAGCTCTAGGGGACAGTTGTAGTATAAAGCTCAAATAAGAGTTAATCCAGGGTTAATTCACTGTTTATCCAATCAGAGTGGCCAAAGACTTGGTTAGTTTTAGGCTAGCTTTGGTCCGAGATTTATACAACCGACCCCAAATAAAAAGGAAATTCTGAAAAATTCTGAATATTTTGAGTTTTGATTGTTGTTAACATTTTAGAATGTTAAATTTGGAGAGAAAAATATAATAAATGCCTTCGTTGAGAATCTTACCGTTTTGATTAACGAGCAAATACAAGGATAAAATATCGATTAAAAATGTTTGCAAAGAGAATATTTGTATCAATTTACATTCAGGTTTGTTAATTATTAACGGTAATTAATAAAATGCCAATTTTTAGTCTCTGGATAGTAATCGTTACAAGGCTGCGCGATTAACTCATTAGCGAGTGAAAAAGATACCATTTATTTAAAAAATTAATTAACGACAGTCGTATGCGTTTCTTAAGCGCTATAAATTCTCCATTAATTAAAGTTACTTGTGCATTTAATGAATTTTTAAAATGTACATAAAATTAAGAGATCGGGTTGAAGTGGGAACGATATTATTATGATGCAAAACAAAAAAGTATTTTATTTTGCTAAAATAGCATAAAAATACATAAAATCGTGCTTTGAGGCTCAGGTAATTATCATCAATCAAGCTTTAATAATTTTTTACAACACGCTCTAATAACTTAGGTTACCAAAAATGTGTAAATCGATATTGTTATAAAAATGTCAGTGTTTAGATTGACTTTGAAGCATGTCGTTTATATAAATTCACATTATAATAATCCAGCGGTTCAGTTAACTGCTTGTACATTTTGACTATAAGTAAATTTTGGATCAACTGCCTGGGCTTCCAGTTGGCCGATTATGACAGGCACGTATCCTTCTGTAATGCGGTTTCTCGCATGCAATAAACTGCTGTTTGTAATCTGTTTACGCCATTTTCTTGTCACAGTATCGATATGCCCCTAAATGCACCTCGACTCTCTCGAAGCTTCTTCAAAATTTAATGCGTCTTTATTTGCTAAAGTTTATTTGCCCTTGTACTGAGATTTTGACTTAATCCTTACGTGGGCTTATACAATTACGTCTACAACTATTGTTGTACATAGGATTGTTTTATAAAATAATACCACCACCAGAAACTAGCTCAGCTTTATTCAATTCTCTTGTGCCTAAAAACAATTTCAAAGTAGTTTGGTAAATTAACGAACCGGGGGTAGGTACGAAGAATTTCAAAACCGTCCAAAACAAACAAAACAATATTCTTGAACCAAGACAGCCAAAAAAAAATTAATTATCGAATGTTTTGTGCATGACCAAACAAAACAATATTTATAAATTATAATTAAAAGAAGTTTTTGTGCCCAGGTAAGTCGGGTTATACGCCAAGGTTGTGTGTTAATTTATATCACTGCTGGATATTATTTAATCTCGAAATTGTAACGAAATATTTTCAATCTCAAAGTTTAATTTATTTTTAAGTTTTAATTAACCTCTTACAAAATAGCAGTTTTTCAGTTTGTAACTTTTGTTTTCTTGGCAGGGGCGGACCGGCAATTTTTACAAAACTACTCGAAAAAACTTTATAATTTTTTTGTTATATTGTTTCATTTTATAGCCAACAGCTTTCTAAAATGTAAAGCTACTGTAATATTTGCGAGTAAAAGTCGTTTATTACCTTATAAAAGGCATTTTTTTTGGGTTACATGTTGTAAATGTACATTGACAAGTTATAAAAGTACCAAGAGCTTTCTATTTTTACAACTTAATTGCCTGTGTGCAACTACCGACCAGTAGCAAATTGAACCATTAACCAAATTTTGTCACAAAAGAGTAGTAACATTTTTGAAACTTCATTGCCCTACTTTTCAAAATTTCTGGAAACACAAATCATTATTTCAACATTTGGCACAATAAAACTATTAACTCTAAAGAATTTTAAAATGGGGGAACGAAATCAGGAAAAGTGGAAACATGAGAATTAAACGCAGCCTGAACAAACACTTATCTGGCACTCATTATTCGAAGCATAACAAATTCATGGTTACCTACATCTGCATTTACTAGGTTTTGTTGTCAAAAACATCATTTTTTCTTTGCATTATTCAGGACAATAACTTTTTTTTAACAAAGCTCTCTTTTTTAATCGAAACATTAAATATAGAAATGCCTAGCGTACGTACACGTATGTTATAAAATGTGAATTAAGAAGAAATGGAAGAAAATAAATTACAGCACGCAACAAACGAACAAATCAAAGCTCCCACAAAAGTTAGATTTAGCACTCACGTACGTAACGTACGCCTCTGAACTGATTTATGACAAGTTCAACACGGGAGATTACTGTAGCATTGGGTCAAATCTTAACTCAGGGTAAACTGGGCAACTAAATTCTTGTCTAACTGGGACGATTCTCGGTATGTGGTAAAGTATCGACTACTTGTCCGATTGTTACTGAACCATCGTGGGTTCGTTTAAATCGATTAACTTTTGTTCAAATAAATGACATTCGAGAACTGTCCTGACAAGTGCATTTAAATTTCATTCCATCGACCAACCCTCAACTTTTCAGAAGCAAAACTTCTGCAGCTACCAATTGCCTCACAAGAGGAAGTTTATAATGATACACGCGCTCTGTTACTTGAGTTTTTTAATTGAATGTATGTAATTACTGTCGTTGAAATGCTTTCATTCCGAGTCTACCAGCGCAAAATAATTGAACTTCTAGAATTCTAAACTTACAACGCCTCGGGCTTATTGGCAACAATTTAAATCGCCTTTAAAATAACAGCCATTGTTTTGTTGCATTTACAAGGTTAACAGGACCTGTTTTGCGATGAAAAAAAGAAGCCTTCATAACTGTAACAAAAATAATTTTTGATAATCGGCAAAACATGAATTAATTTTGGGTTTACAAGATCTCCTAATGACGTTGTTAATCGTATTCTCTGGATGTTTAGTTTAGTTGTTGTTGCTAATTAAAGCTACAAGAGCGAGCTTTAATATAAGCAATTCGCAATGTCCAACATTGTCAATCAATTAACGCGTTGTTTAAGCTTAGGTACAATAATGAGTGATACATTGATTATATCGCATACGATATAATTACTAAGCTTTGCTTAAACCTGTTGGTCTATGTCTAATAGGGTAGTTGTGTGTATGTACTAATTAAGTACGTTAAATTTGTGGCAATTACTCAAACTTTGGTGGTAGCAAACTAAATTAAATTAAAAGGGGTGCTAATTGTTAATTATTGCTTCACAATCTTGTTAAAATACTATCAAATTGTCATTCGTGTACTTTGTATAGCCTTTCAGTTTAAAATACCGATTTTCTACTACCGTTTGAAAATGACCAACATTTCGATACTCGTTTGAGTCCAGAAAAATAAGTTTTTCCGCACTAGTGCGGAAAAGTAATAATTATGAAGCGCGCTTTGTTGTATTTCAGAAAATTTTTCTACCGAGGTTTACTCGAGTCTGAAATTAATTCTATTTAAAACACTAATTTGATTGGCATGGGTAGGAAAACTTCAAGATCGTGAAAATTCTTAAACTTGAGAAAACTTCCGAAGCGCGTGTGGGATGTTTCAATTTTGATATATTCCTCGAGAATACTTCGGAAAGTTGCTAAATTAAAATTAATATATGGTTAAAATTAATTGTTATGAATAATTATATTGCAATAAAAACGAAAGAGCAATCTACCCGTGGTGTTCGGATTCACACAGTAGAGAGTCATGAGAGTAGCAATGTTCCAAATTCACGTTTTAATTCACCAGGAAACAAAATTATTATTAGCTTAATAATATAGAATTTGCCTAAACAAAACAAGTGCATGCTAATTTAATAAAGAAACAGTTAGTTCCAGTAGACAAATTTAAAGAATGCTAATGATGGATCGGTGTGACGTCATCGTGGCTCATTTAGGATGATATAACTAATTTAGTGGGTTGCCTTAAATTAGGAAAGAAATAAAAACAATTTAAAAGTCGACATGAATACTAAAGTGTTCTTTAGAGAATAAAAGCAGCACATTAAAGCAATTTATTAAAGTAAGTGTCAGCGGTCACAAAGTCAAGCAAAGCCTTGTTTCTTGACCGACGATTATTTGCGTTGACAAATGACGTTAGTGTCCGGTAGTGTTCCCCAACACTTTCTACTGGACAAAGTTAACGACCCATAGAACGACATACGCAATAATGTAATCCAAAGCCCGATACTAAATAGCCTCTCTCATGTCAACTTATGCCTGTTTTATAAAGTAAATCCCAGTTCGTTTAAGCCAAAATGATGCTCGTTAATTCAATTTTTGGCTCATCGCTCCTGTGTATATTACACCGGCAGGCATTATGAATTTTAGATGTTAACTGCAAAGTTTGGAGACGTTGTCTTTTGTTCTCCACCATTACTATTAATAAATTATGCTGTCAGAAATTTGCATACGATTAAATTAAATCTAAAACAAACTTTTCCGCTAAAAATTGATTTAAAAAGAGAGACGTTAATAAATAGATTACTTTAATTCAATTTTAACTAATTTAAACTTTCCAACTTAATTTAATTTCGCAAAATAAACCAATAATAATATTTTTGCTCCCGCTTCCCCTACAAAATTCATTATTAACTTATTTTTGCTCTAAAAAAATTTAACTTGTAGAAAATTATTCTTGAAATGGTAGGTAAGAATATATATCACCCTTCCTGACAGTTGGAAAATCTCTAGTTTTCCGTCAACCATAATATTAACTAAAACTTTTTTAGGTCAGAAAAGTTTAATCTCGCCTAAACAAACTTTTTTCGGGATTACTTTTAGCGAAATATGTTTTCGCTAATAATTAAGTTTTACCAAATTTCCTATATCCAATGGAAAACTTTAACTTGTTTTTAGATATCATTAAATATTAATTTTTTGAGGTTGTTAATTGCCACCAACCACCGAGTTTTTTATAAGACCCCGGCTGAGGTGCAAGCATTATATTAATTCCTTCATTAAATTTTAATCAAAAAATTATGGTTTGATAAGTTAAGTTAAGCTAATTTAAGTAGATAGAGCTCAGTGCCTATGAAGGTTTCCCCCTCCCATGCAAAAAAAAGTAGATGGAGCTGAAAATTATTTATAGTTCATATCCACATTTTAATTTTTCTCACAATCTTTAGTTTCCCTTGATTATTTCAGGACTTAAAAAATTCATCTCGTCAGTATTAGTTAATTAATTTCTGATTAATTGGCTTGGTTTGGAAAGAAAAAGAAAAGAAACTGTTTTGAATAATTTTTGGTAGTTTATTATGGAATTAAAGTAAATCTAGTGAAGTTTAAAAATTGTCACCAATTAATAAGAATTTACTTACAACATAAACAACTTATTTATCATTCGGATTACGTGGCAAACAGGAAATTTTGAGGTTGAGAAAAATATGGAATGAGTAATTTTACCACCCGGAATTTTTTTAAACAATTAAAAGTTTTATAACCTTGTTGACTTTTTACCGACATTTGCCTTTAAATAGGGACGTTAAAATTTATTGCGTTTAATAAAGTCGAATAAAATTGGACGTGCAGTGGTCAGTCAGGTGGTTAACCGTCCCAACGTGCGAGTAGACTTTACAGCCCCCAAAATAACGGGAATGTTTCGGAAATTCATATTATTAGACCTCTCATTTTATTACATCTAATATAACTTTACTACTGCAAAATCATAAAAGTTAAAAGATTTTTAGACCGCAAAACCCAACTATCGGCTTCCCTTTTGGCCAACAATAAAAATTTGATGCAGCCACCATCGCTCGTGCTGGTGAAAAATGTAAGAAATTTCACTTTTATTTACAATGTAGATTGTAGATGTTTCATAATTGAACATTCTCTTCTTAAGCTAAACTTGTTACCGTCGTTCTTACGTAGTTTAGGTTAATGCTTAAGCCGAATTAGGTTTAAAAACACAATTTCTGTAATGGTTTAGGGAAGATAGTTTTCTCTTGTCAGCAGCTTAGTGTCAATCACAATAGATAGAAAAGCTTTAACAGAGCATACAATAAAGCAGTTCCAAGTTTCAATCTCAAGCTGACAAAATATTAAGAAAGTGAGTTTCGTCAGGTTTTTTGTTTGAACAGAATTTTAAAATTAAACTGCAACAATGAATTTGAAAACTTAATTTCACCAGTGTATAAACTTTAATAATGAATGCAAATCTATTCGCTTTGATTTCCATATGAATTAAGGCTGTTTATACCCATCACAGTGGCTGATGTTTGGCATAATTCAGTTTTGCAATATGATCGCACGTTATTATGCAAACTTATAATTTAATCTTATTTTAACTCGCACACTGTACGCATATTTTAATTCTAACGTTACTTCCAATAATCCTTCAAAACTGTTCTTGTGTTAATGACATATTATTTCATAAATTGAAGCGAACAACTCGTTAATTTTCTATAAACAATACACAAATTATTATTATTTAATTAAATGCGATGCAAACTTATAGTACTCAAACACGCAGTCCTATATCGAAGTATGGGCTTCCCCCTTTCGATAATACAAACTTGCGTTACGATTATATCAGAAAAATTGATTAATTTTATTCCAATTTTAATGCTGCGCATTTATGATGCTAAGAAAATTAACCGCCTTCGTACCACTTGGAATCCTAATATTTATATTTGTTTATTACCTATAAAATATTATAGATATGTATCTTGGTGAATTTTCAATCAGTGGAATGAGAATAAATTCATTCAGAAAAGTGACTTAGCTCCGGCAACAAATTCTCGACAAAGTTTTAGCTGAAGTAACAAAAAAATATTAGTTAAAGCAACTAATTTTGTGAAAACCAGAAAAATCTAACACTTTGATTTAAAGAGATTTAAAGAGAACAACAACAACAATTAAGAATTTAAAATATTTATTATATTTTTAAGCAAAGGCTACGTGCATCAGGCAATAATTTAGATCATAATTTGATTTGATTTATGTGTCATTATTATATAAATTTTAAATTTAACTTTTCTAATTTAATGTTGTTTACCAAAGTAAATTTAGTGTAATGAAACTGTTGCAAATTAATTAATTCTCTAATTGAGTATCAATTAAGCAAACCGCACTCTGTGTAATTTATATTAACCTCACAATATTGTTCCCTACTTTGTGTTATATTTTACCTGAATGATTATAATTAAAAATATAATTAGCAGGAACGTTTTTGTCGCTGCCGCTATGTTTATTAACATTTCTATTAAAAATTACGACAAAGAACCGCCAAGTGCAAACTTATGTTGTTATTGTTAACAGGAGAGGTAAGTTTCAAGTTAAATTGTTATGCACATTTAAAAATAAGTTAAAAATTGTTGCAAACACGCAACACATTCATTACCGTTACATATAGCTATGTTTTTTTAAAATATTAAAGTAGTTATTCTATATTTGTAGTTGCAAGCATTAATTTAAATTTACCGTTTAATTTATAATTGATACTACCAGAACCTACCTATGCACTTTTATAATGTTTTATTTATTAATTTATAATTACCGTAACTTGTTAAGTTGTGTTAGGGCAGGGTTTAATAAAAATAGTTCCGAATAATGATAATCTTTTAATTTTGCATTTTTTCGTCCAACCAATAAGCGAGTGCGAGCGAAGCTGTGCGTATAAGAGTACGAAATAATTGACCAATTAAAGCTGGTGGTGGAATAACCTCGGAATTTTACATAAATTGCATAAATTAATAATAATAGTAATAATTATTACAGCAACTTGTTTCTTAATGAAGGCTGTTCTAATTTCGAGTAATTTAAATAAACTAAGTTCGGTTGACGCGATTGTTTTGTTAATATTAGAACATTAAGGTTCGTTAAACATCTTGTAATATTATATTCAGTCATTATCAACTACTTTATTTTTAACAATTTAATGGCACCGGTTGCTACGTTATTGGTGTAATTTAAACTAATGTAGTGAGAGTGTTATTGTAATGTCTTTATTTCTACTGAATATTAACACTTATACTTCTTCACACCAGAATGTCAACGATATCTTACATTTTCTTAATTACAAAGATACAATAATTAAAATTAGGGCTGCTGCAATAATTCAAAATAAATTGGCTTTGGCTAACGGTGCATTTTGTTCAAAATTAATTTAATTTTAATTTTAATTACTCATCAGCATCTGTGATGTAATTATGATAACATTCTGTGGTGTACACTATCATATACACTGATAAATGCAGACAATAAAATGTCAGAGCTCACATATTATGTTAAGTTTTATAGTATTCTTTGTGCTAAATATAAATATCCAAATAAATATTACGTGGTGGGTCCGTATTCATTTGAAATAAAATCAAAAGTGTGGGATTGATTAGCAGAAAAAATCTTTTCAATGTGACATCAGCTATAATCTCATATCTGGTTTAATCTGAGCCATATTTTTTGTGGCAGACCACAGAGTGGTCAAAATATTACACTGTGACATTGAAAAGCATGTGACTTCCTTCGATCCACCGTTTTTACCGAAAGTAAAAGATTTCTACATCAAAATTATTTACAATTATGATGAATAGAACTCGGATTTTATGCTTTTGCATGTTCTTTAATTTTGATATGCCAACAGATTCGTTATGAAATCTGGACAAATTAGGTAAAAACGAATTCGAAAAACTGCTTGTCAAAATGCATATTTTCAACATTCAATGCATACTTGAGTAAATAATGCATATTTGTGCATATTTGGGCCACGTTTGGTGATTTTTAAAAAATTTTAATAGAGAAAATAAAAAATTATTATTAAATTTAATTTTGCGAAATCCATACACTAAGATTTAAATGTATCTTGTAGCTCGTTATTGATAATCATATTTTATTAAATTTAATTTTAAACAATTCAATTTTTATAATTTTTTTAAATAAATAAAAAATAAATAATTTTTTAAATAAAAATGTTGTTGTTATCAATAATGTTTTATTTTCTCTATTAAAATTCTTCAAAAAACACCAAAAGCGGCCCAAATATTCATTATGTACTTAAATATGCACCAAATGCTGAAAATATGCAAAATTTTGCAAATTATACGTAATTCTACCAGATATATTATTAAAATTATTAAATTGTATAAATCTAGGTAGTGCTTATTGGAAATTTGACAAAAATTGAAAAATTCAAAGTTTTCTATAGACTAATAGGATCAACATCAATTGACTCTGGATTAACTTTTACCTAACGTTTAACTAGCTCTTAGTGTTGGTGAGGATAATTTCGCGCAGCTAAAGATATGTTTACTAAGCTGCGACTGAAGTCGCAGTAACTGCTCTTCATGCTTTCTTATGGGATTGTTACCTTAGAGTCGACTGCAAAGATCACATTCTAAGGAAACACTCACATAAGCATTCACTGCGACTTCAGTCGCAGAACCCCAGCCGCAGCTTTATAAACTAAGTAAACTAAAGTTAAAGATATGTTTACTAAGCTGCGGCTGGAGCTCTGCGACTGAAGTCGCAGTGACTGCTCTCCATGTTTTATTATGGGAGTGTTAGCTTAGAGTGGCCTGCAAAGATCGCATTGTAAGGAAACACTCCCATAAGAAATCATTCACTGTGACTTCAGTCGCAGAGCCCCAGTCGCAGCTTTATAAACTAAGTAAACTAAAGTTAACGATATGTTTACTAAGCTGCGGCTGGGGCTCTGCGACTGAAGTCGCAGTGACTGCTCTCCATGCTTTCATGTGGGAGTGTTACCTTAGATCACTTACAAAGATCACATTCTAAGGAAACACTCCCATAAGAAAGCATTCACTGCGACTTCAGTCGCAGAACCCCAGCCGCAGCTTTATAATAACTAAGTAAACTAAAGTTAAAGATATGTTTACTAAGCTGCGGCTGGGGCTCTGCGACTGAAGTCGCAGTGATTGCTTTCCATGCTTTATTATGGGAGTGTTACCTTAGAGTCGCCTACAAAGATGCCATTCTAAGGAAACACTACCATAAGAAAGCATTCAATGCGACTTCAGTCGCAGAACCACAGCCGCAGCTTAGTAAACTAAGTAAACTAAAGCTTACACCCCTAATCACTGACTTTTCTTTTCGATCGATGGAATCATTCAGTTCTCGATCGATCGAGAAGTGCGAAAATCGGTATTCAGTATATGCATTGATAATCGCTTACCGGTAAGCGATCGATTAAATCGAGTATTTGTTCGTGAGCATTAAAGCTCACGAAAAGGTTTCTCGATCGATGGAATTTTTTTTATATTGAAAAATTAATGTAAGGTTAAGTTGGTAACTTAGTAAATTTAAATAAAGATACCATCGATCAAGAAACCTTTTCGTGAGCTTTAATGCTCACGAACAAATACTCGATTCAATCGATCGCTTACCGGTAAAGACAAAGCTGTCGCATCATTATCAATGCATACTGAATACCGATTTTGTCACTTCTCGATCAATCGAGAACTGAACGATTCGATCGATCGAAAAGAAAAGTTAGTGAATAGGGGTGTTAGTAAGATAATTTCGCCCAGCTAAAGATATGTTTACTAAGCTGCGACTGAAGTCGCAGTGAATGGTTTCTTATGAGAGTGTTTACCTTAAGAGTTGCCTGCAAAGATCGCATTCTAAGGAAACACCCGCATAAGAAAGCGAAAAGTGGCCCAAAAATATGCACAAATATGCATTAATAATTTACTGAAATATGCACCAAAGGTTGAAAATATATTTTTATCTATTTTTATCAATTTTAGTGCTTATTTTAAGGAAATTCAGTATATATATATGCGCATATTTTCAAGTATTTTGGTGTATATAAATCCGAGCTCTAATGATGAATAACTTCAAAATTATGGAAATTGATGGAAAATACAAACAGCCAAATGAAAAATATTTCTGATTCATTTTATTTAAAGTATTCTAAGGAAACACTCCCATAAGAAAGCATTCACTGCGACTTCAGTCGCAGAACGTCAGCCGCAACTTAGTAAACTAATGTCCGATTTCTTCACTTAGAGAATATAGAGATATCCACCCGACAAGTATAAACATACCGATAACCAATCACATTAATCAAGTGACCAAACAGATAACCGTTTTGATTGGTTATCGGTATGTTTATACTTGTCGGGTGGATATCTCTAAGTGAAGAAATCGTAAACTAAGTAAACTAAAGCTTAGTAAGATCATTTCGCCCAGTGAAAGATATGTTTACTAAGCTGCGACTGAGGCTCTGCGACTGCAGTGATTGCTCTCCGTGCTTTCTTATGGGAGTGTTACTTTAGAGTCGCCTGCAAAGATCACATTCTAAGGAAACACTTCCATAAGAAAGCATTCACTGCGACTTCAGTCGCAGAACCCCAGCCGCAGCTTTATCAACTAAGTAAACTAAAGTTAAAGATATGTTGACTAAGCTGCGGCTGGAGCTCTGCGACTGAAGTCGCAGTGAATGCTTTCTTATGAGAGTGTTACCTTAGAGTCGCCTGCAAAGATCTCATTCTAAGGAAACACCCGCATAAGAAAGCGACTTCAGTCGCAAAGCCCCAGCCGCAGCTTAGTAAACATATTTTTAGCTGACCAAAATTATCAGGACAAGTAACACTAAGGGCTAGTTAAACGTTAAATAAAAGTTAATCCAGAGTCAAGCAGTTTATAGGAAACACTCCCATAAGAAAGCATTATTAATAACACAAATATGCATTATTAAGTTACTCAAATATGCACCAAAGGTTGAAAATATATTTTTATCAATTTTAGTGCATATTTTAAGGTAATTGCGCATATTTTCAAGTATTTTGGTACATATAAATCCGAGCGCTAATGATGAACAACTTTTAAACTGCATTCACAGCCTCAAATTATGGAAATTGGGGAAAATACATACATCAGACAAATGAAAAAAATTTCCCATTTATTTTATTTAAATTAAAAGAGCAAACTATTTTTGTTAGAAATAAAATGGCAATTCAAAATGAAGTTGTTAGTTTTCAGAACAGAAAAGATAAAATTATTATAAATTTCGTGTTGAAATGTTTCGTTATCAAAGTTGCGTGATTTCACATCTCGGTTGACGCCTCGTTGTGCAAACATCACACACGTTTAATAATAATTTTCTTTTCAAGCTGATACCATCAACTACTATTAATAGTAGGTTTGTTTATTATGAGAGAACGTAGGACAAAGACGCAGTGACAATTTTTAATTTTAAACAAAAATTCTACTTCAAGTTTTACAAAAGGTGTGTTGGCGGCTTTGCGGTGAAAAGTTGAAAGAAGAAGACTTTTGTCTGGTAGATGGAAGGGAGAGAAGTCTTCATTGTTTAAGTGCTGAGAGAAAATAATAGGATTTAATAATCGTAAATTATACAATATACAAAAACAGTTGTTTTTCCAAAAATAATTTCAAAAACTCTTCGGTGTGAAAAATGCGTCAAGTGTAAATAAGGTAAGACGTTAGGACGTCAGGACGCCCGCCGTTGTTTTCAGTTCGATAAAGTATTTTCGGTTTAGAAGAAAATTTATGGAGCGGCAGGCAAAATACCAATTTGTTAATTTAGGTGTCCTTTTTGTCACTAAAATGTAGAGAAAGATTTGTATCTTTTAGGCTTTGCGCAGTCAATTATTTAAGTTTAATAAATAAAATCCTGCTTTGAACTGACGTTTAAGGGGTTAACTTGATGGAAGCGTTTGTTATGCATATAATGCAATGTTGTCTGGCATGCAAGAACTTGAACTTCTATATTTTGCTGTCAAATTTTGTTTGAGTGGTGTCAAAACGTCCAAATTTGCATATCGTATTCTCGTGCGCCCCTTAATTTGAACAATGTGTAAGCTTCTCTCGTAAGTTTGAAAGTTTTATTACATTTTTTGATGGATAAAAAATATGCATCGCCCACAATCAGTACAAGGTTTTAATATTTGATTAGATTGCATAGGAAAGTGGGTAATAAAGGTAGTTTGAATTGACGCAAAGGGCGTAATGGCGTGGAGGAAGATATATTTACCTATACTATTTAGTAATCAATAGGTAGGAATAAGCTTCGATAACATGAGAATGGTATGGTAATAATAGTAGTCATTAACAATTATTTATCTGCAGGTATACATTTTTTATCAAGGTATATTTACGATTCAAAAATGTATCGGACTGCTTTACAACTGTTCATTAATTCTATTGTTAATATATCTCACGAGTAAGTTCTATAAGCATTGTTTGCTAATTGTTCTTCCAACGCTATAAACCATTTATCAATATATGAACCGCTTAACGGTTCTCAAATTAAGGATTGGTTTAATATTCTTTATTGATTCCATTTGTTAAGTTTTCAATTTTTTAAAACTTTAATTTTATTTCCAGTGCAGTACCTACTACAGCTGTGCAGCAAAATTGCTTCTTCACTTCCGTGACTTATTCTTAAAAATCAATTTTCGACTTGCTTCGCAGGTTAATGGTTTGTCATGCCAATGCTTATCTACCTTTTTTAATATTTTTACTTTTTCGTCTGGTACATTTTTAAATTTAAATAACTTTAGAAAATATGTAACATTATCAGTGTGTATTCTACCAATCATCCAACTTTCTATAACAGCGGGAATGCCGGTTTTATTAAATATATTTTTATGGTTTTTTGAAAATAAAATTTTAATTGATATTAAAACTGCTGGTAACTTTTTGTGGTTGCTGTAAATATAAATAGTTTTAATAAACACATAAAACTTGACACTCCAAGTGGTTACTGCACTGCAAACCAATTAATGAATACTTAAGCGTTTACAACTTTAAATAGTTGATAATGGCGAACGCTCAAAAAAATTATAGGTAAAATTTAATTAATAGAAAAAGTTTTAATTAACTTTTTATCATTAACTACACTCGAAACACTACTTCCAAAGATTATACGATCGACACCATCAATTTGAGTGTTTGGACGAATCACCACAGTAGATTTTTTGATAAATTTTATTCTGAAGCATCTTGTTTATTGCAACGTTTTTGATTTTTAATTCTATTTTAAAACCTTCCGACAAAAAGCTCCCTAGAGAAATAGGTAAATTATTACCCAATTAGTACAGATAATTACTGTAATAATAAATTAGGGATTGGTGTAGGTACACCAAGGAATCCACGAAATTAAAAAAATCAATGGCTGGCTGTGCAAATAACCGAAACTTTGGATTTCATTTACAAAGTCTAAATGAGTCATAAGGAAAAATACTTTTAAAATGTAAGAATCGAGCATATCTGCTGAGAATGAATTTTTTTTTATTAGTAATTAACGCATTAACAACATATTCTTTAAGCTTTCCCATGCATTAGTATTTTTTAAAATTGCACACGTTAACGTGAAACTAATTAATGTGATGTCTTGTTTTAATCAAAACTAATTTGTAGCAAATGTGGAAAAGTTAATTTACCAGTGATAGTTATTTTTATATATTAGAAACATTAAAAATTAATAACACTTGACCTGAAACTGACCATATGAACACCGAAAGATCCTTAAATGCAGTTTGTTGAACTTGTCAAGATGGCAGGAGTAAAAAATTTAGCTATATGGTTCTTTATGTAGCTGCTCAAATAAAGAAAATTGGAGTAATATCACGCTTTTCCGGATTTAACTCAGATTAGTCAAATTTGGAATAAAGCGAACGCGTTCCGATAAACCCAATTTTAGTACCAAAAATAAATTTAATAATTCCTAATATTATGTCGAATTTACGACGCAATATCTTTTATATTGAAATACATAAACTTTGATCAATTTAAAAGTACACGTTTGGTATTTTGTTTAAAAAAATATAATATAAAAATAAGCTAATATACTGTTATGGTTTAAAAAATCCAATCATTTGATATTAAATTTATTTAGAGCTTTCAATTTTTATATAAAGCTTTGAAAATAAATTAAGTATTTGCTTAGTAGAAAAAAAACTAGAGCAGTAGAAGAAAATTGTTGGAGCTTCAAGCTGCAATATCATTTAAATTAATAAAGTCAAGTAAGGCGTTAGAGGGTTGACGTTTGTAAAGTTATTATTATTTTAAGCAAGCTAAAGAAATATAACTTTATCTTTACAAAAACATAATTTACTCCAAGTTATTAGTGAATAATTAATGTACCCAAACATTTGTCACTGACATATTTATTAGAAGAAGGAACCCCTTTGTAAGTCATTTACAATATACATCGTAAGACTTAAATTAAGGCTTTTTAATTAAATCATCAGTTTATGTAGTAATTAAAACTCAAAGTGCATTAATTATTTATCAAATATTGAATAATCGGTAACGGCTTCTGAGGCAGCATACTTTTCTACCTAGAGGCATTTTCCGCTCACTCGAACATTTAATGGAAAACACAAGTTTTTCGATTATAGCCAATCAGTGTACGGATAATTTTTTAATTAAAACTACATATTTTTAGTGTTATTAGAAATTAAACTTGTCTCGTAATAGCAATAAAATAGCAAATTATAAGCAAACACCTTAATCAGAAAATTTATTGAGCGTACTAAATTCAGAATGCAGCCATGTTTTGAACTAATTAAACGAAAAAAAAAAGTAATGAAAGGAATAATTGAATGCTGTGCTAAACCTTTAACTAAGTTCATAAAGTAATCGGCACGCACTAATTACGACAAATTTGTCAACGATAGAATCGACTTACCTTAATAGGGTAGTGAAATAAAGTTTTAATAGGTTGGTAATTGCCAAGCGACATTACCTGTCGGCTTAATACCAATAAGACCGCCAAGAGCTTTGTTTAATTTTGTTTGATTACTACTTTTTAATGTGTTTATAAACAATTTTACATTACTTGTCGACATAAGGGCAAACATTCACCGACCGCTTCTTCGTCCGACAACTTCATTAGTTCATCAGCTAAATCGTATTTTAATTTATTTCTCTTTAATTCGATTGGAAAAAAGACGAAATGCTTCCAAAATTTCGTACGTTTATCATCTCGGTTTGGGGGCAATGGAGTACGTTTTCTTTGATTTATGGAAGCCAGGTGTTGGCAAATGATCTAAAGGTGTATTAAGTATTAACCCACTCGACTGTGGTGGTATTATAATTACACTTATTTTTAATGTAATATTTAAGTTATTTAATTTCTAAAATTATCTTTAATTTTTAATTCTTCCCACACACACACAAAACATTTAAACACTTGAATGATTTATTATTACTTTACACGAGTAGACTCTTCCACAATTTAGTAAAATATTTATTATTTTGTTTATCCATCTCCCGGTTTCGTAAATTAATGTATCATTTTTACATTTTCAGGAGCACAGAGGTTACTTTTTTCTGTATTATTCTCTGGACTATATTATATAGCAGGGGTGGCCAACAGGTCGATCGCGATCGCGATCGACCGCGAAGCAATTTATAGTCGATCATAGCCGCCGATACTAGTCGTAATTCATAAAAAGCAGAGGAGGAAACCGCTGGTGATATTTGATGTACTACAAGTGAAGGGAAATTTGAGAAAATCTAATGAAATCTTCGGCAATCTTAGAAAATCTAAGAAAATTCAAGGATATCTTAGAAATTTCAGATAATCTTGCTTTTTCAATTTTTTCGAAAGGAAATCATGAGCCAATCCAAAGGAAAATCCAAGAAAATTTTAGGAAATTTGATATACAAGTGAGGGGAAATTTGAGAAAATCTAATAAAATCTTAGGCAATCTTAGTAAATCTAAGGAAATCCAAGGATATCTTAGAAATTACAGACAATCTTGCTTTTTCAATTTTTTCGAAAGGAAATCCTGAGACAATCCAAAGAAAAATCCAAAGAAATTTTAGAAAATTTGATGTATGTACAAGTGAAGGGAAATTTGAGAAAATCTAAGGAAATCTTAGGCAATCTAAGAAATCTAAGAAAATTCAAGGATATCTTAGAAATTTCAAATAATCTTGCTTTTTCTATTTTTTCGAAAAAAAATCATGAGATAATCCAAAGGAAAATCCAAGAAAATTTTAGGAAATTTGATGTATAAGGGAAAGGAAATTTGAGAAAATCTAAGGAAATCTTAGGCAATCTAAGAAATCTAAGAAAATTAAAGGATATCTTGGAAATTACAGATAATCTTGCTTTTTCAATTCTTTCGAAAGGAAATCATGAAACAATCCAAAGAAAAATCCATGGAAATCTTAGGCAATCTAGGAAATCTAAAAAAATTCAAGGATATCTTAGAAATTACAGATAATCTTACATTTTCAATTTTTTCGAAAGAAAATCATGAGAGAATCGAAAGGAAAACCGAAGGAAATCTTAGAAAATTTGAGAAAATCTAAGGAAATATTAGGAAATCTAAGAAAATAGAAGGATATCTTAGAAATTACAGATAATCTAGAATTTTCAACTTTTTCGAAAGTTCGAAAGGAAGTCCAAAATAAAACTAAGGAAATTTTAGAAAATCTGGGCAAATTTAGAGAAATCCAAGGAAATGTCCTGAAAGGAAATCTGATGTACAAAAATTGGATCTGTGGTTTCTCGTAATAAGCTAAGAAAATATGTTTTAACTTTTTTTTTTCTACTTTAGGTAGAATAGGTAGATCGCAAAAAAATTTTAATAAACATAGTCGATCGTATATAAAATGAAGTTGGCCACCCCTGTTATATAGGACTGTATCCAGGACTCGAAATTCCGACAATTTTTATGCAATTCCAGTGATTTCCAAAGAATTCCTTCCAAACAAGAGCGGATATAGAGACGAGTAACTACCCCCCCCCCCTATTTAATTTTATTAACATTTAAAAAAATATATAGATGAGTTTTTTTATTTTTCAATTTTCTGAGATTGTCTAAATTTCCTTAAATATCCTAGAAGTTTCTGTGATTCCCCACTTCACAAGATTCTTTGGATATTTTTCTAAAATTTTCTGGGATTTCTTAAAATTTGCCGTTCCTTGTTTACGAATAAGTAGAAAAATGATGGTAAAATTGTCATATTTATTTTGCTTTTTCCATTTTCTGAGATTTCATTGGCATTTAAATTTCCAATTTACCAAAATTTTCTAGAGTTCCCTAAGATTTTCTTGAAATTTCTATGGATTTCTTGAGATTTTCTATATTTCTACAAATTTTCTAATTATCTGTTTCTTGAGATGTCTTGGAATTTTCAGAATTTCTTCAGATTTTCATTCACTAGTAGGTACACACAATTTTTCTGGCGATTTCCCCTTGGTTTCGTACTAACTGGAAAACCGAAGGGAAGATCGTGATATACAAAAGTGAAAAGAAATCCAAGCAAATTTTAGAAAAATTCTACGAAATCTTAGTAAAACTTAAGAATGCTACCGTAAAAATTCAAACCGGGGGGTCTGGGGGGTGTGGAACACCCCCCAGAACATAGTAGTTATGAGGCCTTTTAGAAAGTTAAATACCTTTACCTATAATTGCTGGTGCACTGGAGGGTATATCATACGTTGCATGATTTTCCTTCATATGAAAACTTTTTATTCTCTTAGAACAAATACATCTACATATCGTTTGTATACAAACAAAAAGTTTTATCTATGCGTCGTGAAAACTCTCACCGGGGGGTCTGGGGGGTGTGGAACACCCCACAGAATATAGTAAAATTCCTGGTACGGAAGCCACAAGTTAATATCATGGCAATAATTTGAACTGGTGACCTGGGGGTATTCCATACCTCCCCTGACTGCAAATAGCATCTAGTTGTGCACCTTCTATTTTTGAGATTTTTATTAAGACTGAAAAGGTCACGGTACAACTGGGGGCCCTTTTAGCAGGGGGCCGCACCCCGGTAGTTCCTCCCTTGCTATACGACTAACTCTTCAGTTTTAACTAAAGAATATAGAGTGCACTGGGGGGTATTCCATACCCCCCAGACCCCCCGGATTAACGCGTAAGTTTTGTGGTAGGTTTTAAAACATATGTTATAAACATTTTTAAGTAGTTTGTGCTATTCGTAAATCTGCTGAGGGCTTCTATCCTAAAAATTTTCGGATTCGTTCCCTGAAATCGTTCGTATTTCGGCAGACATCGACTGTTACTCTGGATTGTACAAAATAATTTATTTTATATTAAGTGTAATTCAGTTAATTGCATGTTTCTATTTCGTTTCAACATCAGGTTTAGATCTGCAAAAGATATTTATATGCAATCGCCAAGAGGGAGAAATTTACAAAAATATTTTAATTCTAAATAACTAAATAAAAATTATTTAATTAAAACAATTTTAAACTAGAAAATAATTAATTGAAATAAAATGTTATAATTAAATTTGTACAACAAAATCTAGTTGCAGTATAATATATACTATTTTCTATAATAGATATTATGTGGGTGTATTTTATTTAAATTGTAAAATATTAAAATTACGAAATAAGTGATGAAAATTGCACGATCTACGATGTGCAAAGTTACTATTTGATGGCAATGTCATTTTAAACACTTTTAAATTGGATCGCGATTATGTTTTAATCAATTAATAATATTATCTTATCTCTGATCTCTGTCGAACAGGATTCATAATTAAATTCTAATTTTAGATTAATTTTTTTTAAATTGAATTTTCCTACAGCAATGTAATAATGTTATATAAGAGTAATAATATCCATCATATTTTATCTAAAAATATTTGTTCCATTTTTATTGATATTGCTTACAAACTTTTTTTTTCATAAAAAAGTGTATTGATATTTTACTATTACGATAATATATGGTTCACACAATTAGACGCATTCACTTCTAATTGCTTCTTGTTATTACAAACATTTACTATTATGATAATTTTATTAAAATATATAGGTTATGCATTCGATTATCGTAAAACTAATTTGTTATTTATATTTTCACTACTAACCGATGGGGTCAACGTCGCTATTGATCTCTACCGACAAAATAGTTAAGGAGTTAATATTTTACATACTTTAAATTTCCAAGTCGTTATAAATTGTATGGATTTACGAATAGAGGTAGTGGACTCCAAAATAAGATGACAATTTAACATAATTCTTTATACTTGTTTTTATGTCTTGTTTTTTTTCGAATCAATAATCGACTAGATATTTCAGTAATTCTGTGTATGCAAATATTTGGTTGAAGTAAATTTTGGGTTGACTTCGTTCATCCATATTTTGGGTGGGCATAAATTAAAAATTTAGTGGTAGTAATAACAATTTGTTAGGTATTTTTTTAATTTTTCGTTGTCGATAACCTCTAATTACAAGTTCCACGTCGATTTTGAGTTTAATTAATTAAAAAGGAAATAAACCGTTTTTGGTTTGATATTTCACGTTGCTTTAAAAGTATCGCTCGCGGTTATCGAAAAAATTATTTTTTAATTATCCAATTACAATTTGGACAAAGTTACAAATAGACAGGCGATAAAGTTTATAAAGTTCCCTCGTGGAGAGACTACGATCCATGAAGAATGACAAAGTAATTTGTATAGTTTTCGTCTGGAGCAAACAATATTTATGATTAGTCGAAAAAGCTCAATTGTGTATTGGTGATATGCCAAAAGCTCGACGTTAAAGCAAAATGCCGCTAAACAAACATGTCGGCAATTAAACCATGATCCACGTGACCCAATTAGCGGGATGTTTACCGACCGCCATACGAAACATCGACCCATGAACAGAACATTATCAAAAGAGGGACGACAGTAGTCGGCTTCATGATTTTGTCATTTTCCAATTAAACCATGACACTCCCTTTTATTATAAAAGCAAACTTGTAAGATTTGTAAACTTGAAAACTTTTTAACCTCATTTTACTTTTTAATAGGCTAATATTTGCAATTTCCCAACTTTTTCTGTTGTTTTAGAATATTAGCGAATTTGGCTTGTACAAAGTTCCTCGTGTAATTTATCCGTTTTATATGAGATTAACATTTCTTAAGCTTCACATAGTTTCGTTCTTTGCAAGATAAAAATATAAAAAAGAAAATTTAGTGCAGTAGTGACAGAAGTACAAATGTTTCGAGATACTTGAAACTTGAACTTCCTCCCAAGCACTAACGGAAATACGATCACGTTTCGTTTGATACAGATTCTTCAAGAGAAAAACGAGATGTTCTTTAATTTTAAATTAAAAAACATATTTTTTGAACAAATCCGTGAACAAATTTTTGATTAGCTGCGTATTTTTCCGCACAGCGAGAAACCCATTCGGACCTTTTAATGGAGTAAACGGCTTTTGTATCATTTCACTTCTTCCTTCCTTTATGAGCCTAATTTAATATTTGGTAGATTTGATGTTTATTGTGTATCTTATGTGGCCAATTTTACTCACAAAAGACCAGTCTCTGGTGTCGAAATTATATATATCATTTTTTTCAAATTTCCTTTACCAGTATATTCTGAAGGATCGAAAGGCGGCATATTAGTCGAACCCATTTAACTCTTAAAAATGACGGATTCGTACGAGATGGAAAATAAAAGTACAGAGAAATCAATTATTCATTTCAATTCCCGTACCCACGTAAATACCTCGTGCAATTATTTCAATTAGCGAGTTTCAATTACAATTTTCTCATAAATAATTTTTAGATAGCAGAAGTTTCTATTAACAATCAATGTCATTCACTTCCAACAGATGAAGCGAAGTTCATCCTGACGGAGGTAGTACCGGTTTTCATTAAAACACTACAAAACCAGTAGTATTTTAACTATTGCTGTCGTTTTTTATAATTATATAATAACTTCGGTTGATTTAATTAATAGTTAGAACCACTATTAAAATATTTTACAATCTAAATAAAAAATAATTGGATTTATTGCCGTATTCTCCAATACTTTTGCATTTTTAATTGCTCAACCGAAAATTCGAGACAACTTATTTAAATAATTTGCTTTGAGAAAAAATTAGCAACCTGGATACACGTCAATTGTAGTTTTAAAGCAAATAAATTAAGGAAAAAAAAACATGAGAAAAAATGTAGTTCGAGCAAAACCAATCGATAGTCGGACGACACCAGAACTGGGTATCTGATTTACCGAACTTGGCTGGTGGTTTGATGATGAAGTTAAAAACAGACCAAAATTTATTAGAAGACCACAGCGAAACGACGTTTTTAAGTCAAAGGTGTTTGACCATTAAAATTTGAATGAGCAGTCGGATTTATACAGAGCGAATCAAAATGGTATGGTTCTGAAAAGATTCTCGGCTAATAGATTAGTAAATATGACAATTGAGATGGACAAAAAATTTAGTGGAACTCAAATTATGAGTGTTTAGTTTTTTATTTGTTTGCAACTGTAGAGATTACCAGTTGATGCTAAGCCAATGATTTATTAAAACCGACTCGACTGTTCAAGATGATCACGACTTTTAGTTGGGTTATAAAAATTCTTTGGGAACTTTCGGCATTTAAAAAAAATTCACCTAGAATTTCAGGTGCTTTTCGAGTTCGTAACGAATCGTATATTATTAGGTTTATGAGTTATCGTTTACATCTTTTACGACACAAAATGTGTCAGAAATGTCGCTTTTGGTTTCTTTTTAGTTACATTTGATTAATTAATTTTGCGAGTTCGTTTTAAGAAAATGATTGCGAGTAAGAACAACGCGGTAGCGCAAAAAGTTGTGTAATTTTGAGTTTCCCGAAGAAAAATAAAAAGATTTGTTAGCGAACATAGCTTCTGATATATTAAGGACAAATGACAGCAGGATACCGCTTAGCTATCGGCTTGTGTAGATAAAAAAGTAGTGCAGTGACAAATTACTGGACTCATCTGTCTGTCGCCAGAAACAAAATTAGACGCGCTATGAGCAGGGACACATTTACAAATTGGCTTTGTAGATGCGTAAAATGTTCTCAGAGTTAATTTAAATTTTCTAAACAAAGCATCGAAAAGACACAACTAACCAAACAAAATTTACATTTTTAATCTGCCAAATGTACCCGATTACCATATTCGTCGTGATATTTTTTGTTTTTTTAAAAGCTTGGATCCCTCAAGAGTTATATTTCAGGACGTTAAAGTATGTTGCGAACATCAATAGGTTTGTTTCTAATTAGTGCTACTGGTGACAGCAAATGTGTTTTAGATTAAGTTTCATCTCTTCTTACAACTCCCATTACCTATCATCCGTGTTACATCAAGTTTAGCTGAAACCACCGCTGCTGGGGGAAATTTTACATTTCATCATTAGTTCGCAATGGAAAATCAAAAGAATGCTTTGTAAAAATTCAACACTTGGAATTTATGACAACTGAACGTTTTAAAAATAAACATAATAGGAAACGCCGGCATAGAATTATCTTTTACTCAGAAAATAAAGAATTCATTAACGCTAAAATGCAACTTTAAGTTAACAACAATAAACTTGATATTGTAATTTTTATCGCAAACTTTCTCTTCAAAAATTTCTTTTCGATACTCGATAACTTTGTTTTCCTCGTTATGCATGCAACAGTACTCATTTACACAAAGAAATTATTATTTTCAGATGTTCCCCATAGAGGTTCACGTTACATCCTACAAATTGGTAAAATATTTTTTCAGTATACCTAACTTCAAGATTAAAGCTGACTTTATGAGTTAGTCATTAACGTTGATTCTGTCAAAAATTCGTACATTTATAGATTTTACAGGTTTAGTGCCAATTGTTAAATGCGCAGTACCATGTAAGAAGCAACAATATATTGGCTGTGAAGCAGTGACGGGGCCAGAGGTCTATTTTTTAAGTTCCCATCGCTGGGATTAATATGTACGTTTCACTGCTGTTGCCTATGCCGTTTCTGAAACTGGTCTAAACGATATACAACAGTAAGACAAAGGGCATGAAATACTCTCCAGTACATCTGGAATTGTGTTAAGTTGTATTCCATAATGAAGTTACTGCGCCAGGCTCTCGACTGTAAAGGTATTTGGCTCTGAAAGAGTAAAAGTTTTTTTTTGATAAAATTAATCCATAAATATGTGAGCAAACTTTCCGTTTCTGAAACCTGGGGTTCAGCAGTGGCGTATTTAGAGGGGGGTAAAGAGGCAATTACTCCCCCAAGTCCCCCCGCTGATAAAAATAATGTTTACCCGAATGTTTAAAATTTAAATAACTTCAAATTATTTTGATTTATTTGTTTATTTATTTACTAGCTGGAAAGCCCGCCTGCAGGCGGGCAGCTAGACAGCTTTTACTTAAAACGTCCAAAAATGCTTTTGAAATTGTTAAAATTTTGATTTATCGGACAGGCCATGGAATAAATTCAATTTAATATTTCTATTTTCAAAAATAATAACCTTGGAAACATTCATGGCCAGTCTGATACTTTTAAACTTTTAACAATTTCAAAAGCATTTTTTGACTTTTTAAGTAAAAGGTAGATGAAATCTAATGCCCTTATCATTTGTAGTTTATATTTCTGCATTATTTTTGTGTCTTTCATTTTTTCTCTAAAATAATTAGGGAAGCAAGAATTTGCATAAATAAGTTTTTATATTATGTTTACCTATGTTCGGTTAACTCATTTAGCACCCTGTATGTACTGGAAGGTGTTCACCCCCAGACCACTCGGTTTACACTTTTTGACAGTTAACTTTCAAAGTAATCTAAAAATTGCTACTAAACTCTGAGCAGTAAGGCACTTAAATAATAATGTTGTTCTAAGCTTTAATATTCTCTAGCCAAAGGTTTACTTTTTGGCTTAAAAATTCCAATTTTGCGGTTTTTCCTGGTGAAATTTGTAAAATTTTAAATCCCCTATCTTTTCAAAGTATTCTAAAAAAGTGAAAATCCTGAGTTATGTACTGGAGGGTGTTCCACACCCCCCAGACCCCCCGGTTTACAATTTTGACGTTATATTTTTAGAAAATAAACCCAAAATAAAAATTTTAAGTAAATTTGTAGTATGCAGTATATATTTATAGATAAATTTAAATAAAGTTAAGAATAATACAATACGTAGAAAATCAAAAAATCAAAAAAGACATATAATTATCACATAACAGGTTTAGATAAAAATATTTGACCTTATTTAACGGAAATAAGACGGTGAAATAAGGACCTTTATAAATATCGTATTATGAATTTTTTCATATTTTCAAATATTTTTAATCCAAACCTGTTATGTGATAATTATGTCTTTTTCGATTTTTTGAATTTTTTATTTTCTACGTATTGTATTGTTGTTAACTTTATTTAAATTTATTTATATTTTTATATTATTTTTATAATTAACTTTCAAAGTAACACAGAAAGTAGCTGCTAAACTCTGCGAGCAGTAAACTTCCCTCATTTTTGCTTAAAAATTGGGTGTATTTTTTCACCAAAAAATGACATGTTGTAGCAGGAGCAGAAGAAGCGTGCTGGGATTTTATGTATTAGGATTAGTTACAACTGACGCGCATGAATGGATTAACGAGATTCTAAAAATATTTAATTTGCCACCCTCCCCAAAAGGCGTATTCTAAATACGCCACTGGGGTACAGGGTACGCCAGTAATTGGGTTAAATTGTATTCCATTATCAAGTTATTTAGTCAATAAATAACTGATGTACTGGAAGGCAAAAGCAAAAAAAAAATCAAAAATTATATGCACAAACTGTTTGATGTTCAAACCGGGGGGTCTGGGGGGCATGGAATGCCCTCCAGTGCATTTTTTTTAGGTTTATTTATAAATTTTGTGTGCTCCTGCCCACCCCAAATATATTTTGGCCCAATTTGTACCCACCCATTTCAAAAACGCCCCCGCCGTCGCTACAGTGGAAATTTCCTAACAAAAAAAAGCATTTTTACCCTTCCATCGTTCTTATATTATTTCCAATTAACTAAGAAGACATCAGTATGCAAGTCTGCTTAAGATAATATTAAATAATAGGTAATTTGTGCACTTCAACTTAAGCGTCGTTGCCGGTGTCGTCATCAACGTCAGCGTTATAAACTATAAATCCCGCATTAGAAATTAATGAAATTTTACGAAAAAACAGATGCAAAACAGTTTCGCATTTTATGTAACTTAAAATGAAATTAAAAATTTGCTTCGACTTAGTGGAAAGTTGAATGTCTTTCGAACTGACAAGACACGAATTTGAAAGTACGATTGTGATAATCCTACTAAATTATATATATTTTCCATCCTCTCGACAGACATTTTGATAAGACATCAGAAACTAGAGCTTAATTTAATAAAGAAACCTGTCACGTTAGAATTTGAATTCGGTGTTATCGACGTACACAAATAAAAACGTTTTGTCACACAATCCTGTTCGAGATTGGTTTTAATTTTCTCTTTTCATTTTTTTTGGCAAAAATTGTGCCGGTTATTTGGTGGCATATTTCTTATAAACAAGATATCGTAAACGTCACCCCCACAATTGGAGTGTAAAAGTTGTGTGGCCAAAAGTTGGTAGAACCCTTTCGTGTTTTCGTACCTCATACATCAGATATATCAAATTTCATTAAAGCTGGTCCAGTAGTTTTCGGTCACAATTTGTTTATGCTCCAACACCCGTTCGAGTTTTTTGTTTTATTTTAAATTGCCGATAAATATTTATAAATAAAAGGAGAAAGGTGGTGCGCGTACGTCAGTCATTTATAGAAATTGAAGTGGTTTTTTTTATTGCACCTAACTTTTTCGGGGCGGGCGATATATCGATATGGCTCCGTTATTAGATACTTTGAAACAAATGTGTTTGTGAGGTAGATATTAATCTGATCCTTTTCAGTTTCTCTCTATACCCCTTCACCCTTCCCTTGCAAGAGCTAATATATTGCCTGATCCAATTTCCTATCCCAAAAATCCAATAATATGAATAGCAGTAGACGGCAAAGCTGCTGCTGTCTACCGAAATACCCTTCCTTACTTCATTCAATCTTATAAAACGGTCTTTTTAAAACAAATTTATTTTATGCCTTATATCAAATTGCAGCAAACTTATGGAACTATTTAATAAGATATCGTATTTGCTCAAGCTAAGTAATTTCGTGGGCGAATTTACCTAATCGTCGTTACCCGAGTTTACCTGTTGCGACAGGTGGATGGTAGACATTTCTAACCCATCCATATAAGTTTTTCAAAAGATCATAAAATTTTAATTTGAAACATAAATCATTCTTATGTGCTAATTAATTCATAATGTTATTGTATTTTTAAACTTTCTTGGGTGTAATTTATTAGCCACATAAAAATTATTTTTAATATTTAAAGCTACCGCTACGACAAATTATATATTACCACGTAGCCAAGAGTATTTTTTAACTTTCGGTGTTTACTCTTTCCGGGGATTTACAGAATTTTGAAATCTTTGTGTGTACGGTTTGCTGCCTCAAAGTAGATTATCTTATCCAGAAATGCCTGTCTAGAGTTTCATTCCCCAGAGACTCGTCTTCTATTCCTGGAGAAGCCAACAACCTACCGAGAAGGAGCGTGAGACAAATAACTCGTTTGTTGCATCACAATAACAATTTAATCGAAATTTTCGTAAACAGAAAATATTAATTCGCCCGCCCGCCATCGAGGATGTTTATCTTTAGGTGTCGGTCGTTGTAAATCGGTTGTAAAGACGTGTAGTTTAGTATTTTACAACAGCAATAGACGAGATATGACACGGGGGCAATAAAACAATAGAAAGTTTGATGGTGCGCATTTTTGATGCCACACAAAGTACCAATCCTTCTCTTCTCCTTGAAGATCTTGAAAGCCATAAAAATAATTGGCGATTTTTGAGGATGCGTTTAACATAAAAATCGAAGAGATAAATGGATCAATTGACCGTTTAATCGATTTGGACTACTCGATACAATTTTTTTAATTACAAAATTTGTAATGTCATTTATAAAAATATTGTGAAGTATCTCGAGATCTCCTCATAGAACTGTTGATAATTTATTTCCTTACTTCTGTTTTCATCGATAAAAAAACAAGAATGCAGCTACTACACTAGTTAATATTCTGATTTTTAACGACTTAATATCTATCTCAAGAATCAAGTTTGAATACATTAGTGGAACACAAATTCCATTTTCAGTTATATCTTCTCCATTTAATGGACTCGATATTACTTATCTGTAAAAGTTTTCACTTTAAAACCAAGAAGATTAGCGATGTATTAAAAATTGATTTTAAACTGAAGGTGGGTAGGAAAGGTACCCTATACCCATGTAATGTCACGTAATATCTACTTGGTCGTTATATTTACTTATGCCGCAGTAACTTGCCCAAGTATCTGATGTTGATTTAATATGTACATAACATAGCGGGGACGTAGCTTTTTATTATTTAATAATTTTACGATTAATATATTATTGGTATGACTACTAAAAACTAGTTTTTTTATAGCAGCGTTATTCATCAGTGTTAATTAAATAAAATAGTAAACGACACTTGGCAATAAAAACACGCTTTTCTCTAAACTAATTTGTCAGTCTTTATGTTTGTACATTTGTACTTCTGCGATCAAAATAACTTGGGAAGTTCACGTTTTTTATAATCGTTATGACGAATGAGAATGTCAGCTTACTATTGCAAAATATCATTTTGTAAACTCATAACGAACGAAGGAACGCATAAAGTTAACGAACGCCAACTTCGGATCGGTATAGATCCAGTAAGTCTATTGCTTTCGCAACTACCGATGGCCACCAACGCAGGACCATGGCGATGGTGGTCAAAAATAATAAAAATTCTGCCTAAATTGTTTATAAATTATTTTTATTAATCCAAATCGGTAGCACCTGCAATTTATATAATGAAATTGTTAAACTCTCCGTTAATGGGCACTCCCAAAACGTTTTATCATCAATTTTATCTTCTAGTTATCTTAAGAATTTATGTCTTACTTTTCTGAATTAAATTTTACAATTTTAACTACTCGCTACCATAATTGGACGAGCACAACATTTGCAGGATGTAATTAATAACAAAAATGTTTATTATTCTTAAATTTAGCAGACTTGGAATAAAGTCTGGTATTGTTTGTAAGATAAACAAAGTTTTTGCAATTCGCTAGCTGCAGACAGATTTTAATTTACTTGAGCATTCGTAATAAAAGTGTATATATATATTTAATGGGGTTTAACGTAGGGTTTCCACTATATTCTGCCACCGCACCACCACCGTCTGGAGTTAAACAAACTCTCGACAGACCTTGTGTAGGATTCCATTTATTTTTACAACAATGGCAGTCGATTTTGTTCAAATCGAAATAAATTATTTATATTAACAAAACACGCAGGAAATACAATAGATTCATAACGATAGAATATTTCCTGTGAATCGTCTCTGAGCGTAGCGAGCGATACGGATACATTAAACTTCCTATTAAACGACCGCTACGATCTGTAATTAACAATTACAGTATAAGCGCAATAATACATGCCGTCAAAGAGAAAATTAAATTATAAAGTTTTACAAATGAAAACAGGTAAATAATATCGAAATGCAATTTAAAAGAGTTGCAGCAAATTAAATGGTAATACTAGTAAAATAGAATTATAATTCCGCTTTTGTGTTCCCGTTTTCGATATCCCGGCACCCATATACATTCCACGCTCTCGTCGTCTCTCAGAAAATTGATTTGGCGAATGAATAATTACTTAATTACAATTTTGGCCAAGACTGTTAGATAAAAATCATAAAAAATGAGAATTAATTGGCCGCCATAATATTTATGACCATAATCTAAGAAATAATAATTATTCGAATCATTGAATAAAATAAAGTTGAGTGGTCGATTTCTGAATACTTATGAGCCAAAATGAAAATTTAATAGTGTACGTCAAAATATTAAAATTGAAACGATTTATAAATTTCAAGCAATTAAATAATGTACTTTTGATATCGGGAAATCAATTGGCTATGCAGAATTGTATTTAGCATTAATAATTTGCTATTTTTAACGCTACCGGGTTCGTCTCCGCTTGAGATGATTGCGTCTCCACATGAAGTTTGATGTCTTGAGGTAAATAAGAAGAAGAGGTAAGACGGCCGTAACCGTAATTGGCTCGGTCCGGTTAATCAAGATCATTAGATGCGGAGTCGAACGCAGCCTGATGAGTTGAACGTACGAGTAATGCAGCAGTAGATAATTGTTAAATGACGGTTACTATTACAACTTTTCATTTACTTCTTGATGCAAAATAAGGTAAACCAGTTTAAAAATGCATTCGTATGTACACAGGTAAGTCTACAATCAGGCTACGTGTTAGATTATGTTTTTCTCATTTAAATTACAGTGGAAATATTGATAGCTTTACACTTCATAATTTTCTTTATTGCAGATTTATGCAGAGATTTGTTTTGATTAGCTCTATCACAACAAATTTTTATTTTACCACCTATAGAAATGTATATTAATTATCCAAATATGGACGTAGCCTTTTTTTCTAATAAAAATTAGCATTAACTGTGAATACACATTATTACGTATTCACGTTCGTATCCATTTGCTTAGAGATACGCTTGAGATACTACAAAAGAATTTTAATGAGAGCTTTTTATTTGCAATTAATTTTTTTTCAAATATCTTATGCATATTGCTACTTTCAATCACCACACCAGCATACAACGTGGCACTATCCTCCTTCTATCGCTCTGTGGCCTAACTACGAAGCACACCAAACCTATCTTTCTTTAACATTTCATTTGGTTTATATTTACAACGGATTACCAGATCCTTTGAAGTGTTGAATACCCTACCCTACAGTGCGTGCTTTATGTGTTTGTTTTGTTTCTAAGAAGATTACATGAAAAAGTAAAAATAAATCTTGCAATCAATATTACAAAAACAATTTAATAATAATTGCAGTGGGACATCAGCTATATAGGGGGTTTTGCATTTTGCGTTTCACAGACTTCATGAAACTTCACAAGAACTTCATGAAATTACACAAAGACTTCATTCTGATTTATTTTTTCCGTTCCATAGACTTCATTTAGTGATTACCCCCTTGGATATTAGGTATTGCGTGGACGCATTTAAAACCGGATAAGACAAGGAGCATTTTAAATAACCAAGCATGACAATTTTTCTGGAAGTCACTTCTATAGAAGGGAAAGAGCAAAGTAGGCTGTTTACATGACTGTTTTGTATTTTAATAAAAAATAAATTTTTTTCGTGTACCAACAGGACAAAAGACGAAATTTAAGGGAATTGTTATATTTTCTAGAATTTTCCAGGAGTAAGAAAAAGTTGATCGTTTTGCCAATTAATGGCAGTCGGATATCTTCAAGTCTTTTAATTGTACCTACACCAAAGTTGTCATGAAGAAATAAACAAACAAATGAAAGATGATCGTCTTATAAAATTTGTTCTAGTGGCCCAGTAATTTGGGTTGGAACATCATTTCTGGCAAGAGGGTATTTCAGAGGATCAGGGCCTATTTTATCATTAGACGCATTTTGAGGCCTCGAAAAGAGAGATCATAAAATCGTAAAATATAAATAAATAAAAATATAAATCGAAAATTTGCTAAAGCCTAGGGACCAACCCAATAAAAATCAGGCCCTTCCAGGAATTTGTTCCTTTCCACATCCTTCCCTCTTCTTTTCAAAACTGCGACTTCCAAATATGGCGCTCACATTCAAGGATTCCAGCATTGACTACTAAGTAACTCTTCAGTACTGATGAACTAATACTATCGGTTTATAAATAAAAAGTGAACCGTACACTGAGGGGTATTCCATACCCCCCAGACCCCCCGGTTTATCCATGGCTACTCTAAACTTCAATCAATATTTGAAGTTATAACAATAAATAAGTACGTTTAACCTCAGGCCCATTTCATTATGGATTCTGCCATCGATCAACGATATTCAATTTTCGGGTATGCTCTCAATTTAAGTTTATAAGACAGAAAATAATGAGAATAAACCGGGGGGTCTGGGGGGTATGGAATACCCCCCAGTGTACGGTTTACTTTTTATTTATGAACCAATAGTATTAGTTTTTCAGTACTGAAGTACTGAAGGTATGGAATACCCCCAGTGCATTCTTTGATTTTATTCCCAAATCACTACACCCAACACAACAAACTAGACTACATCATCTTCTCAACCTCTCAATTTTTTCCTTTCCACTTCGATTTCTCTTCTTCTCTAAAGAAGAGTACTTCCTTGGATTTCCTAAAATTTCTTAAGATTTCCTTGGAGAAAAAGTTGACTTTCGTGCTAAATCTTCAAATTCTGTTTTCAAATCGTACTGAAAGTATTGTTCAAGCCAGGTAGCGACTATAATACTGGTATTTTTATTAATTTGTTTTATTGTTAGATATATTAATGTCCCAAATATTACAGTAAATTATTCTTTTAAGTTATACATAATATTAAATTTGACTTTCATAATAATTATTTAAAAATCCAAAAATCCAAAACTTTTATTTAATATTTTATTATTAAAATTACTATTACTTATTTGTATATTTCGAATTATTGAGTTATTTTAAACGTGTTATTAGTAAAGCTGTGAAAGAAAGTCTACTTACTCTCTTAATGCAGCGAAATCCAAGGAAACTTTAGGAAATCGAAAGAAATCGAAGGAAATCTAAGGCAATTCAAGGAAATCTTAAGAAATTTTAAGAAATCTTAGGCAATCCAAGGAAATTTTAGGCAATCTAAGGAAATTTTAGGAAATCCAACGAAATTTCATAAAAGAAAATCTGGTGTATAAAAATTTGGTTTACGGTTTCCCCCGCTCTGTAGTATACTCACAATACAGACTATAACAAATATCAGTAAAATCATTAACAGATAAAAATAAAATCTCTTTTAGAAAAACTGATTTAAACAATAACTACTTTCAAAAATTTTTCTGAGATTTCCTAAGATTTTCTGATTTCCTAAAATTTCCTGAGATTTTCTAAGAATTCCTCGGATTTCCTAAGATTTCCCCAGATTCCCCCTCGGGCTACACTGAATCACAATCAATATTTGAAGTTATATATAATAATATATAAATACGTTTAACCTCGGACTCGTTTTATTATGATTTCTGCTATCGATCAACTTGAAGCCCAAAACTTGAACCATATTGTGGGACCTCTACAACTTATAAAATTTTAAATTAAAGTTTAAGAGGCACAAAACAATGAGGATAAACCGGGGGGTCTGGGGGGTATGGAATACCCCCCAGTGCACGCTTTTATTTTATTCCCAAATCGCTACGCCCAAAACAACAAACTAGACTACATCATTTACCCAACCTCTCAACAGGGCCTATTTTACCATTAGACGCATTAGGCATGTGTCTAGCGACCAATGGCCAGAGGGCCCCGAAAGGAGAAAACGTAAAATCGTAAAATAAAAATCAAATTCTGATAAAATAACCCAAAAATTGGGCCTTCGATGCTATTAGTTACACTCAAACTGGGCCCAACCCAGTTAAAAATAGGCGCGCTGCAGAGGGTACACTAAAACAACATTTTAAGTTGACTGAAAATTTAACTGCCCAACTGACGGTTATTTTATTTTATTTTATTTATTAGGCTTAGACACACTACAAACAGCCGAGACTAGTTACATGAAATGTGTATAACAAAAGAAAAAAAAAATATTATACTATATACATGTGTATATATATAACACAACATAAAACAAAAAAGCAAAAGAGCAAATTACTATATATAGAAATACATATTATGCAGGGACGAGATATCGCCTGTAACAGATCTCCGCAATTTCTTTCAGGCTAGCGTGGTTGATGTCGGTATCATCGGCGATGCTGTTGTAGTTGCGGCAACAGATGGAGATTGGAGATGAAGCTCGGTAGTTAGTACGACAGATCTTGCAGTAAAAGAGGCTGTGCTGTCTAGAGCAACCTCTGGGTATGAGGAAGTCGATCTCAGCCATTAGAGAGGGACAATCGATTAAGTTTCTCAAAAGTTTACATAGAAACAAAACGGATGAAACAAAACGCCTGCTTTCCAGAGACATCAGATTGAACCGTTCAAGAAGAGCACGATGATCGAATCCCTGTGCAGGGTACACACCGTCTTGAAGAAATGCCAGGAATTTTAGGAATCGGCGCTGGACCGCCTCAAGCCGCTTGACATGGTATGCATGTATTGGGTACCAGATAAGTGCAGCATATTCTAGCCTTGATCTTATAAAGCTAAAAAATAGAAGTTTTAAGCACTGGAGGTTGCGAAGGTCATGAGCATTACGATATATGAAGCCGTGCATGCGGGAGGCTGAGCCTAAGGCAACACTGATGTGTTCGGCGAATGTTAGACGTGAATCGAAGGTGACGCCGAGGTCGCAGAAAGAGTCACATCTCTTTAGAGAGGTGCCCTCACAAGAGTAAGGAAAATCAATTGTAGTCCTGCGGTTGGTAAAAGAGACTACCTTACACTTCGGGATTTGAAGATACAGACGATTACGTCTGCACCAAGAACCTATGGCATCCAGATCAGCTTGCAGTCGATAGCAGTCCTCCAGTGAGGAAATACGTAGGTAAATTTTAAAGTCGTCAGCATATAGCAATTTGCGAGATGTTACGTACCTAGGTAGATCGTTAATGAATAATATAAAAAGTAGAGTACCAAGATTTGACCCCTGGGGAACACCGGAACTAATAGTGAAGAGTGAGGACTTGTGACCACGATATTCAACAAATTGCTTGCGGTCGAATAAATAGGAGCGGAAGAAATTGATTAGCTGATTAGAGAAACCGAACGATGAGAGCTTGCTAACCAATATATATAAGTCAAGTTGGTCGAATGCCTTCTGGAAGTCTGTGTAGATTGTATCAACCTGCCCCTGGCAGTCTAGGGTTTCAGAAACGAACTGTTTGAAAGTCGCTAGGTTGGTGACGGTTGATCGACCTCTCATAAAACCATGTTGGAAAGGAGACAAGGAACTCCTGACGTGAGCATAAATGTGGTCATACAAGATCCGTTCGAATGCCTTGGACAGGTTAGACAAAATCGAGATAGGACGGTAATTGCTGATTTCCGAGGGACTACCCCTCTTCAGTACTGGACAAAGACGTGCGACCTTCCAGGATTGTGGAAAAGTGGTAGAGGTTAAAATCAGGTTAAAAATGTGCAGTAAGGGATCTGCAAATGTCGATGCACAGTCCTTTAGTATGAAGGCAGGAATCCCGTCTATACCGCTGGTAAGTTTATTACTTGAACGTTTCAGAGCAGCAACAACATCCTCAATCGTGATAGTCGGGATGTGTATTAATAGGGATGGATTGATTTCGTCGCAAAAAGAAGAAAAGGTAGCATCTGAATCAATATAAACTGATCGGAAGTAGTTTGCAAATGCGTTGACTACTGAGTCAGGATCAGAGTGCTCGATACCATTTAACTGAAGTGAACCCGGTATTCTAGAGCCGCCTCTTCTATCCTTTACAAATGTCCAGAAATGAGAGGGATCAGAAGAGATTGCATTCGCAGAACGAGAGAGGTAATCCCGATAACACTCGGCAGTCTGCAACTTCACTTCAGCTCTGAGTCGCCTAAAAGATTCGTATTTTACAATCGAACCGGTCTTTAAGTAAAGTCTGTGATACTTCGACTTCAACCGGATATTAGCAATCAGTTCCTTGGTGAACCATGGAGGGTAACGTCTGTGTGACCCGTAGGTGCTCAGAGGGACACTCGCCCGAAAAACCCTATTCATGATTAAGTAAAAAGCTTCGCAGGCCAGATCAACATCGGCGCAGGCAGAGATAGAGGACCAGTCTGCTTCATTAAATAAACGGTACATAAGAACAAAGTCAGCTTTCTTGAAGTCAAAGCATCCTGCCATATTAGGAACAAAACAGGGAGTGCAGGGATTCGACATTTGAACGGATACATCAAGCGATGGATGATACCCATCTTCCAGGAGCAACAAAAAGTTCAAAAAACATGTCGTACTCTTCTGTCTGATGAAAGGCTTGGCGGCAAGTAAACTACAAAAATACGAACTTTATGCTGTTTATCCAAGTTCACAGTTACACCCACAACATCTACGGTCGGTACGCTATGAATACAACTGAGGGTTTCGGCTGGGTGACATCGACACTACCAGAAACAATTGAATTCACAAAAAAGGCAAACCTAAAATTTTCCAACAGCTTTTTTAAGTTTGAAGAAAAAGCATATTTTTTTATATTCTGTACCCACCCAGTTTTTATAAAAAAAATTTTTAAGGGCTCTGGCAACTAAGCGTGATGTGTAATTAAATTTTGTTTTCTAGCTTATTTAATGAACAAACTACAATCATGAATTTATAAATTTCCCGAGAATGCAGCCAATTTTTGTATGTAAGGTAAGTTGTATTGCAGACGTTAATAACATTTAAAAGTAGCTTTATCAAATTTCAAACTCAAATTTATGTTTGAGTTGGGTTCTGTTGTTTTCGAGTACCCCAATTATTACTTATTATTATTCGGAGTTTCGCGGTTTGGGTAGTCCTAACTTTGAACAAATTTTGTTCTTTTTTTTTGTGCGGATAAAGTTTAATTTTGGTGCCTGGACTTTAGGATTTTTTAGTTATCAATATGACGAAAAAATTGAGTGGTTAGCGTGTTAGCTTCTGATGTCTTCCTACTTTGTGCAAGCGGTGGAAAGCTCAAAACCGAACGGTTGAAATAAAATTGTCAGCACTCGAATACGATTTAAACGGCAGACCGAACACGGACAGCTAAACCGTGGTAGTATTTGGATAAAAGCGACCGTGATACGATAAGCGACTAACGACAAGAATTTTAAATAGAAAAAAATGTATAAAATAGTGGGAAAATGGGAAAAGTGAAATTATTGTATTTGGTGAAAATAAATTAGGATGCGAGCGACATTAATTCTATTGTAGTCAATCCTGGCATCCATTTCGTCCGTTGCTTCTTATTTATGAATCGAGGTGGTTGTGGTGTGTATTGCATACCGAGAAGTGTCTTATTTTAAATTTTATTAGACATTAAATAAAAATTAAGGACCTTATCGCTTTATACGTAAACGTAACTTATTACCCACAAGCTTGTTCAACAACGTACACGATTTTTATGTTGCTGCAGCAAGCAGAGAGTGTATTTTGAAAATATGTTAACTTCATGCACCTATTTGCATTATTTTAATATATTTTTTCGAAATTACCTACTACTCGAAAGTTTATTGCGTCGGATGGGGTTGAAAAATATAAAAAGAGCAGCAAGTGAGTATAAAGGATTCGGTCACGTATTCCTAATGTATCGATTACAACGTAAAAGGAAAAATATTGTTGAATTTATGCGAATTCTAAGCGATTGCAAAAGTTTTAAAAATTATTCTGAATGCAATAAATTTGATCGGCGAAAAGAAACATAAAAAGTAAAATTATTTTGCAATACAACAATAATCTATAAAATTACAAAATCTTCTTAAAGCTCTTCCGAAAACCACTCAAAAGGGAACATAATGCGGTTTTCAAATTACCAGCACGTCATACACAGACCATCTCACACATTCTAATGCCTCAAGATTTTACTAACAAAGACAACTTCTAAGGTTTTCGAAGTCGTTGCAAGTACTGCTGGGTACGTTAGACATGAATGGGACCGAACACATGTGTTAACATTCTCACCGAGTTCCCACAACCACTTGGATGACAAGATTTTCATCTTAGTGCATGTGGTGCGGCGTTCGTCCTGCTTCAATAAATTCAGGAATCATAACAGCATCTTTGTTCACAAAAATTATAAAATCGGTTCGCGTTTTCTCTTTGTGTCTCGAATGCTTTTCAGCTTCCATATTTTGATCTCAATAGCGTTTAGTTTGCATAAGAACATTAGGACGTCCGCAAACGTGTTTTCCTACATCTGCGGATTCTTCAAGATTTTATTCACTTTTAAAGTAAAAGTAAACTTTAATATAACTAAATTGTGAAAACATTTTTTCTCTTTCGCTTTATCCAAATTTCAATTTTTGCTAACTTTATTAGCGACTTCGTCAAAACCGGTTAATTGCTTCAAATTATATAAATATGACAGCAAATTATAGAAAGTTTCCGCTTCCACGTTCTGATTATACGCGACGTTGTTCAAATTTTCTTTGTCTTTATTTTATTTATCCCAAACGACCACAAATAAACGACCCGTCTCTCTAGTTTGCTTGTTAGAAATACAAATAAGTAATTTAAATGTTTCGTTACTCTACTCTCTTGTGACCGCCAATTTAAACAATGCCATCATAGTTAATTTGATATTAAACTCCAAGTTTAATAAGGGATTATTCACATCACATCGATTACTAGGTGCACAAGTAGCTTAGGTATTGTTTTAATTTTACTGGTTCTTGCGAGCACTTACAATGCTGCTCAGCGTCGCGACGCCACATTTGTTCGGTGGTCGCACTATAGCCAAGTCCACCTCATGTTGTTTTACCCAAGTGTTTGCCGGAGCTCCATAATGCTAATATTTTAACAATTTCACTTGTCTAACGCACCCTATTAATATATAAATTGTGTCAAACAATTAATCAGTTTACATAGCCGCTATGCACACATAATAACTAATTAAAAGCAAATATAGATTTTTCCGGTGCTTAATTTGGATTGTCCAATTATATAACTTTTAGGAACCCCAAATTTTTTCTATAGCAATTTGGTAACACAAAAATGGTTGCCTTGAATAAATTAGAGAATCGTGAAATGTTATTGTAATTTAAATTCACCTGTTTGTTGAAAGACCAACAAAATCAAATTCTAAATCGAAATTAAATGTTAAATTAAATAGATTTTTTTGTGTGAAAAGGTTTCTCGTGACTTCATCTTTAAGAAACAAATTAAATGTCTTGCAGATGCTTTCAAAATTTGCTAAAATTACAGGTTAACTCCAAAGTGGAATTTTCTATTTTATTTACCGATACGACTGCCTTTAAAAACAACCAAAACTTTCCGATTCGTTCTCGTAATTTTGACCACATTTTTTAAATTTTGCAGCTTTAAATTTTAATTATTATCTACAATCTTTTAATTAAAACTAATGCTAAAAATTTGTTTTGTGGGTGTCCCGCTGACCGTTCAGCCAACCCTACATTTATATCGATTAGGGCATGTACACACAAAATATATGAATATAGCAATTAAAGTTAAGTGTGTTTAGTGGGGTGGTGCTTAAAATTGTGACATTTTTGGTGGCTTTATTACAATGCAATTTTAACACAAAGCTTTGCGCTATAATAACTTTTGAGGAAAACCGACAGATATCCTTATCGGGCTATAATTTTAAAAGATGACGTGAAAAGTTTAAAAATCTTTTTATTGCGTGCTTTGAAATTAACAAACGCGACACTTTGATAACCCCAACCCATTATTGATCAAAAAAGTTTTTGGCGATGGTCAATTACACCTAAGCCAGAAGGGGAGAAGTCTGTATTATCCACACCATAATTATTCGGATACGGCTAGGTTTACCTCTAATGACAGTGTCTAACTTGCTTCCGGACACCCTCTTCATCCCAAGGAGAACAAAATAATAAAATTTATTTTTTAATCAGAACATTCGCACTCGGTGTGGCAAATGTGTTGTCACTGGTGTTTTGAATAAATATAATGTTATATGAGACCGCCCAGGTAGCCCGTCCAGAACTGGATTTTTCCATATTATTTTAATTTTATTTATACTTTCCTACTCGAAAATGTTATTTGTTGACAAATATAATTAAATTTTATTTCGGCTTTGCTAAATTATTTAAAAAATGCTGGTTTACATCGCATCTGTCTAGCATTTTTACGGGGTTGTCTTAATTGCCGGCATTTTTAAATTCAATCCGACAGGCTTTTCGTACCCTTTATTTTTTTTGTCGCTCAACTTAATGAAGAAATAAAAATTACTTAAGTGAATATTTAAAAAAAGTTAATTTGGAGTGGAATATCTTCATTCATCACCCTTTAAGTCACACTGGCACTACACTCCAACAGCTTAAAACACATAACTTCCAATATAAATTTCTGTGCAGGCCAGGTGTTTTTTTAATATTCTCGTTAATTAAAGCCTTCTGTAATTTATTTTCTTTATACATCAACAGTAGTTTAAATAAATATTAATTTAGAATTTAAATTGTAAAAAACATTCGTTTACATTTAAATGTTAATTGTGTATCAATCGAGGGGTCTCTTAATAAAGCAATAAAAATACTTATATATTTTATCGGTGTCGAATTAATTTGAATAATCATTGTGTATTATTATCTTCGAGTATATCGAGTGGCACATACGAGGTTATCAAAATAAAGTGATGTTAGAATTTGTTTAACAACAATCGTATTAGGTTCTTTATCGTTTCTTAATTATTTGCCAATAATAATAATTGTTGCTATATGTCCTAAACAAAAGATTGCGTTTTGATATCGCACTTTCACTCACAAAAAGGGCAACAACCTCGGAGACATCCTTTCATTCATTCATTCATTCATTTTCTCAACCAATCAACCACTCGATAATATTATTACAGGTTACAGGTAAGAAAATTTTGATTTTTTTGTGATCGCAAGTTTATTTATTTTCACACACATTCATCAGAAGCTTACAAAATGCTTTTACAATTGATACTCGTACAATGTGCCAAGAAATTTTTGTTTATTTTAGCACGACATCGAACACCTACATTTTAGTGATACAATGCGACGATATAGTAAATAGTAAGTTGAGAGTTCTCAAAAGTACGTTTACTTTATAAATACTTTCAGTTGCACAATAGTGAGCATATTTTTATTTGTATACTTTTATAATAAAAGAACTTTTCAGTTTATATCTTTGTTTGACGAATAATCCAATTTTGTTTCAATTTGAACCATTCTTCTATTTATTATTGATGTATGACTGTATGTGCCCTCTTTTTTGCACAATTTCCCATCATTGGTCCTCCTTCTCTTCAACTTGAAGAAGCATAGCGGTAATAAAATTTTATGACTAAATTAAATTAATAGCACCTCGAAAAGGTGAAACATTAAGAGCAACAATAAAACGTAAATTGAAAATGAAGAAAGGTGGCATTAAAAGTCAAATTAATTTTAAAAACTGCATTTCTCCGTTAATTGTCGAAAAAGCAATAAAACCACAAATGAAAATTAAAACATGTAATAATGGAGTGACATCATTTCGTTTTAATTTTCAAAAGTGAAACTAAAGGATGTATTATTTCAGTCGGCTTCATTTGTGATTTAATTATAGACTTAGAGTTTACTCCTCTTCATTTTGTTCATCTTAAATACACCTTTTTAAAGTAAAGGTGTGGTGTCTGAGGATAACAAAAGTTGCATCTTACCTTCATTGTTTTGATATACCTGCAAGACGGTAATTATAGATTAAAAAGAATAAAAAGAAAGGATCGTAGTTTTTGGGTACCAACGCAACTATTTTGAACCGCTCGAAATTACAAATTCAACACCGAATACTGTCATGTTAAGCTAAAAATGGAGAACTATTAAGTAAACGATTTACATAATGAATCCTCAAGAAAAAAATGTGATTTTGAAATAAATTTAATTATTTAAAAAATATTTTCAAGTATTTTTAGTTCTTAATGTATCATTTTTGTTGAAATTTTTACCGTACCCTCATACCCCTTAAATTAAATCTATAATTTATATTAAAATATTTCAATATCTGACTGTTATAAGAACCATATTTTTTGATAAACTTGCAAAACGTTTCCAGAAGACTTGCTCTTTCAAAAACTGTGAGTTATATCTCAAAGCTATCTGACTCCTGAAGTAACATCTACGATTAGCAGCAAGTTTAGTGATAAAACTTGAAACTTGAAGAACTTGATAAAACTATTTAATCTTTTAAAAGTGTAAAGTATGAAAACTAATATTTTCTCCTCCTGGAAGAAAAAATACACCAAAAGCTCAAAATTTGCAAAAAGAAAGGAAAATTATAAGCAAATAAAATGTGTGATGAATAGAGCTCGGATTTTATGCTTTTGCATGTTAATATTGATAAGCCAACAAATTCGTTATGAAATCTGGACAAATTTGGTAAAAATAAATCCGAAAAACTACTTGTCACAATGCATATTTTGCATATTTTCAACATTTGGTGCATATTTGAGCCACTTTTGGTGATTTTTGAAACATTTTAATAGAGAAAAATTATTATTAAATTTCGCTAATTGAAGCAATTGTTTTATTTAATTTTAAACAATTTAATTTTTTATTTAAAAAATTATTTATTTTTTGTTTATTTAAATAAATTATAAAAATTAAATTATTTAAAATGAAATAAAATAATTGCTTAAATTGGCAAATTTAATAATAATTTTATATTTGTTCTATCACAATTCTTCAAAAAACACCAAAAGTGGACCAAATATCCATTATTTACTTAAATATGCCCCAAATGATGCAAATTTGCAAACTTTTGCAAATTATACATAATTCGTCCAGATTATAATATTAAAATTATTAATTTTAAAAATCTTGGTAGCTCTAATTGAAAATTTGAAAAAAATGGAAAAATTCGAAGATTACATATTTTTAAGTTTATTACATATCAATGCATATTTTATCTATTTTTATCAATTTTAGTGCATATTTTAAAGAAATTCGGTGCATATTTATAAGCATTTTGGTGCATAAAAATTCGAGATCTATTAATCATGCTTTCTTATGGGAGTGTTTTCTATAGACTGATAGGATCAACATCCATTGACTCTAGATTAACTTTTACCTAACATTTAACTAGCTCTTAGTGTTGGTACAGATAATTTCGCACAGCTAAAGATATGTTTACTAAGCTGCGGCTGGGGCTCTGCGACTGAAGTCGCAGTGAATACTTTCTTATGAGAGTGTTACCTGAGAGTCGCCTGCGAAGATCGCATTTTAAGGAAACACTCTCATAAGAAAGCATTCACAGCGACTTCAGTCGCAGAGCCCCAGCAGCAGCTTATTAAACTAAGTAAACTAAAGCTTAGTAAGATAATTTCGCCCAGCTAAAGATATGTTTACTAAGCTGAGGCTGGACCTCTGCGACTGAAGTCGCAGTCATTGCTCTCCATGCTCTCTTATGGATATAAAAAAGCATTCACTGCGACTTCAGTCGCAGAGCCCCAGCCTTAGCTTAGTAACCATATCTTTAGTTGTGCGAAATTATCTTACTAGGCTTTATTTTACTTAGTTTACTAATCTGCGGCTGGGGCTCTGCGACTGAAGTCGCAGTGAATGCTTTCTTATAGGAGTGTTACCTTAGAGTCGCAGTTCGAAGGAAACACTCCCATAAGAAAGCATTCACTGCGACTTCAGTCGCAGACCACAAGCCTCAGCTTAGTAAGCATATCTTTAGTTGTGCGAAATTATCTTACCAAGCTTTATTTTACTTGGTTTACTAATCTGCGGCTGGGGCTCTGCGACTGAAGTCGCAGTGAATACTTTCTTATGAGAGTGTTACCTGAGAGTCGCCTGCGAAGATCGCATTTTAAGGAAACACTCTCATAAGAAAGCATTCACAGCGACTTCAGTCGCAGAGCCCCAGCAGCAGCTTATTAAACTAAGTAAACTAAAGCTTAGTAAGATAATTTCGCCCAGCTAAAGATATGTTTACTAAGCTGAGGCTGGACCTCTGCGACTGAAGTCGCAGTCATTGCTCTCCATGCTCTCTTATGGGTATAAAAAAGCATTCACTGCGACTTCAGTCGCAGAGCCCCAGCTTTAGCTTAGTAACCATATCTTTAGTTGTGCGAAATTATCTTACTAGGCTTTATTTTACTTAGTTTACTAATCTGCGGCTGGGGCTCTGCGACTGAAGTCGCAGTGAATGCTTTCTTATAGGAGTGTTACCTTAGAGTCGCAGTTCGAAGGAAACACTCCCATAAGAAAGCATTCCCTGCGACTTCAGTCGCAGAGCACAAGCCTCAGCTTAGTAAGCATATCTTTAGTTGTGCGAAATTATCTTACCAAGCTTTATTTTACTTGGTTTACTAATCTGCGGCTGGGGCTCTGCGACTGAAGTCGCAGTGAATACTTTCTTATGAGAGTGTTACTTGAGAGTCGCCTGCGAAGATCGCATTTTAAGGAAACACTCTCATAAGAAAGCATTCACAGCGACTTCAGTCGCAGAGCCCCAGCAGCAGCTTATTAAACTAAGTAAACTAAAGCTTAGTAAGATAATTTCGCCCAGCTAAAGATATGTTTACTAAGCTGAGGCTGGACCTCTGCGACTGAAGTCACAGTCATTGCTCTCCATGCTCTCTTATGGGTATAAGAAAGCATTCACTGCGACTTCAGTCGCAGAGCCCCAGCCTTAGCTTAGTAACCATATCTTTAGTTGTGCGAAATTATCTTACTAAGCTTTATTTTACTTAGTTTACTAATCTGCAGCTGGGGCTCTGCGACTGAAGTCGCAGTGAATGCTTTCTTATAGGAGTGTTACCTTAGAGTCGCAGTTCGAAGGAAACACTCCCATAAGAAAGCATTCACTGCGACTTCAGTCGCAGAGCACAAGCCTCAGCTTAGTAAGCATATCTTTAGTTGTGCAAAATTATCTTACCAAGCTTTATTTTACTTGGTTTACAAATCTGCGGCTGGGGCTCTGCGACTGAAGTCGCAGTGAATACTTTCTTATGGGAGTGTTACCTCAGAGTCGCCTGCGAAGATCGCATTTTAAGGAAACACTCTCATAAGAAAGCATTCACAGCGACTTCAGTCGCAGAGCCCCAGGAGCAGCTTATTAAACTAAGTAAACTAAAGCTTAGTAAGATAATTTCGCCCAGCTAAAGATATGTTTACTAAGCTGAGGCTGGACCTCTGCGACTGAAGTCACAGTCATTGCTCTCCATGCTCTCTTATGGGTATAAGAAAGCATTCACTGCGACTTCAGTCGCAGAGCCCCAGCCTTAGCTTAGTAACCATATCTTTAGTTGTGCGAAATTATCTTACTAAGCTTTATTTTACTTAGTTTACTAATCTGCAGCTGGGGCTCTGCGACTGAAGTCGCAGTGAATGCTTTCTTATAGGAGTGTTACCTTAGAGTCGCAGTTCGAAGGAAACACTCCCATAAGAAAGCATTCACTGCGACTTCAGTCGCAGAGCACAAGCCTCAGCTTAGTAAGCATATCTTTAGTTGTGCAAAATTATCTTACCAAGCTTTATTTTACTTGGTTTACAAATCTGCGGCTGGGGCTCTGCGACTGAAGTCGCAGTGAATACTTTCTTATGGGAGTGTTACCTCAGAGTCGCCTGCGAAGATCGCATTTTAAGGAAACACTCTCATAAGAAAGCATTCACAGCGACTTCAGTCGCAGAGCCCCAGGAGCAGCTTATTAAACTAAGTAAACTAAAGCTTAGTAAGATAATTTCGCCCAGCTAAAGATATGTTTACTAAGCTGAGGCTGGACCTCTACGACTGAAGTCACAGTCATTGCTCTCCATGCTCTCTTATGGGTATAAGAAAGCATTCACTGCGACTTCAGTCGCAGAGCCCCAGCCTTAGCTTAGTAACCATATCTTTAGTTGTGCGAAATTATCTTACTAAGCTTTATTTTACTTAGTTTACTAATCTGCAGCTGGGGCTCTGCGACTGAAGTCGCAGTGAATGCTTTCTTATAGGAGTGTTACCTTAGAGTCGCAGTTCGAAGGAAACACTCCCATAAGAAAGCATTCACTGCGACTTCAGTCGCAGAGCACAAGCCTCAGCTTAGTAAGCATATCTTTAGTTGTGCAAAATTATCTTACCAAGCTTTATTTTACTTGGTTTACAAATCTGCGGCTGGGGCTCTGCGACTGAAGTCGCAGTGAATACTTTCTTATGGGAGTGTTACCTCAGAGTCGCCTGCGAAGATCGCATTTTAAGGAAACACTCTCATAAGAAAGCATTCACAGCGACTTCAGTCGCAGAGCCCCAGGAGCAGCTTATTAAACTAAGTAAACTAAAGCTTAGTAAGATAATTTCGCCCAGCTAAAGATATGTTTACTAAGCTGAGGCTGGACCTCTACGACTGAAGTCACAGTCATTGCTCTCCATGCTCTCTTATGGGTATAAGAAAGCATTCACTGCGACTTCAGTCGCAGAGCCCCAGCCTTAGCTTAGTAACCATATCTTTAGTTGTGCGAAATTATCTTACTAAGCTTTATTTTACTTAGTTTACTAATCTGCAGCTGGGGCTCTGCGACTGAAGTCGCAGTGAATGCTTTCTTATAGGAGTGTTACCTTAGAGTCGCAGTTCGAAGGAAACACTCCCATAAGAAAGCATTCACTGCGACTTCAGTCGCAGAGCACAAGCCTCAGCTTAGTAAGCATATCTTTAGTTGTGCAAAATTATCTTACCAAGCTTTATTTTACTTGGTTTACAAATCTGCGGCTGGGGCTCTGCGACTGAAGTCGCAGTGAATACTTTCTTATGGGAGTGTTACCTCAGAGTCGCCTGCGAAGATCGCATTTTAAGGAAACACTCTCATAAGAAAGCATTCACAGCGACTTCAGTCGCAGAGCCCCAGGAGCAGCTTATTAAACTAAGTAAACTAAAGCTTAGTAAGATAATTTCGCCCAGCTAAAGATATGTTTACTAAGCTGAGGCTGGACCTCTGCGACTGAAGTCACAGTCATTGCTCTCCATGCTCTCTTATGGGTATAAGAAAGCATTCACTGCGACTTCAGTCGCAGAGCCCCAGCCTTAGCTTAGTAACCATATCTTTAGTTGTGCGAAATTATCTTACTAAGCTTTATTTTACTTAGTTTACTAATCTGCAGCTGGGGCTCTGCGACTGAAGTCGCAGTGAATGCTTTCTTATAGGAGTGTTACCTTAGAGTCGCAGTTCGAAGGAAACACTCCCATAAGAAAGCATTCACTGCGACTTCAGTCGCAGAGCACAAGCCTCAGCTTAGTAAGCATATCTTTAGTTGTGCAAAATTATCTTACCAAGCTTTATTTTACTTGGTTTACAAATCTGCGGCTGGGGCTCTGCGACTGAAGTCGCAGTGAATACTTTCTTATGGGAGTGTTACCTCAGAGTCGCCTGCGAAGATCGCATTTTAAGGAAACACTCTCATAAGAAAGCATTCACAGCGACTTCAGTCGCAGAGCCCCAGCAGCAGCTTCTTAAACTAAGTAAACTAAAGCTTAGTAAGATAATTTCGCCCAGCTAAAGATATGTTTACTAAGCTGCGGCTAGAGCTCTGCTACTGAAGTCGCAGTGACTGCTCTCCATGCTTTCTTATAGGAGTGTGTTACCTTAGAGTTGCCTTGAAAGATCACATTCTAAGCAAACACTCCCATAAGAAAGCATTCACTGCGACTTCAGTCGCAGAGCACAAGCCTCAGCTTAGTAAGCATATCTTTAGTTGTGCAAAATTATCTTACCAAGCTTTATTTTACTTGGTTTGCAAATCTGCGGCTGGGGCTCTGCGACTGAAGTCGCAGTGAATACTTTCTTATGGGAGTGTTACCTCAGAGTCGCCTGCGAAGATCGCATTTTAAGGAAACACTCTCATAAGAAAGCATTCACAGCGACTTCAGTCGCAGAGCCCCAGCAGCAGCTTCTTAAACTAAGTAAACTAAAGCTTAGTAAGATAATTTCGCCCAGCTAAAGATATGTTTACTAAGCTGCGGCTAGAGCTCTGCTACTGAAGTCGCAGTGACTGCTCTCCATGCTTTCTTATAGGAGTGTGTTACCTTAGAGTTGCCTTGAAAGATCACATTCTAAGCAAACACTCCCATAAGAAAGCATTCACTGCGACTTCAGTCGCAGAGCACAAGCCTCAGCTTAGTAAGCATATCTTTAGTTGTGCAAAATTATCTTACCAAGCTTTATTTTACTTGGTTTGCAAATCTGCGGCTGGGGCTCTGCGACTGAAGTCGCAGTGAATACTTTCTTATGGGAGTGTTACCTCAGAGTCGCCTGCGAAGATCGCATTTTAAGGAAACACTCTCATAAGAAAGCATTCACAGCGACTTCAGTCGCAGAGCCCCAGCAGCAGCTTCTTAAACTAAGTAAACTAAAGCTTAGTAAGATAATTTCGCCCAGCTAAAGATATGTTTACTAAGCTGCGGCTAGAGCTCTGCTACTGAAGTCGCAGTGACTGCTCTCCATGCTTTCTTATAGGAGTGTGTTACCTTAGAGTTGCCTTGAAAGATCACATTCTAAGCAAACACTCCCATAAGAAAGCATTCACTGCGACTTCAGTCGCAGAGCACAAGCCTCAGCTTAGTAAGCATATCTTTAGTTGTGCAAAATTATCTTACCAAGCTTTATTTTACTTGGTTTGCAAATCTGCGGCTGGGGCTCTGCGACTGAAGTCGCAGTGAATACTTTCTTATGGGAGTGTTACCTCAGAGTCGCCTGCGAAGATCGCATTTTAAGGAAACACTCTCATAAGAAAGCATTCACAGCGACTTCAGTCGCAGAGCCCCAGCAGCAGCTTCTTAAACTAAGTAAACTAAAGCTTAGTAAGATAATTTCGCCCAGCTAAAGATATGTTTACTAAGCTGCGGCTAGAGCTCTGCTACTGAAGTCGCAGTGACTGCTCTCCATGCTTTCTTATAGGAGTGTGTTACCTTAGAGTTGCCTTGAAAGATCACATTCTAAGCAAACACTCCCATAAGAAAGCATTCACTGCGACTTCAGTCGCAGCGCCCAAACCGCAGCTTAAGTAAACATATCTTCAGCTGGGCGAAATTCTCAGCACAAACAATAAGGGCTAGTTAAACCTTAGGTAAAAGTTAATGCAGAGTCAATCGGTTTATAGGAAACACTCCCATAATAAAGCATGATTAATATGAAAGAATGAAAGATATGAATCTTTAGCTGTGGCTGGACACCAAAAGTGGCCCAAAAATATGCATTATTTACGCAAATATGCACCAAAGGTTGAAAATATGCAAAATTTTGCAAATTTTACGTAATTCGTCCAGATTTATTATTAAAATTATAAAATTTTATAAATCAAGGTAGTACTTATGCGAAATTAAAAAAAAATGAAAAAATCGAAGATTACATATTTTTTATTTTGCATATCAATGCATATTTTATCAATTTTGGTATTTTGTGCATATAAATCCGAGCTCTAGTGATGAAATATTAGAAGTTAAAAATAGAAGTATAGAAGTATAAAATGCAATAGAATTTCATTATTACAATATTAAATATAATTAAACATTAAAATATGAAATTGAAATGATTTGTTTGCGGTGTAGAGCCAGCTGTTTGAAAAATTTAAATTTATAAATAATTTAAAAAAAGAATTTTGTAAAACCCTTTTAGAAGGGAACAACTTTGTAATATATTACTCATATTTTGTAAACAATACCATTATTAGATTAGATATTTTTAGAAGAGGATTTCAAAGTAATTTGCGCCTAGGGCTTCCAATACCTTGATCCACCACTGACCTCAACTTAACAAAAGTAAAATTAATAATACTTATTACTTTATATTCGAAAAAAAAAAGTTTGAAAAAAATTAAATTGGTTTCTTACATTTGCAGAGGATAGAGCACTCTAAGGCAAACAAGAAGTTATTGATATAAATAGTGTAGCTTGTAATCTTCTGAAAACTGGAAAACATACATTGCAAGTTTTACGATTAAGGGCCAGTTTACAATCATAGTTGGTATAAACTTGGAATAGCGATGCATTCTATTACGAATTCATTTATTCCATCATTTATTCCAAGTAGAACGCAAATACGTTTTACAAATAAGTTTTATCGTGGACAATCTGTAGTACCTACAATAAATCTATGGAAAAGTCGTAAGGTAAGTCATCATAATCATTAAGCATTATCTATAGTCTAAACCAGAAGTTCTCAAAATTTTCAGCTCTGAAAATAGGCTGATGAAGTCCTTGCAGTTTGCTCCTGAGATATTGAAAATATGTATAAAAGCAATTGATGCTTTTATTTATTATTTTAAAGTAGAAAAATTGTGTGAAGTGTGATATAAGAGCGTTCACAATAGAATATTAAAGTGGTTATTTAGAAGCTAGCAATTTAAAATTATCTTAAATCATTCTATTGTTCGGTAAGTACAGGTGAGTTAAAAATAAAATAGGCACGGCGTAGGTACAATAAATTCCTGTTATAAAAAAACTTTTAATACGGCACCTGTAAAAAGGAGTTCTATAAAGTCACCATGAGATAACATTTGTGACCATGATGAGAATCGTTAATCAAAATTGTGTTTTAGGGTAACAAACCCTAAATTTTATACTAAATATTATTCACAGTAGGGTATGTTTCATAGTGGGACACGATATGACATGAGGTGCACAACAAGAGGTGCCAAACACGCCCTTATATACTAACCACAAAGGAATAGCCGGCTATTCTCATAACCAAACAACAAAAGCTGCATTCTTCTTCACAAGGAAAAATCTGTTCTGTTACAATCGCTAGCTGGTCTTTTTCTGGTCGCATTTGCCCACTATTCATCCAAATCAAGCGCATTGAAACACACCCCCATGTGTATACTTACACCAGACCTCCTAAGTATAAATCAATAATATAATATAAATTTGTTGTCGCTCATCCCAAAATTTCTTTCAAAAAACGACATCTTTTCCTTTTGGCTATTACCACGCGAAAGGTTAACGAACACAATATTTTTAGTTTATTTTAGTGGGTGCCAACATGCAAATATTTCGTGTCTATTGTCAAAAATTAAAAAGTTTCATTTACAGCTAATTTATTTTATGATTTGCAATAATAAATTTGTAAAGGGATACCACAAGTAAAAAATTGTATTTCAATTATCATAACAATGCCACTTTAATTAAATATAAATTTCAATAGTGAGCTCGGTAATTGTTGTTGTGATACGAAAGTTTTGTACTGTTAAAAATATTATGAATAAAAGGACAACCTGTTCACGAGTGTGCTAAGTTTTCATTTGCTTATCTAAGTTGGAAGGTAAACGATTCAAGAGGATTGTTGTCGAGTTGGTAAACCTTTTATTCTCAAGTTGTGGCATTTCCTTGGTAGGTACTTCTTTGAATTTGGTTTTTCTTTTTGTCAAATACAATCCTAATTCTTTTAAATGTTTGCTTTTATCCACAAAAAATCCCATCGCTTCCATACTTAAAAGTAAGAAATTAATTAAAAAATCTTGCTGCAAGAAAAAAAAGAAAAATATTTAAATAAAATCAATTAGAGATTGAAAATGGACATAAATTTCAAAAAAATATGAAGAGCACTTAATTCTAAACTTTGGAATTCGGTTTATTCCAGTTCCAAAAAGATAAAATGTATAAATTATTATTGTCGTCAGTTAAAAAAGAATTATTAATCCAAATTTTTGTTTAGTATCAAGTAAATTTTAAATTATGCATTTGAAGTGACTCCTACTTTTGCTGACATATTTTTTTGGCTTCATTAAACCGCATTCCTCGAGTTTAATTCCAAATCATTACAAAGGTATTTAGAATTATTTTGAGAAAAATTCTAGTGCCAGAGGGTGTAGATGTCAAACCAGAAGAGACGTCTTGGTATTCTATATAGGCGACGGTGGTGGTACGTATTCCCCTGAAATTTTATTACTGGCATCGTTCTGTTCTAATTATTGTTGGTATAATTAAACGGTTTAGAAAAAAAAATGATTAAAAACTGATTAAATATCGATCAATATAATTGTGATACATTACAGGCACTTAAATAAAGATCCAGTTTTTTTGAGTGCCTAGTTAAAAAGTCTCTTTCGTTTACGTTTCAATCATGGTTATCTGTATCAACTGTTGAATAAGTAATAACAATTCAAAAAGAATGTCGACGGTTTTAATTTCGAAATAAAAATTTACATATTACGTTATTACTCTAATTATATTCAAAAAGTTTAATTGTGCAGCTGCCCATATACCAAAAAAACCAAAAATCAATATTTTTAATAATATGGGAAACTTGGATTGCAATCTCGTGTGTCACTTAGCTGCCATTTATTACACAACCCCAATTTAAACGACACAGGTATAAAATAAAATTTTCAAATTTAAACGACATGTCCGAAACTATGACATGAATAGCGAATGCATCAAGTTCTTGAGTTGAGGGTGCCTAATTCATGGCGATAAAATCGACTTTTTTAGAAATAAAAATTTAATTCGAATTAATTTAAATTGTAAATTTGTCTGTTATAGTTGGTAAGTTTATATTTGTCATAAAACAACATCCACATTGTTAGAAGAATAGCTCCGCATGCTGTTTTACTACCTTTTTTTTAAATAAAAGCTTTTATTTTGATGTAAATTTTTATTTACTTTTGAATATAATTATTATTGTTATGCATACAAAATGTAGTAGATGTTATCTTATTTGACTCAATTAATAATTTAATTCGTTTTCAAAACAACAATTTATTTGAACATACTAGTTATGTAAATAACAATAAGAAATAGGAGGTGCTCCACTTCAAGCAGATAAATCTGGTTCTTGGGCTTAGCTTGCTACGTGTAGGTACACCTGATTATTCGGTAGACTGTCGATACCTGGTCTCTTGGTCAAATATTTACCATTTCGAAAAGACTGGTTGTAATAGGATTCTTAAACACTTGTTCCACTGTCACTGACATTTATTATACTAAAGCTCAAGATTTAATAAACAACATAATATGGAATGCGAAACTGTCGAGGAACTACTAAATTTTTATTTTTGATTTATAACCGGTTCCATGAATATGCCAATGAAAATAAAGTTATTGCGGCTTATAGATAAAATAACGGTGCATCATTTATAAATTCTATTAGCGATAGCTGACAGCAGCAGTGGTAGCGATATCCAGTTTTGCAAAAAAGTGGAATTGCATTGCACATTCTGCCATATTATGCGTGCAGTCACGAAACAGTTCCAGAAGATGGAATATTTTCTCGACTTGGAAGAGCCACTTAATTGGAATTTTTGACCAAGTTCCATTAAGATCCACAATCTACAAGTGGGCCTTAAATTTACAAAATTGTGCGCAGTCATCTGATAAATCCACTTTGAGAATGACTATCCATTGTTCGTTCGGTTAAAAAGTAAAAACCCTTTAGGGGAAGTACATTAAAATTTCATTGTTACATCCCAATTAAACGTAATCTAATTTACTTAATTTATCCTAAAAAAATTTTCAATTAGCAACCACCGCGTTTTTTGTGCCGAGAGTGGAACAGGAAGGATAATACATAATGTAATTTAGCGTATCTAACGAGAAGAACTATCGCTTTTTTATAAACTAATTAAACAAAGTTATAGAATATCAACTTTAAAAAACAATCAATCATATCTACGTGTTTTAGGTAATGAACGGCAAAATTACTTTTGATTCATTAAACATTCTTATATCTCTTAAGTTACATTAATGAGGTAAAGGTGGTTTGTTTTTCTGTTAATGTTAAGTAATTAATAAGGATATGTCGTAAAATATTAAGAAACTCATTAAAATTAGTGTTCTATTAATTATTTAGTCAAAGCCAAAGCACGCTGACTTATTAATACACCTATTAACACGACTGCATTATCTAGATGATTACTAATGTATGTTTTATCGTAAAAATTTAAAAAATATTCAAATCTCTAATAATAATTAACATCAATAATTACTATAAAGTGTTAAGTCTAAGTAATAATTTAATCTAAAACCATTGGAATGTGAGTAAAGTTCTTCCTTTTTATTACCTGCTGCTTTTAATACAAGAAAGGAAAACGTATAATAGATTTTTTTAATAGATTATTTTATGTTACCATAATAAAAGGGCCTATTAGTTTCTTTACTAAACTAATTTTTAAGTTAATTTTTAATATAAAAAAATAATTAAAATATATTCAGCTCATTTATAATACTCCCCACCAAGCAACTTACCAACGTTTTTGGTCCTTCCGATGAGCTAAATTAATTTTATAAATACATTTTTTCCTACGAATGTTTCATTTTATCCATCTGCATTAGTGACAAAACTAGAAACCGCAATTATTTTAAGTGGTTTTTAAGCAGTTGTCAATCAGGGGTGACAGATAAAAGATTAAAAAGGCGGTGGGTGTTGCCGAACATTTCGAACACAGTTCTGTATGTTTCTTGGTATTTAAAAGCGTGTTGTCATGTATAGGTATGACACTAGAGAGCTACCAAAGCAATACTTCTCATCTTTGTTCTTAAATTTTGAAAAATGCGAAAAAAAAAATGAAAAAGTTAACAAAGAATTATAAAATTCGGTTGGATTTGAATGTCGAGCAAAATTATTCCATATCCATAACTTTATTTCTAAGTGCTTTTCTGATTTCCATGACCCCTGAGCATTTCAAAGGGAAATTGGCGTCATCGGAAAGGTGTAGAATCGAAACCTCACATATCGAAAATTATGAATACTCTCATTTCTTAAAGTAAATTCGTTATAGACAGATGTAAGAAGGTGTTCATATACACAGTTATGAAGCAAAACTAATCCACATTTTGCGGAACTGCTAAGAATGGACCTAACGAACAGATGTGACATATCGTGACGGAGCCGCGATTTGTCACGCAAAGAAATTTCAAACCCCAAAAAGAAAAAAGCTTTTTTTCGAAGCTTCGGAAATTTGCAGTGTGCAATAATATTTTTAATTAACTAAAAGTTCGTTGATTACATTGTTGTGATTTAAAAAGTACTATTAGGTTTATGATGGTATTCTCTATGGTATTCATAATTGGCTTCATAATAAATTTAATTTAGTGCAGCATGATATCCGAAAATGATTTTGAATTTGCTTTGTTCTTTATTAATTGAAAATTTTCTTAACTCCGATGCATACTTGTGCTGTTAATATTGTATTGTAACAGATTAATAAAAATTAAATTTGCCAAATTCAAAAACGTGATGTAGCTTTTTCAAGCTTTACCTTGTGGGTGTCACTCGGTATTTTCTGCCCGATTGGCTGGTTTAAATTAAATTGTATTTACGCACTTATTATATTATAATCTTAAGCAATTTATACATTCCATTCTCCACAACTCCCACGAAACGTTTTTATTTCTGAATCACCTAAATTTAATTCGAATTTCTTCAAAGAACTCAAAGAAAATTTAAATGCTTTATTTCAAATTAAAGGATTATTTGTCGAAAAATATGATAAAAAGTTAGCTCAGCTTTAATTTGAAATATCTAACAGAGATAAGCGATATAATTAAATATAAGGTGACCTTTCTTGACAAATTTGTAGATAGTATAAATATATATAAAAGTACTTACCTATGAACCTATGTTCCTGCAGATCATCATCTGCAACAAAAAAATTCAATAATAGGATATCAACTTTTTCCCACAACTTAAATAGAGAAATGAAATAAATTTAAAATTAAGCTTTTTTCTTTAAAAATCCTCTATTGTAAAACAATAATTGCGAGGTAGTTTAGTAATGAAAGCTTAGTTAATCTGAAGTTCAACGAATTTTAGAAGTTTGAGCAATAAACCAGATGTACTAAATCACATCAATGGTGGTAAATGTAATTTGTTTGTAAAACTTTTAAGCTTAGTTGTAAAAATTCGTTGAGCTTCAGTTCAGCTAAAGTTATCTTAAGCTGTCCTTAAAGACGCAAAATGGATATGTACATTCGGGGGTTGAGTGGTCTTAACTATTATTGCCTTAATTATTGTATAATAAAGTTTCCTATTCCTGTTTTATTAGTTTAACCTGGTGCCCAACAAAAACCACATTTATATTTTAAAAATATAAATTTATTACTGTGTACCAAATCGTGATTTTGTATAATTGCAAGGACCTCCACAACCCCAATAGAACGTTTGCACTTTGTGAATCACCTAAAATAAATTGGAATTTCTTCAAACAAAACAGAGCAAGTTTAAACGTTCCTTGAAACGTCTGGAAATATATATTACTATTACATTACGGCACGTCTTTGAGAATCATCGCACAATACATACCTTTCCAAAATTAGATCAACCATTTAAAAGCTTGCGAACGCCATTTTAATCCTTTAACAGTACCGAGAGGTTTTGCGCGTTTCAGATTCAAAAGTGAAGGTTAAATTCTTTCAATTTATTTTGTTGGAACTTTAGTTTCACAGTCGGGCTTGACCCATTTAGGGCTAAAGAAAAGTGACAGTGACGTATAATGAAAAAGGTAACTGTCAATATTCCACCCCAGTAAAGTAATAGTATTTCGAAAATTTTATTTTACCGTTTCCAGTGTGGTAAACTCTAATGATGAATTTTATTTTCGATATAATTATTATTATCCTTTATTATTCAATGTTGATATATCAATCCCTGTCAACCAAATCGATGTAATATTATAAGTTTTAGTTTCTTTATTATTTAATCAAGATAAAAAAAATGTATTATTACGTTTTATAATTTTATTACCAATAGTTTTGGAAAGATAAACGTATCGGCATTTGAATCTGTGAATTAAAAATTCTGAAATAATTTTTGTGAATTGCGTGATTATTACGATTGATGTGTTTTCATTGAAAGTTTTGTTATTAAATTTTTTGATTTTTACTAATCGAAATAATTTTATCGTGCCACTAATCGAATAGAAGTTCAAATTCAAGTCACACTTGAGCAATTTTACCGTGTACGCTCACTAATTATAACTCCGTTGTTGTAGGTAGTACCTACTTCAAACATTGATTTTTTATTTTTAAAGGAACTCCGTAGTGGGTCTACAAAAATAGAAAATATGAGTTACCGTAACAAGGTTACTAGGGCATATTTTATTGTGCAGCTTTATGCTTAACAATTTTAAGTTGAAATCGCCTAAACTGTGAAATCGTCCTCCGGGCGAAGCGTAGCAAAATCGTCGGATGCGTAACAAATTTTTATATTCGGCGTTCGCAACTTCAATGCTTTACAAGGTCTTTCATTGAAATCGAAACTCAGGTGGCCGTCGAATATATGGCCACCCGTGCAGTGAGAAACGATGAAGATAGAAATAGTTTCCAACTCTCATACTATATGACATCCTAAGTATTGGTAAATAAAATATGTCGTATAGCTACGTTGGATGAAAGAAATTTATAAACACGAAAGTTTGACAAATTTAAGCTCATATAATAACAAATAACATTTAAATATTAAACTTGAGTCAACAAATACCAAGAGGTTGATGGAGTGTTTGCACTCACCTTTCTTTATTGACTCGAAAATAAATAAAGCATGTCGAATAAGATCAAAATCAACAGGTAAGTGTATTATTAAAATTGTTCAGGAAACATAAATAGTGTAATTATTGCGATCACAGCTTTAAAACAAAAGTTATGTTATTTAAATTTTCAGATCGTTCATTCGACGATTAAGCTTCGAATGCAGTCAAAACTTGATGTACCTAATCCGTAGCTGCATTAAAATTTAATAGGATGACTTTAAGTCGACATGAACCTTTAAATATTTTATGTAAGGTAATCCCGTATTAGTCGACCATGAAAAGTGTCGAGGAAATTGATTATTTCATTTTTTTCTCGGGCACCACTCGAAAGGATAATATTACCCATCCACATGTGGACATGCGATCCCGTTTCGTAGCTGGGATAATATTATTAGAACGTCGTAAATCTCGGGTGAGTTTGACTTTTTCCAAAATAACTAAATTAAATTATATCATGAACATTTACACAATCCGGAATTAATTTAGTTGTTGGTTTAGTGCTGACATTTATTTTCTCTTGTTGCATATACACGACTATACACATAAGTTTTGTTCTCGCAAGTTGTGACACTTCAGTAGCTGAAACGAAAATTGAAGCAGTTTAATTATGATAACACATTGTTTTGCATAATTAATTAACTTAATGACGTTATCATGTTGGGTGATATGTAATTATCATAATGTAGCAGCTCGGTTCCCGCTTCGTGCACCGCATTATCTGCGGCGCCATTTCTTTTTTGATTTGGCCAAGTTTATTATGCAAATGCTTCCTATATGCTCTTTTAATTTTTGGATCGAAATAATAAAAGCAAAAGCAGACATATGCAAAGACTGTCACAGCTGTCAGGTCATACGCATGTGCAATAGAACCTGACCCCCTATCAAGTGCTTTGTGCAGTAAACCAAACTAAGTACCAACATCTGTCCGTAACATGGAATCGCGCAATGATGTCTATTCAAACATTACACACCAGTTATATTCATAAAGTGATTTTAAAGAAGGACGGGCGAACAATTTCCAATCCATGGTTGTTTTCGATATTATTTATGTTCACTTGGAAAATGCATAATACGTTTTGCCAAAAATTTATGGCCCGAATGATGTTATTAATCATATGTGTGTGTATACCGCACAAATTAAATTAAAAATACAAAACCGCACACCGAATTCCTAATGTCGACCACTCAAAAGAAGAAACTGTCGGAAATTTAATAATACAGGGAGTTGAGATATTTTTACAATTGTTTTTTAACTTTGGGTAATAAATCAAACGAGGAAAGCACTCGTTTTATGTTCATTTAATATCCATCCCTTAATATAATATATAACTACCACATATATCAAAGGCATCATAAAAATCCTGGAATAGGCAGAAATTTCAACTTCATAACAAATGGTTTTTTAACATGTTTTTTAATATTTTAAACGCTCTAAAACTGAAGCTTTTAATATTAAAAATTGTATCAGGTTTCTTTTTGCTTACACGATTTCTGGTCCGTCCAGTTTGATGCTCAACAGAATATTATTATTTGGTCGATAAACGTTCCAGTGGCTACGTGTTTCGGTGAACCCGATTTTTAGTTATATTCCTCGGGGCAAATTATATACTAATTCATTGTTCATGAAATTATTGTAAACAAGATAAATTAATAATTTGATTTTAATCAAACTTATAATTTGCTTTCTGGAAGATAATAAAGAGAATATATGTACACATATATTGTAATATTGTCAACCCTCAACCGAGTCCCAAGGGAAGCAGAAGGTTCTAGCGGAAACGAAAATAGCTGAGAGATACAAACCCGACCGATATTGTTTATACTGAGGTTCGCCTTATTATTGACATACAAATACGCTCGTGTTCAATTTGAAAACCCCCCGGATTGCTTATTAAATAATTGACAAATTTATACTTATACCAGAACGTTTTGGCGAAATAATTCGAGCAATTTCATTAAAAACAAAAACTTAGTTTTGGCAAAAAAGCAGCACCGATTAGGTAGTTAAGTTGTGTTAAATTACCTCACTTTACATTTAAACAAAGTTAGGTAAATTTATTCATTGTGCAAAAGTTTTTAGCCATACAATTTGTTAGAGCTTTCCAAGTTGTTTACACACGAACCTTTTTTTATAAGAAAAACTGGAAGCTTTAACACCTCCCGTCCCAGGAGTGAATGTTTATGATTAATTCAAATGCGGTGACTTTCTCAAAGGCAGAAGAATAATATCGATTCCACAATGGGAACAACACCTAGCATGCAAAGCCGTGGAGCAGTGACCTATACTTTAAAGTTTAGATTATGTGCGTGCTTATGTTTGCAGCGGGTAATAAATAACCCCGACTTCCTTATCGTAATGATGAACTGCTATCTGAATTAGAGTGCATTTCCGCCTATACCTAACTCTTTACCACCTACTCCGACAAACTTACCCTTAATTTTAATTAAGAATTGTTGTAATTTCCGCATTCGATATCACAAAATAATTTTATAACAACTCACCCCCCCCCCTCCGGACAACACCGTCGCGTCGTCTCCCTCCCCCAATAAGTTAAACTTCAGCGATCCAGTTAGTAGCGTGATCTGCTAACTTAACACATGATTGAAGGTAAATGTTGAAAACTGCATAACAGTAAAAAATTTGCATGTTGCATGCTTAGTTAAAGAAACACAATAAAATTCTAACTGTTTGGTTAATAACTAAAAGATAATAATATGCTTTATTGCGGCAATTAAGGTGGAAAATTTATTAACAACACAGATACAAAATAATTTGAAAACGCGAAATAATGTTTTCTCGTTATTTAACGATTGAAATAATTATAGTTTACAGGCAAAGTCATGTATTCTGATAAAAGATAACAAAAAAATTTAAAAAAAAATCATTTTTCATGTCTAATAAATGAAAAGCTACAAAATTAAAGAAAATGTTTTTAAAAATCTCCAAAATCAAGTTAAAAGTTGATGAAAAAGTTAAAGTAAATTAAATGAAAACTTTTTCGGTTGCTCCATTAAAAAAGTTATTTGTTACCCTAAGAACTACATTTTAGAAAATATTGCCGGGATACGGAGTTGTGTTGCTCAAATTGATATAATTTTTAGTAATAATTGTCGTGTTGTATACCAGAGCAGTAAAAATTTTGTCTCGTTTTAAGTTTCGAGCTTGGTCATTAATTGAAGCTGTTGCGAAGTTGGGTACTACATTCAAAATTATGGTAAGGGTTGGTGGTTGTAAACCTACCAAGCTTAAAAATTTTAATAACAATGAATTTGTCACTGTTTTATTTCTCTATTTTGATTTTTTTCGAAGTAATTCTTTAATCACACTTGGATTATTGAATGTTTGTTCAGGTAAAGTCAAGTTGCAACAGGTAATATTTATAATGAAGAAAAATTGGGGCCGGGTCGTAGTTTAAAAATTTTTTTAAGAAACTTGTCATTTATATCTCGTAAACAGTACGACAAAATAGAAAAATGTATATAAACAAAATTGAAAACAATGAAATTTGCAACAAAAAATGTCTAAAAAGTTTTGTTGTAAAATTGATTTTTGTAAGACAAAAAACAGCTTCAAAATGTTCAATTTACATTGGCAACATAGGAGTGTCACCGAGTTCTCATTCGAGTTGAAAATTAAAAAAATCTATCGTTTTCGGAAAGGGGGGGGGGTCTGAAAGGTATTAACCAAAATGTAATCCGTGCACTGGGAATGTTAAATTTTACAAAAAACTCCCACGTCGTCTCTATAAAATCCTGTCAAGACGTCGTAAAAGTCAGTTTTTGAAACTTTTGCTTTGTAAATTGTTGGTCCAATCGACTTAATCGATTTACTGATACCAAAACTATTCAATTAAAAATAATTAAAAATATTATAATGAGAGCCCCTGTTCAATACAAAAAGGTTTGATTGAATTCCTAGCCTGCAAAGCAGTGGGAATGCGTACTTTACTATAACAGAAAGAGAGGCTGTATGTAACCACTTTTTAGGTTGGTAAAAAAAACTGACCAATCAGAGTTGGATTGCAGCTCCCGCTGAGAGCTCAAATAGATCAATTCTTACACGTAAAAATTTTAATTTATTAAAACACAAAATAAATTTGTATTTGTTATTACTACTACTTTTACTTTTTTATATTTAATAAATTTTTATTGCCGCTGCTGCACAAAACTAGGCTGTAATCCGGGGGGTCTGGGGGGTGTGGAACACCCTCCAGTGCATTCTTTCTTCGTTATTGGTCTGAATTTATTGTTATTGGAACTGAGTCAATTCTTACCTACAATGGTACTTCCTGGTACTTCCGATATTGTCACTTTACTGTCAGTACTACCAGTCAGTGTATTCACTATATTTTATAATTTAAAATCTCGAATTCGGATGATCTGATTAATGCGATATATTATATATTTTAAGATGTGTCTTGGTCGGCTCTTTAAATCTGCGTCTAAAAGTTATGTTATAAAATTGATTTTTGTATGACAAAAAACAGCTTCAAAATGTTCAATTTACATTGGTAAAATAGGAGTGTCACAGAGATCTTGTATTTAACTTAAAAAATTATTTTGAAAATTAAAAAAAAATCTATCGTCTGGGATGTATGGAGCAAAAAATTGACCGTTCACTGGGGGGTATTCCATACCCCCCAGACCCCCCGGATTGCCTTCCGTTACAGCACTCTTTTTTTATCTATGCGTTATAGCAATTACCAAAACGACAGCGGTTTTCTCACTAGTTTATAAGAGGATACTTTTATTAATAGATTAAAGAGATATACTATGATGTAGATGTAGACAGATCAGTGCTTCTGGTTGCAAGCTACGAATGTGGGCGAGCGCAAGTCACATACTATAAGTACAAAAGTACATTTAATAAATTAATATTTTCAATTTTTAGAAATTTTGAAAATCGGAATCTCAGTGTAAAAGAAAGACTGTCCCGACTAAATCGGGACGTGTGGTAACCTTACCCCAGACCCCCCGGATTCCCCCAATTGTTTTGTGACATAAATAATATGTTTAGAGCTTTGAAATCGGAAAAAACTGGTTTCGCCAGTCTACACGAAATTTTATTTTTGCTCATCAGCGAGTACGTCACAGAAGAATAGGTGCAATCCGGGGGTATAGAATACCCCCCAGTGAGTCTTCTGGATTCTGGAATTTAGGTAGGAGGGTGATATCCCACTAAATGAAGGCCATCCTGTTTCCAGGATGAATTCGATCGACACAACTACATCGGAAGTAATACAATGGCCAGTGGCGGTGCAAGCGTAGCTAGAGCCCGTAAGCAAATATACAAAACGGGCCCCTTAAAAAACAATGTAGGTATTAATTTTGAATTTCGCATATTATTTAAAAATCTCTTTTTTGGGATTTGCTTACATTCGCTTATGGATATCACCGTCACTGCACCGAACAGCAGTATAGGCAGTACCAACAGTAAATGGCAG